>CM033470.1:224876271-226076271 GCA_019447015.1 Hymenochirus boettgeri | reverse complement strand
TAGATTTACAATTACATTCAATATAATAAATGGTAGCAACCTCTGATAATATCGCGTGCAATGCACTTAAAGATTAGAAAAGGGTAAAACCCATATATATATATATATATATAAAGACAAGGAAAACACATACAATATATACAAATATTATAAAGTGATCTATAGTAGTTATAATAATGCCAATAAATACATGTATAGTTCAAATATACCGACACTCGAAAAATATATTCGAATGACGGCAAAGTGAAACTTAGATCCGAACAAGTGTTTAGCATATTTATAATATAGACCTCAAAACCTAGACAATATATACATATAATTGAATATATAATTGAACAATTATTTATATCCACTTTTAATCAAAAGGTTTTACTGAGTCCAGACTGGGATATCCCGATTGGTAATAATTGCCCATCGTCCATATTCAGATAATTTGTCCACTCCATAGTACCATGGTATCTTACTTTTAATACTGACACCTCATTGTATAATCTTTAGTATTTTTCAAATTTCAGATGAGGTTGGTAAGTGTACTCGGAGGGGTCCCTCCTAAAGTCCATATGTTACATCCTTAAAGAGTCGACTGTGATCCACTTGATATTCCACATCCGTGATATCTTTTAATAAAGATTATATCTTAAGCTCCAGGCTATGTCCAGGTTACGGCATCATAATCTCCATGAATTTTGTATCAACATGAAATAGATAAATAAAGCAAGTTCAGTAAAGAAGAAAGTTCAAACAAAAATAGTGAAGCCCATACGGTGATAAGGTTTTTAGTCTATAAATCCACCATGATTCACATTGCAACAATCTCTGGATAATGTCACCACCTCTCAGATTACGACTAATATGCTCCAAACCAAAACATTTTAGTTTATCTGCTTTACATTCATGAATATTTAAAAAATGTTGTGCTACTGTAGAAAGTGTTTTGCTAGAAAGCCTACACTTCAGTTTTTGAGTTGTCATACCTATATATAATAAATTACATGGACATTGTAGAGCATTAGGGATGGCATAGAACTCGAACCCGAGTTCGAGCCGAACTGTTCGAGTTCAAACGGACCCGGACTTCTCGAACTATCTCGGACGCGGACTTTCGATATTTCCCGGACTTTCGATGATTTATCGAATGTTCGAATGTTCGAGTATCGAATCCGCGAGTAAAATGTACATGGTATCTAGGCGCGAACATCGAATCTGCGAGTAAAGTCTCCATTACAGCCTATACGCGAGTATCGAATCTGCGAGTAAAATGTCCATGTTACCTCGAAAGGTCGAACGCGAAAGCTCGAAAGTAGCGCGCGTGAGAGTAAAATCGATTTTACGAAAGTCCTGGATATTGGAACATGCTCCCCCGACCATTTCCCAGGTCCCACAGCCATTTACATTAAGTTACCATTAATATTTTAGTTGTATTTGACTCAAACTTTTCGAACTATTTGCCTCCCATAGACTTTAATGGGTCCGTTTTCGAACTTTCGAACTTTTACAATAGTTCGAAAGTTCGAAAACGGACCGAACTTTCAATAGTTCGACCATCTCTATAGAGCATATATCATGTTTGACGTATTGCAATTAAAATAATTGCGTATCACATATCACATAGCTTTTTGCTATCCCAGACTTCTCTCTCTCGACTCATAAATTTACAGTAGCTACATTGACCACAGGGTAAAGTTCCCTGAATTTTCATCCCTTTAGATAAGGGATAAGTTGACCTTTGAAAATGACTCTTTGTTAGTTTCTCACCTAGATTCATACTTCTCCTAGTTGTAATTGATGGAGTATTTTCAATATAATTAGAGAGAATCTTATCATTTATAAGAATATGCCATTTTTTTTGTAAAATGGCCGTAATTTTGTCAATTTCATCATTGAAGGTGGTTATGAATCTAGTAAGGTTAGAACTGTAATTTGAAGTTTCTGTTTTAGTTTTAAGAGTTCATCCTATGTAAAGTTTGAGGCAAATTTCTTATGTCTGTGTAGAAGTTGCTTAGGATAACCTCTAGCAATAAACCATTTTTCAAGATCATTAGCAGCATTATCAAAGTCTATTTGCAGAGTACAATTGCGTCTCATACGCAAGAATTGACCCTTTGGTATTCCTTGTTTTTACGAAACAGGGTGTGAACTTTGATAATGCAGTAACTAGTTGGTTGAGGTACTTTTTCGATATAAATTAGTGACAAGCCTACGTTCATGTTTTCTGATACTGACGTCCAGAAAATCAATTTCTGTCACAGAAATGTTGCTTGTCAGATGGATATTAAGGTCATTAGTATTCAAATTATGAATTCCTTGGGGCCATTCCATAGGATGAAAACATCATCTATAAAGCGCCACCACATATCTACATGAGTAGTGAACAGTAGATTAGTATCAGAGAATACATGCTCCCTCTCCCACCAACCCAGAAACAGGTTGGTGTAAGAGGGAGCACACTTAGCCCCTCTAGCTGTCCCTCTTTTCTGTAAATAATACGTAGACCTAAGGCTGAAGCCATCGTGGCTGTTTACATGAAATTAACCCCCTTTACAAACACTGGTTGGGTGAAATATAAGGCCACAGCTTTTATTAATTGACACATTACAACATGTGATCAATTTTAATTATTCAAAAACATAATTTATGCATCCTTGCATGTTAATTAACCATAAGTCCCCGAGCCGTAGCCAATGCTAAATGCCAAGCCTCTGGATCCCCAGAGGGCATGTAACGGCTCCAAACATAACCTTCGCAAGGATGCATCTGTCACCAAGGAGTTGCTGTAAGCCTACACAGAACTCAGTCCGCCACCCAACAAGTATAGTGCCTGTTCTATACCTTCCTGTAAGTCTGTCAGAAAAATGTCCAGCCCGATATCATTTAAGTGGACCCCATTCTGCCTCATGAGAGACCTATTATCGCCTTCCAGCTGGCAATGCCTGATGACTACCCCACCTTGCGACCTGACAAATCTGGAGATCCTAGTGTTAAAGACTCTCCTAGCCTTCTCCATGTCCCCTTGATCTCTCGCCCCCTGCCACTGTACCCTGGGAACGACCTCCGACCAAAGGATCACTACCCCCTTAAAGAAGGATCAAAAGCGCTGAAAGTCTGCTTTCATTAAAAATAACAGGTCTGACAGCCGATTCCGAACGAGGTCATTGCCGGAAGTGTGGATTACAAGCACTGTGGGACCTGGTTCAGCCCTACTAATCTGAACTACTTCGACTAGCACTTGCCACCACGCCAACCCCTTAATTCCCTTCCAGTACAGTGACGCTGTTTGAAATCCAAGGTTACGTCCTCCTGGTCGCACATCCGCTCTTTGGGCCGCCCAGAAAATGTAGGAGTGTCCCACTAGCCAGACAGAAGGTTGACGTGTCCCTAAAAAAGAAAAATTACTTAATAGCCAGTTCAGGGCGTATGTATCGCGCCACACAGTTGGATCGCCAGCGCCCTAACCTACAAACCCTTTTCTTTGAAAAACCTAAAGAATGGGCTTCAGTTGCTGCTCCTATTCTAAAGGAATGCGTTCCAAACTCATGAGGATGGAGACCTAACTGCACAAGGGCCTTACGTAATACCGCCTCAAATTGGTATCTGGAAAGAGGTTTACCATCTGCATCTGATAGAAAAACCGGGGAAGCTGCTCTAACTGCTGCGAAACCACTAATCTCTTGAACTGAGCACCAAGAAGAGGAAATATAGAAAACCATTCCTCTTCGCCAAAGGGGTCTGTTTTTGAGTGGCTTATCCTAACCCTAACAGATGGCTGGGAGATTAAAACATCTTCCACTTTTAAACCTCCTGGGCGCTTGGAACTAGCTGACACTAATTCCCCTATTCTCATTGCCCCAAAAAAGGCCAGCGCAAAACTGGCTTCTAATAGCTTAGCCTCATATGCTGAACTACAAACTTCAGGTAACGTTCCTATTAAACTCATCAGCAGTCTATAATTAATAGGTCGTCTGGTCTACCTGGACACCTGTTCTTTTTTCCAAACTTTCAATATGGACTTTATAATGAACTCTTTGGTTAGGTCCTTCCACCACAACAATCTGAAAAAGAAAGACAGACCTGCCAACCTGCATTGGGCCACCAAGCCCGACGCCCCCGCAGAACGTAAGTGTTCTAGATAGTCCAAGATGGTATCCAACCTGGCTTGAGAATTTTTGTTAATCTCCTTCCCTACGGAGAAATTTAACCATTCAGACCATGCCTTACCATGGCTGGACCAAGTAGCTGGAGCGACCGAAGACTGGACCAGCTGCATCAATTCCCGTCTGGTATCCCCCATAGGGAGTCCGGGCACTGCAATCCCTGTGGGTTGGCATCTGGACGAAGGCTATGAAATTCTTACCACTGAAAATGAGATAAAGCGTCCGCAACACAGTTAAGTACACCAGGTACATGTCTAGCTCTATAGGATATGTTGAAGTCCAGGCATCTAAGTACTAATTGCCTGAGTAACGACAAAACCGGTAGGGATAAACTAGTAAGATTATTAATGGTGTACACCACGCTCTCATTATCGGTCCAGAAACAGATGTTTTTATTTTGCATCAGATAACCCCAAAGTTCAACCGAACCTACTATGAGAAAGAGTTCGAGGAGAGTGAGATATTTGGTATAACCTTTTGCAACCCATTCTAGGGGCCAACCAGCAGTGCACCATTCCTTGCCCAAAATGGCCCCAAAACCTACGGATCCTGCCGCATCCGTATAAAGCTGTAACTCCTTATTACTCTCCTTTTCCCCTTGAAAGCAGGTCCTGCCGTTATACCTGGACAAAAATGTCTGCCATACTACCAAATCGTTGCGCAACTCCCTAGTGATCCTGATATGGTGATGAGGGGATGGAACTCCTCTGGAGGCCAACGATAGTCTTCTGGAGAAGACTCTACCCATGGGCATGACTCTACATGCAAAATTCAACGAACCCAGCACCGATTGTAGCTGCCTAAGTGTAACTTTCTTTACCTGGGTAAACATTGAAATTGAATCTAGCATTTCCTGATCTTTACCAGCTGGAAGCCTAAATTCCATTTTAACCATGTCAATCTCGATTCCTAAGTAGGATAGTACTGTCAATGGGCCTCAGATAAGGGAACCCCAAATTTTTCATTAAAAATCTAAACGAACTAAACAAATAGGAAAAATGTGCTGAGTTTCCCGGGCCAACAAACAAGAAATCGTCATGGTAGTGTATTATGTTGGTTGAATTGGTCTCATAGGATATAGCCCATTCTAAAAAGGAGCTAAAGATCTCAAACAGGGAACGGGATATAGCGCAACCCATAGGGAGGCATTTATCGTAGTAGTACCTACCGTCTAACTGGCAACCCAAAAGGTGAAAGCAGGTCGGATGGATTGGCAGCAAACGAAATGCCGCTTCTATATCCGATTTTGCCAACAAGGCCCCTCTCCCTGCTTTCCTTACCAGGTGGACCGCCCTGTCAAACGATACGTATGATACAGAAGAGTCTTTCTTTGAAATGCCATCGTTCACCGAGCTGCCCTTGGGGTATGATAGGTGATGTATCAACCGAAATTTACTGCTCTCCTTTTTCGGTACCATCCCCAGAGGAGAAACCCTTCTCCCTAGCCAATTCAGGTGCCTCCTTGACCGATTTTAAATTATGGGAAAACTTGGGAAACTCAGAAAAACTGAAGGGTATTTTAAAACCTTCCTTAAACCCCTCCCTGATGAGCCCTGCCGCTGCCCTCTCCGGGTAAATTTCTAGCCAGGGCTCCATCGCCCCCACGGTCACTGATGTTCGCTGACCTACTGCTCCCTCCTCTTTTTGCGGCAGGGCGGGATTTACGAAAACATTTGGCGGCCGAATGACCGCTCCAGCCGCAAAAGGAGCATTCATGTTTAAATCTGCAAGCCGCCCTGAACTTGCAGTTACCCTCATTTAATAGCCACCAGGAGCAGGCTTTTCTGGCCCCTGAGGCCTGAAAAGTAGTTGGGGCTGGTAGGCTGCTTTCACTGGTGGATGGGCCTGCTGAAGCCCGGTGGGCTAGCATGATTCGCAACCAGGAATCCATGGCTTTTGTGTCCCACCCCATTTGCGGCCTAACCGCTATGCATCTCCTAAAATCCTCATCATACTGGCGCCAAGCTGTACCCCCATGTGTCTTATATGCTCCGAATATCATGTCCAAATACACAAATAATTCCGAGCACCTCTGAGGTTATTTCTGGCCAATAACCCCAGCCAGAACACAAAAAGCTTAAAGCCAGTTACCGAAGGTTTTTGCAACCTTGGGTTTTTTCTCCCCCTTTTCCATTTTGGCCAACTCCTTATCGACCGTCACCATGTCAGTTGTTACCAGGGACCATATGTCGATGTACTCATTTTTCCAAATGTTTTCCTTTATGTCCCCTGACAGGTGAACCCCCAAGGGGCTAACCCCACGAAAATATGTGTCCTTCAGCACCTCAACTGAAGGAACATTTGGCACAGGCATCTTTAGATTGCTAATAGGCAGAGTAGCATTCCCATTAAGTGAGGACATGGCATGCAAGCTTACATATTTTGGCTAAAGTGTGGCACTAATACCTCATTATTATTTTAATTATTTTTAAGGTAAACTGTGCACTGGCAATTTTCCCTTCTTTTTGTGTGCACAAATAATGGCTTTTTACCGTTTCTAGCAGCTGGTCAACTCCAGAATGTGGGTTAGACCAATCGCTGTCGCTGTGGTGCTACTAGCAGCTGGTCAAAACCGCAGCGTGGGTTAGACTGAGCACTGACAATTTCTTTCTGTGTTTTGTGGACAAATTTTAGTCGAATACAATATTGCTTCTAGCTGCCGATCAACCTTTAAAAAAAAAACTTCTCAAAGCTGTATTTCAATTGATTGGGGTGAATGGCTCATTGCCCCCTACTAGAGCTTCTAATAGTAAGCGCAACATGGTCTTATTACTCCGTTTCATTGGTGGCAGGGGGACTTTATTAAATGTGCAACAGTTTTAGAATGCTAACAGGCAGAGAAAGAACTCACAGGTGTATGTAAATTTGCTGGGGTTTAAATAGCTCCTAGCAAATGATGGCTTTTTATTGTTTCTAGTAGCTGGTCAACTCCAGAATGTGAGTAATACCAAGCATGGTGCTTCTAGCAGCTGGTAAACACCGCAGCATGGGTTAGATCGAGCGCTGGCGTTTTCTTTATGTAATATCATATTATGTCTTTTTTAAAAATATGAACTTGCAGATAATGTATCATCATTGACAATGGATGAAAATATGTCAGTGCCATCACTACCACCTTCAGGCTCACCACTACCTTCACCACCTTCTCCAGAAACCCCACCATCTCTTCCTGATCCTGAGCCAGCACCCACCCATGCCTCATCGCCATCAATACAATGAAGGAAATAAGGGAGCAACTATGTCAGTTTAAGTAGGCCACTTACCTTACCTGCAGCGTATTTTTTTGGTATTTCTAAAAAGTGGCTTAATGTATTTTGGGAGGACAATATTATTATTGTTAATTTTCTCCAGAATTATGGGTTTATTTTGTTTTGAGTAATTACGTTCTGTGCCAATGTATGTCTTTATTATTTACTGCACACATAATTAATGAGGCCTACCAATTGTCTTTTTCCCACATTCCATCACCCTCAGAGATTCCATCATACAAGAGTGTGTGATGATGTACAATGTGAGTAAAGGAGTAGGCCCACTATTCTTTGCCACCTTTGTTGCAGAGAAAGGCAGGCTTGGCTCCAGTACACATGCCCAACACTGCATTAAGTTGTTGTTGTTTCTGACTGAGACACATTCCAGGGTATTTATTGCCAACAGACTCTTGTACAAGTCATTCTGAATTGAGAAAGTAAGATATTCAGTCAGATAACTATGGTCTTCAAGATCTAAAGCTGATCTCAATAATACCACAGATATACCATGACCCACACTGCCCGAAGTAATTTCGGGTTAGCGTGGGCTTTGCAGCATTTTCGAGCTAGCCACACCATTTCCAAAAATTTGGGAAATATCGCAGCGTAGCCAATGTGGTAATGACTAGTGTAAGTAAGGATTAGTGCAACAATTTTGTGCTAATCTTAACAACATTCCTACAGTGGCTTATGGGGCCGGTGTAACACAAAAAATGTTTTGTCTTACCTGACCTTGATCCCGCGATACAGTAAGTCTTGTGAGAGACTTTAAAGCATTGCGGGATGCTGGTCAGGTAAGACGTAACTTGTTCAGTATTACATCATCCCGTAAGGATCTGGTACAGCCATTTTTTCAAATAAAGCACATATAGTGTATAATCAATACACGTTCAAAAAATCACATTTGTTAAAAATGCAATTGTGATTTGTGAGAATTAATTTGAACTTTTATTGTCCAGCCCCCTATGTTTTTATTAAGGCCTGATAAGATTTATTGCTTAAGAGACTAATGACTTTTTGCTAATAAATTTGTTGAAAGACTACAGGATTTGTATAGTAATTTAAAAACATATCCTGGGAACTAGTACTATAGTGAGGTTCTGGTCTTTACCAGGCATCTTTGTTAATAAATGAATATGCTTATTGTACATATTGAGCTTTCCTTTAGAGATCTCTGACAAATTCCAGCTGTGTCTTTATAGAGATATAGAGCTGGTTAAAATACTTAATGCAGTCCTAAATGTAATAATTACAGCACATTTAAAATCTGCAGCTGAAACACGTTTTGGGAATAGTTTTCAGCTGCCTTGGTGTTAACTTGATGTTATATCATGTTGCAGAAGAGCAAAAGACTATTACAACATATTATATATTTACTTTGAATAACAGTGTTTAAAAAAATACATCATCTCAAGTTTCCCAAATACTTTATAAAAGGGGTCATTCTGTGCCTAATTTCTGTAAATAAAATATATATGTGCATCACTTGTGTCAGCTTATGTGACCATTAAATGTTACTTAAGAGTAATCTTGGCGGACTTCAGCTTAGAAATACCTGCTTTAAGAAAAATGCATGTATTTTACTTTTGTTTTAAAAGGAATAGTTAATTATTTTATAAATACTTTAGCAACACAGCAAAGGAAATTAGAAAAAAATTTCATTTGCTAAACAGAGGCAATAAATGGATGACCTCTTATGGATTATTTCTTGATAATTATTATTATTATGTACAGTGTAACAGCACTTAAAAAAAAAACTTTAATTCTCTCTAGATGAAATATATTTTATAACCACAGAAAAAATTATTCATTTGATCACCTGTGTTAAGTTGGAATAAGTGATTTGTTGATGGGTATAGTGATACAGTGGGAACAATGGGTTGTGCACATGCAGAAAGGATACTAGAACTAGATACCTGGCGTGATTTGGGCGATCATTGGCTAGTATCGGAAGCCATAGTATAATACCCACTTGAATTGCCCCTACATATATTAATATATTAAAAAAATTAAAAATACATTGGTACCAAATATAATATTTGTAATTTAGAATAATATGGATGGTCAACAAAATGAATAGTTAATCAAAAATATACATTAATTTAGACAATGAATTAATTAGTAAAAGGATGAGCTTTACATGTAAATATACAATTAATAGAATCAATCCATCAATTTACTAATCAGTCAACTGCATACACATGATGAAACAAATGATTTGATATTTATGAATTTGTAATTAAATACTATATCAAATAAAATAATAACTAGAAAGGGAAAGTTTAAGTATAAACTTTGAATTTGGCTTGAAAGGCCTCATTTTGGAAGGGAATGTGTGTGTTCGTGCTGCAGATTTTAAAACTCAATGGGCCCTATTTATAAAAAATCGTTATCGTTATCGTAAAATACCGATCGTTATCGTAAAATACCGATCGTTATCGTAAAATAACGACCGGGGGTTTACCGATAACGACCGTTATCGGTAAATAACGACCGTTATCGGTAAATAACGACCGTTATCGGTAAATACCGGTCGTTATCGGTAAATAACGACCGGTATTTACCGATAACGACCGTAATTTAACGATATCGGTAAATAACGACCGTTATCGGTAAATAACGGTCGTTATCGGTAAACCCCCGGTCGTTATTTTACTATAACGATCGGTATTTTACGATAACGATCGGTATTTTACGATAACGATAACGATTTTTTATAAATAGGGCCCAATAATGGCAATGTTGAGAAGAACATTGTTGTATTTTTACTTACCCATTAAATATAGCTGTCACAGGAATGAATGGGTATGTCAGTTGGTGTGTACTTGAAGCAGGTTGGGGGATAGAAAAACTTTTTTGATGATTGGTCAAAATGTGTTTTTTGACTATACTTATACATGGTTGCCACATTAATGAATGGGTAGCTCATTTGGTGTGTTTACTTGTGTCAATTTGGAAGTTAAAAAAACAAACTGTTTTGATTATTGATCAATTTTTTTTGACTATAGCTTCCACAGAAATGGAAGGGTAGACCAGTAGGTATGCATACCTGTGTCAGGGGGGGAATTAAAAAAACAAACTTTTTTGATGATTGGTCAAAATTAATGGAGGGAAGGTCAGTAGGTTTTTGTACCTGTGTCAAATTGGGGGTTAAAAAAAGTACATCCACCCTGGAGACAGGATACCAATACCAGGAACCCAACATAGATTTGAAATAAAGGGAACCTTCTCCTTCAAATCATCCAATGTTTTATACCTGATTTTATGTTCTAGGTGCCCCTCAGGACTTTATGTAGGAGAGACTGGACAGACCCTGAGGCAAAGGATGAACTCTCAGAGATTCACAATTAACAACAATAAACGAGATGTCCCTGTGGGTGCCCATTTCTGCAGCCAAAGACACAGCCTGAAAGACCTAAAAGTCACAGTGCTCATGGGAAATTTCAGATCTCAAAAGGAGAGGTTAGAATGGGAATGTAAACTTATACAAAAATTTGGGACGCTGGACTCTGAACTCAACAAAGATCTAAACTTAATGTTTCACTGTGTTTCTAATCTTAATGTCATGTAGAGTTAATCAGACTAAATTCCTCTAAACCACCCAAACCCATAAATATCTCATTTATACCAGACCCTTACGTAGCCCTTTGGAATTCAAATATTCCAGTGGATCAGCTATTTTTTGAAACCCGCAATTCCAACTTGAAACAAGATTCGGTGCAAAACTGGGTCTCATCGCTACCCTGAGCTAAAAGAAAAGAAAATCAGTATACTTTTTGACAAAACTTCTGACAGAACAAAATACATATTTCCAGAATTAGCTCTACTTTTCATTTCCATTGATCAAAGCAAACTACCTAAATCTAGATACAGTTGTGCGATCGATGACCTGGCATATCAGGAACGTATGACCAAACGCCCATACACAAACTAATTGTTGTCTGAAATGGCTGTTCATTAGGTGTTACATATGGCACACCATTATTATTGGCCATGATAATTATCACTGAGTTAATGCTACCTGCTAACAAAGTTAATGCAACCTACCTGTAACCCTTTATGGAGTATTTTACACCTGACTTCCAACTAAGGCATTGGCCATTGGGTAAGCATAATATTTATTTAAGCTTAGTATTTCACTTGAATCCTCAAAAAGTAAACCGTAATTTGGACCAATTTTCTCATCTAGCTTTAGAGGCCCAATAAGGTTTAAAATTAGCCTGGTTCAGTAATGTCATGCCCAATTCTAACTATATGTTAAAGTATCTCTGGAAACACCTTGAAGGTTTCTTCAAGGTGGCTAGTAAAAATCTGAACTGTGGTGCTGTGGTCATATTTAATTTTGATTAAGGTCCACAAAGGGATCGCAGAAACAGCAGAGGAACTCGATCACAGGTATGTTCTTTCTGTGCGCTCCTGTCAACTGGCTGTTTAATTGAAGAATGGTAAGACATAGCTCCTTTACCTCCCATTCTTCAATTAAACTGAAAAAAAGTATATACTGTATAAGTATTGAGTGGAGATACCCTGTAAAATAATCCCAATTACTGGAAGAAAGAAATCATACTAAATTCTCCTTTGCTTAAATCATCTGTAAATTCAGTGATGTGATGTCTACTCTATGGTGCATTAAAGTATTTTAATTAAAATCCACCTTGGTGGAGTTGAAATGTTGGAAAGAATTAAAGATGGTACAAATGTCCCCAAAACACCACAAAGTTCACACACTTGCCCCAAAACTATGTTTACACTGAGTTTTATTTATCCCCAAAAACTTTTTTTTGATCTGGATACCATAGACATAATGGGATTGTGACAGTTCTAAAGCTACCCAAACACTTAAGTGTGTAATCTTTGTAATATGCTTGTGAAGGTTCTCATTTATCCAGGTCATGGTATATCTGTTGTATTCAATTAGATCAACTGGACTTGAAGTTTAGTTCTTGAAAAGTAATTTGGCAGCTAATGGGATTGTTGGACAGGTGTTATTAGCTTTTGTATAAAAGACAGATCAATATTGCCAGGCTGTCTACTAAACAGACCCCACACATGAACCTGTTGTTAAACCATCATAAATAAGCCTGTGGCTTTGCTTCTGTCAATCATATCCCCCCTATCATGTCTCCTATCTATTTAACCACCTACAGAAGGTCGCCAATCTATTTGGACTCCATATTAATTATTAATGTAGACAAAACAGACATCTTCACTTTCAACCTAAAACCAGAATTGGCTAAATTGATTTCAATAAATGATTGAAAACAGATGACAAATCTCATCAAATGGCATACCCCATCAGAGCCTCCATTTTGGATGGACATTGAGAACGCCCGCCCCTTCTTAAACCTTTAAAACTTCATACAGACGTATGATCGTGGGGGCGATGCACAATGTGTACTTTTCATCCGTAGTAGAGAATTAATAAAGGGAACCTTCTCCTGCAAATCATCCAATGTGTTATACCTGATTTTATGTTCTAGGTGCCCCTCAGGACTTTATGTAGGAGAGACTGGACAGACCCTGAGGCAAAGGATGAACTCTCATCGATTCACAATTAATAACAATAAATGAGATGTCCCTGTGGGTGCCGATTTCTGCAGCCAAGGACACAGCTTGAAAGACCTAAAAGTCACAGTGTTTATGGGAAATTTCAGATCCCAAAAGGAAAGGTTAGAATGGGAATGTAAATTTATACAAAAATTTGGGACTCTGGACTCAACAAAGATCTAAACTTTATGTGTCACTATGTTTCTAATCTTAATGTCATGTAGAGTTAATCAGACTAAATTCCTCTAAACCACCCAAACCCATAAATATCTCATTTATACCAGACCCTCCATGGACACTAGAGGTGAAGTGTATCTAATGTTTATTTAACCCTTGCTAATTCTTTTATTACTGCCTGTGATCATTGAATGTGTATTTACTGTTTTATTTACGACAGCCATTGCCAATCAGACATGGGTGCAAAAGATAACATCTGTGTAATGTCAGAAAGTCTTTGTTCTAGTATGTATAAAATAGAGTGCTTTATAAGATTCAGTATTGTATCATGCCTGAGGAAGAAGCCTAGTGCTTCGAAAGCTTGCATTTTCAATCATTTTAGTTAGCCAATAAAAGGTATTACTTTATATCCAAGATGTCTTTACTTTTCATCCGACAATCATGCCATGTGTGGGCGCTTTGTGGGACTGAACTGATATTCGGTTGGGTCTCATTGACCGATTCCCCAGGTGTCATACAATTGCACTTGGTTATGAAGCTTAAGGTTCCACTATATAGCGTTTGTTCCCCAGGGGGAAAGGCCCCCCACCAATGCTCTCAGCCCCTGCACAAAACTCCCCCTGAAACTATAGGATTTGGCATGTAAATGTTCCCCATTACAGACAACCCCTTCTAGCAGGTGCGTAACTGCAGGGGCACAAGTACCCCCAAGATTGGTGCCCAGGCCCCTGACATATATTGTAAAGATACTATCAGCTGTTTAAAAAGCCTGTGGATGTTTTAAACAGCGGATCTTTACTGCATACGCACAAGCAGCAGTTTAAAACATCTGGTCGCATAGCCTCTGTGAAGGGGTTTGCGGGCTCTCTTACTCCTTAATCCGCATTGTGGGCCCCATCGTTACACCACTGCCTTCTAGAGCTGTTTCGATGATTGCATACCCAGCTTTCCTGGCAGGTTACAAAGATAAACATTATGAATGGCGGTATTGGGTGGGACAAAAATTTCAACATTTTATCAGGAGTTCAGATCTAATATCCTGTGAGGAAACCCAAAAATGATATCTAATTTCCACCCAGCTGCAAATCATTATAAAAAAAAATTACTCATCAAGAAGAAAAATTAAGAAAAATTACAACCTCTATCAGGATTTGAAAATCTATGTGTGTGTATTCCCTCAATAGCAGAAGCTCTCTCCTACATATACTGATAGCTCAACTCTATACCTTCCTCTTTGCTGGAACACAGATCTACAATTAGAAGAAACTGACTTTAACTGGGAGACAGTGTTCATCAACATCAACAGAGGAAGCCTCAACATAGCTCTCAGAGAAACAGCTCTAAAGGGTGTATACAGAAAAAAATACCCACAATCCTACACACTATCTACTCACATGTTTCTCCACTTTTGGAGCTGTGGAGTACAGGGAACTTTCATCCATATTTGGTGGTCATGCCCATGGGCAACAGCTTTGCGGGAACATATACTGTATTCAACATAATATGCCCGGACCCTGGGGAGAAAGGTAGAAAACATGGGACACCCCCTCAATAGGTGGATACAGTAAGTGATGATGGCCAACAAGATTCATATAGGAGCATACTCCATATGGCATATTGCTACCCTCTCCCATCAGATGGAGACATAATGATTGGGGAGAAAATCTTTCATATTACTCAGGATACCTGTGTTTGATAAAACATGGCTACCTTGGTGTAGTAGTGAATATGCAGGTTATGTTATTTCTAAAGCTAGGTACACTAGCGATAAAGCCCCAATAACGTCGGGTCTGACGGTTTCGGCGCTTTCTTTGCAGTGTGTGTAATGGCAGTCGCCTATCGTTCCTACAGGCCAAGTGGTCATTCGGGAAAGACCGAAAATTTCCCTTGGCCACAGTAGTCTACTTATAGAGGGAGTCGTCTGCATTCGAGGGAAACACACAGTCCAGAACTTTCTCCCTATGCAACGCTTGGTACTGTGTGTATCTTGATCTTTAAAAAATAAAATTTTTCAATGTCTGTCATGTTTATACCCAGCTATAGGTGTATCCGAGTAAGACTATTACACACACCCCATGGGTCATCTTGTCCGTTGCAGTTATCCCTTCCCTATTACATTTTTTATAGATTTGTTTTAAACTGATGCTCTATAGTCTACTGTCTCTATGAAATGATCACAGACTTATTATCTTGCCAGTAAATTTACTTACCCACTTATATTTCGGTCTTGTTGGAACATCACAGCACTGACAAATATAAAATGCATTAAAACCTGCTACTTATTAACCAATGACCACTAAAAAATGAGCCGCGCATGCGTACCTTAAAGAACATGTCCATATAAAGTTTTTTTTTAGGACTAGTAATTCCTCTCTATATCGTTTTGTGAAGAGCACCAGCAGGAAGAAAACTGCTTCTGAAAGGTTTCCTCTTCAGAGGGCTCTTTAATGCAGGAATGTCCAGAACTAACCTGGCAGATGAAAACTGTATTTGCTGCTGCTCCTCAGCAATATTGGGGGCTAGGAATAACCAATCCTACCTCCCTACGTAGGTAATGTTCATTTTTGATTTTGATTTTAACAGTGGAGATGCCCTTTAAGCTTGCAAGATGTTTGACACACAATGGTAATAATGTAGGAATACCCGATACTTTATACATAGGCTTTCAACCAAAAATCCTAAATTTATGTTGATGCACTAAAACCAGCATTTCTAGATATAGCCAAAGCCACCAAGAAGCAAGAAGTACCTTTTCAATTTGAATGCCTTCCAAAACTGACGGCACTTCATCCAAGATTACATGTAAGTTTTAAACATAATAATTAAAATAATATATTTTATTTATTGGAATACATACTAGGAATCCTTTGATCTTGAGTATTTTTTTTGTTGCAATAAATGATTGAGAACACTTTTATTTTGGATAGCAGGAACAGATGGTCTGTTATTCTTAACAGAGTCAATCCTGTTGATCTCCCCTGGGTGTGGAGTCTATGTACATCCCAAACCCCAAACCCCCCAACCCACAGTGTAGAGAATAAAATGAACAGAAGATAAGAAGCAGATATCAACCCAAACAGATGAACTGGAAGTAACATAGTAACAGTAATTCAGGTTGAATAAAGACATGTGTCCATCAAATCCAAACTTTTCACCCTCCTTTTTAACCCTACCTAACAGTTGATCCAGAGGAAGGCAAAAAATCTCAGCTAAAAAGGGGGGGAAATTCCTTTCTGACTCCAAATGGCAATCTGGATCAACCAGAACTGCATTATATGTATTAATACCAGTAATTCGCAATACTTTTTAGTTTTAGAAACTTATCTAGGCCACTTTTAAAGCTATTCAATGAACTTGCCATTACCACATCTGCTGGAAGACAGTTCCACAGTTTCACCATTCTCACTGTGAAGAAACCTTTCCTAACCTAAAAATGAAACTTCTTTTCTTCCAACCTTAGAGGATGTCCAAATGTCCTCTAATATGACCGATTAGTGAACAATGCACCAGAGAGTTTATTGTATGGCCCATTAATATATTTGTATAAAGTGATCATATCCCCATGCAAACATCAGTTCTCTAATGTAAACAGCCCTAACTTGTCTAATCTGCCTGCATAGTCAAGCCCCTCCATTCCCTTTGTTATTTTAGTTGCCCTTCTCTGAACTGCTTCCATTTCCAAAATGTCCCTTTTGTATATGGGATTCCAAAACCGCACTGCATATTCCAAATGTCGCCTTACCAGTGCCTTGTAAAGAGGGAGTATAATGTTTTTTTCTCTTGAATCTATTCCCCTCTTTATACAAGACAATATCTAGCTAGCTCTAGTCATGGCTGCCTGGCATTGTTTGCTACAACTAAGAATGTTATCTACCAGAACCCCAAAATCTTTTTCCAGTCGAGATTCACTTAACACAGAGTTATTTATGGTGTAGGAGGTAACGATTGTTAAACCCTAAATGCATCACCTTACATTTATCAACATTGAATCTCATCTGCCATTCTGCTGCCCATTTTGATAATCTATCTAGGTCTGATTGCAGCTATTGCACATCATTTGAAGTTTCCAAAGCTCTGCATAGTTTAGTGTCATCAGCAAACACAGAGACCTTGCTCTCAATGCCCTCTTCTAAGTCATTTATAAACAGATTAAAAAGAAGTGGCCCCAGTACGGAACCCTGAGGCACTCTACTTAGAACTTAAGCCCACATAGATGTAGCCCCATTGACCACCAATAACCAATTCTTTATCCATGTACAAATATTTTTTTCAAGGCCAACAGTCCTCAGTCTATGCATTAGTCATCTATGTGGCACAGTATCAAAGCTTTAGCAAAATCCAAGTATACCACATCCACTGCTATGAGAGATCAAAATTCTTATTCACGTCTTCATGAAAACCAAGTAAATTTGTCTGGCATGATCTATTTCTCATAAATCCATGCTGACTACTACTAATAATATCAGTACTGGAGACAAAGTGAAGGATATGATCCCGTAACAAAGTTTCCATCACCTTCCCTAATACTGATGTTAGGTTTACAGGTCTATAGCTACCAGGTTGGGAACGACTAGCTTTTTTGAATATTGGTATTACATTGGCGTTTTTCCAATCCAGCAGCACATCCCCAGACCAAAGTGAATCTGAAAGTAGACAAGCAATGTGAGAATACAGGCAATTGGGCAAAGCAGGCAGCAAACAGGCAAAATTGAAACAATCAGTCAGCATTAGATGGTCAAGCAGAGAGAAATTGAGTATAGGTCACAATCAAGGGTTAAGGAAGGCAGAAGACAAGTGAAATCCAGGGACAGGTCAAGGTCAGTAACGAAGAACAAATCGGTAACAAGTTTTGCAAGTAAGACCTTAAAAGAGGACAAATCCAAACAGAGAGCAAGAGCTGTAGGGGGGTTAAATAGGCCTAAAGCATATTGTTTGAATCTTCAAGTTGTGCCACACCTGTCCACGCAGCAACAGTGAGGTGTGTGTGTGGCATGATGAGGTGATGAACATCTTGATTTTTCAAGGTTTGATGCTGGCACGTTAACTATTAAATCCCCACGCCTATCTTTTAGGATCAGCAAGTGGAATCACTAGACTGGCAGCATGGACAACCGAAAACGATAATAGAACCAAAAGGGATCTGCACTGGAGCATGCTGTCTATAGAAATATTGGTTTGCTGGAAGATCAGCAGTGGTCTGTCTTATAAACTGAGTAGTATGTATACTATAATATACTATAGTAAAACTATAGATGAGTAATGTGTATACTACAAAATACTATGCTATAACTATAGATTAGTAGTATGTATACTATAATATAGTATACTGTAACTACAGATGAGTAGTAAGTATACTATAACTGAGTAGTACTGTATGTATACTATACTATAATATAACTATAAACAAGTATTATGTATACTATAATATAACTAGATGATAAGTATGTATACTATATTATAATTATAGATGAGTGGTATGTATATTATAATATAACTAGATCAGTAGTATGTACACTATAATATAATATACTATAACTATAGATAGGTAGTATGTATACTATATTATAATATAACTATAAATGAGCAGTATGTATACTATAATATAACTAGATGATAAGATTAGTAGTATGTATACTAAACTATAATTATAGATCAGTAGTATGTATACTATAATATAACTATAGATCAGTAGTATGTACACCATACTATAATATTCTATAATATAACTACATAAGTAGTATGTATACTACAATATAATATAATGTATCAGTTTCTAAACTGCAGTGTTGAGCTACAGTATGTGCAAATATGCATTTTATAAACTGTGTTTTCAGCAAGTTACTATATTAATATGTAAAGGAGTATTGGTTACATTTTATAATCATACATAACTATTTCATTACAAATGAAGAGCTATTAGGCAAATTACATATGGAATTTCCATTTCCCTACCTGACATTTCATATTTACGAGCAATATAAAGATACAGAATCCATACAATCTAAAAGCTGTAATAACATACTTATACATTTCTCCAATATTTATGTGCTGTCGGGTATAACTGAGTGATACTACTACTGTGTTTTATTGTTTTAAATGAGGATGTGCTAAAGCTTTAATGCTTCTGTCAAATTAATATTCACCCGATTAACTGGAATCTAGTTGTTGTATTTTCAGTCATGACAAGATATTTATTCGCCCAACAAGTTAAAAGTTCAATTGAAAATATCATTTTATGATCCTTTAACAAAAAGTGTTTTACCATAGAAAGTTTGCTAAGACAATTATAAACTGGTAAATGATATCATGACAAGAATAAACTACAGGTAAATTATATCATTACAATAATAAACTGCAGGTAAATTATATGACAATAGTAAACTGCAAGTAAATGATATCATTACAATAGTAAACTGCAGGTAAATGATATCATGGCAAGAATAAACTGCAGGTAAATGATATCATTACAATAGTAAACTGAAGGTAAATGATATCATGGCAAGAATAAACTGCAGGTAAATTATATCATGACAAGAATAAACTGCCCCAGCTGTAGTCTGACAGAAGGTAAGGCACAGCTCCTTTACCTCCCGTTCTTCAATAGAACTGGATGGCCAAACTTTGAAAATATGAGTGGAGATACCCTTTAAGGATCATTCAAATAGAAAATTATTTCTATTTCCCCTTTAAATTAACTTGCTATACAGTACTACTTTTTTTTTGCTGACATAGTCACAATAAATAATTGGACACTCAATAAATCATTTTTGCTTTATTTGAATCTTATATTTTTAATTTACATTTGTTCATACTTTCTGTTAAGCCATGACCTTTTTGAAAGCCTTTCCCCTGGATTTTTTTCTGTGGATCCACATGCTGTTTCCCAAAGCTGGGTATACACAGTACCGCTAAAGTGCCAATGGCATGTCTTTTTATCAAGTGCTTGTTTGGCATAAAAGGTCAATGTCATATCTCTCAGTCTCAAGGGCTGATAGCTGCCGCTGGCCACCCAAATGATATCCCTGTACAAAGTATAAAAAGAGTGTTGGGAACTATGTATAGGCATTTTTATAACCGACTACAGACAATCTGTCTGTCAACTTCTATAAATCTGTTGTGTTTTCCCAGCTTTAGTTAGACATACTGTTGACAGAGGCAACCAGTCCTATCACAGACCAATTGGAGCCAACAGATTGGCCTATGAAATCATAAATGCAATATCTTTGGTATTCGTTAGATCAACTGTACTTAACGTTTGTAAGTCCAGTTGATCTAACTGAATACCAGAGAAATACCAAGACTTGGATGAATGAGAACCTTCGCAAGCATAAATACAATGTAGCAAAATGAATCAGCACCTTGTTCCTGTCTGGGAAATGACAGAGACCCAGTTTCAAAAAGTCATACACTTATGCATAGAAATAATTAGGAAAAAGTTTACCTAAAATCCTTTACCAAGTTTAAGTCTATTATGAACAACAAAAAACAATTACTTTTCAAATATGAAAAACTAAACTGTAAAAATTTCCTTTTGAAAAATGTATAATACCTGGCCCTGCTACAGGCACTTTTCATATTACTGTATTTTTAAAAACCGTAATAGTTTTCCTTTAAATATTTATCTTGCAAAAAAAATGCAAGCACCAAGTGTAACTATCTTTAGTAGTAAAAATAGAAGTGTGGGGCATGCAGTGCAAGTGGTAAAACTGTAAATCAGTTGCAATTGGCTAAAGAGTCCATACTTCCTGTAAGCTACCTTACAGGATTTCTTACAAAAATATTATTAGTGAAATAGTAGAGAAAAAAGGAACTGACTGTTAATGCATTAAACGGATCACTATGCCCAGAAGGGGAGATGTTGTGCACTCAATGCTTCTACAACAGGAATTTTTTGGATATACAATATAGGTACTGTGCTCCCATGGAATAAATGTGGTATTTGATGTAACATGTTATGCAGGATAATTTGATATTGGTTAACAGAGGTTGGGTTTAATTGACCTTTTAGGGGTTAAAGTTTTCAATTGGATTACTGATGATTTTGCATATGAATTTTATATGGTTGTGGATGCAGTGATTGATTTTTTGATTATCATTATCATACCTTGATTATATTATGATTAACCTATAATCATTATTTTATTAGTAGTAGGGAATTGTACCGTGTAAGCCATAGATGAAAGTGAAGACATCTTGGATATAAAATAATACCTTTTATTGGCTAACTAAAATGATAGAAAATGCAAGCTTTTGAAGCACAGGCTTCTTCCTCAGGCATGATACAATACTGAATCTTGTAAAGCACTCTATTTTATACATACTAGAACAAAGACTTTCTGACATTACACAGATGTTATCTTTTGCCCCCATGCCTGATTGGCAATGGCTGTCGTAAATAAAACAGTAAATACACATTCAATGATCACACGCAGTAAGTAATAAAAGAATTAGCAAGGTTTAAACAAACAATCAGATACACTTCACCTCTAGTGTCTATGAAGGGTCTGGTATAAATGAGATATTTATGGGTTTGGGGTGGTTTAGAGGAATTTAGTCTGATTAACTCTACATGACATTAAGATTAGAAACACAGTGAAACATAAGTTTAGATCTTTGTTGAGTTCAGAGTCAGCGTCCCAAATTTTTGTATAAGTTTACATTCCCATTAACCTCTCCTTTGAGATCTGAAATTTCCCATGAGCACTGTGACTTTTAGGTCTTTCAGGCGTGTCTTGGCTGCAGAAATGGGCACCCACAGGGACATCTCGTTTATTGTTGTTAATTGTGAATCTCTGAGAGTTCATCCTTTGCCTCAGGGTCTGTCCAGTCTCTCCTACATAAAGTCCTGAGGGGCACCTAGAACATAAAAGAGTATAAAACATTGGATGATTTGAAGGAGAAGGTTCCCTTATTTCAAATCTATGTTGGGTTCCTGGTATTGGTATCCTGTCTCCGGGTGGATGTACTTTTTTTAACCCCCAATTTGACACAGGTACAAAAACCTACTGACCTTCCCTCCATTAATTTTGACCAATCATCAAAAAGTTTGTTTTTTTAATTCCCCCCTGACACAGGTATGCATACCTACTGGTCTACCCTTCCTTTCTGTGGAAGCATAGTCAAAAAAAATTGATCAATAATCAAAAAGTTTGTTTTTTAACTTCCAAATTGACACAAGTAAACACAACCAAATGAGTACCCATTCATTAATGTGGCAACCATGTATAAGTATAGTCAAAAAACCATTTTGACCATCATCAAAAAAGTTTTTCTATCCCCCACCTGCTTCAAGTACACACCAACTGACATACCCATTCATTCCTGTGACAGCTATATTTAATGGGTAAGTAAAAATACAACAATGTTCTTTCAACATTGCCATTATTGGGCCCTATTATAAAAAATCGTTATCGTTATCGTAAAATACCGATCGTTATCGTAAATACCGATCGTTATCGTAAAATAACGACCGGGGTTTACCGATAACGACCGTTATCGGTAAATAACGACCGTTATCGGTAATAAAGTAACGACGATCCGTTATCGGTAAATACCGGTCGTTATCGGTAAATAACGACCGGTATTTACCGATAACGACCGTAATTTAACGATATCGGTAAATAACGACCGTTATCGGTAATAACGGTCGTTATCGGTAAAAACCCGTTCGTTATTTTACGAAACGATCGGTATTTTACGATAACGATAACGATTTTTAAAATAGGGCCCATTGAGTTTAAAATCTGCAGCACGAACACACACATTCCTTCCAAAATGAGGCCTTTCAAGCCAAATTCAAAGTTTATACTTAAACTTTCCCTTTCTAGTTATTATTTTATTTGATATAGTATTTAATTACAAATTCATAAATATCAAATCATTTGTTTCATCATGTGTAGCAGTGACTGATTAAATTGATGGATTGATTCTATAATTGTATATTTACATGTAAAGCATCCTTTACTAATTAATTCATTGTCTAATTAATGTATATTTTTGATAACTATTCATTTTGTTGACCATCCATATTATTCTAAATTACAAATATTATATTTGGTACCAATGTATTTTTAATTTTTTTATATATTTAATATATGTAGGGGCAATTCAAGTGGGTATTATACTATGGCTTCCGATACTAGCCAATGATCGCCCAAATCACGCCAGGTATCTAGTTCTAGTATCCTTTCTGCATGTGCACAACCCATTGTTCCACTGTATCACTATACCCATCAACAAATCACTTATTCCAACTTAACACAGGTGATCAAATGAATATTTTTTCGTGGTTATAAAATATATTTCATCTAGAGAGAATTAAAGTTTTTTTTTAAGTGCTGTTACACGTCATAATAATAATAATTATCAAGAAATAATCCATAAGAAGTCATCCATTTTTGCCTTTGTTTAGCAAATGAAATTTTTTTCTAATTTCCTTTGCGTGTTGCTAAAGTATTTATAAAATAATTAACTATTCCTTTTAAAACAAAAGTAAAATACATGCATTTTTCTTAAAGCAGGTATTTTAAGCTGAAGTCCGCCAAGATTATCTTAAGTAACATTTAATGGTCACATAAGCTGACACAAGTGATGCACATATATATTTTATTTACAGAAATTAGGCACAGAATGACCCCTTTATAAAGTATTTGGGAAACTTGAGATGATGTATTTTTTTAAACACTGTTATTCAAAGTAAATATATAATATGTTGTAATAGTCTTTTGCTCTTCTGCAACATGATATAACATCAAGTTAACAACAAGGCAGCTGAAAAATATTCCCAAAACGTTTTTCAGCTGCAGATTTTAAATGTGCTGTAATTATTACATTTAGGACTGCATTAAGTATTTTAACCAGCTCTATATCCTATAAAGACACAGCTGGAATTGTCAGAGATCTCTAAAGGAAAGCTCAATATGTACAATAAGCATATTCATTTATTAACAAAGATGCCTGGTAAAGACCAGAACCTCACATAGTATAGTTCCCAGGATATGTTTTTAAATTACTATAAAAATCCTGTAGTCTTTCAACAAAAAAGCAAAAGTCAACCAAGCAATAAATCCAGGCCAAAAAACAAGGGGGGGGACAAAAGGCAAAAACCACAAATCACAATTGCATTTTTAACAAATGTGATTTTTGAACGTGTATTGATTATACACTATATGTGCTTTATTTGAAAAAATGGCTGTACACGATCTTACGGGATGTGTAATACTGAACAAGTTACGTCTTACCTGACCAGCATCCGCAATGCTTTAAAGTCTCTCACAAGACTTACTGTATCGCGGGATCAAGGTCAGGTAAGACAAAACATTTTTTGTGTTACCACCGGCCCCATAAGCCCTGTAGGAATGTTGTTAAGATTAGCACAAAATTGTTGCACTAATCCTTACTTACACTAGTCATTACCACATTGGCTACGCTGCGATATTTCCCAATTTTTGGAAATGGTGTGGCTAGCTCGAAAATGCTGCAAAGCCCACGCTAACCCGAAATTACTTCGGGCAGTGTGGGTCATGGTTATCTGTGGTATTATTGAGATCAGCTTTAGATCTGAAGACATAGTTATCTGACTGAATATCTTACTTTCTCAATTCAGAATGACTTGTACAAGAGTCTGTTGGCAATAAATACCCTGGAATGTGTCTCAGTCAGAAACAAAAACAACTTAATGCAGTGTTGGGCATGTGTACTGGAGCCAAGCCTGCCTTTCTCTGCAACAAAGGTGGCAAAGAATAGTGGGCTACTCCTTTACTCACATTGTACATCATACACACTCTTGTATGATGGAATCTGAGGGTGGGAATGTGGGAAAAAGACAATTGGTAGGCCTCATTAATTATGTGTGCAGTAAATAATAAAGACATACTTGGCACAGAACGTAATTACTCAAAACAAAATAAACCCATAATTCTGGAGAAAATTAACAAAATAATATGTCCTCCCAAAATACATTAAGCCACTTTTAGAAATACCAAAAAATACGCTGCAGGTAAGGTAAGTGGCCTACTTAAACTGACATAGTTGCTCCTTATTTCCTTCATTGTATGATGGCGATGAGGCATGGGTGGGTGCTGGCTCAGGATCAGGAAGAGATGGTGGGGTTTCTGGAGAAGGTGGTGAAGGTAGTGGTGAGCCTGAAGGTGGTAGTGATGGCACTGACATATTTTCATCCATTGTCAATGAGATACATTATCTGCAAGTTCATATTTTTAAAAAAGACATATATGATATTACATAAAGAAAACGCCAGCGCTCGATCTAACCCATGCTGCGGTTTTACCAGCTGCTAGAAGCACCATGCTTGGTATTACTCACATTCTGGAGTTGACCAGCTACTAGAAAAAAAAAGCCATCATTTGCTAGGAGCTATTTAAACCCCAGCAAATTTACATACACCTGTGAGTTTTCTCTGCCTGTTGCATTCTAAAACGTTGCACATTTATAAAGTCCCCTGCACCAATGAAACGGAGTAATAAGACCATGTTGCGCTTACTATTAGAAGCTCTAGTAGGGGGCAATGAGCCATTCACCCCAATCAATTGAAAATACAGCTTTGAGAAGTTTTTTTTTAAAGGTTGATCGGCAGCTAGAAGCAATATTGTATTCGACTAAAATTTGTCCACAAAACACAGAAAGAAATTGTCAGTGCTCAGTCTAACCCACGCTGCGGTTTTGACAGATCTAGTAGCACCACAGCGACCAGCGATTGGTCTAACCCACATCTGGAGTTGACAGCTGCTAGAAACGGTAAAAAGCCATTATTTGTGCACACAAAAGAAGGGAAAATTGCCAGTGCACAGTTTACCTTAAAATAATTAAATAATAATGAGGTATTAGTGCCACACTTTAGCAAAATATGTAGCTTGCATGCCATGTCCTCACTTAATGGGAATGCTACTCTGCCTATTAGCAATCTAAAGATGCCTGTGCAAAAGTTTCCTTCAGTTGAGGGTGCTGAAGGACACATATTTCGTGGGGTTAGCCCCTTGGGGGTTCACCTGTCAGGGGACATAAAGGAAAACATTTGGAAAAATGAGTACATCGACATATGGTCCCTGGTAACAACTGACATGGTGACGGTCGATAAGGAGTTGGCCAAATGGAAAAGGGGGAGAAAAAACCCAAGGTTGCAAAAACCTTCGGTAACTGGCTTTAAGCTTTTTGTGTTCTGGCTGGGGTTATTGGCCAGAAATAACCTCAGAGGTGCTCGGAATATTTGTGTATTTGGACATGATCTATTGGAGCATATAAGAACAATGGGGGTACAGCTTGGCGCCAGTATGATGAGGATTTTAGAGAGTGCATAGCGGTTAGGCCGCAAATGGGGTGGGACACAAAAGCCATGGATTCCTGGTTGCGAATCATGCTAGCCCACCGGGCTTCAGCAGGCCCATCCACCAGTGAAAGCAGCCTACAGCCCCAACTACTTTTCAGGCCTCAGGGGCCAGAAAAGCCTGCTCCTGGTGGCTATTAAATGAGGGTAACTGCAAGTTCAGGGCGGCTTGCAGATTTAAACATGAATGCTCCTTTTGCGGCTGGAGCGGTCATTCGGCCGCCAAATGTTTTCGTAAATCCCGCCCTGCCGCAAAAAGAGGAGGGAGCAGTAGGTCAGCGAACATCAGTGACCGTGGGGGCGATGGAGCCCTGGCTAGAAATTTACCCGGAGAGGGCAGCGGCAGGGCTCATCAGGAGGGGTTTTAGGAAGGTTTTAAAATACCCTTCAGTTTTTCTGAGTTTCCCAAGTTTTCCCATAATTTAAAATCGGTCAAGGAGGCACCTGAATTGGCTAGGGAGAAGGGTTTCTCCTCTGGGAGGGTACCGAAAAAGGAGGCAGTAAATTTCGGTTGATACATCACCTATCATACCCCAAGGGCAGCTCGGTGAACGATGGCATTTCAAAGAAGACTCTTCTGTATCATACGTATCGTTTGACAGGGCGGTCCACCTGGTAAGGAAAGCAGGGGAGGGGCCTTGTTGGCAAAATCGGATATAGAAGCGGCACATCGTTTGCTGCCAATCCATCCGACCTGCTTTCACCTTTTGGGTTGCCAGTTAGACGGTAGGTACTACTACGATAAATGCCTCCCTATGGGTTGCGCTATATCTGTTCCTGTTTGAGATCTTTAGCTCCTTTTAGAATGGGCTATATCTATGAGACCAATTCAACCAACATAATACACTACCATGACGATTTCTTGTTTGTTGGCCCGGGAAACTCAGCACATTTTTCCTATTTGTTTAGTTCGTTTAGATTTTTAATGAAAAATTTGGGGTTCCCTTATCTGAGGCCCATTGACAGTACTATCCTACTTAGGAATCGAGATGACATGGTTAAATGGAATTTAGGCTTCCAGTGGTAAAGATCAGGAAATGCTAGATTCAATTTCAATGTTTTACCCAGGTAAAGAAAGTTACCTTAGGCAGCTACAATCGGTGCTGGGTTCGTTGAATTTTGCATGTAGAGTATGCCCATGGGTAGAGTCTTCTCCAGAAGACTATCGTTGGCCTCCAGAGGAGTTCCATCCCCTCATCACCATATCAGGATCACTAGGGAGTTGCGCAACGATTTGGTAGTATGGCAGACATTTTTGTCCAGGTTAACGGCAGGACTGCTTTCAAGGGGAAAAGGAGGTAATAAGGAGTTACAGCTTTATACGGATGCGCAGGATCCGTAGGTTTTGGGGCCATTTTGGGCAAGGAATGGTGCACTGCGTTGGCCCCTAGAATGGGTTGCAAAAGGTTATACCCATATCTCACTTCTCTGAACTCTTTCTCATAGTAGGTTCGGTTGAACTTGGGGTTATCTGATGCAAAATAAAACATTGTTTCTGGACCGATAATGAGAGCGTGGTGTACACCATTAATAATCTTACTAGTTTATTCCCTACCGGTTTTGTCGTTACTCAGGCAATTATACTTAGATGCCTGCGACTCAACATATCCTATAGAGCTAGCATGTACCTGGTGTACTTAACTGTGTTGCGGACGCTTTATCTCATTTTCAGTGGTAAGAATTTCATAGCCTTCGTCCAGATGCCAACCCACAGGGATGCAGTGCCCGGACTCCTATGGGGGATACCAGACGGGAATTGATGCAGCTGGTCCAGTCTCGGTCGCTCCAGCTACTTGGTCCAGCCATGGTAAGGCATGGTCTGAATGGTTAAATTTTCTCCGTAGGGAAGGAGATTAACAAAAATTCTCAAGCCAGGTTGGATACCATCTTGGACTATCTAGAACACTTACGTTTGCGGGGGCGTCGGGCTTGGTGGCCCAATGCAGGTTGGCAGGTCTGTCTTTCTTTTCAGATTGTTTGTGGTGGAAGGACCTAACCAAAGAGTTCATTATAAAGTCCATATTGAAAGGTTGGAAAAAAGAACAGGTGTCCAGGTAGACCAGACGACCTATTAATTATAGACTGCGATGAGTTTAATAGGAACGTTACCTGAAGTTTGTAGTTCAGCATATGAGATAAGCTATTAAAGCCAGTTTTGCGTGGCCTTTTTTGGGGCAATGAGAATAGGGGAATTAGTGTCAGCTAGTTCCAAGCGCCCAGGAGGTTTTAAAGTGGAAGATGTTTTAATCTCCCAGCCATCTGTTAGGGTTAGGATAAGCCACTCAAAACAGACCCTTTGGCGAAGAGGAATGGTTTTCTATATTTCCTCTTCTTGGTGCTCAGTTCAGAGATTAGTGGTTTCGCAGCAGTTAGAGCAGCTTCCCCGGTTTTTCATCAGATGCAGATGGTAAACTCTTTCCAGATACCAATTTGAGGCGGTATTACGTAAGGCCCTTGTGCAGTTAGGTCTCCATCTCATGAGTTTGGAACGCATTCCTTTAGAATAGGAGCAGAACTGAAGCCCATTCTTTAGGTTTTTCAAAGAAAAGGGTTTGTAGGTTAGGGCGCTGGCGATCCAACTGTGTGGCGCGATACATACGCCCTGAACTGGCTATTAAGTAATTTTTCTTTTTAGGGACACGTCAACCTTCTGTCTGGCTAGTGGGACACTCCTACATTTCTTGGGCGGCCCAAAGAGCGGATGGGCGCAGGAGGACGTAACCTTGGATTTCAAAAGGCTCACTGTACTGGAAGGGAATTAAGGGGTTGGCGTGGTGGCAAGTGCTAGTCGAAGTAGTTCAGATTAGTAGGGCTGAACCAGGTCCACCAGTGCTTGTAATCCACACTTCCGGCAATGACCTCGTTCGGAATCGGCTGTCAGACCTGTTATTTTAATGAAAGCAGACTTTCAGCGCTTTTGTCCTTCTTTAAGGGGGTAGTGATCCTTTGGTTCGGAGTGTCCCAGGGTACGTGGCAGGGGGCGAGAGATCAAGGGGACATGGAGAAGGCTAGGAGAGTCTTTAACACTAGGATCTCCAGATTTGTCAGGTCGCAGGTGGGTAGTCATCAGGCATTGCCAGCCTGGAAGGCGATAATAGGTTCTCATGAGGCAGAATGGGGTCCACTTAATGATATCGGGCTGGACATTTTTCTGACAGACTTACAGAAGGTATAGAACAGGCACTATACTTGTTGGGTGGCGGGACTGAGTTCTGTGTAGGCTTACAGCAACTCTCTGGTGACAGATGCATCCTTGCGAAGGTTATGTTTGGAGCCGTTACATGCCTCTGGGGATCCAGAGGCTTGGCATTTAGCATTGGCTACGGCTCGGGGACTTATGGTTAATTAACATGCAAGGATGCATATAAATTAATGTTTTTGAATAATTAAAATTGATCACATGTTGTAATGTGTCAATTAATAAAAGCTGTGGCCTTATATTTCACCCAACCAGTGTTTGTAAAGGGGGTTAATTTCATGTAAACAGCCACGATGGCTTCAGCCTTAGGTCTACGTATTATTTACAGAAAAAAGAGGGACAGCTAGAGGGGCTAAGTGTGCTCCTCTTACACCAACCTGTTTCTGGGTTGGTGGGAGAGGGAGCATGTATTCTCTGATACTAATCTATGTTCACTACTCATGTAGATATGTGGTGGCGCTTTATAGATGATGTTTTCATCCTATGGAATGGCCCCAAGGAATTCATAATTGAATACTAATGACCTTAATATCCATCTGACAAGCAACATTTCTGTGACAGATGTTACTGCATATCAAAGTTCACACCCTGTTTCGTAAAAACAAGGAATACCAAAGGGTCAATTCTTGCGTATGAGACGCAATTGTACTCTGCAATAGACTTTGATAATGCTGCTAATGATCTTGAAAATGGTTATTGCTAGAGGTTATCCTAAGCAACTTCTACACAGACATAAGAAATTTGCCTCAAACTTTACATAGGATGAACTCTTAAAACTAAAACAAAACTTTAAATTACAGTTCTAACCTTACTAGATTCATAACCACCTTCAATGATGAAATTGACAACATTACGGCCATTTTACAAAAAAAAATGGCATATTCTTATAAATGATAAGATTCTCTCTAATTATATTGAAAATACCCATCAATTACAACTAGGGAGAAGTATGATCTAGGTGAGAAACTACAAAGAGTCATTTTCAAAGGTCAACTATCCCTTATCTAAAGGGATGAAAATTCAGGGAACTTTACCCTGTGGTCAATGTAGCTACTGTAAATTTATGAGTCGAGAGAGAGAAGTCTGGGATAGAAAAAGCTATGTGATATGTGATCGCAATTATTTTATTGCAATACGTCAAACATGATATATGCTCTATAGAGATGGTCGAACTATTGAAAGTTCGGTCGTTTTCGAACTTTCGAACTATGTAAAAGTTCGAAAGTTCGAAAAGGACCCATTAAGTCTATGGGAGGCAAATAGTTCGAAAAGTTTGAGTCAAATAACAACTAAAATATAATGGTAACTTAATGTAAATTGGCTGTGGGACCGGAAATGGTCGGGGAGCATGTTCCAATATCCAGGACTTTCGTAAAATCGATTTTACTCTCACGCGCGCTACTTTCGAGCTTTCGCGTTCGAACTTTCGAAGGTAACATGGACATTTACTGCAGATTCGTACTCGCGTATAGGCTGTAATGGAGACTTTACTCGCAGCAGATTCGTGTTCGCGCCTAGATAACTGTACATTTTACTCGCGATTCGATACTCGAACATTCGAACATTCGAAAATCATCGAAAGTCCGGGAAATATCGAAAGTCCGCGTCCGAGATAGTTCGAGAAGTCCGGGTCCGTTTGAACTCGAACAGTTCGGCTCGAACTCGGGTTCGAGTTCTATGCCATCCCTAATGCTCTACAATGTCCATGTAATTTATTATATATAGGTATGACAACTCAAAAACTGAAGTGTTGGCTTTCTAGCAAAAACACTTTTACAGTATAGCACACATTTTTTAAATATTCATGAATGTAAGCCAGATAAACTAAAATGTTTTGGTTTGGAGCATATTAGTCGTAATCTGAGAGGTGGTGACATATCCAGAGATGTTGCAATGTGAATCATGGTGGATTTATAGACTAAAAACCTTATCACCGTATGGGCTTCACATTTTTGTTTGAACTTTCTTCTTTACTGAACTTGCTTTATTTATCTATTTCATGTTGATACAAATTCATGGAGATTATGATGCCGTAACCTGGACATAGCCTGGAGCTTAAGATATAATCTTTATTAAAAGATATCACGGATGTGGAAATCAAGTGGATCACAGTCGACTCTTTAAGGATGTAACATATGGACTTTAGGAGGGACCCTCCGAGTACACTTACCAACCTCATCTGAAATTTGAAAATACTAAAGATATACAATGATGGTGTCAGTATTAAAAGTAAGATACCATGGTACTATGGATTGGACAAATTATCTGAATATGGACGATGGGCAATTATACCAATCGGGATATCCCAGTCTGGACTCAGTAAAACTTTGATTAAAAGGATAAAATAATTGTTCAATTATAATTCAATTATATGTATATATTGTCTAGGTTTTGAGGTCTATATTATAAATATGTAAACACTTGTTCGGATCTAAGTTTCACTTTGCCGTCATTCGAATATATTTTTCGAGTGTCGGTATATTTGAACTATACATGTATTTATTGGCATTTTATAACTACTATAGATCACTTTTAATATTTGTATATTTGTATGTGTTTTCCTTGTCTTTATATATATATATATATATATGGGTTTTACCCTTTCTAATCTTTAAGTGCATTGCACGCGATTATCAGAGGTTGCTACCATTTATTATATGAATGTAATTGTAAATCTAGGATGCATTCCCTTAATTTATATCTAATAGGATATAGATTACTGCATCTTTAATTGTATGAGATAGAAAACAAATATTGCGGAGAATTACTTGATAGAAGACAATGTATTATAGAACTTTATTGAGATAACATTAATCGTCGCAGTTAATATGTAAATAACTGCCTTTAATCCCCCTGTTAATTTAGCAGGACTCTTTACTTACCTTGATTGTTCACAGTAGTGGAAGTGGGACTTGTTGCCAGTGTCTAATAGACAGCGTGATTTGCCAGGATTGTGTTGAGCTCATCGGCATGCTTCACTTTTATTGGTTTAAACCAGACATGGACCTGATGAGAAACTATGTCTGTGCAGTTACTGTATGACTGTGAGCAATCGGACTTGATAGGAAACTGCACTTTTAAACTGGACCTGACAGGAGACTCTAAATAGGGAGGAGTAGGGAACGGTAGAGGACCAATGAAAGTACGCGATCTAATTCGCAAGAGTAGCGGCCATCTTTAAATACAGCGTGGGCACTAAAATTCTTTAGCCAATGAATGAGTCAGTAGGCGAAATGTGTATGGCGGATTCGGACACCCGAACTACCTTTTAGATACAAGAAATAATCGGATGGTATGTATGCACCCCTTTTATATATTATGCTAATATTGCTCCAATTTGGATAGAGATAAATATGTGCGCTTATATAAGCATTGATACATGTCTAATACTAATTGTATACATTTGTATATCCATACTAATGTGGAATTGTGTGCTACTTATACCTGAAATATCATACTAGCTAGTTTAGGGTGCCTATATATGTTTTTAGTATGTTTTATGTGATTTCCCATTGCCAATAAAGGAATTTTATGCAGGTGCTAAGGTCTTTTTCTTGTTATTTGTATTGATGCCTTCACACTATTTAAGCAACCTGGCCAAACATTTGGTATATATATTGTCGCTAGTGGCGGATCTAACTTTTAATTTGGACTTAGTACTCTATGCGCATGCGAAAGTGCTATTATACGCATAGAATACAGAGTCCGTCGGTACTGTCATTATTTTATCAGTGGAAATACCCTTTTTTTTAAAAAAAAGTTGCATATAAAAAACACGAATAATACTATAAAACATTAAACGCATGACAAAGAAACATATGGCAAGCAAAAAACATGTTATAGTGATTGGCTGTTTAATTTTTTTTTCTTGTGATGGGTTATTAATATCAAGTACAAACACTACTAACCAACAGGAAGATTCAAATAAAGTTTATCGTTAAAATGGTGCTAATTTCCCCCCAAACAATCAGATTTTATTTAACATTGATGGATTGGTTTGTTCAAAACTAGCACCATTTTTTAACAATAAGAACTCCTGTAAGTGTTTGAAACTACTCTAAGAGGTGCTTGAAAAGAATGAAGGTGATTCATAATTTAGAGCAATTGGATAAAAAGATCTAATTCAAATTGCAAATAAAAGTGCTTTACAAAAATATAAACTTGCTATCTGTTTGCTGCTTATGAAATAAAAGTTAAAGATTGTTTGACAAGTCCTGAGAGTGCTCTACAATGGTTGAAAAATATAAACTTGGATAGGATACTTGCCTTCAAGGCTCAAACATATGCCCTGAACATATAGTGGCCTTTGCATTTTAAATATGACCTCTAGAAATTGTACAGGACGATGTTCAGAGCTAAGTTGTCCAGTAGACATTTCTTGCTCCTCTGGTTGTTTCATCCCGCCATTGGGTACTTTATCATATCCTCTTTAGAGGAATTCAAAGAAAATGCTGCCACTGGAGTTCAAGCATCCTGGGTTTAATGAGCAGTACTCTCTGGGATCAGCATTAAGTCCCTTGCACAATGCTTAATGCCATTAATAATACTATAAGGCAAGAAATAATAGCATATATTAACCTTGTTTTTCATAAATATTTTTTTTAAGCTTTTGTACCATTAGCTAATAGTAATAACTTTTGTTATTTAGGTAGCAATGCAATTCTATTCCATCAAACTGTTATTGATTAGAAAATCTGTATGGATCAGTCCGTTACATCAGTAAAATATGCAAGTAATGGAAATGACAACTTGGCTCCAACATCCTGTTCACAAAAGGGTTTCATTTTGTACCCAGTAAACTGTTAATAATGTTGTTGTTGAGATTCCCTAAGTTCACTTCCTTTGTTATAAGGGTACCCTGTGTTTTCCAGGACTTAAATGTAAAGTAATGTATATTAAAATTTACAAGCTCAATTTAGGATACCCAATAAATTGGAAATTGGACTTTATAACAAATTGTTTATTTAACAGCTTGCTTTAGTATCTCAATGAGAGGCAACTGAATTATATGATTATGTAGTTGTTTTACTCAACTATTGTCCTTGACTAAACTTTATTGTAAGGTTGTTGCCTATTATGTAACATAACATCTGCTACTGTCAACATTCTTTTAGAAATGCTTTTAAGTTAGCCATTTCAACCACAGCTTAATTTTGTAATACAGAGCAGTTGTCATCTCATTAATAAAGTGGATATTTAATTGACAATATGAAGAAAATTCATTGGTGTGCCCTAGAGGCTGTCATATTCCTGCTTAAGCTGGTCATCCACAGGCACATTAATAGGCAAATCCTATTTGATCCAAAGATTTGTTCAATTAACAGTCATGTGTATGAGCCATCCAGTGTTAAACGATCTATTGCAGTTGACTGTAAAATTAGTCATTTCAGCTGGAAAGATACCGCCTGTCATTATCGTCTCCCTCTGCTAAGTAGTAACAGTGTGATAATAAAGGTGTGTGTGTTAACAAACTATTATTCTATACAGAGTATACAGAGGTGAATTGTGTATGTTGATTTTGCCAAATCGGTGCAAATTCACAGAAACATTTCCAATAAAATCTACTGTGACTTTCTGACAAAAGTGCATGCAACATGTATATGGCCATTTCCAATGTCAAAAAAATGCAACTTAAAATAAAAATATCAGGGTAGTTTGTATTACTATTAACTAAACCAGGACTACTGTGATAACAGGAAATGAAGCCTCTATTTCAAAATCATAGCAGAGTAATTATATTGAATGGAAAGATTAAAGAGCACAAGCATGTTTTCTGGAGTCATGAGTAAAAGTGTGAAAATTACACTAATTTAAAAAATAATTTAGCAGAAGTCTGAGTGAATTCTCTAATGTCTCACTATAGAATAGCTACACCTCTAACCTTTGGATGCTTTAGTATTGGGAGAGACAATCTTTTAATTCTCTATTTTGCTGATTACAGTTAAGATGCAAATTTTCAATGAGATACTTGCACAGTGAGTCCTCTACTACCTTTTCACTTACTTATTCCAGAATTATAGGCAACACTGGCTGAGTTCCTATTTAGATGGGGAGAAACCAATTATACACAGACTTAGCTGGGATAGCCAATATGTTTTATTCAACAAATTTTACACTTCTTTTAGTGACAAGCTCATTTATCAGTGTGTGTCACCTGGACATGTCATATGAATTGTGAAATTGTTGAATAAACACATTGAAATCCACAGCTAAAGCTAGGTACATACAGTACCGATAAAGCTCTGATACCATCGGATCTGACGGTATGGGGGCTTTATTGGTACTGTGTGTACCTAGTTTTCCAAATGCAGCAAGTGGCCGCCGAACGTTCGGGTTGGCCGATCAATCGTTCAGAAAAACTGAAAATTCCCTAGGCCCCAGTAGTCTATATAGGGGAGTCTGACGCGGCTGAGGGAAAGGAAACACACACACTCCTATGACTATGCTGTGTATAGTGGAGAACGCTCAGGACTGTGTGTGTATCGTGATTTTTGAAAAATGACAGACAGGATATTGCAGATCCTGTCTGTCATCTTTCAAAAATCTGGCACGTGTTGTGCCCAGCTTTAATCGTGTGTGGATTAATTTCTACACATCTAAATAGTGTTTTTACAAGTTGTTTGGAGATGGTGCTTCATTGGTGGAGGTCAAAACCTGAAAGAGGGATAACCAGGATCAAGCCCCAACTTCTAAATAACTGGCAGACCTAGCTATGACCCACCTAACTAATATTATTCGCGGGAAGAGGGAGACAGATTTTAGTAAATAAAAAAAAAAAAAGAAAGAAAGAAAGAAGTTTTGAAAAGTAGATTATTTTAGGCATTTCATTCGCATATTTTTCATATCTCTCTTTCGGAGCGAGTGAGCAGGTAAGTTTCTTAACTTCTCACCAGTCTCCTGTTTGTTCTATTGAAGAACGGAAGGTAAGGCACAGCTCCTTTACCTCCCGTTCTTCAATAGAACTGGATTGCCAAACCTTGAAAATATGAGTGGAGATACCCTTTAAATAGAAAGAAAGGTTGTTATATGTCATGTTGTTTCATCTCTACAACAGAATTGTCCTAGATGTGTCCCTCCAGATGTGTGAAAATTACAACCCCCGAAGTTTCTTGGTTGCAGAATGCCACGTCTGGGGGGCTGCAGGTTGGACATCTCAGCTCTACAGTAAATTTTATTAGTGACAATGTTTTTAATATAATTATAAAAAAACCCCACCTGATTGTTATTGTCATATCTTTGCAACTATAAAGGTATGATTTAAGTAAGTCCCTAGATGAAGTAGACAAGAGAGCCAAAGGTGAACCACTACATTTTGGTAATGACTAGGGATGGCCGGTTCGCGGATCCGAACCCGGATCCGCCGCGGATTTATCCCGTTCGCGAACGGCGTTTTTTTTTTCGAAAATACGGGAAAACATGTATTTTCGAAAATTTTCAAAAATACAAGGATTTCTCTTAATTCCTTACATACGTATTTTCGAAAATATTCGAAATTACGAGGATTACTTGTATTTTCGAAAATACATATTTTCGAAAATACATGAAAACTCGTAATTTCGAAAATTCCCGAAAATACGTGAAAACTCGTAATTTTGAAAATTTTCGAAAATACGAAAAATCTCGTTATTTCAAGGGTATTTTTAATTTTAACGGGTCCGCTCGCGGATTTTCGAATTTTCGAATTTTTTAGAAAATTCGCGGATCCTCGAGCGGACCGGATTTTGCGAAGTTCGGACATCTCTAGTAGTGACATGACTATGACCAGCCTGACCTACCCTTTTTTAGTGAAAAATATATATTGTGATAAAATGTAATACTGTCAATGTAACTACACTTTTACATATTTATTCCAAAAATTCTTCTATCATTACTTAAAGTACACAGTATGATACCTCACTGTGGCTCTGCTTTCTCCTCAGCAGATTCTGGGTATGGAAGTCAGTTTTGGCAGGTATTCATTCTGATCTTCCTTGTTGAATATATCTTCTTCCCAGTCCTTCTGGGTACCAGCCATCAGTCTTGCCCATGGGGGGCTGATATCAAAGCCAACGACTGAATGGATCAACCAAAACTGCAGTATATGTATTAATACCAGTAATTCTCAATATTATTTAGTTTTAGAAACATATCTAGGCCACTTTTAAAGCTATTGTCCTTATAGACAATATAAGGACAATATTATGCTAATATTCTATTTGCCATGCTGAAACATAAAATATATAGCGATGGAGCACATTTTCTTAGGAGGCAACTGAGGAGCTGGTTTAGAGAGCATTTATTTGCCTTCTCTGGTATTGATAGATTGGAGTCAAAGGTAATTCAATACTCTCTACAAATGTGGTCTGTTACTGTAAAAATGTTACATTAGCAACTTAATCATCTCAGACTGTTGTGCACTCCATCCACTGAATTCTGTTATTTTTAATCAATAAATACATGTGCTGTTTAGGCAGGGAATTTTAGTGTGTACTTCAATAGACTTCCTCATAAAGACTCATTATATCACAAAGTTCTTTGGCTGATTTGGTAAATGCATCATAGCAGAACTTTATGTATTTATGAACCGCCTGTAAAAACATTACTGATTAAAGAGCTGGGCAATCAATAGCATACACCATTTATTGTCAGGTGGGGCTGAGATATTGCATGTGCAGTAGGTCCTAAGAAATGTTTTAGGATTCTTTCCAATATTTGCACTCATTGTCAACGTTTATTTTACTTTCTGACAAAATAACTAAATAGGGGGAAATAGTATAATTAAAATAACAATATATATACAATAGCCCATTATTGTGCACTTTTATGAATGTGGCATTTTGCATTCCAGAAGTACATACAGAAATGATATTAGTATTCCATACAACTAATCTGTTTTTAAATGCACACACTGTCTATAATCACACATATTTCATTTGAATGAGAAATAATTGAAAAATGTCCAGGAAAACACACCAAAACAACACAAAAACCTCCAGAAACTCATGGTGCGTTTATGGTGTGTTTACATAGTAACATAGTTATTGAGGTTGAATACATACGTTGAAGACATACGTCCATCAAGTCCAACCTATTCACTTCCTAACAGTTAATCCAGAGGAAGGCAAAAAACCCAACAAAAAAAAAAAAAAGAAGGGGGGGGCAAATGGCAACTGGAAAGTATCCCTGGATCAACCAGATCTACAGTGTATGTATTAATACCAGTAATTCTCAATATCTTTTAGTTTTAGAAACTTATCCAGGACATTTTTAAAGCTATTCAATGAACTAATCTGCCTGCATATTTAAGCCCCTCCATTTCCAAGATGTCCCTTTTGTATATGAGATTCCAAAACTGCACCGCATATTCCAAATGAGGCCTTACCAGTGCCTTATAAAGAGGGGGAATAATATTTTTCTCTCTTGAATCTATTTCTCTCTTTATACAAGAGAATATTTTGCTAGCTCTAGCCATGGCTGTCTGGCATTGTTTACTACAGCTTAGTCTGTTATCTACCAGAACCCCCAAATCTTTTTCCATTACAGATTCACTTATCACAGAGTTATTTATGGTGTAGGTGGCACAGGGATTGTTAAACCCCAAATGCATCACCTTAGATTTATCAACATTGAATCTCATCTGCCATTCTGCTGCCCATTTTTTATAATCTATCTAAGTCTGCTTGCAACACTTGCACATCATTTAAAGTTCCCAAAGCTCTGCATAGTTTAGTGTTATCAGCAAACACAGAGACCTTGCTCTCATTGCCCCCTTCTAAGTCATTTATAAACAGATTAAAAAGAAGCAGCACCAGTACAGAACCCTGAGGTACTCCACTTAGAACTTAAGCCCACATAGATGTAGCTCCATTTACCACCACTCTCTGTTTGCCATCCAATAACCAATTATCTATCCATGAACCTATGTTTTCTTCTAGGCCAACAGTCCTCAGTTTATACATTAGTCGCCTATGTGGTACAGTATCAAAAGCTTCAAAAGTATCAAAAGCACAATCCAAGTATACCACACCCCCTGCTGTGCCTGAATCTAAATTTTTACTCACTTCCTCATAAAAAACAATTAAATTTGTCTGGCATGATCTATTTCTCATGACTACTACTAATAAGATCAGACAAAGTCAAGGACATGATCCCGAAACATCGTTTCCAGCAGCTTCCCTACCACTGATGTTAGGCTTACAGGTCTATAGTTACCAGGCTGTGAACGACTACCTTTTTTAATATTGGTATTACATTGGCTTTTTTCCAATCCAGCAGCACATCCCCACACCAAAGTGAATCTGAAAAGATGAGAAACAGTGGTCTAGATAGAACTGAACTAAGCTCTTTTAAAATCTGGGGATGCAATCCATCTGGTCCTGGGGCTTTATTGATATTTACTTTGTCTAATTGTTGCCGTACCATGTCCTCAGTCAGCCAATGTGAATACTCCTCATTTCTCGCCTGCATATTATTACAATCCCTGCTGGAAGGACTAGGATTCTCTATATGGAAAACCAATGTAAAAACACGGTTTGCAGATTAGCCTTTTTAGCATCCTCTACAACCATCACAGTCCCATTGTTTCTCAGTCCTCTTCTTTTTACAATTTATATACTTAAAATCACATCTTAAAATCAAGTACTGAATATCTCTTTGGCTGAATAGTTCTTCTTCTTACATGGAGAATTAATCAGTCATATCTTCTCTTCCTTTCCTTTTATTGCTCAGCTCTGATTCCTTGGGGCGATTGCCAGAAGCTTGACTACAGTATATCTAAACGTTACATCTGGGTAGGTTGAGTTTTTGTAATGCAATTTCACATGTAGAAAAAAAATCCACAGCAAAATGCTAATGTTGCATATCTATAGAATCACCAGAATAAATCTAAGAACTCACTACAAAAGAGTACATAAAACCAGATGAGGCATGACAGAATTAAAGTCTTTGAGTCAGAAGCTGAGTTGTGGCAAGCCGCCAGCTGTGCCACTGCCAGATCCACTCTACGTATTACCATGACAATTATATTGAGGGGGAAATTACTTCATGGAAAGGGTATGGCCTGAATATTAAAAAAAAAATTCTCCAGCTGAATAAAAGCTTCATAATGCTGTGAAAGTGAGAGACTGCAAACATGTTTAGTTTTACATCAACACTATGCTCTAACAGATGTATTGGTAAGCAAAGGAAATAACCGTGTCTAAGTTTCATGTTGCGCAGCATTAACTGATTGGTGGACAGATTTACAGCATATGTAAGAAACAATTAGAATGGGTACTTCACCGACAACAAAGCTAGGAAATAAATTCTGATAATGAGCTGGGAAAAAAATATAAGTTAAAGTGATCTATGTCTTTGCGCTAATGTCAGAAAACCTCTTGTTTCTGTGAATTGCACTAGGCAACAGATGGTCTACAGATTATGTTGTTTTAACTTGTGTTTCTTCTGTTCCTCCTCATTCTTCTCTTTACTTTATTGGTTGTTTTCCTAAATGCCCAGGTTTTCCTGAAAACCGCTGCTATTTATTGGCTGTTGGTTAAAAATCTCTTAATTATTAGAAAGTGGAAGGAAGGAATTTTTATAAAGACTTCACTTTTTTTTCCAGGTTACTTTGAAAAAATTCAAAAGGAAGTCTTGTCTTTGTTGCTTAAAATAATTTTTTTTGAAAATGACAATTTTTTAAAGTTTCAGATTCGGCAGAAGGAATTTAGGGTTTACAGATTACAAAGTGATTTAGCAACAATGACAAACCACAAAACAAGGAAGCAGTAAGGACCACCTGGAATGAGACCTGTAATTGATTTACAAAGAAGACATGAACATGGTTAATCGGTGTTACAACTGAAAACTTTCCTTATTTTTCTTGATTATTTCATGAATACTGACATAAGCCCTTATGTCACAACCTTCTTTTCTGAGACCATGATGCTTTGCTTCTTACTCAAGTCAGCAATTACATTTCTGTTTTGCAGTTTTTTTGTTTCCACTATGCAAACATCCAATAATCCAATATTTAGTTCTGGCACACTTAACTGTTGTCGGTGAGATTCTTTACTGTAAAAATAGAATAAATAGTAATTAAAATCGAGCAAATAAAGAGGAATACACTTGTATGCATTAGATTCCAGAGATCTGGTGCAACAGCTTGTTTTTTTGTAAAACAGGTAAGACAGATATATTTGTAGCCTTTAATGACGATTTGTTTGTAGCTAAAAAACAGTAAATGTAAGACATTCTTGTAGATAATTCCTATGAAGAAAGCAATAAAAAAATATAAAAACAAATGGTTAATATTAGAACATTTTCGAAAATACGAATGCGAACCTATAGAAGTCAATATAAGATAAAAGTCCAAACGTTCTAATCGAATTTAAGAAATAAATAACAATAGTAAGTTAGTGTAAATGGCTCAGGGACCTGGTAAATGGTTTGGGAAACACGTACATTTAACCAAAAAAACTTTTCTTCTCAAATTCGAGGGGTTTTCGCTGCCTGGCACAAATCACAATCTCCTAGCCAGCTCTAAGCACTCACAGCATTGTATCTTTTACTTCAGATGCTAATTAGCACCTGAAGCCGGGGCGCAACTACCAGCAGGAGCAAGGGGAGCAACCGCAGGGGGGCCCAGAAGCCAAGGAGGCTCCATCTTTTTATTTTTCCTATGACAGATATAGCCTACTCCCAGAAAACCACCATGGATAAAGCACAGATAGTGGCCACATCAAGGTTTGGTGGGGGGCCCAGTGATTCCTAGTTATGACGCTGACCTGAAGTAAAGATTTAGCTAGCTAGGAAATTCTGACATAATAAAGATCTGCCTGCAAAATAATTTAGCTTCTTATGTGAGAGGGTCAGAACAGCCCGTCAGGTTGATAATAGACACTTGAGGGGCCAGTGACTCTAGTATAGTGTCAGTAATCACTGTATCAAGGGGACTTTTAAGCTTAGGCCACTCTCCAACAAAGAAACATTGGCAAGTGTTTCATGCACTTTACTGTCCGTTTGCGCTTTAATGTGTGCAATTCTGCATTAAAGTGTATGCAACTCGCAACTTTCGAAACTGGAAGGCAGCGCGGAAAATTTGCCCACCCATATTGACATGCATTGCTCTACGATTCTCAAGAACTAAGGGATCATCAATACCGATCTTAAGCACATGAAAAATAATTCTTGTGAGGGTGAGGCCACACCCAGAAAAACTTTCTTGAATCAGTGCACGTTTCATGTGCATTACCGTCTGCTTGCACTGAGTGTGTCTGGGTGACTGCATGTCCGTGTTACTGAACATGTCTGCATGACTGGGCATGTGAGCATGATTGGGTATGTCTGTGCGACTGAACATGTCTGTGTGACTGAGTGTCTGTGTGACTGAGAATGTGTCTGCGTGACTGAGAATGTCTGTGTACACATCATCAGATATTTCCAGCCAACCAGCAATAGCTAGAAAAAAAATATTTGATGGTGTGGGGCAACTGAGATTGATTGCCAGTTTGTCCATATCAGACAAATGGGCAATCGGAACTGACGGTAAACCATGGCTGATTGTGCGGTTCCCTTTGGGACCGCATGATCGGTCGCCCGCGGGCACTATTGCCATGACTGTCAGTCATTTGTCCTAACCAAGTGCTCGCTCACATTGAACGCTCAGTCGGGACAAAAAGTCCTACCATGTGTTCCCAGCCTTAGAGCGTGTCTGCGTGACTAAAAGTGCACTTTTGCCCAGGGCCCCATTTTATCTTAATCCGGCCCTAATCGAGGGTTCACAAATTTGAATTCAAGGATTTACAATATCTTTATTAACTGGATTTCAGATCTCGAACTGCCGATAAGGAAAAATATGATTGTCTATAGAAATTATAAGGAGAATGTTCACAACTGACACATTAACTTCAGGTGTGGCCAAAACCCTATACATTAATACAGGGGCCTACATGACCAAGGGTAATTTTTGTTCAGGTAAAAGTGTGTCTGCTTTGGGAACGCATGTTTCTGCGCTACACACTTTAACAATAAATGGGCTATTCCGTCGGATCCAACAAAAATTGTCCCTTTTCTCAGCTTCAAGCTGGCTAGGAGATTGTGACATATTAGAGAGTTTATTTCATGTTAAATAAAAAAAAAAATACTTCCTTCAAAATGTTCCAGCTTTATATGTGAGGGGGTAAAAACAGCCAGTCAGGTTGGTAACAGACAATTGAGAGATCAGTTACTGCAGCATAAAGGGGGCCAGTGATCACAGTATCAAGGGGACAGTTAAGCTTAGACAACTCTACAACAGAGTAGCATTGGTGCGTGCATCATATGTGCTACCTCAGAGCGCAGGCAATTCGAAAAAAAGAGCAGTATTTTTTCATCCCAATGACCTGAATCTGCCAATTCAGCATTTTGTCTGTGTATAAATAAATGAAACCGAAATACTGACTTCCTGTTTGCAGGACCCCTAATAGAGAACATTATGGTCTTGCCCTTGACCCAGCACCTGTGTTGATTCAGTTGCTCAGTAGAGATCTGAGCATTTTGATCCGTCCAACAGCCAATCAGTAGAAATAACTGTTAGAACATTCCAAGGAAGTGGTGCATCCTGGAAGAAGGACCGTTAGAACCTGAAATGGCAGCTCACTAATGTCAACAGCAGGAAACAGCAAAGGGTATGAAATCAACTGATTTTTTTAAAATGGGAGAGAATATGTAGAATGACTAAGAAACTGTACAGGTGTGTGATCTCAGGGACAGACAATTTGATGTAATGAGGTCAGTACAGATACAAATTTTTTGTAGCAAGTGTAAATGTAATTTAGTGCTAATTTATATATATTTTAACATAAATAATTAAAGAAAAAAAAATCAACAACATTTTCCAGCTTGTAGATGTTAATGCATTTTGACCAGTGATAAAACCCTCTCAGATTTGACTTTGATTCAAGTCTTGCCACACAAAGGTGCATTTTAGAAAAACAAAACTGTGGATGTGGTCAAAGACAAAAAGCTGCAACTTTGTTTTATTGATCTTGCCAAGTCCGTGGCTTGGCGCTAGCTATGCCACTGTTGAAACGATAATTTTTCTCCTTTAGGTGTCCTTAGGAAGAAGAAAGGACAGAGAATGGTTTGCACGTCTGTAAATAGTTTCAGAAAAGATTGATTTTGGAGGGTGGGGCTTTTTACACACTGTCAGACAGACAGCAACTATAAATTTACAAGCCTATAACTTAAGATCCAGAGGTGTGATTTTTGATGTGGCTCACAAAATAATGTGTTATAAATGCAAATTTGACAACTATGGCATATTGCCACATTAGCATTTGGAAAGTGTTGTGGTAAAAAATTTTGGTTTAATTTTTCAAGTCTCCTTGTCTTTTTCCCATTCCCAGAGGTGCATCTACATTCGTCCAGGTCACCTTAGCTATCTCTTCTTCTGTTTTGTTAAGAAAGAGTTTGATGGTTTAAACACAGTTTGCACATTATTTGAAGGATCCCAAGCATGATTTGGGCCACTTGCTGGTGCCCAAATAACCTACTGGCATTCTGCATTATCACAGATCTACTGGCATAATTGTTTCCATGGGAAGTTTTGAAACTTGATTGATCTCCACCAACCAAAGTGGCCAATAAGATTGTGGAATTAGATGACTGCTGTATACTTAATGTATACAAAGTTAATACCTAGCAGTCGGTTTCATCAATGTGTGTATAAAAGGAAGGAATATATTCTTTGCAGGAATCATTAAAGCTTCATAGCCATGATTAATTAAAAAAAAATATCTTGGTCTTATATATCAAATAACAATATTAAATGCACCTCTTCAGAACAAAATATGCATAGACTTATTGCTGCATCAGCATGCACTTCTGATTTGAAGATACTTCAACCGTAAAAACAATTGAACAGGAAATATTTTTGTCATTAGGCTATTTATGTACAGTACACTGGCAGAAAGTCATAAACCATGTTCAGATGGGCAATATAATAAGTAAGCAGTAAAACTGCTATGAATATTTCCTATTAATGAGCCATATGAGAAGTTTTATTATGTGTTTGGAAAACATTAACACCATCAAAATATCTGTATTCAAAATTCCTTCAGAGGCCCTTCCTGGCATGCTCCTCTTTGTTCCAGAAATTAGATCCGTAATTACTTCTTCTAAGCATCAGTTACTCTTTACTAAAGTTAATCTCTTCCATACTCAAGTATGTATCTGAAAACTTTTCATTTCAAAAGAATTAGATATAGTTTTCAAACATTGTTTTTTAGAATAACAGATATTACACAAAGGGAAAGATTATTTTCTTTACATTTTAGAAAAAGTTTATAATACATCAATTTGTTCCACTACTATAAAAGAGTATCTATTTGTGTTTAGAGACCTTTTAATAATAAAAAGATCAAGAAATTAATAAATATTGGTAGACTATAGTTGTATTACAGAGTTGCTAAATCTGTTTTCAGTTAGATCAACTGGACATAACGTTTAGTTCTTGAAGACGTTTCGCTAGTCATACGACTGGCTTTTCCAATTCACTTTATTTTTTTAAACTCACTTTCCAAAATTAAAGTTTTGACTTACACATCTAGTCTAAACTTAAATATTCTGAAATAATTTTTTTTTGTAGAAGCACGTACAGTAAAGCATCTAAACATTGTTTTTCCAGTAAATAACAATAGAAAAGTCATGAGCCTAAAGCTGGGTACACACAGGAAAGATGTTTGAAAGATGACAGACAGGATCTGCAAGATCTTATCTGTCATTTTTTGAACATCAGTGAACACACAGTTCCGAGCGCTCTCTCTATATACAGCACAGAGGGAACACTCAGCACTGTGTGTTACCCAAGACCGTGGCCAGCTCCCCTATAGGGTGCTGGCCACGGTTGTTCCCAAAGGACCGCGAGGCTGTGCCCTCGTCGGGAAAGACGCTGCACACACTGCCGATAAAGACCTGATACCGACAGTGTGTACCTAGCTTTAAACCACCTTTGAACAAGAATGACTGGATTAGCCAGAGAACCAGACAATAAGAAGGGGAAGGGGATTAAAGAGCAGCAGTCTGACAATGAAGGATCAGATGAATGATACATTAAATAAGCATATTAGCATTTAAGGAAAACAAATTGTGGGTGTGTATGTAAGGTAAAAAAACAGGAAATGTTTTGATTAGTTTAACAATGTTTTTTATTCCTTAAAAAATAGTCTGAACATGATTTTTTTTGTCATAATGTTAAATCTGTGTAGTCAACAAATGTATTGAAGCATTGGTTCTAAAAACTTGCCAGTGTAGTGGGGTCACTTTTAAATTAAGAGAAAATCAAACATTCTGACTAGGAAAATGCATTTTAACCAATGCAGTGTGGCCAATTGGCAAACCTAACACAAGGGCAGAAAGTGAGCAATGACAAAGCACTGCATACATGATTGTTCAGGCCGTGCCACACCAGATTGGTGTCAACCGGGTATGGCCTTTAGGTTGCAGTCCCCCGAGGCTTTGCAAATGGAAACTGCTTAACGCAGACACAGAAAAGAAAGCAGCTACTAAAGCAGCAGGTGGCCTTGCTGAGGTAATCAGGATCACATTCAACTGAAAAACAGGCTCAATTTTCATACCAGTGTCTGCTAAAGAGTCTTTCACTGCCTTTTAATGATACAAGGAACACGTGGGATGCATTGACTGCTCTAATTGTCCCTTCTTATTCAGAGCTGAATGAATCATAATGTTGCCACTTCAGGGTAAAGCAAGTACTGATCACAATAATCAAGTCATTAGTTTGCAGACGCCTGCTGATCTACATAACCTCTATAAATTTCTTTTATTGTTCCCTTTATGATTAATTCCTAGATGTTTTACACTTTTGCATCTTCCTCAAAACCAGTTTTTATAAATAGCCCAGGGAGGATGCAAAAATATATTGCACAATGTGATTCCTATGCAGAAAGACGGATTTAAGTTTATTCCTTGTTATTGTACTTTATCCATGAAAAGCGTTTTAATCACTCTGATTATAAGCATGTCTCTATTTCTGGCATGGGGTTTTTTCTATTTACAGCTGTGTTTTGTTAAGATTTTGATGATAGGAAAGATTCTATCATTACTTTTACCTTGAAATTTGGGGATTTCATGTTAAGGTTATCAGATCTTTACTGATAAGCAGAATGCACTTTTTTCTTCTAATTCTTACTGTTTTTTTATTTCTAAATAATATTTTAAACTAAAATGTATATACATATACATTCTTGTGATGTGAATAAACCCACTTGTTTATAAGACCAAGGAGTGCCCTGATTCACTGTGCATTTTACATATATATATATATATATATACAAACTGCAAAAGAGGGGTCCAGGCATAGATATGGTGCAAAATAGGTGAGTTTATTCCTCCATTAAGAGTAAACAGACAGGCAATGTTTCGGGCCCACACTCAGCCCTTTCTCAAGCCTAAATTCAAGTGACCATAGCCAAACATTTATGTTCAAACATGGTAAATCGTATCCGCCCACAACTAATTGGGGTAATTAAGTTTTCTAGTGCAACAAAACCATTATATATATATATATATATATATATATATATATATATATATATAGTCAAAGAAGTCCAGCGCACTCCTAGGTCTTTACAAACATTTATTGAAAGAGATGTAGGTCGAGGTGGCCACCAAAATCGTGATAGTCAAAGAAGTCCAGCACACTCCTAGGTTTCAAACATTTATTGAAAGAGATGTAGGTCAGGTGGCCACCTCGACCTACATCTCTTTCAGTAAATGTTTGTAAGACCTAGGAGTGCGCTGGACTTTTGACTATCACGATTTTCCGCTGGCAGCACCCAGGCGTTTGCCGTAGAACGGAGTGCACCGGATCCTGGATTTGCTTATATATAATATATTATATATATAATATATATTATATATATATATATATATTATATATATATATATATATATATATATATATATATATATATATATATATATATACACACAAACTGTACAGGTATCGCTAATGTGATCTCAGGAACAGACAATTTGATGTAATGAGGTCAGTACGATACAAATTGTTGGTAGGAGGGTAAATGTAATTTAGTGCTAATTTATATATATTTTAATTTAAATAATTAAGAAGAAAAAAACCCAACTTTTCCAGCTTGTAGATGTCAATGCATTTTGACCAGTGATAAAACCTTTCAGATTTGACTTTGATTCAAGTATCTGGTTTCTTGACCTTGGATAACCTTGTCTTCTTCTGTGCATCTAAGTTGTAAAAAGTGTTAACAGACTTTAAAATGGCAACAGGAAAGATAAATATCTGCCTGCTGCTGATTTTTTTTTTTTTATTTTGCAATTTTTCCTATTTTATTTTTATGGTAGTCCTTTCATGTATAAACTTTAAAAAAAAAAATCTCCACTGTAAGTGTGTTAATTTATTATAAAGCGCCACTTGGGGATGCAGCGCTGTACAAACAAAAACAAAAAGTGTACAACAAGGGGGCAAATACATACAATTCAGTTCATAAATATATAAATTATATAAATATCATTTTAACTATGTTTGCTAGATCCTTGCCACAAGAGGAAAGGAGGTCCACAAAACATATACATGACATGTTTTGGGTTCACACACCCTTTATCAGTGTGACACTTGATAAAGGGGGTTTATACCCAATGCATGTCATGTACACTAAATATCACTGTAGCACATCCCTTTTTGGTTCCAGTCCTCCTTTACTTTCCAGAGCTTACAATCTAGTTGCTTATAATATAGTTACTGCTTACAATCACTGTCAAAGTAAAGGTTCCTCTTCTCACTGGTACCTTGTTTCTCCACCATTAACTCCTAAATAATGTAATTACTGAAGCCTTTTGTTATATGGTACATACCTAATGCCTCAAGAATAATGTTTACTAGAACCCAAATAAAATTATTTGTGTGTGTGTGTGTGTAAGTGGGTGTGGCCATAGTCTTAGTTACACCTATATGGATATAATTCCTTCACATTGGCTTAAATAGTATGCTTTAGTGGCAGAGTGAAATATAACTTTGAAATTTCGATTTTCTTTTAGAACCATAATTGTGAGAATAAACATGAAAATAAAAATGAGACTGTGCCTCATCCTAATCAATAATTAAATACTTGTAAGTAGCACTCTGGTTTGCATGTGTTGCTGCATGCCTTCAATCCAGCAAACATTTTGTTTAGGAACAGTAGCCCCCCTCCTCTTTTAACCACTCCCACTTCCATCCGACCTGACTTTTTCCCCACAAACCAACTGTCAAGCCTGCACAAAGCATTCCAACTGTCAAAACTCTGTCACCATTCCAGCTACAGTAAAACTACTCACAGAAAATATGTTTTTGAGTGCAAGGAACTTGATTGACAGCTGAAATATAAGAAGTTTTAGATTGGATATCTAAAGAAATACGGGGCAGATCAACAAAAAAATGATACAGTGGTGGTTAGGAAGAATTATAGTTTTCAGTTATAGTAAATTTAAAATAACCTATTTTTCAGTATAGATGCCCTTTAAACTAAAACAATTTCTAAAACTTCACAATGCACTTTTTGTCACATCTGTTCTTAATGCTGAATATTTGAAATGTTTAATATTTTAAAAACATTAGAAGGAAATTTACTATAATATTGGTAAATAATTAGATATTGTCAATATATTGTGACATTGAATTACATTAATTATACAAAATATAAATTACATTTTTGTCTTTTAATGCCGTACTGTTTAAGATACACTACACCAGTTCCAGATGATATGGGGAAGGTTGAGAATATATTTACAATCAGTTAGGTTGGGTACACATGAACCAATATTTTGACCAATCAAATTTGCAGTACATAGAGATATTGGGATAATACAGATTTGGTATAATGCCTGCAAGATTGTGAGATGCACAGTCTTTGCAGCTATTGCGCCTACTCTATCTTCCCCTGAGGTTGCCCATTTGCAACTGTGCTCATTTTCTGAAAATTACCCTGCAAGAGCCACTTACACCTTAAGGGTCCTGCATAGCCTATGTTGTTAGTTGCTTGGTTGTAAAATGTCACATGACTGTGGGACTGCAGTTGTTGTTTGTATTTATTGACTGCACCAAACACAGAAAGTTTGTCACAAATGCAGTTTCGATGGGCACTTCTAATATTTAAGAGTCTGTGGGAATATCTTTATTTATACAGTGTACTGGGTGGGTAGTGGTGATTGCCACTGAATAGGCAATTTAAATAACTATATATTGTAGGTTCCACCGCACACCAATTTTAATCAAAATGCTTTATTAAATTGATGTTTCTGAGTCAACACGACTCCTTTATCAAGACAAAGGATGTGTGTTGACTCCGAAACGTTGACTATTATTATTATCATTATTATTATTATAGCATTATGGGATGTTGAGAGGAACATTTCCTATGTAGCCTTAAATGGTTTTATAGTATCACTTTTCAATATATCAATTGTAGCTTCCCATGGTACTACGAATTTGTTAGTGGGTGGTCTGCCTTTGGTGTGTTCCTTTTAGTAACATTGCTTATTACATTTTTTTTTTTAATTCTTACTTTATTTCCACTTTTACTTTGTATGAAAAAAACAGTAATCCAGTAATTAAGGGTTGCAAGTGCTAGACCAGAAAACAAACACATAAACTTTAAAGGAATAGTTCACTCGAATTTTCCTTTAATGTATTAATTGAAGCCCGGGAGGTTGAGGAGCTATGCCTTACCTCCCATCTTCAATCAAATGAGCAAGTCAAGGAAGAAGGTAAGTATTTACCTCTTGCATGATCCTCCACTGCATGTGCGCTACTGTGGATTAGAACCTGGAATGGTCGGAGTTTTCATCTCTGCAGCTGGGGATCAGGATTCTTCAATCAACTGGCTCCTGCTCAGTTGATTGAAGAATGAGAGGTAGACATAGCTCATTTACCTCCCAGCTTCAATCAATACATTAAAGGAATAGTTAACTTTTCGAGTAAACTATTGCTTTAATGTGGCTTGCAGAAAAAAGTGTATGGTTTTTATTCTGTTTTTGAAAAAAAATATCACATTATGGTCATTCTGATTTATCAGTACGACAAATATATCAGAAAATAAAATTTAGAAAATATTTATTCTGTGTTATAGAAAACTAAAACAGAAAATCTATACACTCTGTAGATATTACGTAAATGACTGTGTTGATGTTGTGATGCCATGATTGGAGAAAATTACATTCCTACAATAAACAAAGAGATGGCTATTCACTTAACTGTGGATAAATCATCTTCCTTTTCTGATGCCACTACAGGCGAATAGTGTTACCACTTCTGCTGATTGCATAAAGGTACAAAGCTATACATGTTTACGTTAGTACCTCTTCCCTCTTTTTACCAAACAATAGCTACTGTATCAATTCAAGACAATTCATCATCAAGTCTATTGTCCACAATATATCCTAACCCCTTTTTCTAGGAACTCCTTACTAAAGATTAACGAAAATGTTGACTTCGTTCTAATAGGGTTCCACGGAACCTACTTAAAGGAGAACTAACCCCAAAATATCAAAGGACAAGTGGGTCAGAAACATGTCACGCATGATTTGTAATAAACCTGCACTATTCACGTTACAGACCCACGTCTTTGTATGTTTCACCTGCAATGTATTGGTAAGGTGTAGGAGGGCCATATTTAAAAATAATAATATTTTCATTACTGTATGACTGTGGCAGTAAGCATACCATGCTGTAAAGTAGCGTAATGATATTCTACGGGCAGTCTAGATTTACGTTCGCTATCGTACATTTACAAATTTCCAATAGTGATCATAAATTTACGATCGCCATAACGATCACTAAAGAAGGCGATACCACACCTTTATAAATATGGTGTGAAGGTCTCTAGCTCTCCATGTCAGCTGCACCAATATTAGTGGAAAGTGTACCTTCTTAAAGGGGAATGTTGGAGGGTAGGAAGAGTATTTTTTTATGAAACCACATGGTGCAGAACTGTGGCGAACAATAGTGAGTGAACCTGATTTAGCTCAGCTCTGTGCAATGCGTTTCTCATCAGTGTACCTTATCAAAGGGAATGTTGGAGGTAGGAAGAGTGTGTTTTTTAATTCAGCTGTCTGTATAAAAACAACAAACTGTAGTACAGAGCTAAGCTAAGATGCATTACACAGAGAAATTCATTGCCACAGACTGTGCTAAGATCAGTGCATTATATTATCCTCCACCTGCAGCACTGCACCATGTTCTATAAGTGTACGTATAAAAGGGAATGTTGGAGGGTATGCCACTTGCAGCTCTGCACCATGTTGTTTCTATAAATGTACATATTAATAAGAATTATTGGAGGGAATGCCAATTAAAAGGGTCTGTTAGAGGGATGCCAACATGTTATATAAAATTAATGCAGCAGGAGGGCTGCCTGTGAGACGTTTTGCATAAACAAAAACCCTTTTCCAAGTAGGGTTCCCACCTGTGCCTTTAAGACCAGAACACATATACAGGCCTATGTACTAAAAGTTCTATTCGTTAAAAATGCCATTTGCTGGCATTAAAATCCTGCGCTAGCATTAACGCGATATTGATTACGGCGTCGGATCCGCAGTTGATTTTTGTATGACCCCCGCATACAACGCTAATATGGAGTTAAAGTTGCGCAAACCGATAGTGAACTGGCTAACACGACTTTAACTCCATATATCTGCCCAGCCAGCCTGCAGAAATGCTCACAAATATAAAGGGTTAACAAGTTGCTTCCTAAATACATATGAAAAGTGTTAACACCTTCCCCCACTCTGTTTGAGCGGAAATCTGCTAAAATATTCACTGCTATCTCTGATGATTGGCTGGGAGACACTGGCAGGTGGGGACTCTGAGTTCAACTGTTACACGCAGCTTAGCATAAGGGGAGTGGGAAACAAATACTAGGTAGCTAGTTAGCATGTGCAGAAGGAATTTTGGTACCAGGACCACCAGAAGAGGCACACTAGAAGCCAGCCGTGACATCATAGATTGCCAGTACTCAGAAATGTTCTATAAATTATTTCTACACTAAGAGGCTGAATTCAAAGTGTGAGAGACAATGGTTTTACTAAGTACTGTTATAGAGTCTGTGGAGCTGCCTTTGTATTTTTGGTTTAGTTTCCTCCTTTAAGTTCCGAAAATCTGTTTGAAAAACTTTCAATAGAAACTTTCAAAAGGATTTTTGATGTTTTGGTTTTGACCTTTTGAGTTTCAAATTTTCAGTGAAAAAGTTTAGAATATCTCAAAGAATCTGTTGGATCCATGGATTTTCCAAACCGACAGTTGCAAATCCAGTGCTTTATATTAAATGCATAGGACCTCCAATTAAATGGCCGTGTTATATATAAAGCGAATATTTATTGTAACCATAATTTTGCATTTCATGGTTGTTTGTGATGTCATCCTCTTCAAAGTGAAGATATTTGACAAATAATACATAGTGCATTGCATGCTTCTAGATTGCGTATTTCAAAAACTGTGCAAGTTGTAAAACTATGCAATAACCATTATTTTCTAACCTTCATTTTATTTTACTGTCTCATGGCACTATTTTATATTGACATTATCCTACATTCCTATATGCTCATATGCGTATAATTTGTTTGACATATGTTCTAAATTATTTTGTTGACAAAACACATTTATTTATAAATCAGTGCTTTGCTGTTTTTAGAAATGCATTCTATTCCAAAAATAAAATATTGGTTACAGATATTATAGGCCAATTCATAACCCACAGTTATCATTAATAGCTTTTTAACCGCAGTATATGTTACAACCACATCAAAAAATACTGCAATTTGCATACGTTTTTTACACTGCAATCATAAGACACTTCATTGAGACGGTATTTTAACGATCGTGATAAAATCGTGTTATCGTTTTTGCAATAATGCACCATTAAAAATATATCCATAGCGCATGAGAGCTAAGAACTATTTTGTTCCTTGAATTTTTGGACAATTGCTTCTTAATTTAATGGAAAATTTAGAGAACACGCTAAACCTGAAAACTACTAAATGAATGAATATAAAAAATGAATTAGAGTTTTTTCAATGGACCAAAATTTGGTTGTGTTTACACCACCGTATTTTTTTTATTTTTTGGTGTAACTTCCCACAACCACTCATCAATATATATGGCCTGAACCCGAACCCGGTTTCGAAGTAGATTTCCCAATCTGCCGGAACTTTGGATTTTCAAAATTTCTAGAATTTTCGAATTTATAAAATCAAATATTGTCAAAAGATCTAGAAATCTCGAAAATATTACATGGAATGCAAAAACAGGAAGTGCATGAAGTTTACGGTACGGGACAGTGTTTACATTCAGTATTTTATACCTTCATTTTAAGAAGATTTTTGGGATTTTTTTAACTTCCATCTTTTCGATAATCCACAAATCTGCAAGCAGAACAGGTTTTAGTGAGTTTGGTTCATCTCTACTCATCAATAGCCACTATAGCTGACTCCTTAATTACACACTAACCTGTTTGTGGTTATGTTCCAAGTGTTGGCATAACTAGCCCAGAAGCTGACCCAAATGATGTTCTCCTTCTACAGACCTTTTAATATTAGTGCAAGGATTAGTTTTATTTGAAATTTACTATGAGCCGCTATACCTTTGGTACATCTAGACTGCAAAAAACAACAAGCAACAGCAGATATTCACCCTTATGTGTCTTAATCTTTGTCATTATATATACTGTATTTATTTTGCAGCTTGGAGGGCCATTAGAAAGAACAACAACCGTGCTTTTTGATAGATGGTCATTTATAATGGTTTATGTACTCAGAGGAGCTTGAGTATCTGGCGAATAGAAGATTTTAAAATGAGTGTTGTGCCTGTTAATTTTGAATTTTATGAATAAAGGTCATTCGAGTTGAATGTTCTCCTTTACTTCAATAAACCAAGATGGGACAGTTTCCCACAGCTCTGATCTGTGTCACTCCATTCTGTTCAATTTTGTTGTGGTGGCCCACGGTTATCCCATGTACTGCTAAAAAACCTTGCAGAGGAAGTTTCCTATATTCAGTGTTAAGGTCCAAAACCATGTGGTAAAATACTCAACTGCTGTTTTAATATTATACTAGTAAACTAAGTAAAATAGTTTAATTATATCATTCATGCTTTTTTTTAAAGAATACCAATAGTAAATTGTCTTGAAATGTCACTATTTATATTAAACTAGGAGTTCATATTAAAGGAAACTTAAACACACTGACAAACCACAAAATAAATAGTTTATAAATAAATGATATTTATTTAAAAAATCAAATATTATGTCTACTGCATAAAACATTTTGAGCTCAGTTATAGCTTTAAGGAAACATTCATATATATATAAAAAAAACGTTCTTTATCAGCAAAAATTGTAGTGCTTCTCCTTTGCAGTCTGTACACTTAAGAGAGTCTGGACGGCTCTCTGTTAGTTCAGCACACGGTTGAAAAGGCTTTGAAAAGCACTACTGACTTTCCAAAGTTTTATATATATATAATACACAAACTGTACAGGTATCGCTAATGTGATCTCAGGAACAGACAATTTGATGTAATGAGGTCAGTACAGATACAAATTGTTTGTAGTGAGGGTAAATGTAATTTAGTGCTAATTTATATATATTTTAATTTAAAGCTACCAACAATTTGTATCTGTACTGACCTCATTACATCAAATTGTCTGTTCCTGAGATCACATTAGCGATACCTGTACAGTTTGTGTGTATATATATATATATATATATATATATATATATATATATATATATATATATATAATATATATATATATATATAATATATATTATATATATAATATATTATATATAAGCAAATCCAGGATCCGGTGCACTCCGTTCTACGGCAAACGCCTGGGTGCTGCCAGCGGAAAATCGTGATAGTCAAAAGTCCAGCGCACTCCTAGGTCTTACAAACATTTACTGAAAGAGATGTAGGTCGAGGTGGCCACCTGACCTACATCTCTTTCAATAAATGTTTGAAACCTAGGAGTGTGCTGGACTTCTTTGACTATCACGATTTTGGTGGCCACCTCGACCTACATCTCTTTCAATAAATGTTTGTAAAGACCTAGGAGTGCGCTGGACTTCTTTGACTATATATATATATATATATATATATATATATATATATATATATATAATGGTTTTGTTGCACTAGAAAACTTAATATACCCCAATTAGTTGTGGGCGGATACGATTTACCATGTTTGAACATAAATGTTTGGATATGGTCACTTGAATTTAGGCTTGAGAAAGGGCTGAGTGTGGGCCCGAAACATGCCTGTCTGTTTACTCTTAATGGAGGAATAAACTCACCTATTTGCACCATATCTATGCCTGGACCCCTCTTTTGCAGTTTGTATATATATATAATATATAGTAAAATGCACAGTGAATCAGGGCACTCCTGGTCTTATAAACAAGTGGGTTTATTCACATCACAAGAATGTATATGTATATACATTTTAGTTTAAAATATTATTTGAAATAAAAAACAGTAAGAATTGAAGAAGAAAAAAGTGCATTCCGTTATCAGTAAAGATCTGATAACCTTAACATGAAATCCCCAAATTTCAAGGTAAAAGTAATGATAGAATCTTTCCTATCATCAAATCTAAAAAAACACAGCTGTAAATAGAAAAAACCCCATGCCAGAAATAGAGACATGTTATATCAGAGTGATTAAAACGCTTTTCATGGATAAAGTACAATAACAAGGAATAAACTTAAATCCGTTTTCTGCATAGGAATCACATGTTGCAATATATTTTTGCATCCTCCCTGGGCTTTTATAAAAACTGGTTTTGAGGAAGATGCAAAAGTGTAAAACATTAGGAATTAATCATAAAGGGAACAATAAAGAAATTTATAGAGGTTATGTAGATCAGCAGGCGTCTGCAACTAATGACTTGATTATTGTGATCAGTACTTGCTTTACCCTGAAGTGGCACATTATGATTCATTCAGCTCTGAATAAGAGGGACAATTAGAGCAGTCAATGCATCCCACGTGTTCCTGTATATTAAAGGCAGTGAAAGACTCTTTAGCAGACACTGGTATGAAAATTGAGCCTGTTTTTCAGTTGAATGTGATCCTGATTACCTCAGCAAGGCCACCTGTGCTTGTAGTGGCTTTCTTTTCTGTGTCTGCGTTAAGCAGTTTCCATTTGCAAAGCCTCGGGGGACTGCACCTAAAGGCCATACCCGGTTGACACCAATCTGGTGTGGCACGGCTGAACAATCATGTATGCAGTGCTTTGTCATTGCTCACTTTCTGCCCTTGTGTTAGGTTTGCCAATTGGCCACACTGCATTGGTTAAAATGCATTTTCCTAGTCAGAATGTTTGATTTTCTCTTAATTTAAAAGTGACCCCACTACACTGGCAAGTTTTTAGAACCAATGCTTCAAACATTTGTTGACTACACAGATTTACATTAGACAAAAAAAATCATGTTCAGACTATTTTTTAAGGAATAAAAAACATTGTAAACTAATCAAAACATTTCCTGGTTTTTACCTTACATACACACCCACAATTTGTTTTCCTTAAATGCTAATATGCTTATTAATGTATCATTCATCTGATCCTTCATTGTCAGACTGCTGCTCTTTAATCCCCTTCCCCTTCTTATTGTCGGTTCTCTGGCTAATCCAGTCATTCTTGTCAAAGGTGGTTTAAAGCTAGGTACACACTGTCGGTATCAGGTCTTTATCGGCAGTGTGTGCAGGTCTTTCCCGACGAGGGCACAGCCTCGCGGTCCTTTGGGAACAACCGTGGCCAGCACCCTATAGGGGAGCTGGCCACGGTCTTGGGTAACACACAGTGCGAGTGCCTCTGTGCTGTATATAGAGAGAGCGCTCGGACTGTGTGTTCACTGATGTTCAAAAAATGACAGATAGATCTTGCAGATCCTGTCTGTCATCTTTCAAACATCTTTCCTGTGTGTACCCAGCTTTAGGCTCATGACTTTTCTATTGTTATTTACTGGAAAACAATGTTTAGATGCTTTACTGTACGTGCTTCTACAAAAAAAAAATTATTTCAGAATATTTAAGTTTAGACTAGATGTGTAAGTCAAAACTTTAATTGGAAAGTGAGTTTAAAAAATAAAGTGAATTGGAAAAGCCAGTCGTATGACTAGCGCGAAACGTCTTCAAGAACTAAACGTTATGTCCAGTTGATCTAACTGAAAACAGATTTAGCAACTCTGTAATACAACTATCGTTACCAATATTATTAATTTCTTGATCTTTTTATTATTAAAAGGTCTCTAAACACAAATAGATACTCTTTTATAGTAGTGGAACAAATTGATGTATTATAAACTTTTTCTAAAATGTAAAGAAAATAATCTTTCCCTTTGTGTAATATCTGTTATTCTAAAAAACAATGTTTGAAAACTATATCTAATTCTTTTGAAATGAAAAGTTTTCAGATACATACTTGAGTATGGAAGAGATTAACTTTAGTAAAGAGTAACTGATGCTTAGAAGAAGTAATTACGGATTAATTTCTGAACAAAGAGGAGCATGCCAGGAAGGGCCTCTGAGGAATTTTGAATACAGATATTTTGATGGTGTTAATGTTTTCCAAACACATAATAAAACTTCTCATATGGCTCATTAATAGGAAATATTCATAGCAGTTTTACTGCTTACTTATTATATTGCCCATCTGAACATGGTTTATGAATTTCTGCCAGTGTACTGTACTAAATAGCCTAATGACAAAAATATTTCCTGTTCAATTGTTTTTACGGTTGAGTATCTTCAAATCAGAAGTGCATGCTGATGCAGCAATAAGTTATGCATATTTTGTTCTGAAGAGGTGCATTTAATTTGTTATTTGATATATAAGACCAAGATATTTTTTTAATTAATCATGGCTATGAAGCTTTAATGATTCTGCAAAGAATATATCCTTCCTTTTATACACACATTGTGAAACCGACTGCTAGGTATTAACTTGTATACATTAAGTATACAGCAGTCATCTAATTCCACAATCTTATTGGCCACTTTGGTTGGTGGAGATCAATAAGTTTCAAAACTTCCCATGGAAACAATTATGCCAGTAGATCTGTGATAATGCAGAATGCCAGTAGGTTATTTGGGCACCAGCAAGTGGCCCAAATCATGCTTGGGATCCTTCAAATAATGTGCAAACTGTGTTTAAACCATCAAACTCTTTCTTAACAAAAAAGAGAAGAGATAGCTAAGGTGACCTGGACGAATGTGATGCACCTCTGGGAATGGGAAAAAGACAAGGAGACTTGAAAAATTAAACCAAAATTTTACCACAACACTTTCCAAATGCTAATGTGGCAATATGCCATAGTTGTCAAATTTGCATTTATAACACATTATTTGTGAGCCACATCAAAAATCACACCTCTGGATCTTAAGTTTAGGCTTGTAATTTATAGTTGCTGTTGTCTGACAGGTGTGTAAAAAGCCCCACCCTCCAAAATCAATCTTTTCTGAAACTATTTACAGACGTGCAAACCATTCTCTGTCCTTTCTTCTTCCTAAGGACACCTAAAGGAGAAAATTATCGTTTTCAACAGTGGCATAGCTAGCGCCAAGCCACGGACTTGGCAAGATCAATAAAAACAAGTTGCAGCTTTTGTCTTTGACCACATCCACAGTTTTGTTTTCTAAAATGCACTTTGTGTGGCAAGACTTGAATCAAAGTCAAATCTGAGAGGGTTTTATCACTGGTCAAAATGCATTAACATCTACAAGCTGGAAAATGTTGTTGATTTTTTTTTCTTAATTATTTATGTAAAATATATATAAATTAGCAACTAAATTACATTTACACTTGTACAAAAAATTTGTATCTGTACTGACCTCATTACATCAAATTGTCTGTCCCTGAGATCACACACCTGTACAGTTTCTTAGTCATTCTACATATTCTCTCCCATTTTTAAAAAATCAGTTGATTTCATACCCTTTGCGTGTTCCTGCTGTTGACATTAGTGAGCTGCCATTTCAGGTTCTACACGTCCTTCTTCCAGGATGCACCACTTCCTTGGAATGTTCTAACAGTTATTTCTACTGATTGGCTGTTGGACGGATCAAAATGCTCAGATCTCTACTGGCAACTGAATCAACACAGGTGCTGGGTCAAGGGCAAGCACATAATGTTCTCTATTAGGGGTCCTGCAAACAGGAAGTCAGTATTTGCGGTTTCATTTATTTATACACAGACAAAATGCTGAATTGGCATCAGGTCATTGGGATGAAAAAATACTGCTCTTTTTTGAATTGCGCGCTCTGAGGTAGCAAATATGATGCACGCACCAATGCTACTCTGTGTGAGAGTTGTTAAGCTTAACTGTCCCCTTGATACTGTGATCACTGGCCCCCTTTATGCTGCAGTAACTGATCTCTCAATTGTTGTTACCAACCTGACTGGCTGTTTTTACCCCCTCACATATAAGACTGGAACATTTTGAAGGAAGTATTTTTTTTTTATTTAACATGAAATAAACTCTCTAATATGTCACAATCTCCTCAGCTGAAGCTGAGAGAAAAAGGGACAATTTTTGTGGATCCACGGAATAGCCCATTTATTGTTAAAGTGTGTAGCGCAGAAAAATGCGTTCCCAAAGCAGACACACTTTTACCTGAACAAAAATTACCCTTGGTCATGTAGGCCCCTGTATTAATGTATAGGGTTTTGGCCACACCTGAAGTTAATGTGTCAGTTGTGAACATTCTCCTTATAATTTCTATAGACCATCATATTTTTCCTTATCGGCAGTTCGAGATCTGAAATCCAGTTTTAAAGATATTGTAAATCCTTGAATTCAAATTTGTGAACCCTCGATTAGGGCGGATTAAGATAAAATGGGGCCCTGGGCAAAAGTGCACTTTTAGTCACGCAGACACGCTCTAAGGCTGGGAACACATGGTAGGACTTTTTGTCCCGACTGAGCGTTCAATGTGAGCGAGCACTTGGTTAGGACAAATGACTGACAGTCATGGCAATAGTGCCCGCGGCGACCGATCATGCGGTCCCAAGGGAACCGCACAATCAGCCATGGTTTACCGTCAGTTCCGATTGCATTTGTTGATATGGACAAACTGGCAATCAATCTCAGTTGCCCCACACCATCAAATATTTTTTTCTAGCTATTGCTGGTTGGCTGGAAATATCTGATGATGTGTACACAGAAATTCTCAGTCACGCAGACACATTCTCAGTCACACAGCACTCAGTCACACAGACATGTTCAGTCGCACAGACATACCCAATCATGTATGCCCAGTCATGCAGACATGTTCAGTAACACGGACATGCAGTCACCCAGACACACTCAGTGCAAGCAGACGGTAATGCACATGAAACGTGCACTGATTCAAGAAAGTTTTTCTGGGTGTGGCCTCACCTCACAAGAATTATTTTTCATGTGCTTAAGATCGGTATTGATGATCCCTTAGTTCTTGAGAATCGTAGTAGAGCAATGCATGTCAATATGGGTGGGCAAATTTTCCGCGCTGCCTTCCAGTTTCGAAAGTTGCGAGTTGCATACACTTTAATGCAGAATTGCACACAATTAAGCGCAAACGGACAGTAAAGTGCATGAAACATTGCCAATGTTTCTTTGTTGGAGAGTGGTAAGCTTAAAAGTCCCCTTGATACAGTGATTACTGACACTATACTAGAGTCACTGGCCCCTCAAGTGTCTATTATCAACCTGACGGGTGTTCTGACCCTCTCACATAAGAAGCAAATTATTTTGCAGGCAGATTTTATTATGTCAGAATTCCTAGCTAGCTAAATCTTTACTTCAGGTCGCGTCATAACTGGAATCACTGGGCCCCCCACCAAACCTTGATGTGGCCACTATCTGTGCTTTATCCATGGTGGTTTTCTGGGAGTAGGCTATATCTGTCATAGGAAAAATAAAAAGATGGAGCCTCCTTGGCTTCTGGGCCCCCCTGCGGGTGCTCCCCTTGCTCCTGCTGGTAGTTGCGCCCCGGCTTCAGGTGCTAATTAGCATCTGAAGTAAAAGATACAATGCTGTGAGTGCTTAGAGCTGGCTAGGAGATTGTGATTTGTGCCAGGCAGCGAAAACCCCTCGAATTTGAGAAGAAAAGTTTTTTTGGTTAAGTACGTGTTTCCCAAACCATTTACCAGGTCCCTGAGCCATTTACACTAACTTACTATTGTATTTATTTCTTAAATTCGATTAGAACGTTTGGACTTTTATCTTATATTGAATCTATAGGTTCGCATTCGTATTTTCGAAAATGTTCTAATATTAACCATTTGTTTTTATATTTTTTATTGCTTTCTTCATAGGAATTATCTACAAGAATGTCTTACATTTACGTTTTTAGCTACAAACAAATCGTCATTAAGGCTACAAATATATCTGTCTTACCTGTTTTACAAAAAAAAAAGCTGTTGCACCAGATCTCTGGAATCTAATGCATACAAGTGTATTCCTCTTATTTGCTCGATTTTAATTACTATTATTTCTATTTTACAGTAAAAGATCTCACGACAACAGTTAAGTGTGCCAGAACTAAATATTGGATTATTGGATGTTTGCATAGTGGAAACAAAAAAACTGCAAAACAGAAATGTAATTGCTGACTTGAATAAGAAGCAAAGCATCATGGTCTCAGAAAAGAAGGTTGTGACATAAGGGCTTATGTCATATCATGAAATAATCAAGAAAAATAAGGAAAGTTTTCAGTTGTAACACGCATTAACCATGTTCATGTCTTCTTTGTAAATCAATTACAGGTCTCATTCCAGGTGGTCCTTACTGCTTCCTTGTTTTGTGTGGTTGTCATTGTTGCTAAATCACTTTGTAATCTGTAAACCCTAAATTCCTTCTGCCGAATCTGAAACTTTAAAAAATTGTCATTTTCAAAAAAAATTATTTTAAGCAACAAAGACAAGACTTCCTTTTGAATTTTTTCAAAGTAACCTGGAAAAAAAAGTGAAGTCTTTTAAAAATTCCTTCCTTCCACTTTCTAATAATTAAGAGATTTTTAACCAACAGCCAATAAATAGCAGCGGTTTTCAGGAAAACCTGGGCATTTAGGAAAACAACCAATAAAGTAAAGAGAAGAATGAGGAGGAACAGAAGAAACACAAGTTAAAACAAACATAATCTGTAGACCATCTGTTGCCTAGTGCAATTCACAGAAACAAGAGGTTTTCTGACATTAGCGCAAAGACATAGATCACTTTAACTTATTTTTTTCCCAGCTATTATCAGAATTTATTTCCTAGCTTTGTTGTCGGTGAAGTAACCCATTTAATTGTTTCTTACAAGCTGTATCTGTCCACCAATCAGTTAATGCTGCGCAACATGAAACTTAGACAAGGTTATTTCCTTTGCTTACCAATACATCTGTTAGAGCATATGTTGATGTAAAACTAAACATGTTGCAGTCTCTCACTTTCACAGCATTATGAAGCTTTTATTCAGCTGGAGAATTTTTTTTTAATATTCAGGCCATACCCTTTCCATGAAGTAATTTCCCCCTCAATATAATTGTCATGGTAAACGTAGAGTGGATCTGGCAGTGGCACAGTGGCGGCTTGCCCACAACTAGCTTCTGACTCAAAGACTTTAATTCTGTCATGCTCATCTGGTTTTATGTACTCTTTTGTAGTGAGTTCTTAGATTTATTCTGGTGATTCTATAGATATGCAACATTAGCATTTTGCTGTGGATTTTTTTTCTACATGTGAAATTGCATTACAAAAACTCAACCTACCAGATGTACGTTTAGATATACTGTAGTCAAGCTTCTGGCAATCGCCCCAAGGAATCAGAGCTGAGCAATAAAAGGAAAGGAAGAGAAGATATGACTGATTAATTCTCCATGTAAGAAGAAAGAACTATTCAGCCAAAGAGATATTCAGTACTTGATTTAAGATGTGATTTTAAGTATATAAAATGTAAAAAGAAGAGGACTGAGAAACAATGGGACTGTGATGGGTGTAGAGGATGCTAAAAAGGCTAACTCTGCAAACCGTGTTTTTACATTGGTTTTCCATATAGAGAATCCTAGTCCTTCCAGCAGGGATTGTAATAATATGCAGGCGAGAAATGAGGAGTATTCACATTGGCTGACTGAGGACATGGTACGGCAACAATTAGACAAAGTAAATATCAATAAAGCCCCAGGACCAGATGGATTGCATCCCCAGATTTTAAAAGAGCTTAGTTCAGTTCTATCTGACCACTGTTTCTCATCTTTTCAGATTCCTTTGGTGTGGGGATGTGCTGCTGGATTGGAAAAAAGCCAATGTAATACCAATATTAAAAAAGGTAGTCGTTCACAGCCTGGTAACTATAGACCTGTAGCCTAACATCAGTGGTAGGGAGATGCTGGAAAGATGTTTCGGGACATGTCCTTGACTTTGTCTGATCTTATTAGTAGTAGTCATGAGAAATAGATCATGCCAGACAAATTTAATTGTTTTTTATGAGGAAGTGAGTAAAAATTTAGATTCAGGCACAGCAGGGGGTGTGGTATACTTGGATTGTGCTTTTGATACTTTTGAAGCTTTTGATACTGTACCACATAGGCGACTAATGTATAACTGAGGACTGTTGGCCTAGAAGAAAACATAGGTTCATGGATAGATAATTGGTTATTGGATGGCAAACAGAGAGTGGTGGTAAATGGAGCTACATCTATGTGGGCTTAAGTTCTAAGTGGAGTACCTCAGGGTTCTGTACTGGTGCTGCTTCTTTTAATCTGTTTATAAATGACTTAGAAGGGGGCAATGAGAGCAAGTCTCTGGTTTGCTGATAACACTAAACTATGCAGGCTTTGGGAACTTTAAATGATGGTGCAAGTGTTGCAAGCAGACTTAGATAGATTATAAAAAATGGGCAGCAGAATGGCAGATGGATTCAAGTGTAAATCTAAGGTGATGCATTTGGGGTTTAACAATCCCTGTGCCACCTACACCATAAATAACTCTGTGATAAGTGAATCTGTAATGGAAAAAGATTTGGGGGTTCTGGTAGATAACAGACTAAGCTGTAGTAAACATGCCAGACAGCCATGGCTAGAGCTAGCAAAATATTCTTTGTATAAGAGAGAAATAGATTCAAGAGAGAAAATATTATCCCCCTCTTTATAAGGCACTGGTAAGGCCTCATTTGGAATATGCAGTGCAGTTTTGGAATCTCTATACAAAAGGGACATTTGGAAATGGAGGGGCTTAAATATGCAGGCAGATTAGTTCATTGAATAGCTTTAAAAATGTCCTGGATAAGTTTCTAAACAAAAGATATTGAGAATTACTGGTATTAATACATACACTGTAGATCTGGTTGATCCAGGGATACTTTCCAGTTGCCATTTGCCCCCCCCTCTTTTTTTTTTTTTTGTTGGGTTTTTTGCCTTCCTCTGGATTAACTGTTAGGAAGTGAATAGGTTGGACTTGATGGACGTATGTCTTCAACGTATGTATTCAACCTCAAAACTATGTTACTATGTAAACACACCATAAACGCACCATGAGTTTCTGGAGGTTTTTGTGTTGTTTTGGGTGTTTTCCTGGACTTTTTCAATTATTTCTCATTCAAATGAAATATGTGTGATTATAGACAGTGTGTGCATTAAAAACAGATTAGTTGTATGGAATACTAATATCATTTCTGTATGTACTTCTGGAATGCAAAATGCCACATTCATAAAAGTGCACAATAATGGGCTATGTATATATATTGTTATTTTAATTATACTATTTCCCCCTATTTAGTTATTTTGTCAGAAAGTAAAATAAACGTTGACAATGAGTGCAAATATTGGAAAGAATCCTAAAACATTTCTTAGGACCTACTGCACTGCAATATCTCAGCCCCACCTGACAATAAATGGTGTATGCTATTGATTGCCCAGCTCTTTAATCAGTAATGTTTTTACAGGCGGTTCATAAATACATAAAGGTCTGCTATATGCATTTACCAAATCAGCCAAAGAACTTTGTGATATAATGAGTCTTTATGAGGAAGTCTATTGAAGTACACACTAAAATTCCCTGCCTAAACAGCACATGTATTTATTGATTAAAAATAACAGAATCAGTGGATGGAGTGCACAACAGTCTGAGATGATTAAGTTGCTAATGTAACATTTTACAGTAACAGACCACATTGTAGAGAGTATTGAATTACCTTTGACTCCAATCTATCAATACCAGGAAGGCAAATAAATGCTTAAACAGCTCCTCAGTTGCCTCCTAAGAAAATGTGCTCCATCGCTTATATTTTATGTTTCAGCAGGCAAATAGAATATTAGCATAATATTGTCCTTATATGTCTATAAGGACAATAGCTTTAAAAGTGGCCTAGATATGTTTCTAAAACTAAATAATATTGAGAATAATGGTATTAATACCTATCTGCAGTTTTGGTTGATCCATTCAGTCGTTGGCTTTGAATCAGCCCCCATGGGCAAGACTGATGGCTGGTACCCAGAGGACTGGGAAGAAGATATATTCAACAAGGAAGATCAGAATGAATACCTGCCAAAACTGACTTCCATACCCAGAATCTGCTGAGGAGAAAGCAGAGCCACAGTGAGTATCATACTGTGTACTTAAGTAATGATAGAAGAATTTTTGGAATAAATATGTAAAAGTGTAGTTACATTGACAGTATTACATTTTATCACATATATATTTTTCACTAAAAAAGGGTAGGTCAGGCTGGTCATAGTCATGTCACTACTAGAGATGTCCGAACTTCGCAAAATCCGGTCCGCTCGAGGATCCGCGAATTTTCTAAAAAATTCGAAAATTCGAAAATCCGGAGCGGACCCGTTAAAATTAAAAATACCCTTGAAATAACGAGATTTTTCGTATTTTCGAAAATTTTCAAAATTACGAGTTTTCACGTATTTTCGGGAATTTTCGAAATTACGAGTTTTCATGTATTTTCGAAAATATGTATTTTCGAAAATACAAGTAATCTCGTAATTTCGAATATTTTCGAAAATAGTATGTAAGGAATTAGAGAAATCCTTGTATTTTTGAAAATTTTCGAAAATACATGTTTTTCCCGTATTTTCGAAAAAAAAAAAACGCCGTTCGCGAACGGGATAAATCCGCGGCGGATCCGGGTTCGGATCCGCGAACCGGCCATCCCTAGTCTACTACCAAAATGTAGTGGTTCACCTTTGGCTCTGTCTGTTACTTCATCTAGGGACTACTTAAATCATACCTTTATAGTTGCAAAGATATGACAATAACAATCAGGTGGGGTTTTTTTAAATTATATTAAAAACATTGTCACTAATAAAATTATGTAGAGCTGAGATGTCCAACCTGCAGCCCCCCAGACGTGGCATTCTGCAACCAAGAAACTTCGGGGGTTGTAATTTTCACACATCTGGAGGGAAACATCTAGGACAATTCTGTTGTAGAGATGAAACAACATGACATATACAACCTTCTTTCTATTTAAAGGGTATCTCCACTCATATTTCAAGGTTTGGCAATCCAGTTCTATTGAAGAACGGGAGGTAAAGGAGCTGTGCCTTACCTTCCGTTCTTCAATGAACAAACAGGAGACTGGGAGAAGTTAAGAACTTACCTGCTCACTCGCTCCCCCAGCTTGAGTCTGACAGGAAGGTAAGGCACAGCTCCTTTACCTCCCGTTCTTCAATAGAACTGGATGGCCAAACTTTGAAAATATGAGTGGAGATACCCTTTAAGGATCATTCAAATAGAAAATTATTTCTATTTCCCCTTTAAATTAACTTGCTATACAGTACTACTTTTTTTTTGCTGACATAGTCACAATAAATAATTGGACACTCAATAAATCATTTTTGCTTTATTTGAATCTTAATTTTTAATTTACATTTGTTCATACTTTCTGTTAAGCCTGACCTTTTTGAAAGCCTTTCCCCTGGATTTTTTTCTGTGGATCCACATGCTGTTTCCCTAAAGCTGGTATACACAGTACCGCTTAAAGTGCCAATGGCATTGTCTTTTATCAAGTGCTTGTTTGGCATAAAAGGTCAATGTCATATCTCTCAGTCTCAAGGGCTGATAGCTGCCGCTGGCCACCCAAATGATATCCCTGTACAAAGTATAAAAAGAGTGTTGGGAACTATGTATAGGCATTTTTATAACCGACTACAGACAATCTGTCTGTCACTTCTATATAATCTGTTGTGTTTTCCCGCTTTAGTTAGACATACTGTTGACAGAGGCAACCAGTCCTATCACAGACCAATTGGAGCCAACAGATTGGCCTATGAAATCATAAATGCAATATCTTTGGTATTCGTTAGATCAACTGTACTTAACGTTTGTAAGTCCAGTTGATCTAACTGAATACCAGAGAAATACCAAGACTTGGATGAATGAGAACCTTCGCAAGCATAAATACAATGTAGCAAAATGAATCAGCACCTTGTTCCTGTCTGGGAAAATGACAGAGACCCAGTTTCAAAAAGTCATACACTTATGCATAGAAATAATTAGGAAAAAGTTACCTAAAATCCTTTACCAAGTTTAAGTCTATATGAACAACAAAAACAATTACTTTTCAAATATGAAAAACTAAATGTAAAATTTCCTTTTGAAAAATGTATAATACCTGGCCCTGCTACAGGCACTTTTCATATTACTGTATTTTTAAAAACCGTAATAGTTTTCCTTTAAATATTTTATCTGCAAAAAAAATGCAAGCACCAAGTGTAACTATCTTTAGTAGTAAATAGAAGTGTGGGGCATGCAGTGCAAGTGGTAAAACTGTAAATCAGTTGCAATTGGCTAAAGAGTCAATACTTCCTGTAAGCTACCTTACAGGATTTCTTACAAAAATATTATTAATGTGAAAATAGTAGAGAAAAAAGGAACTGACTGTTAATGCATTAAACGGATCACTATGCCCAGAAGGGGAGATGTTGTGCACTCAATGCTTCTACAACAAGGAATTTTTTGATATACAATATAGGTACCTGTGCTCCCATGGAATAAATGTGGTATTTGATGTAACATGTTATGCAGGATAATTTGAATTGGTTAACAGAGGTTGGGTTTAATGACCTTTTAGGGGTTAAAGTTTTCAATTGGATTAACTGATTGATTTTGCATATGAATTTTATATGGTGTGGATGCAGTGATTGATTTTTTGATTATCATTATCATACCTTGATTATATTATGATTAACCTATAATCATTATTTTATTAGTAGTAGGGATTGTACCGTGTAAGCCATAGATGAAAGTGAAGACATCTTGGATATAAAATAATACCTTTTATTGGCTAACTAAAATGATAGAAAATGCAAGCTTTCGAAGCACAGGCTTCTTCCTCAGGCATGATACAATACTGAATCTTGTAAAGCACTCTATTTTATACATACTAGAACAAAGACTTTCTGACATTACACAGATGTTATCTTTTGCCCCCATGCCTGATTGGCAATGGCTGTCGTAAATAAAACAGTAAATACACATTCAATGATCACACGCAGAAGTAATAAAAGAATTAGCAAGGTTAAACAAACAATCAGATACACTTCCCTTAGTGTCTATGAGGGTCTGGTATAAATGAGATATTTATGGGTTTGGGTGGTTTAGAGGAATTTAGTCTGATTAACTCTACATGACATTAAGATTAGAAACACAGTGAAACATAAGTTTAGATCTTTGTTGAGTTCAGAGTCAGCGTCCCAAATTTTTGTATAAGTTTACATTCCCATTAACCTCTCCTTTGAGATCTGAAATTTCCCATGAGCACTGTGACTTTAGGTCTTTCAGGCGTGTCTTGGCTGCAGAAATGGGCACCCACAGGGACATCTCGTTTATTGTTGTTAATTGTGAATCTCTGAGAGTTCATCCTTTGCCTCAGGGTCTGTCCAGTCTCTCCTACATAAAGTCCTGAGGGGCACCTAGAACATAAAAGGTATAAAACATTGGATGATTTGAAGGAGAAGGTTCCCTTATTTCAAATCTATGTTGGGTTCCTGGTATTGGTATCCTGTCTCCGGGTGGATGTACTTTTTTTAACCCCCAATTTGACACAGGTACAAAAACCTACTGACCTTCCCTCCATTAATTTTGACCAATCATCAAAAAGTTTGTTTTTTTAATTCCCCCCTGACACAGGTATTGCATACCTACTGGTCTACCCTTCCATTTCTGTGGAAGCATAGTCAAAAAAAATTGATCAATAATCAAAACAGTTTGTTTTTTAACTTCCAAATTGACACAAGTAAACACAACCAAATGAGTACCCATTCATTAATGTGGCAACCATGTATAAGTATAGTCAAAAAACCATTTGACCATCATCAAAAAAGTTTTTCTATCCCCCAACCTGCTTCAAGTAACACCAACTGACATACCCATTCATTCCTGTGACAGCTATATTTAATGGGTAAGTAAAAATACAACAATGTTTTTCAACATTGCCATATTGGGCCCTATTATAAAAAATCGTTATCGTTATCGTAAAATACCGATCGTTATCGTAAAATACCGATCGTTATCGTAAAATAACGACCGGGGGGTTTACGCCGATAACGACCGTTATCGGGTTAAATAACGACCGTTATCGGTAATAAGAGCGTTAATCGTACATTCCGTTATCGGTAAATACCGGTCGTTATCGGTAATATAACGACCGGTATTTACCGATAACGACCGTAATTTAACGATATCGGAAATAACGACCGTTATCGGTAATAACGGTCGTTATCGGTAAAAACCCGTTCGTTATTTTACGAAACGATCGGTATTTTACGATAACGATAACGATTTTTAAAATAGGGCCCATTGAGTTTAAAATCTGCAGCACGAACACACACATTCCTTCCAAAATGAGGCCTTTCAAGCCAAATTCAAAGTTTATACTTAAACTTTCCCTTTCTAGTTATTATTTTATTTGATATAGTATTTAATTACAAATTCATAAATATCAAATCATTGTTTCATCATGTGTATGCAGTGACTGATGTAGAATTGATGGATTGATTCTATAATTGTATATTTACATGTAAAGCATCCTTTACTAATTAATTCATTGTCTAATAATGTATATTTTTGATAACTATTCATTTTGTTGACCATCCATATTATTCTAAATTACAAATATTATATTTGGTACCAATGTATTTTTAATTTTTTTATATATTAATATATGTAGGGGCAATTCAAGTGGGTATTATACTATGGCTTCCGATACTAGCCAATGATCGCCCAAATCACGCCAGGTATCTAGTTCTAGTATCCTTTCTGCATGTGCACAACCCATTGTTCCCACTGTATCACTATACCCATCAACAAATCACTTATTCCAACTTAACACAGGTGATCAAATGAATATTTTTTCGTGGTTATAAAATATATTTCATCTAGAGAGAATTAAAGTTTTTTTTTAAGTGCTGTTACACGTCATATAATAATAATTATCAGAAATAATCCATAAGAAGTCATCCATTTTTGCCTTTGTTTAGCAAATGAAATTTTTTTCTAATTTCCTTTGCGTGTTGCTAAAGTATTTATAAAATAATTAACTATTCCTTTAAAACAAAAGTAAAATACATGCATTTTTCTTAAAGCAGGTATTTCTAAGCTGAAGTCCGCCAAGATTATCTTAAGTAACATTTAATGGTCACATAAGCTGACACAAGTGATGCACATATATATTTTATTTACAGAAATTAGGCACAGAATGACCCCTTTATAAAGTATTTGGGAAACTTGAGATGATGTATTTTTTTAAACACTGTTATTCAAAGTAAATATAAATATGTTGTAATAGTCTTTTGCTCTTCTGCAACATGATATAACATCAAGTTAACAACAAGGCAGCTGAAAATATTCCCAAAACGTTTTTCAGCTGCAGATTTTAAATGTGCTGTAATTATTACATTTAGGACTGCATTAGTATTTTAACCAGCTCTATATCCTATAAAGACACAGCTGGAATTGTCAGAGATCTCTAAAGAGAAAGCTCAATATGTACAATAAGCATATTCATTTATTAACAAAGATGCCTGGTAAAGACCAGAACCTCACATAGTATAGTTCCCAGGATATGTTTTTAAATTACTATAAAAATCCTGTAGTCTTTCAACAAAAACAAAAGCAAGCCAAGCAATAAATCCCAGGCCTAAAAAACAAGGGGGGGGACAAAAAGTCAAAAATTCCACAAATCACAATTGCATTTTTAACAAATGTGATTTTTTGAACGTGTATTGATTATACACTATATGTGCTTTATTTGAAAAAATGGCTGTACACGATCCTTACGGGATGATGTAATACTGAACAAGTTACGTCTTACCTGACCAGCATCCCGCAATGCTTTAAAGTCTCTCACAAGACTTACTGTATCGCGGGATCAAGGTCAGGTAAGACAAAACATTTTTGTGTTACCACCGGCCCCATAAGCCCCTGTAGGAATGTTGTTAAGATTAGCACAAAATTGTTGCACTAATCCTTACTTACACTAGTCATTACCACATTGGCTACGCTGCGATATTTCCCAATTTTTGGAAATGGTGTGGCTAGCTCGAAAATGCTGCAAAGCCCACGCTAACCCGAAATTACTTCGGGCAGTGTGGGTCATGGTAATCTGTGGTATTATTGAGATCAGCTTTAGATCTGAAGACCATAGTTATCTGACTGAATATCTTACTTTCTCAATTCAGAATGACTTGTACAAGAGTCTGTTGGCAATAAATACCCTGGAATGTGTCTCAGTCAGAAACAAAACAAACTTAATGCAGTGTTGGGCATGTGTACTGGAGCCAAGCCTGCCTTTCTCTGCAACAAAGGGGCAAAGAATAGTGGGCTACTCCTTTACTCACATTGTACATCATACACCACTCTTGTATGATGGAATCTGAGGGTGGGAATGTGGGAAAAAGACAATTGGTAGGCCTCATTAATTATGTGTGCAGTAAATAATAAAAGACATACCTTGGCACAGAACGTAATTACTCAAAACAAAATAAACCCATAATTCTGGAGAAAATTAACAAAATAATATTGTCCTCCCAAAATACATTAAGCCACTTTTTAGAAATACCAAAAAATACGCTGCAGGTAAGGTAAGTGGCCTACTTAAACTGACATAGTGCTCCTTATTTCCTTCATTGTATTGATGGCGATGAGGCATGGTGGGTGCTGGCTCAGGATCAGGAAGAGATGGTGGGGTTTCTGGAGAAGGTGGTGAAGGTAGTGGTGAGCTGAAGGTGGTAGTGATGGCACTGACATATTTTCATCCCATTGTCAATGATGATACATTATCTGCAAGTTCATATTTTTAAAAAAGACATAATATGATATTACATAAAGAAAACGCCAGCGCTCGATCTACCCATGCTGCGGTTTTACCAGCTGCTAGAAGCACCATGCTTGGTATTACTCAATTCTGGAGTTGACCAGCTACTAGAAATAAAAAAGCCATCATTGCTAGGAGCTATTTAAACCCCAGCAAATTTACATAACACCTGTGAGTTCTTTCTCTGCCTGTTAGCATTCTAAAACGTTGCACATTTATAAAGTCCCCCTGCCACCAATGAAACGGAGTAATAAGACCATGTTGCGCTTACTATTAGAAGCTCTAGTAGGGGGCAATGAGCCATTCACCCCAATCAATTGAAATACAGCTTTGAGAAGTTTTTTTTTAAAGGTTGATCGGCAGCTAGAAGCATATTGTATTCGACTAAAATTTGTCCACAAAACACAGAAAGAAATTGTCAGTGCTCAGTCTAACCCACCGCTGCGGTTTTGACCAGCTGCTAGTTAGCACCACAGCGACGCGATTGGTCTAACCCACATTCTGGAGTTGACCAGCTGCTAGAAACGGTAAAAGCCTTATTTGTGCACACAAAAGAAGGGAAAATTGCCATGCACAGTTTACCTTAAAATAATTAAATAATAATGAGGTATTAGTGCCACACTTTAGCAAAATATGTAGCTTGCATGCCATGTCCTCACTTAATGGAATGCTACTCTGCCATTAGCAATCTAAAGATGCCTGTGCAAAGTTTCCTTCAGTTGAGGTGCTGAAGGACACATATTTCGTGGGGTTAGCCCCTTGGGGGTTCACCTGTCAGGGGACATAAAGGAAAACATTTGGAAAAATGAGTACATCGACATATGGTCCCTGGTAACAACTGACATGGTGACGGTCGATAAGGAGTTGGCCAAATGGAAAAGGGGGAGAAAAAACCAAGGTTGCAAAAACCTTCGGTAACTGGCTTTAAGCTTTTTGTGTTCTGGCTGGGGTTATTGGCCAGAAATAACCTCAGAGGTGCTCGGAATTATTTGTGTATTTGGACATGATTCTATTGGAGCATATAAGACACATGGGGTACAGCTTGGCGCCAGTATGATGAGGATTTTAGAGAGTGCATAGCGGTTAGGCCGCAAATGGGGTGGGACCAAAAGCCATGGATTCCTGGTTGCGAATCATGCTAGCCCACCGGGCTTCAGCAGGCCCATCCACCATGAAAGCAGGCCTACCAGCCAACTACTTTTCAGGCCTCAGGGGCAGAAAAGCCTGCTCCTGGTGGCTATTAAATGAGGGTAACTGCAAGTTCAGGGCGGCTTGCAGATTTAAACATGAATGCTCCTTTTGCGGCTGGAGCGGTCATTCGGCCGCCAAATGTTTTCGTAAATCCCGCCCTGCGCAAAAAGAGGAGGGGAGCAGTAGGTCAGCGAACATCAGTGACCGTGGGGGCGATGGAGCCCTGGCTAGAAATTTACCCGGAGAGGGCAGCGGCAGGGCTCATCAGGAGGGGTTTAAGGAAGGTTTTAAAATACCCTTCAGTTTTTCTGAGTTTCCAAGTTTTCCCATAATTTAAAATCGGTCAAGGAGGCACCTGAATTGGCTAGGGAGAAGGGTTCTCCTCTGGGAGTGGTACCAGAAAAAGGAGAGCAGTAAATTTCGGTTGATACATCACCTATCATACCCCAAGGGCAGCTCGGTGAACGATGGCATTTCAAAGAAGACTCTTCTGTATCATACGTATCGTTTGACAGGGCGGTCCACCTGGTAAGGAAAGCAGGGGAGGGGCCTGTTGGCAAAATCGGATATAGAAGCGGCCATCGTTTGCTGCCAATCCATACCGACCTGCTTTCACCTTTTGGGTTGCCAGTTAGACGGTAGGTACTACTACGATAAATGCCTCCCTATGGGTTGCGCTATATCGGTTCCTGTTTGAGATCTTTAGCTCCTTTTTAGAATGGGCTATATCACTATGAGACCAATTCAACCAACATAATACACTACCATGACGATTTCTTGTTTGTTGGCCCGGGAAACTCAGCACATTTTTCCTATTTGTTTAGTTCGTTTAGATTTTAATGAAAATTGGGTTCCCTTATCTGAGGCCCATTGACAGATACTATCCTACTTAGGAATCGAGATTGACATGGTTAAAATGGAATTTAGGCTTCCAGATGGTAAGATCAGGAAATGCTAGATTCAATTTCAATGTTTACCCAGGTAAAGAAAGTTACCTTAGGCAGCTACATCGGTGCTGGTTCGTTGAATTTGCATGTAGAGTATGCCCATGGGTAGAGTCTTCTCCAGAAGACTATCGTTGGCCTCCAGAGGAGTTTCCATCCCCTCATCACCATATCAGGATCACTAGGGAGTTGCGCAACGATTTGGTAGTATGGCAGACATTTTTGTCCAGGTCTAACGGCAGCGACTGCTTTCAAGGGGAAAAGGAGGTAGGATAAGGAGTTACAGCTTTATACGGATGCGCAGGATCCGTAGGTTTTGGGGCCATTTGGGCAAGGAATGGGCACTGCTGGTTGGCCCCTAGAATGGGTTGCAAAAGTTATACCCAATATCTCACTTCTCTCGAACTCTTTCTCATAGTAGGTTCGGTTGAACTTGGGGTTATCTGATGCAAATAAAACATTGTTTCTGGACCGATAATGAGAGCGTGGTGTACACCATTAATAATCTTACTAGTTATTCCCTACCGGTTTTGTCGTTACTCAGGCAATTATACTTAGATGCCGCGACTTCAACATATCCTATAGAGCTAGCATGTACCTGGTGTACTTAACTGTGTTGCGGACGCTTTATCTCATTTTCAGTGGTAAGAATTTCAAGCCTTCGTCCAGATGCCAACCCACAGGGTGCAGTGCCCGGACTCCCTATGGGGGATACCAGACGGGAATTGATGCAGCTGGTCCAGTCGTTCGGTCGCTCCAGCTACTTGGTCCAGCCATGGTAAGGCATGGTCTGAATGGTTAAATTTTCTCCGTAGGGAAGGAGATTAACAAAAATTCTCAAGCCAGGTTGGATACCATCTTGGACTATCTAGAACACTTACGTTTGCGGGGGCGTCGGGCTTGGTGGCCCAATGCAGGTTGGCAGGTCTGTCTTTCTTTTCAGATTGTTTGTGGTGGAAGGACCTAACCAAAGAGTTCATTATAAAGTCCATATTGAAAGGTTTGGAAAAAGAACAGGTGTCCAGGTAGACCAGACGACCTATTAATTATAGACTGCTGATGAGTTAATAGGAACGTACCTGAAGTTTGTAGTTCAGCATATGATGCTAAGCTATTAAGAGCCAGTTTTGCGTTGGCCTTTTTTGGGGCATGAGAATAGGGGAATTAGTGTCAGCTAGTTCCAAGCGCCCAGGAGGTTTAAAGTGGAAGATGTTTTAATCTCCCAGCCATCTGTTAGGGTTAGGATAAGCCACTCAAAACAGACCCTTTGGCGAAGAGGAATGGTTTTCTATATTTCCTCTTCTTGGTGCTCAGTTCAAAGAGATTAGTGGTTTCGCAGCAGTTAGACAGGCTTCCCCGGTTTTTCATCAGATGCAGATGGTAAACTCTTTCCAGGATACCAATTTGAGGCGGTATTACGAAGGCCCTTGTGCAGTTAGGTCCCACATCATGAGTTTGGAACGCATTCCTTTAGAAATAGGAGCAGCAACTGAAGCCCATTCTTTAGTTTTTCAAAGAAAAGGGTTTGTAGGTTAGGGCGCTGGCGATCCAACTGTGTGGCGCGATACATACGCCCTGAAACTGGCTATTAAGTAATTTTTCTTTTTAGGGACACGTCAACTTCTGTCTGGCTAGTGGGACACTCCTACATTTCTTGGGCGGCCCAAAGAGCGGATGTGCACGGAGGACGTAACCTTGGATATTCAAACAGTGTCTCCTGTACTGGAAGGGAATTAAGGGGTTGGCGTGGTGGCAAGTGCTAGTCGAAGTAGTTCAATTAGTAGGGCTGAACCAGTCCCACAGTGCTTGTAATCCACACTTCCGGCAATGACCATCGTTCGGAATCGGCTGTCAACCTGTTATTTTTAATGAAAGCAGACTTTCAGCGCTTTTGATCCTTCTTTAAGGGGGTAGTGATCCTTTGGTTCGGAGGTGTGCCCAGGGTACGTGGCAGGGGCGAGAGATCAAGGGACATGAGAAGGCTAGGAGAGTCTTTAACACTAGGATCTCCAGATTTGTCAGGTCGCAAGGTGGGTAGTCATCAGGCATTGCCAGCTGGAAGGGCGATAATAGGTTCCTCATGAGGCAGAATGGGGTCCACTTAAATGATATCGGGCTGGACATTTTTCTGACAGACTTACAGGAAGGTATAGAACAGGCCTATACTTGTTGGGTGGCGGGACTGAGTTCTGTGTAGGCTTACAGCAACTCATCCTGGTGACAGGATGCATCCTTGCGAAGGTTATGTTTGGAGCCGTTACATACCCTCTGGGGAGCCAGAGCTTGGCATTTAGCATTGGCTACGGCTCGGGGACTTATGGTTAATTAACATGCAAGGATGCATATAAATTAAGTTTTTGAATAATTAAAATTGATCACATGTTGTAATGTGTCAATTAATAAAAGCTGTGGCCTTATATTTCACCCAACCAGTGTTTGTAAAGGGGTTAATTTCATGTAAACAGCCACGATGGCTTCAGCCTTAGGTCTACGTATTATTTTACAGAAAAAGAGGGACAGCTAGAGGGCTAAGGGGCTCCTCTTACACCAACCTGTTTCTGGGTTGGTGGGAGAGGGAGCATGTATTCTCTGATACTAATCTAACTGTTCACTAACTCATGTAGATTGTGGTGGCGCTTTATAGATGATGTTTTCATCCTATGGAATGGCCCCAAGGAATTCATATTTGAATACTAATGACCTTAATATCCATCTGACAAGCAACATTTCTGTGACAGATGTTACTGCAGTATCAAAGTTCACACCACTGTTTCGTAAAAACAAGGAATACCAAAGGGTCAATTCTTGCGTATGAGACGCAATTGTACTCTGCAATAGACTTTGATAATGCTGCTAATGATCTTGAAAAATGGTTTTTTGCTAGAGGTTATCCTAAGCAACTTCTACACAGACATAAGAAATTTGCCTCAAACTTACATAGGATGAACTCTTAAACTAAAACAAAACTTATTCAAATTACAGTTCTAACCTTACTAGATTCATAACCACCTTCAATGATAAATTGACAAACATTACGGCCATTTTACAAAAAAAAATTGCATATTCTTAAAATGATAAGATTCTCTCTAATTATATTGAAAATACGCCATCAATTACAACTAGGAGAGAAGTATGATCTAGGTGAGAAACTAACAAAGAGTCATTTTCAAAGGTCAACTTATCCCTTATCTAAAGGGATGAAATTCAGGGAACTTTACCCTGTGGTCATGTAGCTACTGTAAATTTATGAGTCGAGAGAGAGAAGTCTGGGATAGAAAAAGCTATGTGATATGTGAATCGCAATTATTTTATTGCAATACGTCAAACATGATATATGCTCTAAGAGATGGTCGAACTATTGAAAGTTCGGTCGTTTTCGAACTTTCGAACTATTGTAAAAGTTCGAAAGTTCGAAAACGACCCATTAAGTCTATGGGAGGCAAATAGTTCGAAAAGTTTGAGTCAATAACAACTAAAATATAATGGTAACTTAATGTAAATGGCCTGTGGGACCGGGAAATGGTCGGGGAGCATGTTCCAATATCCAGACTTTTCGTAAATAAATCGATTTTACTCTCACGCGCGCTACTTTCGAGCTTTCGCGTCGAACTTTCGAACCCGGTAACATGGACATTTTACTGGCAGATTCGTTACTGCGTATAGGCTGTAATGGAGACTTTACTCGCCAGATTCGATGTTGCGCCTAGATACTGTACATTTTACTCGCGATTCGATACTCGAACATTCGAACATTCGATAATCATCGAAGTCGGGAAATATCGAAAGTCCGCGTCCGAGATAGTTCGAGACGTCCGCGGTCCGTTTGAACTCGAACGTTTCGGCTCGAACTCGGTTCGAGTTCTATGCCATCCTAATGCTCTACAATGTCCACTGTAATTTATTATATATAGGTATGACAACTCAAAAACTGAAGTGTTGGCTTTCTAGCAAAAACTTTTCGTATAGCACACATTTTTTAAATATTCATGAATGTAAAGCAGATAAACTAAAATGTTTTGGTTTGGAGCATATTAGTCGTAATCTGAGAGGTGGTGACATATCCAGAGATTGTTGCAATGTGAATCATGTGGATTTATAGACTAAAAACCTTATCACCGTATGGGCTTCACATTTTTGTTTGAACTTTCTTCTTTACTGAACTTGCTTTATTTATCTATTTCATGTTGATACAAATCATGGAGATTTATGATGCCGTAACCTGGACATAGCCTGGAGCTTAAGATATAATCTTTATTAAAAGATATCACGGATGTGGAAATCAAGTGGATCACAGTCGACTCTTTAAGGATGTAACATATGGACTTTAGGAGGGACCCCCCGAGTACTTACCAACCTCATCTGAAATTTGAAAAATACTAAAGATTATACAATGATGGTGTCATATTAAAAGTAAGATACCATGGTACTATGGATGGACAAATTATCTGATATGGACGATGGGCAATTATTACCAATCGGGATATCCCATCTGGACTCAGTAAAACTTTTGATTAAAAGGGATAAAATAATGTTCAATTAATAATTCAATTATATGTATATATTGTCTAGGTTTTGAGGTCTATATTATAAATATGCTAAACCTTGTTCGGATCTAAGTTTCACCTTTGCCGTCATTCGAAATATATTTTTCGAGTGTCGGTAATTTGAACTATACATGTATTTATTGGCATTTTATAACTACTATAGATCACTTTTAAATATTTGTAATATTTGTATGTTTTTCCTTGTCTTTATATATATATATATATATATGGTTTTACCCTTTCTAATCTTTAAGTGCATTGCACGCGATATCAGAGGTTGCTACCATTTATTATATTGAATGGTAATTGTAAATCTAGGATGCATTCTCCTTAATTTAATCTAATAGGATATAGATTACTGCATCTTTAATGTGTATGAGATAGAAAACAAATATTTGCGGAGAATACTTGATAGAAGACAATGATTATAGAACTTTATTGTGATAACTTAATCGTCGACCCAGTTTAATATGTAAATACTATGTCCTTTAATCCCCCTGTTAATTTCAGACTCTTTACTTACCTTGAGTTCACAGTAGTGGAAGTGGACTTTTTGCCGTGTCTAATAGACAGTGATTTGCCAGGATGTGCTTGAGTCTCATGGCGATGCTCACTTTATTGCGTTTTTAAACCAGACAGGACCTTGGAAGAAACTATGTCTGTGCAGTTACTGTATGACTGTGAGCAATCGGGACTTGATAGAAACTGCACTTTTAAACTGACCTGACAGGAGACTCTCTAAAAGGAGGAGTAGGGAACGGTTGCGGACAATGACAGTACGCGATTAATCTCGCACGAGTAGCGGCCATCTTTAAATACAAGCGTCGGCACTAAAAATTCTTTACCAAAGAATGAGTCAGTAGGCGAATGTGTACTGTTGCGGATTCGGACACCCGACACTACTCCTTTAGATACAAGAAATACGCTGATGGTATTGTATGCACCCTTTTATCTATATTATGCTAATATGCTCCAATTTGAAGAGTAGAGATAAATATGTGCGCTTAGTACTAAGCATTGATAACATGTCTAATACTAATTGTATACATTTGTATATTCTCATACTAATGTGGATTGTGTGCTACTTATACCTAGAATATCATACAGCTAGTTTAGGGTGCCTATATATGTTTCTATAGTATTTTTATGTTGATTTCCCATTGCCAATAAAGGAATTTTATGCAGGTGCTAGTAGTCTTTTTCTTGTTATTTGTATTGATCGCCTTATTACTATTTAAGCACCTGCCAACATTTTGTATATATATGTCGCTAGTGGCGGTATCTAACTTTTAATTTGGACTTAGTACTCTAATGCGTCATGCGAAAGTGCTATTATACGCATAGAACTACAGAGTCCGTCGGTTAACGGTCATTATTTTATCAGTGGAAATCCCTTTTTTTAAAAAAAGTCTTGCATATAATAAACAAACGAAAATTACTATAAACATTAACCATGGCACAAAGAAACATATGGCAAGCAAAAACAATGTTTTTATATGATTGCTGTTTAATTTTTTTTCTTGTGATGGGTTATTAAATATCAAGTTACCAACACTACTTTAACCACAGGAAGCTTCAAATAAAGTTCTATGTTAAAATGGTGCTAATTTCCCCCCAAACAATCATTTTTATTTAACATGTGTATTGATTGCGTTTGTTTTCAAACTAGCACGACATTTTTTAACAATAGAACTCACTGTGAACGTGTTTGAAACTAATCTAAAAGGTGCTTGAAAAGATGAAGGTGATTCATACATTTAGAGCAATGTGAAAAAAGATTCTAATAATCAAATTGCAATAAGTGCTTAACAAATATAAACTTGCTTTCTGTTTGTGCTTATGTATAATAAAAGTTAAAGATTGTTTGACATTCCTGATAGTGCCTACAATGGTTGAAAAAATATAAACTTGGATAGGATACATTGCCTTCAAGCTCAACAGTTATGCCCTGAACAATATAGTGGCCTTGCATTTGTAAAAATATGACCTCAGAAATGTACAGGACGATGTTCAGAAGCTAGTTTGTCCAAGTAGACATTTCTTGCTCCTCTGGTTTTTCATACTACCGTCCATTGGTGTACTTATCATATGCCTCTTTAGAGAATCACAGCAAAATGTGCCACGGGAGTTCAAAGCATCCTGGGTTTTAATGAGCAGTACTCTCTGGGATCAGCATTAATCCCTTGCACAATGCTTAATGCCATAATAATACTATTTAAAGGCAGAATAATAGCATACTATTAACCTTGTTTTTTTAATAATATTTTTTTTAAGCTTTTGTACCATTATACGCCTAATAGGTAAATAACTTTTGTTTTTAGGTAGCAATGCAATTCTATTCTCAAAACTTTATTGATTGAAATCTGGTTGGATCAGTCCAAGTTTACATCAGTAAAATATGCAGTATGGAAATGAACAACTTGGCTCCAAACATCCTGTTCACAAAAGGGTTTCATTTTGTAACCCAGTAAAACGTTAATAATGTTGTTGTTGAAGATTCCCTAAGTGCACTTCCTTTGTTATAGGGTACCCTGTGTTGTTTCCACAGGACGGTAAGGTAAATATAACATTGTAGGTCATAAATTGGAATCCTTATACAAATATCGTTTATACTTAACAGCTTCTTTAGTATCTCAATGAGAGGCAACTGAATTACTATGATATGTAGTTGTTTTACTCACCTATTTGGTCCTTGACTAAACTTTATTGTAAGGGCTTGTGTGCCCTATGATGTAACATAACATCTGCTACTGTCACTGTCTCTATTAGAAATGCTTTTAAGTTTAGCCATTTCAACCACAGCTTAATTTTGTTACAGAGCAGTTGTCATCTCATAATAAAGTGGATATTTAAATTGACATATGAAGAAATTTGTGGTGTAATTTGCCCTAGAGGGTCATATTCCTGGCTTAAGCTGGTCATGCCACAGGCACTTAATAGCAAATCCTATTATGATCCAAAAAGATTTGTCAATTAACATCTGTGTTATGAGCCATCCCAGTGTTAAACGATCTATGCAGTGACTGTAAAATTAGTCATTTCGAGCTGGAAAGATAACTCCGCCTGCATTATCGTCTCCCTCTGCTAAGTAGTAACGTGTGGATAATAAATGGGTTGTGTGTGTTAACAACTATTCAATTCTATACAGAGTTTACAGAGGTGTAATGTGTATAGTTGATTTTGCCAAACGTGCAACTTCACAATAACATTTCCAATAAATTACTGTGGACTTTCTGACAAAAGTGCATGCAACATTTCATGGCCATTCTCAATGTCAAAAAAATTGGCAACTATAAATAAAATACTCAGGGTAGTTTGATTACTATTAACTAAACCAGAGACTACTGTGATAAACAAGGGAAATGAAGCCTCGTATTCTCCAAATCATAGCAGAGTAATTATAATTGAATGGAAGATTAAAGAGCACAAATTGTTTTTTCTGGAGTAATGAGTAAAAGTGTTGAAATTACCAACTAATTTAAAAAAATAATTTAGCAGAAGTCCTGAGTGAATTCTCTAATGTCTTCACTATGAAAAGCTACACCTCTATAACCTTTGGATCTTTGGACTAGTTATTGTGGAGAGACAATCGTTTTTAATTCTCTAACTTCTTGCTTGATTACAGTAAGATGCAAATTTTCAATGAGATACTTGCACAGTGAATCCTCTACTACCTTTATCACTTACTTTTTCCGAACTTTTATAGGCAAACACTGGCTGAGTTCTATTTAATGGGGAGAAACCAATATAATACACAGACCTTAGCTGGGAGAGCAAATATGTTTTATTCAACAATTTTAACACTTCTTTACTAGTGACAAGCTCATTTATCAGTGTGTGTCACCTGGACACACATGTCATATAATTGTGAAACTTGTTGATTATACACACATTTGAATCACAGCTAAAGCTAGGTTACATACAGTACCGTATAAAGCTCTGATACCATCGGATCTGAGGGTATTGGGGCTTTATTGGTTCTGTGTGTCTAGTTTTCCAAATGAGGCAAGCAAGTGGCCGCTGAACGTTCGGGTTGGCCGATTCAATCTTCAGAAAAGATACTGAAAATTTCCCTAGGCCCAGTAGTCTGATATAGGGGAGTCTGACGCGGCTTGGGGAAGGAAACACACACACTCCTATGCTATGCTGTGTATAGGGAGAACGCTCACGGACATTTTTGTGTGTATGTGATATTTTGAAAATGACAGACAGGTATTGCAGATCCTTGGTCTGTCATCTTTCAAAAATCGGCCGTGTTGTGCCCAGCTTTAATCGTGTGTGGACTTAATTTCTACACATCAAATAGTGTTTTTACAAGTTGTTTGGAATGGTGCCTTCTTGGTGGAGGTTCAAAACCTGAAGAGGGATAAAACCAGGTATCAAGGCCCAACTTCTAAATAACTGGAGGACCTAGCTATGACCTCACTCTAACTAAATATTATTCCGTGGGAAGAGGGAGACAGATTTTAGTAAATAAAAAAAAAAAGAAAAAGAAAGAAGGATTTTGAAAGTTAGATTATTTTAGGCATTTCATTCGCATATTTTTCATATCTCTCTTTCGAGGGTAAATGTAATTTAGTGCTAATTTATATATATTTTAATTTAAATAATTAAAGAAGAAAAAAACCCAACATTTTCCAGCTTGTAGATGTCAATGCATTTTGACCAGTGATAAAACACTTTCAGATTTGACTTTGATTCAAGTATCTGGTTTCTTGACCTCTGGATAACCTTGTCTTCTTCTGTGCATCTAAGTTGTAAAAAGTGTTAACAGACTTTAAAATGGCAACAGGAAAGATAAATATCTGCCTGCTGCTGATTTTTTTTTTTTTATTTGCAATTTTTCTATTTTAATTTTTATGGTAAGTCCTTTCATGTATAAACTTTAAAAAAAAAAATCTCCACTGTAAGTGTGTATAGTTTATTATAAAGCGCCACTTGGGGATGCAGCGCTGTACAATAACAAAAACAAAAAGTTGTACAACAAGGGGGCAAATACATACAATTCAGTTCATAAATATATAAATTATATAAATATCATTTTAACTATGTAAGTGCTAGATCCTTGCCACAAGAGGAAAGGAGGTCCACAAAACATATACATGACATGTTTTGGGTTCACACACCCTTTATCAGGTGTGACACTTGATAAAGGGGGTTTATACCCAATGCATGTCATGTACCACTAAATATCACTGTTAGCACATCCCTTTTTGGTTCCAGTCCTCCTTTACTTTCCAGAGCTTACAATCTAGTTGCTTATAATATAGTTACTGCTTACAATCACTGTCAAAGTAAAGGTTCCTCTTCTCACTGAGTACCTTGTTTCTCCACCATTAACTCCTAAATAATGTAATTACTGAAGCCTTTTGTTATATGGTACATACCTAATGCCTCAAGAATAATGTGTTACTAGAACCCAAATAAAATTATTTGTGTGTGTGTGTGTAAGTGGGTGTGGCCATAGTCTTAGTTACACCTATATGGATATAATTCCTTCACATTGGCTTAAATAGTATGCTTTAGTGGCAAGAGTGAAATATAACTTTGAAATTTCGATTTTCTTTTTAGAACCATAATTGGTAGAAATAAACATGAAAATAAAAATGAGACTGTGCCTCATCCTAATCAATAATTAAATACTTGTAAGTAGCACTCTGGTTTGCATGTGTTGCTGCATGCCTTCAATCCAGCAAACATTTTGTTTAGGAACAGTAGCCCCCCTCCCTCTTTTAACCACTCCCACTTCCATCCGACCTGACTTTTTCCCCACAAACCAACTGTCAAGCCTGCACAAAGCATTCCAACTGTCAAAACTCTGTCACCATTCCAGCTACAGTAAAACTACTCACAGAAGAATAGTTTTTGAGTGCAAGGAACTTGATTGACAGCTGAAATATAAGAAGTTTTAGATTGGATATCTAAAGAAATACGGGGCAGATCAACAAAAAAATGATACAGTGGTGGTTAGGAAGAATTATAGTTTTCAGTTATAGTAAATTTAAAATAACCTATTTTTCAGTATAGATGCCCTTTAAACTAAAACAATTTCTAAAACTTCACAATGCACTTTTTGTCACATCTGTTCTTAATGCTGAATATTTGAAATGTTTAATATTTTAAAAACATTAGAAGGAAATTTACTATAATATTGGTAAATAATTAGAATATTGTCAATATATTGTGACATTGAATTACATTAATTATACAAAAATATAAATTACATTTTTGTCTTTTTAATGCCGTACTGTTTAAGATACACTACACCAGGTCCAGATGATATGGGGAAGGTTGAGAAATTATATTTACAATCAGTTAGGTTGGGTACACATGAACCAATATTTTGACCAATCAAATTTGCAGTACATAGAGATATTGGGATAATACAGATTTGGTATAATGCCTGCAAGATTGTGAGATGCACAGTCTTTGCAGCTATTGCGCCTACTCTATCTTCCCCTGAGGTTGCCCATTTGCAACTGTGGCTCATTTTCTGAAAATTACCCTAGCAAGAGCCACTTACACCTTAAAGGGTCCTGCATAGCCTATGTTGTTAGTTGCTTGGTTGTAAAATGTCACATGACTGTGGGACTGCAGTGTGTTTGTGATTTATTGACTGCACCAAACACAGAAAGTTTGTCACAAATGCAGTTTCGATGGGCACTTCTAATATTTAAGAGTCTGTGGGAATATCTTTATTTATACAGTGTACTGGGTGGGTAGTGGTGATTGCCACTGAATAGGCAATTTAAATAACTATATAATTGTAGGTTCCACCGCACACCAAGTTTAAATCAAAATGCTTTATTAAATTGATGTTTCTGAGTCAACACGACTCCTTTATCAAGACAAAGGAGTGGTGTTGACTCCGAAACGTTGATTATTATTATTATCATTATTATTATTATAGCATTATGGGATGTTGAGAGGAACATTTCCTAATGTAGCCTTAAAATGGGCTTTTATAGTATCACTTTTCAATTATACAATTGTAGCCTTCCCATGGTACTACGAATTTGTTAGTGGGTGGTCTGCCTTTGGTGTGTTCCTTTTAGTAACATTGCTTATTACATTTTTTTTTTAATTCTTACTTTATTTCCACTTTTACTTTGTATGAAAAAAACAGTAATCCAGTAATTAAGGGTTGCAAGTGCTAGACCAGAAACAAAACACATAAACTTTAAAGGAATAGTTCACTCGAACTTTTCCTTTAATGTATTAATTGAAGCCCGGGAGGTTGAGGAGCTATGCCTTACCTCCCATTCTTCAATCAAATGAGCAAGTCAAGGAAGAAGGTAAGTATATTTACCTCTTGCATGATCCTCCACTGCATGTGCGCTACTGTGGATTAGAACCTGGAAGTGGTCGGAGATTTTCATCTCTGCAGCTGGGGATCAGGCATTCTTCAATCAACTGGCTCCTGCTCAGTTGATTGAAGAATGAGAGGTAAGACATAGCTCATTTACCTCCCAGCTTCAATCAATACATTAAAGGAATAGTTAACTTTTCGAGTAAACTATTGCTTTAAATGTGGCTTGCAGAAAAAAAGTGTATGGTTTTTATTCTGTTTTTGAACAAAAAATATCACATTATTGATCATTCTGATTTATCAGTACGACAAATATATCAGAAAATAAAATTTAGAAAAAATATTATATTCTGTGTTATAGAAAACTAAAACAGAAAATCTATACACTCTGTAGATATATACGTAAAATGACTGTGTTGATGTTGTGATGCCATGATTGGAGAAAATTACATTCCTACAATAAACAAAGAGATGGCTATTCACTTAACTGTGGATAAATCATCTTCCTTTTCTGATGCCACTACAGGCGAATAGTGTTACCACTTCTGCTGATTGCATAGAAGGTACAAAGCTATACATGTTTACGTTAGTACCTCTTCCCTCTTTTTACCAAACAATAGCTACTGTATCAATTCAAGACAATTCATCATCAAGTCTATTGTCCACAATATATCCTAACCCCTTTTTCTAGTGAACTCCTTACTAAAGATTAACGAAAATGTTGACATTCGTTCTAATAGTGGTTCCACGGAACCTACTTAAAGGAGAACTAAACCCAAAATATCAAAGGACAAGTGGGTCAGAAACATGTAGCACGCATGATTTGTAATAAACCTGCACTATTCAGTTACAGACCCACGTCTTTGTATGTTTCACCTGCAATGTATTGTGTAAGTGTAGGAGGGCCATATTTAAAAATAATAATATTTTCATTACTGTATGACTGTGGCAGTAGCATACCATGCTGTAAAGTAGCGTAATGATATTCTACGGGCAGTCATAGATTTACGTTCGCTATCGTACATTTACAAGATTTCCAATAGTGATCATAAATTTACGATCGCCATAACGATCACTAAAGAAGGCGATACCACACCTTTATAAATATGGTGTGAAGGTCTCTAGCTCTCCATGTCAGCTGCACCAATATTAGTGGAAAGTGTACCTTCTTAAAGGGGAATGTTGGAGGGTAGGAAGAGTATTTTTTTATAGAAACCACATGGTGCAGAACTGTAGGCGAACAATAGTGAAGTGAACCTGATTTAGCTCAGCTCTGTGCAATGCGTTTCTCATCAGTGTACCTTATCAAAGGGAATGTTGGAGGGTAGGAAGAGTGTGTTTTTTAATTCAGCTGTCTGTATAAAAACAACAAACTGTAGTACAGAGCTAAGCTAAGAAATGCATTACACAGAGAAATTCATTGCACAGATCTGTGCTAAGATCAGGGTCATTATATTATCCTCCACCTGCAGCACTGCACTATGTTCTATAAGTGTACGTATAAAAGGGGAATGTTGGAGGGTATGCCACTTGCAGCTCTGCACCATGTTGTTTCTATAAATGTACATATTAATAAGAATTATTGGAGGGAATGCCAATTAAAAGGGTACTGTTAGAGGGATGCCAACATGTTATATAAAATTAATGCAGCAGGAGGGCTGCCTGTGAGACGTTTTGCATAAACAAAAACCCTTTTCCAAGTAGGGTTCCCACCTGTGCCTTTAAGACCAGAACACATATACAGGCCTATGTACTAAAAGTTCTATTCGTTAAAAATGCCATTTGCTGGCATTAAAATCCTGCGCTAGCATTAACGCGATATTGAATTACGAGCGTCGGATCCGCAGTTGATTTTTGTATGACCCCCGCATACAACGCTAATATGGAGTTAAAGTTGCGCAAACCGATAGTGAACTGGCTAACACGACTTTAACTCCATATATCTGCCCAGCCAGCCTGGGTAAATGAGCCTGACAGTCTCTTGCAGAAATGCTCACAAATATAAAGGGTTAACAAGTTGCTTCCTAAATACATATGAAAAGTGTTAACACCTTCCCCCACTCTGTTTGAGCCGGAAAATCTGCTAATAATATTCACTGCTATCTCTGATGATTGGCTGGGAGACACTGGCAGGTGGGGACTCTGAGTTCAACTGTTACACGCAGCTTAGCATAAGGGGAGTGGGAAACAAATACTAGGTAGCTAGTTAGCATGTGCAGAAAGAATTTTGGTACCAGGACCACCAGAAAGAGGCAACACTAGAAGCCAGCCGTGACATCATAGATTGCCAGTACTCAGAAATGTTCTATAAATTATTTCTACACTAAGAGGCTGAATTCAGAGGTGAGAGACAAATGGTTTTACTAAGTGACTGTTATAGAGTCTGTGGAGCTGCCTTTGTATTTTTGGTTTAGTTCTCCTTTAAGTTCCGAAAATCTGTTTGAAAAACTTTCAATAGAAACTTTCAAAAGGAATTTTTGATGTTTTGGTTTTGACCTTTTGAGTTTCAAATTTTCAGTGAAAAAGTTTAGAATATCTCAAAGAATCTGTTGGATCCATGGATTTTCCAAACCGACAGTTGCAAATCCAGTGCTTTATATTAAATGCATAGGACCTCCAATTAAATGGCCGTGTTTTATATATAAAGCGAAATATTTATTGTAACCATAATTTTGCATTTCATGGTTGTTTGTGATGTCATCCTCTTCAAAAGTGAAGATATTTGACAAATAATACATAGTGCATTGCATGCTTCTAGATTGCGTATTTCAAAAACTGTGCAAGTTGTAAAACTATGCAATAACCATTATATTTTCTAACCTTCATTTTATTTTACTGTCTCATGGCACTATTTTATATTGACATTATCCTACATTCCTACATATGCTACATATGCGTATAATTTGTTTGACATATGTTCTAAATTATTTTGTTGACAAAACACATTTATTTATAAATCAGTGCTTTGCTGTTTTTAGAAATGCATTCTATTCCAAAAATAAAATATTGGTTACAGATATTATAGGCCAATTCATAAACCCACAGTTATCATTAATAGCTTTTTACACCCGCAGTAATATGTTACAACCACATCAAAAAATACTGCAATATTGCATACAGTATTTTACACTGCAATCATAAGACACTTCATTGAGACGGTATTTTACGATCGTGATAAAATCGTGTTATCGTTTTTGCAATAATGCACCATTAAAAATATATCCATAGCGCATGAGAGGCTAAGAACTATTTTGTTCCTTGAATTTTTGGACAATTGCTTCTTAATTTAATGGAAAAATTTAGAGAACACGCTAAACCTGAAAACTACTAAATGAATGAATATAAAAAATGAATTAGAGTTTTTTCAATGGACCAAAATTTGGTTGTGTTTACAGCACCGTATTTTTTTTATTTTTGGTGTAACTTCCCACAACCACTCATCAATATATATGGCCTGAACCCGAACCCGGTTTCGAAGTAGATTTCCCAATCTGCCGGAACTTTGGATTTTCAAAATTTCTAGAATTTTCGAATTTATAAAATCAAATATTGTCAAAAGATCTAGAAATCTCGAAAATATTACATGGAATGCAAAAACAGGAAGTGCATGAAGTTTACGGTACGGGACAGTGTTTACATTCAGTATTTTATACCTTCATTTTAAGAAGATTTTTGGGATTTTTTTAACTTCCATCTTTTCGATAATCCACAAATCTGCAAGCAGAACAGGTTTTAGTGAGTTTGGTCATCTCTACTCATCAATAGCCACTATAGCTGACTCCTTAATTACACACTAACCTGTTTGTGGTTATGTTCCAAGTGTTGGCATAACTAGCCCAGGAAGCTGACCCAAATGATGTTCTCCTTCTACATGACCTTTTAATATTAGTGCAAGGATTAGTTTTATTTTGAAATTTACTATGAGCCGCTATACCTTTGGTACATCTAGACTGCAAAAAAACAACAGAGCAACAGCAGATATTCACCCTTATGTGTCTTAATCTTTGTCATTATATATACTGTATGTATTTTGCAGCTTGGAGGGCCATTAGAAAGAACAACAACCGTGCTTTTTGATAGATGGTCATTTATAATGGTTTATGTACTCAGAGGAGCTTGAGTATCTGGCGAATAGAAGATTTTAAAAATGAGTGTTGTGCCTGTTAATTTTGAATTTTATGAATAAAGGTCATTTGAGTTGAATGTTCTCGCTTTACTTTCAATAAACCAAGATGCGGACAGTTTCCCACAGCTCTGATCTGTGTCACTCCATTCTGTTCAATTTTGTTGTGGTGGCACACGGTTATCCCATGTACTGCTAATAAAACCTTGCAGAGGAAGTTTCCTATATTCAGTGTTAAGGTCCAAAACCATGTGGTAAAATACTCACACTGCTGTTTTAATATTATACTAGTAAACTAAGTAAAATAGTTTAATTATATCATTCATAGCTTTTTTTTAAAGAATACCAATAGTAAATTGTCTTGAAATGTCACTATTTATATTAAACTAGGAGTTCATATTAAAGGAAACATTAAACACACTGACAAACCACAAAATAAATAGTTTATAAATAAATGATATTTATTTAAAAAATCAAATATTAATGTCTACTGCATAAAAACATTTTGAGCTCAGTTATAGCTTTAAGGAAACAATTCATATATATATAAAAAAAACGTTCTTTATCAGCAAAAATTGTAGTGCTTCTCCTTTAGCAGTCTGTACACTTAAGAGAGTCTGGACGGCTCTCTGTTAGTTCAGCACACGGTTGAAAAGGCTTTGAAAAGCACTACTGACTTTCCAAAGTTTTATATATATATATATATATATATACAAACATAGAAAAGATAATCAATGCACATTCCTAGGCCCCATACAATATCATATTATCTGCTCACTGGCATACTTTATAAACAAAGGGGTTTTAGTATACATTACTGTGATCACATGAATGAAAAGCCTTCCAACCACGTCAAGGTAACCCCAGTCTGGAAGGTCCTAACGTCTAACCTTTTCAATTTCTTTTACTTCAATTACGATTAGCAAACTTTTGCATTTCTCATTCTTACACACTGGATCCATTTAACATGGATCCCTTTGGCTTTTTAAAATGAGGGAAGAGGCCATCCAGTGCTTTATATTAAAGGCAGAGGACCTCCCATTAAAGGGGAGGTGAGCAGATAATATGATATTGTATGGGGCCTAGGAATGTGCATTGATTATCTTTTCTATGTTTGTATAAATGTTTGACCAGATCAGTAGCACTTCCACTAAATGTAGTTGTAAATTAGCCTAATTGGAGTGCTTCCACAATTCTTGTATTGTATATATATATATATATATATATATATAAACAAAGAGGTTTATATATATATATATAAATAAGCTTGTATATTCAACGCACTCTCAGGACTTCTTCATCCTAATATTTTATTTAATACATCACTGTGTAGGCGTGTATTAAATAAAATATTCGGATGAAGAAGTCCTGAGAGTGCGTTGAATATACAAGCTTATTTATATGAACTTTTGATCCACACAACAGCACCCAGGCGTGAAGCAAAATGGGGTGGAGAGAGTGCCTGTGGCTATACACTACTATATATATATATATATATATATATATATAGTCTGTTCGGGAGCAGGTAAGCACTCTCGTCAAATAACAAATGCCCGGGTGCCGTCCAGTGAAAATAAACAAGCTCTCTCCAACAGGGACGCACTCACAGGTTACGAGTGATACAACTTTATTACTTTTACACGGATCGTCATCAGTTCTGATGATGATCCGTGTGTGGGATTGAAACATGTTATTAATATATTTTTTGACAAAATTGCACATTGTCATATTGGCAAGAAGCAAGAAGCATTCTTCATTATATCAGTTTAACAGCCCAACATATTTAATACAAGCATTAAAGACTTGTAGTTCATAACTAAAGGATCACCAGTCCAAAATAATGAAATAGCTTGAAGTTCTGAATAAAATACAATTGACAGAGATTTACTATATTTTTTGTACATATTTGTACATATGAAATCAGCTGTACAAGACGCAAAAAAATCTGTCAGTCTGTCAATTTCCAATAATAAGAGTGAGAAATTCCGTTTTTTCCATAAATCACATAAATGAATATAACATCTTCAGTGCTTTGGGCTAATGTGTTTACAGGTGCCATGATATTTTGGGCAAATTTTCTAATTTATAAACATATGTTTCATTTGTTAGTCATTTGATAACTTTTTACAAAACACACAACTAATTGGGAGTTCCATATCTCTGAAACATCGGGTAGAATAATAACTTGCTAAATAATAAACGAGTGTTTAATAAAATTCTAGTTAGAGTTTAAAATCTCACCATGATTAAGTATTTCCTTTTTAAATGAAAATTTGCCAAGGGCCCTTGACAAAACTATATTGGATTGACTGAAGGAAGCATATGTGTCATTCAAATCTGTAGACCCCCTGTAAGCAGAGTTAGCAGACTAGCTAAGTAACAAGCCCAATGGGTCTATTACGATGTTTTATTGAACACTGCTAAATATACTGTTAAGAGGCCTGTAAAACCAACACATTGCCCCAGGAGTGCATTAAACTGTACACCTTCCTTAAAAAAAAAAAATGATCAGTGAGCTACTTGTTTTCTTTCAAGCTAGTCTTGTGTTTTGCTCAGCAAGACCAGTTGTTTCTTACCTCACTTAATCCATCCTATGAAATTGACTGAGGGTTTTAATTGTCACACTATAGATATTAACCCCAAACATACTTAGCCGTTCTGTTGCTATAACACAAGATACACATTGATATCCCTTTTGCCTTTTTCTTGTTTCTGCAGTACACATTATTAGCAATGTCACATTGCAGTTAAACGGTATTTGTGTATTAAAAGTAATAAAAGTAAACACATACCTAAATTAATTTACATTGCTGCCTGCCATAAAAAAATACATTTTTAATCTGTTTCCATACATTATTTATACCCATTACACTTACGCAATGTAAGTGACTACTCGCAGCAATTATATAATACTAGTTTGTGAAATGTCAGGTAAAAAGTATCTGACCATAAATATGGGTAGGAAATCCGTGCCATCTACTGTAAATTCACTTCTAACCTGCAGCTTTACATGCATGTTTATTGGAATAGTGGGTACAGGGGAAAATGAATGTAGGCTCAACTGTTTTTAGTAGGAATAACAGTATAACAGAGATAATAGTAATTTTCAATTTCTATTTCAGAAAAAATGGTGCTATTTAAATCCACCGGAAATAGCACCATATAAACACATAGCAAATATGTCTTCATAATAACACAATTTTTCCCTTCGTTTTTGGATTGTCAGCACTTTTTATCTGTCAGTACTTTAATATAGTCAGATTTGCATTCTAATTACACAAGCACAAGCAAGAAATTGTTAGTATAAATATATATACTACACTATATACTGCACCACCTGCTGATTGCATCCCGTCACTGCTGCCCATAGTAAAGTATAGTATTTGTGTTTTAATAAAGACTTACGTCCATCTAGTAGTTAAACCTACTCAGCAATACCATTTTCTGCCTAACAGTTGATCCAGAGAAAGGCAAAACAAACCCAGTGTGAAGGGGGGGATTCCTTCCTAACTCAAATTTAACTTTTTTTAGAGCCTCAGTCAGCTTTTTTATAATCTATCCAATGAACCTGCCATCACCAGTCCCATAGTTTTTTTGTTCTCACAGTGAACAACCCTTTCTAAACATGAAGACTAAATTTCTTTTCTTCAAGTCTTAAAGGATGTCTGCGTGTCCTCTGACATGTTCTATTGATGAACAATGCCCCAGATAGTTTATTGTATGGCCCCTGCATGCATTTTAAGAAACATAAGTGACATCTTTACTTTTTAATGCATAAAACAGGATAAGAGAAAACACTACAGGGGAGACCTTTCTGGTTCCTGATGCAGTAATCACTATGCAACAGTTATTGCATTGTGGGAGCCAGAAAGGTAAGGTTCAGAGCTTCACCACAATTTTACTTAGGTTTAGGCTTTGTGCTACATGTAATGATTTTTTTTTACAATGTGTGTTTGGCTAGTTACATTGGGTAACATGGATTTTACACTTACCACCCTTTACTCCATCTCCCACTGAGTGCATCAAACAGGGCTGAAAGACAAGCAAAGCACCTAGCCTTCTTTGTAAGGCATTTCTAATCCCTTTTAAGCCTAGAGAACCATATACTCTTAAATAGTGTCCTGTTTCTGGCAATTTGACATAAGCAAGCCTTGTGTTTGTTTGAAACTAAGAAATATTCAGAGTAATTCAATAAAAGTTCTTATCGTTAAATATGGTGGTAATTTTGCCCCAACCAATCAGATCTTATTTAACATTTTAAAGCTAACATCTGATTGGTTGGGGCAAAATTACCACCATTTAAACGATAAGAACTTTATTTGAATAACCCTAAAAGAGTTTAAAAGTGGAACGGATTTCATTTACATTTCCTCTGAGCCTTTTTGAAATCCTTGTTCTCCTTTTTTATACATTTATAAAATGGTATCTACCTGATATTTTTTATAAGAAATTTTATATGAGTTTTCATTTCAAGTTCATTTTAAGTTCTTTTTGAACAAATTCTATTCAAAATCTAAATTTATACTATTATTATGAGAGGAAAAATAAATATATTGCCAATTTTAAGTGTTTTAGGAAAATATCATAATATGGTTGTACACTTCAATGTATATGTTTTTTCATTATATTTTCTTTTCTGGACCACTATTATTTAGTTTTAACTAAAATATCTTCTGACTCAACATCCGTTCTAATCCTATGCTTTTAGATGGATTTATGCATAGAATAAAATGCAATTGTTATAATTAAAGATATTTCCAAGACATTTCCATGGTCATGCATTTTGTTGAAAAAGAAATTTAAGTAACATTTTTCAATACTTTTTTTTTTCTTGAGGTATTATTCAGTTATTCCAAACAGGACTGCAAATTCTCACTCTGCCTTACACCAATAGATATCCTACCTAAATGATACCCTAATAACTGTTGTGATCAATGCAGAGGAAGGGATCCCACTAACTTCACTATCAGGCCCCGTGACTTCTAGTTAATCCCCTGAAATGCAGTGAATGTTTTTGCACTGATCCAATTCATGGGTGTTCGGGTTAAATGTGTCTTGTATCTGGGCTTCTCTACGTTGAATAACATCTACACTAATGATTAAATACACCATACTTTTATATTTATTCACAACGCCCTTTTCTCCTTGTTTACAACTTTGGGCTAGTATTAAAGGGCCCAAGTAATCAGGTCAGTACATTATATAATTCTGTGTCTTTACTTTCTCAAGAGAATGATATTTAAAAATGTCCTCAATGTTTTTCCAGTGGCTAAGACCAATGATTCCTATCACATTAAGTTACTGTATTAAGTGAGGACATTTTGGGAATCCATCCCTCTGGCTTATAGTGAAATTGATACTATGTGTCTCTTGCCTTACAGTCTTAAAAGCACTTGACAATTTGACATTCTTACTGCTAAGTGGCCCTGACTGAGGCACATCAACAATAGAACATTTTTATGAACCCTGGCAGAAATCATACCTACTGCCTGATGCAAAGTGATGACTTCCATTTGCTTCTAGAAGGGAGAATGCAATTGCATTTCAGTTGTTCTAGTGTTCAACTAGGGAGTATTGAGGAAGTTACTTGTATTCACTTGCTTCCCAGCCAGTCACCTTGGAACAGTTCTGCAAATTGTCTAAATCCTAAATGCTGCACAATAGTACCTCATTATATCTTGAGTTAGTCTGAAATTCTAATATATTTATATGATAGGTTTCAGATGTTTCTCTCCGCAGGAACCTAAATACTGGGCTAAAGATAAAAGAAATGGCTAGTGCCACTGTGTTTGCCAATTATCGTTTTTTTCCTGTTAACATTTTTTTTCGTTCTCTGTCCAAGTATCCAACTGCATTAATGATACTGTTTGCACAATGAGAATACTGAAATGACCTTTAGCTTTTGGAACAGAGCACATCCAATGTGAAATGAAAAAGAGAAAAGTTCAGAATCTGTTCGACCAGTTGAAATTAACCATATTATTTAATAAATGTTAAAACTTTCAATGTATGTAATTAAAACGAGTTGCGCTAATAGCACAAATACATCCTTTAACTGATAGCCTGTAGGGAATTTCCGTCCTCTAAATAACATTCTCTATATGGGTTAAGGACCCATATGCATTTTCCCTTATACTTACCTTAACCAAAGGTAAATGTAAACTTACTTACAAAATTAAAATCACTCGCTACAGCTGTCTCCTCATCTCCTCTGCAGAGTAGGCAGCTTCTGAGAATGGCTGTCAGTGAAAGCCATAATGGTGAAATCACTCACAATCCCTGGTGAATGTTGCCAAAGCTCCTACTCTGCAGTGCAAGCTCATAACCAGCTCAAAACAGCAACAGAGGGGGTGTGCCAGTGTTGGCGAGGATCATGGTCTGTGAGTAGCTTTACACACACCTTTGGTAAAGGTAAGTATAGGAGAAATGCATGGTGGGATTCTTAACCTAATGTTGTTTAGAGGGTAGACTTTAAATGCAAGGTCAAAGCAATTTAAGTATCTGAACGTTTGTGCTCAGAGTCAGTTAATATTGTCATCTATTTTTTTCTGTGTATCATCTTTTTTCTGGCTTTAAATAAGTTTAAAAATGTGACAGTTTAGGGGAAAACATCAGATCCAAGTAAAATATACCATGCATTTTTAAATGTGCCAAAAAAAAGAGCAGAGCAAGTGCTGTAATTTCATTAAGAAAGCAATTACATTTTCCCTTTCACTGGCCCTTTTTTCCAACCAAATTATAGCCGCCTTACACTCAGCAAGAATTTTATAACATCATTAATAAAATGACACAACATAAAAATTCAGCACAAGTGTTCATTTAGCCAAAGTTCACTTGATAGTCTCAACTTGGTGGCTGGAAACATTAAACTAACATTTCTTCTCCTTATTTCCTGCATAGGACACAAACCAATAGATATTATGGGAGATTTAATTCTCCCATGGTTACTTAAACATTATCCTCTGTCTCTTTCTTTTTCTTGTCCAGTTTATATTTATCTGGCCAAGAAAAGGAAACACCTGCACTCAAACTTTGTGTCCCATTAGCAAGCAGTGCCGTTTTTTGATCTTTGCAGTTGTAGTTGGAGCTAGCCTCTTCAGACAGGTGTTTTTCCTCATCTTGTCTCAATCAGAGTGGATCAAAAAAAGAGGAACTATACTCTGTGAGGTCAAGGGGCAAACACTGCCTCGCTAAGTCCCTGGGGACAAGAAGCTTACCAGGTGTTTAATATTCACAGAGGTTATTGGTTGAATACATGTGATAAAGTGTTCTTAGCAATTTAAAATATATTTTAATGAGATCTTTTTTCACTGTCCTTAAAAAAAGAAACAGAAATAAGGAAAAAATAAAAGCCTCATATTAGAGGATGTCTGCTCAATAGACACAGAGGTTAAAGTTAATTCAATCAGGCATGTGTAGTTTCTCCATTTGTTCAATTTTTAGTTTCATTCCCATTTGTGAAAAGACAACCACTTACATATGGAAGCAATAAATAAGTCCGGTCATTAAGATTTCTTTAATTTAGAAAGGAAAATCCCAATATAGTGATATCTTAACTAAAGAATTTAGAAATGTAAAGTTGGAATTGTAATACATTTCTAAAGTTAAATAAGCAACATTAAAATTCTAAATTAAATGGTAAAATAGAACTTTGGGGGAAAAGACATGAACACACTTAATTCATAAATTAAAACCAAGATAATATACTGCAATAAGGTAAGCCATTTAATTAAACAGGAAGTTCAATACGAATACGTGTGCTTTTAAAGTATTTTCTCATTCCAATAACTTAATCTGCCCATCAAGCATTACGTTTGTGCATAAATATATGCTTCCATTTATAAACGTATGCAGGAAGTGGCCAAAAGACCACTAATAGTGACGATTATGGTCTTCCTCTTGACTCCCAAGGTGATTAATTGCTCACTAAAGATCTGAATGTTTGAATCACCCAAAAGCCAATGAAGTATTAATTACTGTTAGGAACAAACAAGTGCGAATCTTGGGAAGCATCTGAAATGGAAGATTACTACTACCAACCACAGCCTTTTTTTTTTGATGAGAAAAGTAGAATTACCCTGGTGTGTATAATGTGGCTTAGTTTTTTTAATATATTCCACTGAGATTTCACTTTAATTAGTGAAATGCAACTTTTGCACTGTAACCAACCTTCTAACCAATAAAAATGTATGTCATACATAAAAATATTGCAATCAGACATGAGCTTGGGTTACCAAATGTATTATTTTACTGTACTGTTTAATGGCAATCCAGTGGCAGCGTACATATAAATACAGATATTGGAAGAAGTAATGTAAACCTAGTGGACTGGCAATTAAGGTGACAAGTGAAAAGGTTAGCCAGTGAACTAGTTGACTAGTAGATCAGCTCTTCCTAATTATATTTAAACATTTTGTCGAGAGAGTGAAAGAGGAAGTTTGTGCGCACTATAGTATTTCCTGTTACCTGGTTTACAAATGAAAGCTTTGATGTAAAATGAATTAACCTGGAAATCTGACATTATTCTGTATAATATAAAACTGCCTAGTATGCTCAGATTTGTAATGATCCCACAAATTCGTTGATATCATATGAACATATCAACTTTTTCATTAGTGCATATTACTTCCTTTTATCTTAACTCTGAGTGGCATTTTCTTTGAGTTTTATAAACCCTCTCATAAAAAGGAATGGAAGCCATCAACCTAGAAGAAGTGAGTGCAAACAGGAACCATATGCAGGTTAAAAAACTCCAATTGCACAGAAGAAGGTTTGTCATTTATAACCACAGAATTTGTGACTGCACAAAGATAAATACACCATTGCAACAACCATACAATTCTCATGGTGATTACATTTATTGAAACATTGAAATTTAATTATGCAGTGATGAGCAGTGTTTTAGTTCTATCCATTTAATTACAATGTGTAATATTAACTGGAAACTAGAAAGGGAAATTTTAAGTATAAACTTTGAATTTGGCTTGAAAGGCCCGCATTTTGGAAGGGAATGTGTGTTTTTGTGCTGCAGATTTTAATACTCAATAATGCCAATGATGAGGACATTGTTGTGTTTGACTTACCCTTTAACTATGACTGTCACGTGAATTTAAGTGAGTTTTTGATTTTTTTGATTTGATTATTGATCAAATTTTTTTAACTTTAGTTACCCTTTAAGTATGGCTGTCACAGTAATATAAAAGTAGATCAGTAGGTGTGTGTACCTGTGTCAGGTTGGGGGTTGAAAAAGCAAACTTTTTGATGATAAGTCAAAATAGTTCTTTTGAATATTGCTGACATGAAAATGGAAGGGTAGGCCAGTAGGCATATGTACCTGGATCAGGTTGGAACACAACTTTTTGATTATTGATCAAAATTATTTTTTTTTTTACTTTAGTTACCCTTTTAAGTATGGCTGCCACAGTAATGAATAAGTAGATCAGTAGGTGTGTGTACCTGTGTCGAGTTGGAGGTTAAAAAAAACAAACTTTGTTGATGATTAGTCCAAATTGTTTTTTTTGATTATAGTTACCCTATAAATATGGCTGCCATGAAAATAGAAGGGTAGGTTAGTAAGCGTGAGGGATTTTCATCTCATTAAAGGCAGGTACTGTTACTGAAAATTACGTCTCTTACGAAGGTAATATTTACTAAGATTAAAGGTTAGGACCCAGCAGAATAAAGCAAACTGTGACGTGGTTGCTGGGCTTAAAATAATTTGGCCAAGTTATTGTACTAATTTCTTTAAATTCACTGGCAGGCTTTTTGAGTCGCAATTTACTGGTAACATTAAATGTGAGCAAATTTGTTGGATGTGCACTAGGCTTCTATTTTTTGTATATATTAAATTGATTTGGTCTCTAGTTGCACTCTGTGTGGATGTATACTATCCCATCTTTTGTATGTATTTTGCTTGTTGCATTGGAAGTTTGACCAAGCCTCTGGGAAATGTGTACTCCACCCACAGTGGCCCATGTGTTCAAGTACTTAAAGCTGGAGAGTCAGTCCCTAGACAGTAAGCGAACGAGCGACAGGGATTTTCATCTCATTAAAGGCAGGTACTGTTACTAAGATAAAGTTTGAGAATTACGTCTCTTACGAAGGTAAAATTTACTAAGGTTAAAGGTTAGGACCCAACAGAATAAAGCAAATCGTGACGTGGTTGCTGGGCTAAAATAATTTGGCTGCCACAGTAATGAAGTAGGTCAGTAGCTGTGTGTACTGTGTGTGTGTGCGAGGTTGGGGGTTAAAAAAACAAACTTTTTTAATGATTAGTCCAAAAAAAATTTGGACTATAGTTAACCATTAAGTATGGCTGCCACGGAAATGGGAAGGTAGGTGAATAGGTGTGTGGGGGTATGTCTATTTTGTGTGTGTGTGTGTTTACAACCATAAAAAGAAAAAAATATTTTATTGAGAATATATTTTTTTTTTGCTTTATTTACCCTTTAAGTATGTCTGCCATAGAAATGGAAGGGTTGGTCAATAGGTGTGTGTACTCGTGTGAGGTTGGGGGGGTATGTGTTTTTGCATGTATGACCATATAACTAACTTTTATTAAGGATATATCAAAATTAGTTTTTTTGACTTTATTTACTCTTTAAGTATGCTGCAACAGGAATGGAAGGATAGGTCAGTAGGTGTGTACCTTTGTGAGGTTGGGGGGGACTATAGTTACCCTTTAAGTATGGCTTCCAGGAGAATGGTAGGTAGATCTGTAGGTGGGTGTACCTGTGTCTGTGTGGGGGGTTGGGGGTATCAGCATTTGTGTTTATGACCATGAAACAAACTGTTTTAAAATATTTACATTTGAGGATTGTTACCATTATAGTCTATGGGAAAAAATGTCCCGTAATTCTCCGATAACACGTAACGCTTTTGCTGATTCCTTAGCTAGGTAATATCACACTTATATATGCCTCGCACGTCTGTAAAAAAATTTATGTCTCTAGCTCAAAAACAGTGGGATGAGATACAGTCCAAAAAAGCAGAAGAATAAAACGGAAAAGCCAAATAAATAATATCTGATAGGTTGGTGCAAAGTTAGCACCATTTTTAATAATAAGAACCTTTATTGAATCTCATGTTTCAGGATTTGCCCTCAGCAAGACTGTGCAGAGCACACATTGAATTAGTGGTGCTGGCTATGTGGACGTCTTTTCTGATACAAATGCAGCCAGCAAAATGAAGGGGTTAAAATCACGCTTCCCGATATTAAAATTGTTAGTGTGTTTTTAACTCCTTTCAATATCACCATGCTTCTGGATAAATAAGCCTGATGGTAATTTATTAGCAAAGCACTATCAATAATTACATAGTAACATAGTAATTGAGTTTGTAAAAAGACATACGTCCATACAATCCAACCTTTAATCCCTACTCATTAAACCTACCTAACAGGGGGGGGGGGGGCTGCTTAAAAAATAAATTCCTTCCTGATCTCTGGCAAATAGAAAGGTAACCTGAAACAAACAAAACTGCATTATATGTATAAATACCAGTAATTCTCAATATTATTTAGTTTTAGAAACTTATCTAGGCCACTTTTAAAGCTATTCAGTGAACTTGCCATTACCACATCTGCTGGAAGACAGTTCCACAGTTTCACCGTTCTCACTATAAAAAGAAACCTTTCCTAACCTGAAGATGAAACTTCTTTTCTTCCAATTATAAAGGATGTCCCCAAATTCTCTGATGTGACCTATTAATGAATAATGCACTAGAGAGTTTATTATATGGCCCATTAATATATTATTATAGTATAGTATAAAGTTATCATATCCCCACACAAACGTCGCTTCTACTGTAAACATCCCTAACTTGTCTAATCTACCTGCATAATCAAGCGCCTCCATTATTTATTATTATTGCCCTTTCCTGAACTCCTTCCATTTCTAAAATTTTCTCCTTGTGTATGAGATTCCAAAATTGCACCACATATTCCAAATGTTGCCTTACCAGTGCTTTGTAAAGAAGTAGAATAATATTTTTCTCCCCTTAAATCTATTGCCCTCTTTATACAAGACCATACTTGCTAGCTCTAGTCTTTGCTGCCTGGCTTGCTACTTCTGTCTGTTATCTACTGTGGCAGTATTGATATTAACTTTGTCTAACTGTTTCAGTACCATACACATTGTCAGGCAGAGTGAATATTCCTAATTTATACCCTTTACAGCCCTGCTTTATGGACTAGGGTTCTCTATAGTGTATACAGAACGGTTTAGCACATTAGCCATTTTGGCATCCTCTATAACTATCTTAGCCCCATTATTTAATGGTCCAACATTCTCTGTCCTCATATTTTTACTATTAATAAACTTGAAAAAATGGAATTGTTCCTGCTTTGTTCAGCTATCCAGATTTCATTTTCTACTGTATTTTAGCTAGTTTATATGGTTTATTGCACTCCTTATTACAGCTTTTATACTTTATGTACGCTTTGTTCCCTCCGATTTAAAAAATGTAAAAGCCATTTTCTTTCTTTCCAATTCCCCATTTCCCATTGTTCTCCAAAGGTATACATTTAGTTTACAACCCCTTTAAAAACAGTCCACAGTATCCTTACCTAGGAACAAAAATATCCAGTCTATGAGCAGGAGTGATTTTTTAATAGCAAAGAAATTGTGAGTTGTGCTGGCAACAACATGGAAGTCTTCTTCTTATTGTTATTATTCTTGCGGATTTATATAGTGCCAACATCTTCCATAGCGCTTTACAATTAAGTGGATACATCCACATCAGGCCCTGCCCCGAAGAGCTTACAATCTAAACACATTTATATGACACATAAAACCTATTAGTATTTTATGATTGTGAGGGAAACCAGAGTGCCCGCATGAAACCCACGCAAGCACAGGGAGAACATACAAACTCCTTGCAGATGTGTCCAAAGGTTCATTGGAACTTAGGACTTCAAGGCATCAGTGCTAGCCCCCAAGCCACTGAGCTGCTTCCTAATTATAAAATCTACTTGTAACATGTACATCAATACAAATTACTAGAAAAGTATCTTACAGTGTACATTTACCCAGAGGCTTAGCCACTCTATGTAAAGAACTTTGGTTCTTTACACAGAGTGGCTCTGGTATTGGTTACATAGGCATCAATGTTATGATGTCACAATATCCTGGCGCTGGCACAAAGATTTAAAAACAGAATTCTCCCTACTTCCAGAACCTATTTGTAGCCTACCTCTACTTCTGTTTCCCTGTTTCTTGTCTGTTTCGTGAAGCTTACTTCTGTATCCAGCTCCAGTACTCCAGCATTCCTGTATCAGTTCCAGTATTCCAACATCTGTACTTCAGTATCCAGCACTTCAGTATCCAGCACCAGTACCTGGAACTATCTCTATCTGACCCAGCACAACACCTCACTATCTACCAGTGTCTTGTTTCATGAATCTGCCTCTGCTCCATTCCTGGACTTGGTCTTTGTCTGGCTGCTTAACTAAGTGCCTTGTCTTGAACTTAGGCCTTCTCTTGAAGGTACGCTATGAATCCTAGCCCTATCACCACCCCCCACCCCACCCCCGGGCCCTTTTGTAATACCCCTGCAATCACCGCAAGCAGGACCGGATTATCCACAAGGCACCCGAGGCAAGTGCCTGGGGCCCGGATGGCAAGGGGCCCATCGGGAGCCTTCCAGGGGCCCCGGTATCTTTATACAAATTTTGGGCAATATTGTGAAAACAAAATCATCTACCTCCTCTTTAATTGTATGTAGTGTCAAACGCTGGAGTCCGGACCGGGGGCCCAGCCCTGACATCCAATCGGGACTCGGAGTCTGACTGGCATAATCAAGCAAATATATATACTGACTGCTGGGCCTGGGCTGGGCGTGCCGTGTTCCAAGTTTGAAAGTTCCAAGTAAGCTAGTTCCATGATTGATTATTTCTGCTGTAGTGCTGTGTTGTGCCTGCTAGTGCTGTTAACAGCCCAAGGGTGGGGGGTTCAGAGATTCACTCAGTCAGAGTGCAATTAATCAGAGATGGATGCTAACCGTGCCATGGACCAGGAGACTTGGGGAAGGGGGATGTGCTGGGGGTGCCACAGGGGATGTGCTGGTGGTGCCAGGGCCCAGGGGAAGTGTGTGCTGGTGGTGCCAGGAGGATGTGCTGGTTGTGCCAGGGGGATGTGCTGGTGGTGCCAGGGCCCAGGGGATGTGTGTGCTGGTGGAGCCAGGAGGATGTGCTGGTGGTGCCAGGGGGATGTGCTGATGGTGCCAGGAAGATGTGCTGGTGGTGCCACGGGGGATGTGCTGGTGGTTCCAGGGGGATGTGCTGGTGGTGCCAGGGGATGTGCTGGTGGTGCCAGGGGGGTGTGCAGGTGGTGCCAGGGGGATGTGCTGGTGGTGCCAGGGGGGTGTGCTGGTGGTGCCATGAAGATGTGCTGCTGGTGCCAGGGGGAAATGTGCTGTTGGTGCCAGCAAAATATACTTTTTTTGCTAAACGACGGGGTAATGTACCAAATAAATTGTGTCATGGGGGGGTTGTGTGCTGGTAGTGCCAATGAGGGGTTGGATTTCAAAGAATATTTTGTTTATGTGCATATATATAATATAATTTTTATAATTTAAAATATAATTTTATTGCTAAAATACTTGCAATCTTACTTTTACATTCTTTACTTTACAAATAACATGACCGTTACAATAGTGATATATGTGTAATGGAATGTTAGGGGGGGCCCCAAAAATCTGACTTGAGCCTTGGTACCCATTTGGTCTTAATCCGGCTCTGACCGCAAGCAAGGGGTTAATCACACTAACCGTTATTGGATCGGTTAGCACAAATTTATCTCTTGATTCCTGTGCTGCGGCTGCAGGTGAATTTGTCTGAAAGTGTTTTAAATAAAATCTAAACCAAAATATATTTAGATCCACATTAATTGTCAAAATGATTTGCAATATGTAAAGCATATAAATTACATAGATAACATGGACTTTTTGGAGGAGAACTATTTATATTCTCAATTGGCCCCCATCTAAATAAAGCTACATTTCTCTATATTTAATTGTGTGCTGAAACTGCCCAGTTCTCTGGGTCTTGCCACTTCCTCCCTTCACAAATGATAATGTAATGTCACTTAAATCTCGCATTAACTTGATATTGCAAAGTACAAAATTACCCATTGTCCTTACAGACCCATCTACTGAAATCTAATAAATAATTATTATTGTATTTGCCAGTATAGATTTATATGTAAAAATGTATTTATATAATGTAATACAATACAAAAAGTCATACATGGGAAACAAGAAACATATATACAGCATAAATAATTATGAACATTAATAGGAGTGATTGTACGTTAAGACATGAGGAAAGAGGTCTCTGCTTCTCCTTATTTCCTTCATTTGTATCTTCTTTCTCGTCTTTATCTGTGTCTTTATCTGTATCTTCATTTGTATCTTCATTCTCTTCTTTATCTGTATCTTCATCTGTATCTTCATCTGTATCTTCATCGTGGTTTTCATCCTCCCTTGGTTCTGAGAAAATAAAAGTAATTTAAGTTACTTAAGTAACAATGTCCTTACACATATCCTCCACTGAACCTTAGGGTCAGACCATGATTGCCGATTTAGCACAACGTAACAGCAGAGAGGCCATTAAGTGACCCATCCCTGTCACTAAAACATTAATTTTTACAAAAAATGACAAGCGGAACCGAATCTTTCCATAACACACTGTTTTAGGGACTTCCATAAACATGACCATAGAGTCACTGACATTGTTACCAAAACAGTTAATCAGTAGGTCTGAAATGAGTAATTTTTTTTAATTTACAATGTTTCCCTATACTATGGACCTGCATTGCAGCTTTGTTTACCATGAGGGTATATAGAGGGTAAAACAGCTATTTTATGTTACTTTAATTAAAAAGTGTTTTCTTACCATAAACTTCTACATTTCCTATATTCCTTACCTCGTAATGCCTTAACAAATTTACACAGCTTTGCTATTTCATTTTGGGTTGATATAGCAGGTTGCTGTTCAGTTAGGAACTTGTGCTGTAAGAGATCTTCTGCCGCTGCTCGCTCTTCTGGACTCTTCAACAAGCACAAATTCAGGAACTCTGTAAATTCACTAGACCTGGAGATAAAATATTCTGCATCAAACTCTAATTGTCAAATCTTATCATTGGTAGAAATATTTTTGAGGTAGACTGATAAACTTTAGAAACCCCCAAAACAACATTGATGTATTAAAGAACAAAGTCCAAACACATAACTTAATAGTCTCAAGGAAATAGAGTCACAAAATAGAGTACAATCGATGGAATCCAAGGACAGCACAGTGTTTTCAGCACTGATACCTTACAGCACTAAAGTCCTGGGTTAGAATCCTCCCTCGGACACTTGTGTGACTTCCCCCATCATCTTATGTGGGTTTCACCCTCGATTATAAAGACAAACTGATAGGTTGTATGAGTTAAATAAAGTGCTTAGATTTTAACCTGGGCCTGATGTGAATGTATCAATGTAATTGTAAAGTGCCACAGAAGATGTTGGCGCAATAAAAACCCATAATAATGGGGAATATAATATTAATATGTGATGCGCTGGTGTTTTTAATTTGTTTTAAATAACGACTTACCATGAATAAGACCCTTAGATGGAACAACCTTTTTGTAATGTCTTTAAATAGTTTACTTAATGGAGAGCAACTTGCTAAAATATATTCATGTTTTCTTATAGGAAAATCCAATCTAATTTAATAATATATTATAATATAATAAACAGGTGGCTAAGTGGTTCCTACAAAAAAAATCCACCACTGCCCCTATAGCAAAAGGATGAGGTATTAAATCTTATCCAGTGTAAAAGCTCAAATATATAAACCCACCCAAGGAGTTTGGTTAGGCCACACCCATGATATGGAGCTGTAAAAAGAGCTCAGCATAGATACAGCTTAAAGTAAATCTTGACAGGTACATTCTCCTTAACCAGCCTTATAATGTCCATAACTCACTGGGTCAGATACTTCCACTGTACAGATAATAACAATAGGGAGGTGTACTTACGTCGTCTTCCTTCTGCCATTTCATACGTAGTTATTCCCAATGACCAGATGTTACACACAAAAAAAGAGAGAGAGAACATTTTCAAGCCAATTTCCTAGCGGGGCCCAGGTTCTTGTTCAGAAGTAAACATAGAAAATTAATTTGTTTTTTCCTAATTAACATTTAAGTTTATAAAGAATGTCAATATTGCACCGTAAGAGCGATCATGAAGAGTATTGCTCAGATAGATGTAGGTATGTACAGGTATATACATTATATACTAAAAATGTATGGTCCTCCTGTTCTTCAATAAAACCTGCAGGTGCCGTCTCCTGCAGGTTTTATTGAAGAACGGGAGGTAAGACACAGCTTCTTTACCTCCTGTTCTTCAATAAAACTGAATAGCAAATTTTTTTAGCAGTGGAGATACCCTTTAAAAGATGGGACTGTGTATTTTAAACTAAGTAAAGACCACAGTCTTCTGACTCACCACATACCTTTTGTTCCTAATGCCATTTGAAGCATCAGAATACAGCTCTATTAACAAATGTCAACATATAAAATCATGGTGACTATAGGTCAGAAATACAGGAGATATATTATACCTTAGCATTGTATCCCTCAACTTCTCCTAAAATGCAGCTGTGGACCTCCGGTGCTAAATAATAGATTGAACCTCTGCAGTCGTATGCTTTGTCCTCCATTTTGTTTAATTGAATGGCTACACCAAAATCAGCTGTAAGGACAGATTTTACTTATAATAATTTGTATCATTCGTCAATAAGTGCCCTGCCTTTTGTTATTACAATAATGAATTTCCCTTACCAATATTGACATGACCACTTTCAGTACAAATTATGTTTTCTGGCTTCAGGTCTTGATGGATTATGCCAGATGTAAATATAAAAGACCCTGGGGAAAATGATGAACCATATAAATGAATAAAAACTTTCTAATATCTTTTAAGAATTATACATTCTTAAAAGATACATACATTATATATGTGATACAGTACATTAGATTAGCAATGCCTAAAAAACAGACATAATCACACGAAAATGCAATGGCAAAAAAAAAAAAAAACTATTTTGTGGTTTTTCCATTGAAACTAGTAATTTCATCATAAAACTAGTTTCAAAACTATGATGGGACATCTCTATTGGTGACTAGTGACCAAATAGTCCCATCTGGCCTTAACTCTAAAGTTATAGTTTTTTATATGTGATTATTTAACTTTTGACCCATTCAATACAAGACAAATTTCAAATCATTTTAGTACATATTGTGGATTAAGACATACAGGTGTCCAGTCCTACCTGCAATATCTCTTTCACAACATATTGGATCCAGTGCTCCGGTAGATAATAATTGTAGACGTGGGAATGCATTTAAATATGATCATACAGTGATCCACCTCCACACAATTCCTTGATTATCTATATTAGAAATGAAATAGTTCATGTTATATTATAAATAGTTTAGAATCCCCAGAATCTTTAAAACCCCAGATTGGGTAGAATAACAAGAGGGAATAAATCTACATTATATATACAAATACTACATTACAGCATAATGAGGTATAACAGATACATTAATAGGTTAAAGGACAATTATACTCACCTCCCCCTCGTACCTTTTCCCCCACTCATGCAAAGTACCCAGAGTGAGGACCTAAAACGCTAAGTCCTCACCTCTGGGTACTTTACAAAAGTCCTGCACTACTTACTTGTAATCTCCCTCGTCGCTCCGGTCCAAACCTCCCCATTGGCACTTTGAGTGACAGGTCGCAAGGGCAGCCAATGGGAAGATGCGCTCTGCAAGGAGGCGTGTCTTCCCATTGGCTGTCTCCCAGACTGTCACTGACAGTGCCAGTGGGGAGGATCGGATCAGAGCGACGAGGGAGATTACAAGTTAGTAGTGCAGCACTTTTGTTAAGTACCCAGAGGTGAGGACTTAGCGTTTTAGGTCCTCACCCTAGGTACTTTGCAGGAATGGATGAGGGAAATGGTAAGTATAATTGTCCTTTAAGGTCCCCATCATACTGTACATAATTATCTATTGGTGTGAATGTATAAACTAATTGTGCTGCATAATTTGTCCAGTGCCATTAAAGGAAATACATGCAAATAAAAAAAGGATAGGGCAACAGCAATTTCAGATTTTAGATAATGCAATATTACTTGCAAAGGTCCTTACTTATATTAGTAACTAAAACTTTAAACCAAGTAATTGAATTTAATTTGCAATAAAGATATTATCTACTTTCTTTTCCACTTACTTTATCACTAGAAGGATGATCTGGTGTTTGGAAGTCCTTAATAGTAAATATATATATATATATATATATATATACCAGTTGTTCTGTAACTGATGAATTTGTATTATTTGGTTACAGCTTCATTTAAAGGAATTTTTCAGAAGAAATTATTTTACATTGCATGTTATAGCAACACATTGTAAACTCTGTTACAATGTTCCCTTTGTACTATCGTTATCGAAGTAACAACAACTTTTACAGTGTCAGGCCCAATAGAAGTTAAAAATGGCTGAAATGAAAAGGGCAGTCTAACTGCAGTGGATGACAGGTATAGCCCATGAGGGTAAGTAAAGATGCCATTCCTGGCTTTTTAATATTTATTGTTTTAAAGGCTGGTAAGTACATTTAGGGAGAGCTTTGAGTTATATAAACTTTGCAAGGTTGAAGTTTTGGGCCATTTCCTGCTCTATATTAATTTTTTATTTGGAGGTGGGGGGGTGCCCTTTAAGTAGCTTACCAGAGAGAAGTTTCCACCTTCAATCTGCCCCAGAGCATAACCTTTCTGCATTGGAGACTGAAAAAAGACAAAAACTAAAATAAATGCACAAATTGATATAATAATGTATATATTTCCTAATAGATATGAGTTCTCACTCTGCCTGAAAAGGCTGTTTCCACTGAGTTTTCTTTAGGGGGGGTCTGAGTAACCCATGGCACCCACAAGTGGGCGGGGCAACTGGAGGGCCCATGGGGCCCATGAGTGGGAGGGACCAGGTGGGCTGCAAAGGGGAGGAGGAGACACAGGACAGATTGACTGACAGTTTCAGTGCAGGAAGCCATATCACACACAAAAATGTAAATATCTTCAAAACTATGCAAAATAAACAATGGAAATAAATTGCCAAAATTCTCAGGGGAGAAATTCCTATCAATTTACCTAAAGCACAAGCAAACAAGGGTTGATGGAAGCGCACAACGTTTGTCAGAAAAATTCTGTTTTATTGCATCACACTAACACACAACGTTTCAGAGAACGCTATGTCTCCTTCATCACCTGATGAAGGAGACATAGCGTTCTCCGAAACGTTGTGTGTTTGTGTGATGCAATAAAACAGAATTTTTCTGACAAACGGTGTGCGCTTCCATCAACCCTTGTTTGCTTGTGCTATAGCGTGGAAGTCCTTGAGGTAGAGGACGGAGGGAAGCAGCACCTGAAGCATACTGGCACATTGCCTGAAGGAGTGCCTAGGCCCACATCTACTATATACCAATTTACCTAAAGTCATTTTTGGACCACAGTTCCCCTTTAATGGCAAGCTGGTTAAAAGAACACATTGAGTGTAGGGAACAAATCCCTTGTGGGAGCATACACCTACCAAAATCCCAGATACGGGACTTCACTAATACGGTCCTTCAGCTGGATAACGTACCCATAATTCATACTCGTACCCATAAATTTCCAAAAATAGTGTGCTCAACTTAAGTGGTATAAAACTTTGTCTATATTGATACAAATAGTAAAAACACTCATGGCATAGTAGTTCACCGCTATATCATGTGGAGGAGGAGAGTGTAGCAGGGACGAGGCCCCGCCTTACACGTTTGTGACATGTATGTCACTTCCTCAGAGGCAAAGAAAGATTGTGAGCTGACATATTTAGGACTAGGGAATCAAACGGGCAGGCCTTCTAAACTAGTAAGCTGTTTTATCGATGTCTACAGTAACACAAATACCCCTGTTTCCACCTAGCCGTGGCTCTCTGAAAGTACAGCAGTGTGCCCAGGCACATACTTTAAAGGGGAAGTTCAGTAGGAAAAATATTTTTTGTTTAAAAACATGTATCTATATTACACATACCTAGGTATTCTAGATATTGTCATAATTAGTGAAAATATATTGATTTCTCACCATTTGCTATGCTTTCCTGTTGTCAGTAGTGAGCTGCCATTTCAGGCTCTGTGCTGTTCCTTCTTCTTCCCAGGATGCACACTACCTTAAAATTTTCTAACATTAGTTTCTACTACTTACAGCTCCTGGTTCCAGCGTTGCTCTAGCCCGGCTCCCCTGCCTGCCAGATCTATAAACAGGGGGGCGGACCGGCAGCCGCGGCTGTGATTGGCTGAGAGGCAGCCAATCACAGCTGTGGCTGCCAGCAATGGAGGAGACACTGGCAGACGGGAGCTGTAAATACAGTTTGAAAAAGATTTTTTAACTTTTAACTTAGCGGTTGGGGGGGTTAGGGTTTACCCTACAGTATGCATGAATGTTTTTATGCTAGGGGAGATTTTTGCAGAGAGGGATCATGAGAGAGGGAGGGGGGTGAAAGGGCTCCTGTGCACATGTCACCGTCCCTCCCGGAGGAGAGACAGAAGGCAGCAACATTTGGACAGGAAGACAGACACTACTCTTTCCTGGATTTGGACATGGATTGCAGAAGAACCATAAGGAGCAGGATTGTACGGTAAGGATTTTTTTAAAACTGTATAGTGGGGCTAGTCTGGGGTTAAAATTTAGTTTGGGGGGTGGACATGCCCTTTAATGTAAAATAATGTGAGACAGTATAAGGGCTAGACCACACTACCATGTTTTTCGCGATTGTACATCCGTCGGCATTTTGCATTCAAGCATTTTTTCACGCAATCGCTTTGTTTTCTCTTTCTAAATAGCGAAACCGCATGCACAAAAGTAAAACAACGCGTGCGAATGCACAGAAATCGTGCACGCAATCGAGTGATATTGTAATAAAGCTTGAGATTGCGTGCGCAATTTGGTGCATTGTAGTGTGTCCTCAGCCTAAGAGAGAATTGCATTCCATGCTTGGTTACCCATAATTCATTACTTCAAAGAATATTTACCCATTGTACTTTAAATTAGAATTATATTTTCACCAGCTTCTGCAGTAATTTGAGCTACAAAATGCTGCATGAGTTAACCGATATCTGTTAATTGGTATAGGGTGGATACATTTCATCAAATTCTAAATGTTATTTCCTAAATCAAATCTCATAGCTACAAATTAAAAGGCATGTTCACTCCTCAAATGAAAAAAGATAAAGTTAAATCACTTCCTAAAACCCAAAATTTAACTCTATCAACTTTAAAGATGTTCTGTACTCTGTGTTTTTTAGTACTGCTTGACCTGAGGAAGAGAGAAGTGTATCTCTTGAATGCTTGTCTGTAAAAATGAACTGTTAGTCCGTAATAAAAAGGTATCAGTTGGTGTGTGTACTTGTGTCCAGTTGGGTTGTAAAAGACTAACTTTTATGATGATTGGTCAAAATGTGTTTTTTTACTATACTTACCCTTTTTTTTTTTTTATAACATTGGTTTTTTATTGATTTAGTATTTCAATATAACAGTACAACGTTGATTATTCCACATTCAAATAACATACATTATATTAAATAGTGCATTGTAGATTGCATTATATCAAGTAACAATACAAAAAGGTAAGTGTAAAGTTCCTATGTATAGATAATAATCAATTTAAAGGTCTGCATGTCAAATTGTATAACTTTCTTTTCCGCCATTATTTAACTTTTTCATTTCTATAGATCTTATTCTTAGAGTTATAATTGCCATTCCCATTTCTGATTTAAGATTATTATACTTCATCACTCATATACCAGTATTCCCACTTTCTATAGAAGGCTGGGAACTTTTGTTGTGATATGGCATAAGCCTTTTCATACGACATATAATCCATTAGTAAATATTTAATTTCTTTCATTGTAGGTACGGTTGGGGTCTTCCAATATTTAACTATTAGTCTTTTCATTGCCATGAAGGCATGGTACATTATGGATGCCATGTGTTGAGGGTAGGTATCTGTGCCTATATTCAATAAGGCTAAGGTTGGTTTAATCGGTATTGTTGTGGGGGGTTTAAAGAAAAATACTCAGCAATTGTCTGAAATCGATGTTTATTATATATGTCTGTGTTAAATATTTTCTCCAGTAAAATGTATATTTAATGTATTGTTAATCAGGGAAAGGACAAGCAAAAAGCCTTATCCCTTTTTGTAAATGCAAATAGTGTAGGGGATTCGTTTTTCCTGACAGGTTACATTTTGTTTCAAAGCTGTAATTTTCATGGATAACCTTTGGACCACCACTGCATTAATGTCAATTACTTAGATGCGAATAAGTTATTGCTAATAAATTATACTAATGTGAACTAAATTGGAATCTTAGAAATGCTCAGAGTCGTGAATAAATAATAAAATCAATACCAATACTTAAATGTATTCTACATACACATATAAATCTGTGGAACAGCAATGGATGGTAATGATAATGGATTAAATACATAATTCCAATGGTATATCTTCATACTTAAAAGATTGTAAATTGGGTGAATATGAACAAAACAAATATAGAATAAAACTTCTTTAAAAAGCTGGCCTATGGTACAGATGCCAGTATTTTTTAATTACATGTGCTTTATGGGAGATACACATGTTACACATTATAGCACAACTATTTGATAGATAGATAGATAGATAGATAGATAGATAGATAGATAGATAGATACATAGATACATTGATACATAGATACAAATAGATATATGATAAATAGATAGATAGATAGATAGATAGATAGATAGATAGATAGATAGATAGAGACATAGCTAGATCCATCGATAGATACATAGCTATACAAATAGATATTGATAATAGATAGATATGATAGGATAGACTGATAATAGAGAGATGCATAGATCGCTCACGATAGAATCTTAGAGATAGAGAAAACTTTCTGCTGTGGAAGGAGCAATGAAATTATTAAAATCGGGTGCACTCTACAGTATGTCACAGCATGTCGTAGCCTGGGAGGAGCATAAATGAACTAAATGTCCATATACTACTAGCTAACTTTACCTTTATCCCATCCCAATAATTATATCCTTGCACTGAACCATTTAATATTTTACATATTACCCCATGATCTCTGAACAAAAACAAATATGATCTATGAACAAAACAAATATAGAATAAAACTTCTTTAAAAAGCTGGCCTGTTTACTTTCCATCTTAACCAACCATAGCAAAAGGCATCCCCAGTGATACATCTTTGTTACAAAACATAAAAGGAGGAGAGGGCACGTGGCTAGCATTTTGGTATTAGTATCTGACTCTCATCTGTGGAACAAGCTTTCTTGGGGTGTTTAGACAGAAGAAGTCTATTCATAGGTGCAGATGGGCATTTACCCCAACCTAAAATAACAGAAGACAACACCTATCTTTGTAATCAGTTCTTTGTTTCATTTTCATTCGTGGCTATGCATCACACTAGTTTGGAATTCGATAACATTCATTTTGCCCCCCCCCCCTCCCCATACCCCCCCCCAGTAGACTTTTTAAAACAACAAGAACTAAGCTATACATGGTTTTTGTATTTGTTAGTAAGGTCATCTAAGTGGTCTTTCTTCTTTAATCTGTATTAATTCCATTTAGGTCAGTTTGCTAAGCCCCCCCCCTCTGGTTTATATTGCATGTGTGTAAAACCAAAATAACAAGACAAGGACCTGAGGGCCAATAGTTTGTTTTATATATAAAAATTGTTTAGTAATGGCCCCCGCACAAGTATTGTTTGGTTTGTTTTTTTATTGGGGGGTGGGCCGAAGAATGGATAAAAAAAATGTGCATAAAAGACTTTTTGGTGGGGGACTTGCAGATATCTAGGTATACTTAGTACTTCGTGGGATTAGAATATGGTTCAAGTGTTAGTTCCATGGGACATTTCCGATGTCATCTATCTATCTAGTCTAGTTTGTGGTGCCGGGTCCTTCGTGCGATCGAACGTGTGTGGGGTAAGGTGCCCCGGCTCAAAACAAAGTCTTGTCCTGTTCTTGCTGCCTGTTCTTGTGGTTCTTATATCTGATTTCTGTATCTTGTCTATATCTATCTATTCTTATTCTATGGCTGTTCACCTTTGTCCCTGGTCCTGTCTGTCTGTCTGTCTTGTTACTGATCCTGATCGATGATAACAGTCCTAATCTTATTAAGTAACAAACAAAGCTTCTGTGGGTAGTTATATTGTACAATATATAAATCCACCGCGTCCCCTGTCATTGCAAGATATTTATTTATATTGGGTTTATTGGGATAACAGTGTAAGTTAGTGCTTTAGTAGTATTTGGACCTTTACGCTCCTTAGTCTCGTATGGTTTTGCTCCTTCTTACTTTATGCGTGTAGTACATGCTTGTGCGGATATGACTGTAGATTCTGATCGGTGTTCTCATCTATTTTCTATTCTTGATTCGATTTCGGTATCTATCGATAGCTCTCTAGTCTATGGGATCATTAAGCTAGTTGTATCTTATGTATGTTCTTGTCAGCAGTCTATGTTACTCATTCTATGTGTCTTATCTATCTATTCTGATTCGTGATACTACATAACCTCTTATTCGATCCGATTCGTTATTTCTAGTCTAGTTCTTGATCTAGCTGAGAGACTTCGTTATAGCTTATCATATTTATCTTTTTGTATCTATGTATCAATGTATCTATGTTCTATCTATCTATCATCTATCTATCTATCTATCTATCTATCTATCTATCTACTATCAAAGTTGTGCTATAATGTGTACAATGTGTATCTCCCATAAAGCACATGTAATTAAAAAATACTGGCATCTGTACCATATCGATTTGCGGATTTTTCATATTTTCGAAAATTTTCAAAGTTATGGGTTTTCGCCTATTTTCGAAAATTTTCGAAAATACGAGAAAAACACGTAATGTTCGAAAATTTTCAGAAATGCAAGGATTTCTCTTATTTTCATAAATACGTATTTTCGAAAATTTTCGAAATTATGAGGATTACTCATAATCCTCATGAAAATACTAGTTTTCTCGTATTTTCGAAAATTTTCGAAAATATGAAAAATCTAGTAATTTCAATGGAATTTTTTATTTTAATGGGTCCGCTCGCGGATTTTCGAATTTTCGAATTTTTCTAAAATTCACGGATCCTCGAGCGGACCGGATTTTGCGAAGTTCGGACATCTCTACTCACCAAGTAATACTGGGGCTTGTTCTGGTTTCTGGTACAGACTAGAAATGCTGTACATGCTTTGTTGGGTCCAGTGATCTCTAAAATTTCTAAAAACTGAAATTAATCGAAAGCTTGGGGGATAGAGACCATTACACAATATTTCTTAATGATATCTAACATCAAGAAAGCAAATTTTAAAATGAAAGGTCAGAGGTATATATTTCAGAGGATCGAATAAGAAATGTTTTTTTTTTTTTTTAAATACCATCTTTTTTATGACAGGAAATTTGTATCTAGTGTTCTAATATGTCATGATGAGCTTTGTATCTGGGCAGTGAGTAAACATATGAAGACACAACGCAAGTTATGTTATTTTATGCAAATGTGATATACATTTGTATATGGAAAGAGAAATGGTTGAAAGATACCGTACAGCTACTGTATGTTGATTGAAGTTGCAGTTTGTGTACTACAGGGTATATTGCGGTTTCGTTTTTTTATTTGTTACATGAAGTTGGGATTGAAATCTAAATGTTAAGCCTTTGCTACAAATCCATGTATAAGTGGTTAGCACAATAGTTAACAGGGTTATGCACCAAGAGCAGGTACCACTGATACTACACAACTCTTGTATTTGACAAACAAATGCATCAGAACTGTACACTTACTTAAAAGTTCAGTTTCTTGATTTTAATAGCAGAAATTCTCAATATGTATTTCCAGGAGCAGGGCTCTTTCAATCTAGCATTGACTGCTTCTGACCATATTTGCCTTCCTGTTGCTGACTTATCTGAATATGTTCCACTCAACTGGTTGCACATTCATTAAAGTCCTCTCAAGTAGACGCTGGAAGGACTGCTATTATACACTTTTAAACGCTTCATTCTTAAAAAAAGTCCAAAGTAAATGTTTGTGAAGTGCAAATACAAGAATAAGCAAAGCTCATACAGGGATGTGAAAAGCAATGGGTCATGCTATTTTGCCTGGAGTTATGCTCAGGCTCCCATATGCCTTTAATCACTCAAAAAGGAAGTGTGACAATAACATGTGTCCACCCTGTTTCAATTGTTAGTAATTAGACCAAGTCATGCACATCGGTGACTCCATTCTTAACCAACCATGCAAAAGGCATCCCCAGTGATACATCTTTGTTTACAAAACATAAAGGAGGAGAGGGCACGTGGCTAGCATTTTGGTATTAGTATCTGACTCTCATCTGTGGAACAAGCTTTCTTGGGGTTTTGGACAGAAGGAAGCTATAATAGGTGCAGAGGCATTTATTACAGGGACCTACAAAGTCTGTTCATCGTGCTGTCCCACGTTGTATTAAACAATTCCCAGTAGATTACAGTGCTGAATGGTTTAGAGAAGTCAGCAGTGTCTTCTTCTTAAACCTATAATGTCATAGCATTCAATCTGTAGCATTTTTAAAAGGACAATGGGGCATAGGTTAAATAAAAATGTTAGAGGGAGGGTGTTTGAGCCAAAAATAAAAAAATGTGCATAAAAAAATTTGTGGGACTTGCAGAGATGTATACTATAAAGGGATAATAGGCAAGTAGTCCATGGACATTTCCATATCTATCTATCTATCTATTTTTGCCTTCCTCTGGATCAATGTTAGGTAGGGTAAAAAAAAATATATATATATATAAAAAGAGGGTGAAGGTTGGACTTGATGGACGTATGTCTTTATTCAACCTTAATTACTATGTTACTATGTATCTATCTATATTTATCTATCTATCTATCTATCTGTCTGTCTGTCTGCTGTCTGTCTGTCTGTCTATATCTGATCTGATGTCATATCTATCTATCTATCTATCTATCTATCTGTCTGTCTGTTCTGTCTGTCGGTCTGTCTGTTGTCTGTCTGCTGTTCTGTCCTATTTATTAAGTAAACCAACAAGCTTTATTGGCAGGATAAAATTACCTCTTGATATTGCCAAAGAAAGCAGAGATCATGGGGTAATATGTAAAATATTAAATGGTTCAGTGAAGGTATAATTATTGGGATGGGATAAAGGTAAAGTTAGCTAGTAGTATATGGACATTTAGTTCATTTATGCTCCTCCCAGGCTACGACATGCTGTGACATACTGTAGAGTGCCACCGATTTTAATAATTTCATTGCCTCCTTCCACAGCAGAAAGTTTTCTCTATCTCTAAGATCTATCTATCTATCTATCTATCTATCTATCATCTATCTATCTATCTATCTACTATTATCATATATAGATTGATCTATGTATCTATGTATCTATCTATCTATCATCTATCTCTATCTATATCTATCTATCTATTTTTCTATCTATCTATCTATCATATATCTATATATTTATAATATATCTATTTGTATCTATGTATCAATGTATCTAGTATCTATCTATCTATCTATCTATCTATCTATCTATCTATAAATAGTTGTGCTATAATGTGTAACATGTGTATCTCCCATAAAGCACATGTAATTAAAAAATACTGGCATCTGTACCATAAGTTTTATTCTATATTTGTTTTTGTTTATATTCACCCAATTTACAATCTTTTAAGTATGAAGATATACCATTGGAATTATGTATTTAATCCATTATCATTACCATCCATTGCTGTCCACAGATTTATATGTGTATGTAGAATACATTTAAGTTGGTATTGATTTTATTATTTATTCAGACTCTAGCATTTCTAAGATTCCAATTTATGCACATTAGTATAAATTATTAGCAATAACTTATTCGCATCTAAGTAATTGACATTAATGCAGTGGTGGTCCAAAGGTTATCCATGAAAATTACAGCTTTGAAACAAAATGTAACCTGTCAGGAAAAACGATCCCCTACACTATTTGCATTACAAAAAGGGATAAGGCTTTTTGCTTGTCCTTTCCCTGATTAACAATACATTAAATATACATTTTACTGGAGAAAATATTAACACAGACTATATAATAAACATCGATTCAGACATTTGATGATTTTTCTTTAAACCCCCTTCTTTGTTGCAAAAGTTATGTTGTCTTTAAATCTTGTCATTTTTACTGTATTATGGTTGGTAGATCTCCCGAACTTGACCAAGACTTCAGCGCAGAAATCTAGATTTCTGCATTCGGGTAGAGATTGCTGAAACTCTGAAGTTTTGTTGCATTTTTGGATTTATGGAACTCGGGAAAACCCCAAAGATCTGAAAATGGAACTTACTTTTGAGAATTTGGAACATATTTTCAAGGTTAATCAAACGTGTTCGATAACACCCAAAAATGCGATCGGAAACTCAAAAGTAGTTTCCAATCATATTTTCGAGGGTTATCGAAACGTTCAAGGTTATTTTTGAGGGTTACCGAAAATACCTTGTAAATTCAGTAACTCTTGAAAATATGTCTAAAGTCCTGAAATCCGAATGATCTACCAGGTTTGGACAAATTTCAAGTCGGACCCCATCCCATCTCTAATTCAGGGTTCAGTTCATATGGATTTCTGAAAGACGAAAAGAATTGTGCACACCAGTCTTGCAAATAAAAGGTGTTTATTCACACATAAGTACAACACCACACATAACGTTTCGGTGCTATGTGCTATATTGTTTTTTAACTTCCTGTTCCAGGTAACATGCCTACGCACCTACCCTTCCATTTCTCATGGCAGCCATATTTAAAGGGTAACTATAGTTAAAAAAAACTATTTTGACTAATCATGAACAAAGTTTTTTTTTTTAAACTCCATCCTTACCAGGTACACACTACTGACCTACCTTCCATTATTGTGGCAGCCATACTTAAAGGGTTACTAAAGTAAAAAAAAACTAATTTTGACCAACTATCAAAAAAGTTTGATTTTTTAATCCCCAACCTGAGACAGGTACACATACCTAATGACCTACTCTTCCATTTCTGTGGCAGAAATACTTAAAGGGTAACTATAGTAAAAAAAATTTTTTGATCAATTATCAAAAAAGTTTGTTTTTTTAACTTCCAACCTGAGACAGGTACATACACCAACGGAGGTACGCATTCATTCATGTGGCAATCATATTTAAAGAGTAAGTATACTCAATCCAAATATGGAAAGAAATCATTAAATCACATCACTTAAAACAAGCATTAACAAGATATGTCAGCCTATCAAGTATACAAGTCTGCATCCCTGATCTAAATATTAAAAAATGGCAAGAAAGAGGACCAATTTATATTGAAGACCTCTTTGAGGGGAAGAAACTTATAACGTTTGACAAATTTAAGGGAAAATACAAAATTCTCAATCTGACTTTCTGAAATACTACCAAATAACTAGCCTCATCAGAAACATATCAAAGAAATAGACAAAACATCTAACCACTCATAGACCACTTCCTAGACTATACCAATCCAAAAAAATCATTTCCCAATTCTACAATTTACTGAATGATAAAGACAGACACACCACTCTCCCATGTATGGGAAATGGGAAAAAGACCTCCAAATACATATATCCACAGAAGAATGGCAGAACTCCCTAATAATACCATTCAAACTTACAAGGTGCTTTCAGCTTGGGAAACAGACAGAAAATTACTACTCAAATTCTATAGAAACACCATATGAAATGGCATCATGGTTAAAGAGCAAATCTCCCACATGTTGGGAAATTGTTCAACTATAGGTTCATATGTACATATATGGTGGTCCTGTGTAAAATAAGAAAATGTTGGTATGGCTTTTTAAATTCTTAAACCAATTATTCAACACACAACAATACCGATTAAACCAACCTTAGCCTTATTGAATATAGGACAGATACCTACCCTCAACACATGGCATCCATAATGTACCATGCTCATGGCAATGAAAAGACTAATAGTTAAATATTGGAAGACCCCAACCGTACCTACAATGAAGAAATTAAATATTTACTAATGGATTATATGTCGTATGAAAAGGTTATGCCATATCACAACAAAAGTTCCCAGCCTTCTAAGAAAGTGGGATACTGGATATGAGTGATGAAGTATAATAATCTTAAATCAGAAATGGGAATGGCAATATAAATCTAAGAATAAGATCTATAGAAATGAAAAAGTTTAAATAATGGCGGAAAAGAAAGTTATACAATTTGACATGCAGACCTTTAAATTGATTATATCTATACATAGGAACTTTACACTTACCTTTTTGTATTGTTACTTGATATAATGCAATCTACAATGCACTATTTAATATAATGTATGTTATTTGAATGTGGAATAATCAACGTTGTACTGTTATATTGAAATACTAAATCAATAAAAAACCAATGTTATAAAAAAAAAAAAAGGGTAAGTATAGTAAAAAAACACATTTTGACCAATCATCATAAAGTTAGTCTTTACACCAACTGCCAGTAACCACCAACTGATACTTATTACGTGAAGCAATAAAGGTAAGTAAACAACAGCACATCAAGTTTAATCTGTGCACACACACACTCAAAGCTTCAACCCATTCAAAGTTTACTTAACTTTCCCTTTAGTGGGGTCAAATGATACCTTTATTACGGACTAACAGTTCATTTTTACAGACAAGCATTCAAGAGATACACTTCTCTTTCCTCAGGTCAAGCAGTACTAAAAAACACGAGTACAGAACATCTTTAAAGTTGATAGAGTTAAATTTTGGGTTTTAGGAAGTGATTTAACTTTATCTTTTTTCATTTGAGGAGTGAACATGCCTTTTAATTTGTAGCTATGAGATTTGATTTAGGAAATAACATTTAGAATTTGATGAAATGGATCCACCTATACCAATTAACAGATATCGGTAACTCATGCAGCATTTTGTAGCTCAAATTACTGCAGAAGACTGGTGAAAAATTAATTCTAATTTAAAGTACAATGGGTAAATATTCTTTGAAGTAATGAATTATGGGTAACAAGCATGGAATGCAATCCTCTCTTAGGCTGAGGACACACTACAATGCACCAAATTGCGCACGCAATCTCAAGCTTTATTACAATATCATCGATTGTCGGCACGATTTCTGTGCATTCGCACGCGTTGTTTTACTTTTGTGCATGCGGTTTCGCTATTTAGAAAGAGAAAACAAAGCGATTGCGTGAAAAAATGCTTGAATGCAAAATGCCGACGGATGTTACAATCGCAAAAACATGGTAGTGTGGTCTAGCCCTTATACGTCTCACATTATTTACATTAAAGGGCATGTCCACCCCCCAAACTAAATTTTAACCCCAGACTAGCCCCACTATACAGTTTTAAAAAATCCTTACCGTACAATCCTGCTCCTTATGGTTCTTCTGCAATCATGTCAAATCCAGGAAAGAGTAGGTCTGTCTTCCTGTCCAAATGTTGCTGCCTTCTGTCTCTCCTCCGGGAGGGACGGTGACATGTGCACAGGAGCCCTTTCACCCCCCTCCCTCTCTCATGATCCCCTCTGCAAAAATCTCCCCTAGCATAAAAACATTCATGCATACTGTAGGGTAAACCCTAACACCCCCAACCGCTAAGTTAAAAGTTAAAAAATCTTTTTCAAACTGTATTTACAGCTCCCGTCTGCCAGTGTCTCCTCCATTGCTGGCAGCCACAGCTGTGATTGGCTGCCTCTCAGCCAATCACAGCCGCGGCTGCCGGTCCGCCCCCCTGTTTATAGATCTGGCAGGCAGGGGAGCCGGGCTAGAGCAACGCTGGAACCAGGAGCTGTAAGTAGTAGAAACTAATGTTAGAAAATTTTAAGGTAGTGTGCATCCTGGGGAAGAAGGAACAGCACAGAGCCTGAAATGGCAGCTCACTACTGACAACAGGAAAGCATAGCAAATGGTGAGAAATCAATATATTTCACTAATTATGACAATATCTAGAATACCTAGGTATGTGTAATATAGAAACATGTTTTTAAACAAAAAATATTTTTCCTACTGAACTTCCCCTTTAAAGTATGTGCCTGGGCACACTGCTGTACTTTCAGAGAGCCACGGCTAGGTGGAACAGGGGTATTTGTGTTACTGTAGACAAGATAAAACAGCTACTAGTTTAGAAGGCCTGCCCGTTTGATTCCCTAGTCCTAAATATGTCAGCTCACAATCTTTCTTTGCCTCTGAGGAAGTGACATACATGTCCACAACGTGTAAGGCGGGGCCTGTCCCTGCTACACTCTCCTCCTCCACATGATATAGCGGTGAACTACTATGCCATGAGTGTTTTTTACTATTTGTATCAATATAGACAAAGTTTTATACCACTTAAGTTGAGCACACTATTTTTGGAAATTTATGGGTCGAGTATGAATTATGGGTAGTTATCCAGCTGAAGGACCGTATTAGTGAAGTCCCGTATCTGGGATTTTGGTAGGTGTATGCTCCCACAAGGGATTTGTTCCCTACACTCAATGTGTTCTTTTAACCAGCTTGCCATTAAAGGGGAACTGTGGTCCAAAAATGACTTTAGGTAAATTGGATATAGTAGATGTGGGCCTAGGCACTCCTTCAGGCAATGTGCCAGTATGCTTCAGGTGCTGCTTCCCTCCGTCCTCTACCTCAAGGACTTCCACGCTATAGCACAAGCAAACAAGGGTGATGGAAGCGCACACCGTTTGTCAGAAAAATTCTGTTTTATTGATCCACAAAACACACAACGTTTCGGAGAACGCTATGTCTCCTTCATCAGGTGATGAAGGAGACATAGCGTTCTCTGAAACGTTGTGTGTTTAGTGTGATGCAATAAAACAGAATTTTTCTGACAAACGTTGTGCGCTTCCATCAACCCTTGTTTGCTTGTGCTTAGGTAAATTGATAGGAATTTCTCCCTGAGAATTTGGCAATTTATTTCCATTGTTTATTTTGCATAGTTTTGAAGATATTTACATTTTTGTGTGTGGAATGGCTTCCTGCACTGAAAGTCAGTCAATCTGTCCTGTGTCTCCTCCTCCCCTTTGCAGCCCACCTGGTCCCTCCACTCATGGGCCCCATGGGCCCTCCTGCAGGCCTCATGGCCTTCTTCAGCCCATGTGGCCGCCCCTCGCGGTGTCTGGCCCCGTCCACTCGTGTGCTACCCGTATCCGGTGCTACCCGCCCATTGTGGGTGCATGTACTCAGACCCCCCTAAAGAAAACTCAGTGGAAACAGCCTTTTCAGGCAGAGTGGAAACTCATATCTATTGAAAATATACATATTATATCAATTTGTGCATTTATTTTAGTTTTTGTTTTTTCAGTCTCCAATGCAGAAAGGTTATGCTCTGGGGCAGATTGAAGGTGGAAACTTCTCTCTGGTAAGCTACTTAAAGGGCACCCCCCCACCTCAAATAAAATTAATATAGAGCAGGAAATGGCCCAAAACTTCAACCTTGCAAAGTTTATTATAACTCAAAGCTCTCCCTAAATGTACTTACCAGCCTTAAAACAATAAATATTTAAAAGCCAGGAATGGCATCTTTACTTACCCTCATGGGCTATACCTGTCATCCACTTCAGTTAGACTGCCCTTTTCATTTCAGCCATTTTTAACTTCTATGGGCCTGACACTGTAAAGTTGTTGTTACTTCGATAACGATAGTACAAAGGGAACATTGTAACAGAGTTTACAATGTGTTGCTATAACATGCAATGTAAAATAATTTCTTCTGAAAATTCCTTTAAATGAAGCTGTAACAAATAATAAATTCATCAGTTACAGAACAACTGGTATATATATAATATATATATATATATAATTTACTATTAAGGACTTCAAACACCAGATCATCCTTCTAGTGATAAAGAAGTGGAAAAGAAAGTAGATAATATCTTTATTGCAAATTAAATTCAATTACTTGGTTTAAAGTTTTAGTTACTAATATAAGTAAGGACCTTTGCAAGTAATATTGCATTATCTAAAATCTGAAATTGCTGTTGCCCTATCCTTTTTTTATTTGATGTATTTCCTTAATGGCACTGGACAAATTATGCAGCACAATTAGTTTATAATTCACACCAATAGATAATATGTACAGTATGATGGGGACCTTAAAGGACAATTATACTTACCATTTCCCTCATCCATTCCTGCAAAGTACCTGGGTGAGGACCTAAAACGCTAAGTCCTCACCTCTGGGTACTTAACAAAAGTCGCTGCACTACTAACTTGTAATCTCCCTCGTCGCTCTGATCCGATCTCCCCACTGGCACTGTCAGTGACAGTCTGGGAGACAGCCAATGGGAAGACACGCCTCCTTGCAGACGCATCTTCCCATTGGCTGCCCTTGCGACCTGTCACTCAAAGTGCCAATGGGAGGTTTGGACCGGAGCGACGAGGGAGATTACAAGTAAGTAGTGCAGGACTTTGTAAAGTACCCAGAGGTGAGGACTTAGCGTTTTAGGTCCTCACTCTGGGACTTTGCATGAGTGGGGGAAAAGGTACGAGGGGGAGGTGAGTATAATTGTCCTTAACCTATTAATGTATCTGTTATACCTCATTATGCTGTAATGTAGTTTTGTATATATAATGTAGATTTATTCCCTCTTGTTATTCTACCCAATCTGGGGTTTTGAGATTCTGGGGATTCTAAACTATTTATATATAACATGAACTATTTCATTTCTAATATAGATAATCAAGGAATTGTGTGGAGGTGGATCACTGTATGATCATATTTAAATGCATTCCCACGTCTACAATTATTATCTACCGGAGCACTGGATCCAATATGTTGTGAAAGAGATATTGCAGGTAGGACTGGACACCTGTATGTCTTAATCCACAATATGTACTAAATGATTTGAAATTTGTCTTGTATTGAATGGGTCAAAAGTTAAATAATCACATATAAAAACATATAACTTTAGAGTTAAGGCCAGATGGGACTATTTGGTCACTAGTCACCAATAGAGATGTCCCATCATAGTTTTGAAACTAGTTTTATGATGAAATTACTAGTTTCAATGGAAAAACCACAAAATAGTTTTTTTTTTTTTGCCATTGCATTTTGTGTGATTATGTCTGTTTTTTAGGCATTGCTAATCTAATGTACTGTATCACAATATAATGTATGTATCTTTTAAGAATGTTAATTCTTAAAAGATATTAGAAAGTTTTTATTCATTTATTGGTTCATCATTTTCCCCAGGGTCTTTTTATATTACATCTGGCATAATCCATCAAGACCTGAAGCAGAAAACATAATTTGTACTGAAAGTGGTCATGTCAATATTGGTAAGGGAAATTCATTATTGTAATAACAAAAGGCAGGGCACTTATTGACGAATGATACAAATTATTATAAGTAAAATCTGTCCTTACAGCTGTTTTGGTGTAGCCATTCAATTAAACAAAATGGAGGACAAAGCATACACTGCAGAGGTTCAATCTATTATTTAGCACCGGAGGTCCACAGCTGCATTTTAGGAGAAGTGAGGGATACAATGCTAAGGTATAATATCTCCTGTATTTCTGACCTATAGTCACCATGATTTTATATGTTGACATTTGTTAATAGAGCTGTATTCTGATGCTTTAAATGCCATTAGGAACAAAAGGTATGTGGTGAGTCAGAAGACTGTGGTCTTTACTCGGTTTAAAACACACAGTCCCATCTTTTAAAGGGTATCTCCACTGCTAAAAATGTTTTTGCTATTCAGTTTTATTGAAGAACCGGAGGTAAAGAAGCTGTGTCTTACCTCCCGTTCTTCAATAAAACCTGCAGGAGACGGCACCTGCACGTCTTATTGAAGAACAGGAGGACCATACATTTTTAGTATATAATGTATATACCTGTACATACCTACATGTATCTAAGCAATACTCTTCATGATCCTTCTTAGGGTGCAATACTGACATTCTTTATAAACTTAAATGTTAATTAGGAAAAAACATAAATTCATTTTCTATGTTTACTTCTGAACAAGAACCTGGGCCCGCTTGAAAATTGGCTTGAAAATGTTCTCTCTTTTTTTCTTTATAGTGTGACATCTGGTCATTGGGAATAACAACGAATGAAATGGCTGAAGGAAGACGACGTAAGTACACCTCCCTATCTGTACAGTGGGAGTATCTGACCCAGTGAGTTATGGACATTATAAGGCTGGTTAGGAGAATTTCTTACCTGCCAAGATTACTTTAAGCTTTCTAAATGGTCTATGCTGAACTCTTTTTACAGCTCCATATCAGGGTGTGGCCTAACAAACTCCTTTGGTGGGTTACACTGGATAAGATTTAATACCTCATCCTTTTGCTATAGGGGCAGTGGTGGATTTTTTTGTAGGAACCACTTAGCTACCTGTTTATTATATTATAATATATATTAAATTAGATAGAATTTCCTATAAGAAAACATGAATATATTTTAGCAAGTTGATCTCCATTAAGTAAACTATTTAAAGACATTACAAAAAGGTTTATGTTCCATCTTTACCTCCTTTAGCCTGCAGCAATGCCTATTGCAATTACCTTCATTTGTCTACACATGGACCAAAAGAAGTTAGAGTCTTATTCATGGTAGTCGATATTTAAAACAATTAAAAACACCAGCGCATCACATATTAATATTATATTCCCCATTATTATGGGTTTTTATGCGCCAACATCTTCTGTGGCACTTTACAATTACATTGATACATTCACATCAGGCCCAGGTTAAAATCAAGCACTTTATTTAACTCATACAACCTATCAGTTGTCTTTATAATCGGGGGGGAAACCCACATAAGATGAGTGGGGGAAGTCACACAAGTGTCCGAGGGAGGATTCTAACCCAGGACTTTAGTGCTGTAAGGTATCAGTGCTATAAACACTGTGCTGTCCTTGGATTCCATCGATTGTACTCTATTTTGTGACTCTATTTCCTTGAGACTATTAAGTTATGTGTTTGGACTTTGTTCTTTAATACATCAATGTTGTTTTGGGGGTTTCTAAGTTTATCAGTCTACCTCAAAATATTTCTACCAATGATAAGATTTGACAATTAGAGTTTGATGCAGAATATTTTATCTCCAGGTCTAGTGAATTTACAGAGTTCCTGAATTTGTGCTTGTTGAAGAGTCCAGAAGAGCGAGCAGCGGCAGAAGATCTCTTACAGCACAGTTCCAACTGAACAGCAACCTGCTATATCAACCCAAATGAAATAGCAAAGCTGTGTAAATTTGTTAAGGCATTAAGAGGTAAGGAATAGGAATGTAGAAGTTATGGTAAGAAAACACTTTTTAATTAAAGTAACTAAAAAGTGTTTTACCCTCATATACCCTCATGGTAAACAAAGCTGCAATGCAGGTCCATAGTATAGGGAAACATTGTAATTAAAAAAAATTACTCATTCAGACCTACTGATTAACTGTTTTGGTAACAATGTCAGTGACTCTAGGTCTGTTTATGGAAGTCCCTAAAACAGTGTGTTAGGAAAGATTCGGTTCGCTTGTCATTTTTTGTAGAAATTAATGTTTTAGTGACAGGATGGGTCACTTAATGGCCTCTCTGCTGTTACGTTGTTGCTAAATCGGCAATCATGGTCTGACCCTAAGGTTAGTGGAGGATATGTGTAAGGACATTGTTACTTAAGTAACTTAAATTACTTTTATTTTCTCAGAACCAAGGGAGGATGAAAACCACGATGAAGATAAAGATGAAGATACAGATGAAGATAAAGATAGGGAAAAAAACACACATAAAGAAGAGAATGAAGATACAAATGAAGATACAGATAAAGACACAGATAAAGACGAGAAAGAAGATACAAATGAAGGAAATAAGGAGAAGCAGAGACCTCTTTCCTCATGTCTTAACGTACAATCACTCCTATTAATGTTCATAATTATTTATGCTGTATATATGTTTCTTGTTTCCCATGTATGACTTTTTGTATTGTATTACATTATATAAATACATTTTTACATATAAATCTATACTGGCAAATACAATAATAATTATTTATTAGATTTCAGTAGATGGGTCTGTAAGGACAAGGGTAATTTTGTACTTTGCAATATCAGTAATGCGAGATTTAAGTGACATTACATTATCATTGTGAAGGGAGGAAGTGGTGAGACCCAGAGAACTGGGCAGTTTCAGCACACATTAAATATAGAGAAATGTAGCTTTATTTAGATGGGGGCCAATTGAGAAATAAATAGTTCTCCTCCAAAAGTCCATGTTATCTATGTAATTTATATGCTTTACATATTGCAAATCATTTTGACAATTAATGTGGATCTAAATATATTTTGGTTTAGATTTTATTTAAAACACTTTCAGACAAATTCACCTGCAGCCGCAGCACAGGAACAAGAGATAAATTTGTGCTAACCGATCCAATAACGGTTAGTGTGATTAACCCCTTGCTTGCGGTCAGAGCGGATTAAGACCAAATGGTACCAAGGCTCAAGTCAGATTTTGGGGCCCCCCCTAACATTCCATTACACATATATCACTATTGTAACGTCATGTTATTTGTAAAGTAAAGAATGTAAAAGTAAGATTGCAAGTATTTTAGCAATAAAATTATATTTTAAATTATAAAAATTATATTATATATATGCACATAAACAAAATATTCTTTGAAATCCAACCCCTCATTGGCACTACCAGCACACAACCCCCCCATGACACAATTTATTTGGTACATTACCCCTCGTTTAGCAAAAAAGTATATTTTGCTGGCACCAACAGCACATTTCCCCCTGGCACCAGCAGCACATCTTCATGCACACACAGCACACCCCCTGCACCCCAGACATCCCCTGGCACCACCTGCACACCCTGGCACACCAGCACATCCCTTGCACCACCAGCACATCCCCCTGGAACCACCAGCACATCCCCCGTGGCACCACCCAGCACATCTTCCTGGCACCATCAGCACATCCCCCTGGCACCCAAGCACATCCTCCGGCTCCACCAGCACACACAACATGGGCCCTGGCACCACCAGCACATCCCCCTGGCGCACAACCAGCACATCCTCCTGGCACACCAGCACACACTTCCTGGCCCTGGCAACCACACCAACATCCCCATGGGAGTCCATGCGATGTGCTGTGTGGTGCCAGGGCCCAGGGGATGTGTGTGTGCATCCCCCTGGCACCACCAGCACATCCCCTGTGGCACCCCCAGCACATCCCCCTCCCCAAGTCTCCTGTCCATGGCACGGTTAGCATCCATCTCTGATTAATTGCACTCTGACTGAGTGAATCTCTGCAACCCCCCACCCTTGGGCTGTTAACACACTAGCAGGCACAACACAGCACTACAGCAGAAATAATCAATCATGGAACTAGCTACTTGGAACTTTCAAACTTGGAACACGGCACGACCCAGCCCAGGCCCAGCAGTCAGATATATATTTGCTTGATTATGCCAGTCAGACTCCGAGTCCCGATTGGATGTCAGGCGGGCCCCCGGTCGGACTCCAGCGTTTGACACTACATACATTAAGAGGAGGTAGATGATTTTGTTTTCAAAATATTGCCAAAATTTGTATAAAGATACCGGGGCCCCTGGAAGGCTCCCGATGGGCCCTTGCCATCCGGGCCCAGGCACTTGCCTCGGGTGCCTTGTGGATAATCCGGTCCTGTTGGGTGTTGCAGGGGTATTACAAAAGGGCCGGGGGTGGGGTGGGGGGTGGTGATAGGGCTAGGATTCATAGCGTACCTTCAAGGAAGGCCTAAGTTCAAGACAAGGCCTTAGTTAAGCAGCAGACAAAGACCAGTCCAGGAATGGAGCAGAGGCAGATTCATGAAACAGCACTGGTAGATAGTGAGGTGTTGTGCTGGGTCAGATAGAGATAGTTCCAGGTACTGGTGCTGGATATGAAGTGCTGGATACTGAAGTACAGATGTTGGAATACTGGAACTGATACAGGAATGCTGGAGTACTGGAGCTGGATACAGAAGTAAGCTTCACGAAACAGACAAGAAACAGGAAACAGAAGTAGAGGTAGGCTACAAAGGTTCTGGAAGTAGGGAGAATTCTGTTTTTTATCTTTGTGCCAGCGCCAGGATATTGTGACATCATAACATTGATGCCTATGAACCAATACCAGAGCCACTCGTGTAAGAACCAAGTTCTTTACATAGAGTGGCTAAGCCTCTGGGTAAATGTACACTGTAAGATACTTTTCTAGTAATTTGTATTGATGTACTGTTACAAGTAGATTTTATAATTAGGAAGCAGCTCAGTGGCTTGGGGGCTAGCACTGATGCCTTGAAGTCCTAAGTTCCAATGAACCTTTGACACATCTGCAAGGAGTTTGTATGTTCTCCCTGTGCTTGCGTGGGTTTCATGCGGGCACTCTGGTTTCCCTCACAATCATAAAATACTAATAGGTTTTATGTGTCATTAAATGTGTTTAGATTGTAAGCACGGAGTATCATAAAAGCCGCACGAATAATAAACAATAAGAAGAAGACTTCCATGTTGTTGCCAGACAACTCACAATTTCTTTGCTATTAAAAAATCACTCCTGCTCATAGACTGGATATTTTTGTTCCTAGGTAAGGATACTGTGGACTGTTTTTAAGAGGGTTGTAAACTAAATGTATACCTTGGAGAACAATGGAAATGGGGAATTGGAAAGAAAGAAAATGGCTTTTACATTTTTTAAATCGGAGGGAACAAAGGTACATAAAGTATAAAAGCTGTAATAAGGAGTGCAATAAACCATATAAACTAGCTAAAATACAGTAGAAAATGAAATCTGGATAGCTGAAAAGCAGGAACAATTCCATTTTTTCAAGTTTATTAATAGTAAAAATATGAGGACAGAGAATGTTGGACCATTAAATAATGGGGCTAAGATAGTTATAGAGGATGCCAAAAGGCTAATGTGCTAAACCGTTCTGATACATCTATAGAGAACCCTAGTCCATAAAGCAGGGCTGTAAAGGGTTAAATTAGGATATTCACTCTGCCGACATGTGTATGGTACTGAAACAGTTAGACAAAGTAAATCAATACTGCCACAGTAGATAACAGACAGAAGTAGCAGCAGGCAGCAAAGACTAGAGCTAGCAAGTATGGTCTTGTATAAAGAGGGCAATAGATTTAAGGGGAGAAAAATATTATTCTACTTCTTTACAAAGCACTGGTAAGGCAACATTTGGAATATGTGGTGCAATTTTGGAATCTCATACACAAAGAAAATTTTAGAAATGGAAGGAGTTCAGGAAAGGGCAATAAAATAAATAATGGAGGCGCTTGATTATGCAGGTAGATTAGACAAGTTAGGGATGTTTACAGTAGAAGCGACGTTTGTGTGGGGATATGATAACTTTATACTATACTATAAATCTATTAATGGGCATATAATAAACTCTCTAGTGATATTCATTAATAGGTCCATCGAGAATTTGGGGACATCCTTTATAATTGGAAGAAAAGAAGTTTCATCTTCAGGTTAGAAGTGTTCTTTTTATAGTGAGAACGGTGAAACTGTGGAACTGCTTCAGCAGATGTGGTAATGGCAGTTCACTGAATAGCTTTAAAAGTGGCCTAGAAGTTTCTAAAACTAAATAATATTGAGAATTACTGGTATTATACATTAATGCAGTTTTGTTTGTTTCAGGGACCTTTCTATTTGCCAGAGATCAGGAAGGAATTTATTTTTTAAGCAGCCCCCCCCCCTGTTAGGTAGGTTAATGAGTAGGGATTAAAGATTGGATTGTATGGACGTATGTCTTTTACAAACTCATACTATGTTACTATGTAATTTTTTATAGTGCTTTGCTAATAAATTACCATCGGCTTATTTATCAGAGCATGGTGATATTAAGGAGTAAAAACAAACTAACAATTTTAATATCGGGAAGCGGTGATTTTAACCCTTCATTTTGTGGCTGCATTGTATCAGAAAAGACGTCCACATAGCCAGCACCGCTAATTCAATGTGTGCTTTTCACCGTCTTGCTGAGGGCAAATCCCGAAACATGAGATTCATATAAAGGTTTTATTATTAAAAATGGTGCTAACTTTGCACCAACCTATCAGATATTATTATTTGGCTTTTCCGTGTTTTATCTTCTGCTTTTTTGGACTGTATCTCATCCCACTGTTTTTGAGCTAGAGACATAAATTTTTTTACAGACGTGCAAGGCATATATAAGTGTGTATACCTAGCTAAGGAATCAGCAAAAGCGTTACGTGTTATCGGCGAATTACGGGCATTTTTTCCCATAGACTATAATGGTAACAATCCTCAAATGTAATATTTTAAAACAGTTTGTTTCATGGTCATAAAACAAATGGTGATACCCACCCACCCCACACAACACAGGTACACCCCACCTACAGATCTACCTACCATCTCCTGGAGCCATACTTAAAGGGTAACTATAGTCCCCCCCAACCTCACAAAGGTACACACCTACTGACCTATCCTTCCATTCCTGTTGCAGCCATACAAAGAGTAAATAAAGTCAAAAAACTAATTTTGATATATCCCAATAAAAGTTAGTTATATGGTCATACATGCAAAAAAACATACCCCCCAACCTCACACGAGTAACACACCTATTGACCAACCCTTCCATTTCTATGGCAGACATAATTAAAGGGTAAAAAAGCAAAAAAAAAATATATTCTCAATAAAATTTTTTTTTTTTATGGTTGTAAACACACACACACACAACAAATAGACATACCCCCACACACTATTCACACTACCTTCCCATTTCCGTGCAGCCATACTTAAGGTTAACTATAGTCAAATTTTTGGATAATCATTAAAAAAGTTTGTTTTTTTAACCCCACCTCGCACACACACACAGTACACACAGCTACTGACATACTTATCATTACTGTGGCAGCCAAATTATTTTAGCCCAGCAACCACGTCACGATTTGCTTTATTCTGTTGGGTCCTAACCTTTAACATTAGTAAATTTTACCTTGTAAGAGACGTAATTCTCAAACTTTATCTTAGTACAGTACCTGCCTTAATGAGATGAAAATCCCTGTCGCCGTTCGCTTACTGTCTAGGGACTGACTCGTTAAGTACTGAACACATGGGCCACTGTGGGTGGAGCACACATTTCCCAGAGGCTTGGTCAAACCTTCCAATGCAACAAGCAAAATACATACAAAGATGGGATTAGTATACATACACACAGAGTGCAACTAGAGACCAATCAATTTAACATATACAAAAATAGAACCTAGTGCACTCCAACAAATTTGCTCACATTTAATGTTACCACTAAATTGCGACTCAAAAAAGCCTGCAGTGAATTTAAAGAAATTAGTACAAACTTGGCCAAATTATTTAAAGCCCAGCAACACACGTCACAGTTTGCTTTATTCTGCTGGGTCCTAACCTTTAATCTTAGTAAATATTACCTTCGTAAGAGACGTAATTTCAGTAAACAGTACCTGCCTTAATGAATGAAAATCCCCACGCTTACTAACCTACCCTTCTATTTTCATGCAGCCATATTTATAGGGTAACTATAATCAAAAAAAAAATTTGGACTAATCATCAACAAAGTTTGTTTTTTTAACCTCCAACCTGACACGGTACACACACCTACTGATCTACTTATTCATTACTGTGCAGCCATACTTAAAAGGGTAACTAAAGTAAAAAAAAATAATTTATCAATAATCAAAAAGTTGTGTTCCAACCTGATCCAGGTACATATGCCTACTGGCCTACCCTTCATTTTCTATGTCAGCAATATTCAAAAGAACTATTTTGACTTATCATCAAAAAGTTTGCTTTTTAACCCCCAACCTGACACAGGTACACAACTACTGATCTACTTTTATATTACTGTGAAGCCATACTTAAAGGGTAACTAAAGTTAAAAAAATTTGATCATAATCAAATCAAAAAAATCCAAACTCACGTAAATCACGTGACAGTCATAGTTAAGGGAAGTCAAACACAAATGTCCTTCACTTGGCATTATGAGTATTAACATCTGCAGCACAAAACACACATGTCCCTCCAAAATGCGGGCCTTTCAAGCCAAATTCAAAGTTTATACTTAAATTTCCCTTCTAGTTTCCAGTTAATATTACACATTGACAATTAAGGATAGAACTAAAACACTGCTCACAATGCATAATTAAATTTCAATGTTTCAATAAAGTAATCACCATGAGAATTGTATGTTGTTGCAATGGTGTATTTATCTTTGTGCAGTGGCACAATTCTGTGGTTATAAATGACAAACCTTTTCTGTGCAATTGGAGTTTTTTTTAACACTGCATATGGTTCCTGTTTGCACTCACTTCTTCTAGGTTGATGGCTTCCATTCCTTTTTATGAGAGGGTTTTAAAACTCAAAGAAATGCCACTCAGAGTTAAGATAAAAGGAAGTATATGCACAATGAAAAAGTTGATATGTTCATATGATATCAACGAATTTGGGGATCATTACAAATCTGAGCATACTAGGCAGTTTTATATTATACAGAATAATGTCAGATTTCCAGGTTAATTCATTTTACATCAAAGCTTTCATTTGTAAACCAGGTAACAGGAAATACTATAGTGCGCACAACTTCCTCTTTCACTCTCTCGACAAAATGTTTAAATATAATTAGGAAGAGCTGATTACTAGTCAACTAGTTCACTGGCTAACCTGTTTCACTTGTCACCTTAATTGCAGTCCACTAGGTTTACATTTACTTCTTCAATATCTGTATTTATATGTACGCTGCCCCGGATTGCCATTAAACAGTACAGTAAAATAATACAATTTGGGAAAGCCAAGCTCATGTCTGATTGCAATATTTTTATGTATGACATACATTTTTATTGGTTAGAAGGTTGGTTACAGTGGCAAAAGTTGCATTTCACTAATTAAAGTGAAATCTCAGTGGAATATATTAAAAAAAACTAAGCCACATTATACACACAGGGTCTTCTACTTTTCTCATCAAAAAAAAAGGCTGTGGTTGGTAGTAGTAATCTTCCATTTCAGATGCTTCCCAAGATTCGCACTTGTTTGTTCCTAACAGTAATTAATACTTCATTGGCTTTTGGGTGATTCAAACATCAGATCTTTAGTGAGCAATTAATCACCTTTGAGTCAAGAGGAAGACCATAATCGTCACTATTAGTGGTCTTTTGGCCACTTCCTGCTACGTTTATAAATGGGAAGCAATATTTATGCACAAACGTAATGCTTGATGGGCAGATTAAGTTATTGGAATGAGAAAATACTTTAAAAGCACACGTATTCGTATTGAACTTCCTGTTTTTAAAATGGCTACCTTATTGCAGTATATTATCTTGGTTTTATTTATGAATTAAGTGTGTTCATGTCTTTTCCCCAAAGTTGTATTTTACCATTTAAGTGAATTTTAATGTTGCTTATTTAACTTTAGAATGTATTACAATTCCAACTTTACATTTCTAAATTCTTTAGTTAAGATATCACTATATTGGGATTTTCCTTTCTAAATTAAAGAAATCTTAATGACCGGACTTATTTATTGCTTCCATATGTAAGTGGTTGTCTTTTCACAAATGGGAATGAAACTAAAAATTGAACAAATGGAGAAACTACACATGCCTGATTGAATTAACTTTAACCTCTGTGTCTATAGCAGACATCCTCTAATATGAGGCTTTTATTTTTCCTTATTTCTGTTTCTTTTTTTAAGGACAGTGAAAAAAGATCTCATAAAAATATTTAAATTGCTAAGAACACTTTATCACATGTATTCAACATAACCTCTGTGAATATTAAACACCTGGTAAGCTTCTTGTCCCCAGGGACTTAGCGAGGCAGTTTTGCCCCTTGACCTCACAGAGTATAGTTCCTCTTTTTTTTGATCCACTCTGATTGAGACAGATGAGGAAAAAACCTGTCTGAAGAGGCTAGCTCCAACTACAACTGCAAAGATCAAAAAACGGCACTGCTTGCTAATGGGACACAAAGTTTGAGTGCAGGTGTTTCTTTTCTTGGCCAGATAAATATAAACTGGACAGAAGAAAGAAAGAGACGAGGTAATGTTTAAGTAACCATGGGGAATATACATCTCCCATAATATCTATTGGTTTGTGTCCTATGCAGGAAATAAGGAGAAGAATGTTAGTTTAATGTTTCCAGCACCAAGTTGAGACTATCAAGTGAACTTGGCTAAATGAACACTTGTGCTGAATTTTTATGTTGTGTCATTTTATTAATGATGTTATAAAATTCTTGCTGAGTGTAAGGCGGCTATAATTTGGTTGGAAAAAAGGGCCAGTGAAAGGAAAATGTAATTGCTTTCTTAATGAATTACAGCACTGTCTGCTCTTTTTTTTTGGCCATTTAAAATGCATGGTATATTTTACTTGGATCTGATGTTTTCCCCTAAACTGTCACATTTTTAAACTATTTAAAGCCAGAAAAAAGAGATACACAGAAAAAAATAGATGACAATATTACTGACTCTGAGCACAAACGTTCAGATACTTAAATTGCTTGACCTTGCATTTAAAGTCTACCCTCTAAACAACATTAGGTTAAGAATCCCACCATGCATTTCTCCTATACTTACTTTACCAAAGGTGTGTGTAAAGTACTCACAGACCATGATCCTCGCCAACACTGGCACCCCCTCTGTTGCTGTTTTGAGCTGGTATGAGCTTGCACTGCAGAGTAGGAGCTTTGGCACATTCACCAGGGATTGTGAGTGATTTCACCATTATGGCTTTCACTGACAGCCATTCTCAGAAGTGCCTACTCTGCAGAGGAGATGAGGAGACAGCTGTAGCGAGGATTTTAATTTTGTAAGTAAGTTTACAATTACCTTGGTTAAGGACAGTATAGGGAAAATGCATATGGGTCCTTAACCCATAGAGACATGTTATTTAGAGGACGGAAATTCCCTACAGGCTATCAGTAAAGGATGTATTGTGCATTAGCGCAACTACGTTTAATTACATAACATCTGAAAGTTTTAACATTTATTAATAATATGGTTAATTTAACTGTCGAACAGATTCTGAACTTTTTCTTTTTCATTTCACATTGGATGTGCTCTGTTCCAAAAGCTAAGGTCATTTACGTATTCTCATTGTGCAAACAGTATCATTAATGCAGTTGGATACTTGGACGAGAACGAAAAAAAATGTTAACAGGAAAAAAACGATAATTGGCAAACACAGTGGCACTAGCCATTTCTTTTATCTTTAGCCAGTATTTAGGTTCTGCTGGAGAGAAACATCTGAAACCTATCATATAAATATATTAGAATTTCAGACTACTCAAGATATAATGAGGTACTATTGTGCAGCATTTAGGATTTAGACAATTTGCAGAACTGTTCCAAGTGACTGGCTGGGAAGCAAGTGAATACAGTAACTTCCTCAATACTCCCTAGTTGAACACTAGAACAACTGAAATGCAATGCATTCTCCCTTCTAGAAGCAAATGGAAGTCATCACTTTGCTCAGGCAGTAGGTATGATTTCTGCCAGGGTTCATAAAAATGTTCTATTGTTGATGTGCCTCAGTCAGGGCCACTTAGCAGTAAGAATCGAAGTCAATTTCAAGTGCTTTTAAGACTGTAAGGCAAGGACACATAGTATCAATTTCACTATAAGCCAGAGGGATGGATTCCCAAAATGTCCTCACTTAATACAGTAACTTAATGTGATCGGAATCATGGTCTTAGCCACTGGAAAAACATTGAGGACATTTTTAAATATCATTCTCTTGAGAAAGTAAGACACAGAATATATAATGTACTGACTGATTACTTGGGCCCTTTAACTAGCCCAAAGTTGTAACAAGGAGAAAAGGGCGTTGTGAATAATATAAAAGTATGGTGTATTTTAATCATTAGTGTAGATGTTATTCAACGGAGAGAAGCCCAGATACAAGACACATTTAACCCGAACACCCATGAATTGGATCAGTGCAAAAACATTCACTGCATTTTCAGGGGATTAATAGAAGTCACGGGCCTGATAGTGAATTAGTGGGATCCCTTCCTCTGCATTGATCACAACAGTATTAGGTGTAGTCATTTAGGTAGGATATCTATTGGTGTAAGCAGATGTGAGAATTTGCAGTCGCTGTTTGGAATAACTGAATAATACCTCAAGAAAAAAGGGGAAAGTATTGAAAAATGTTATATAATTCTTTTTCAAACAAAATGCATGACCATGGAAATGTCTTGGAAATATCTTAATTATAACAATTGCATTTTTCTATGCATAAATCCATCTAAAAGCATAGGACTTAGAAACGTGATGTGTGTGTCAGAAGATATTTTATTAAAACTAAATAATAGTGGTGCCAGAAAGAAATATAATGAAAAAACATATACTTGAGTGTACAACCATATTATGATATTTTCCTAAAACACTTAAAATTGGCAATATATTTTTTTTCCTCTCATAATAATAGTATAAATTTAGATTTTGAATAGATTTGTTCAAAAGAACTTAAAATGAACTTGAAATGAAAACTACCTATAAAATTTCTTATAAAAATATCAGGTAGATACCATTTTATAAATGTATAAAAAAGGAGAACAAGGATTTCAAAAAGGCTCAGAGGAAATGTAAATGAAATCCGTTCCACTTTTAACCTCTTTTAGGTTATTCAAAAAAGTTCTTATCGTTTAAATGGTGGTAATTTTGCCCCAACCAATCAGATGTTAGCTTTAAAAAGTTAAATAAGATCTGATTGGTTGGGGAAAATTAGCACATATTTAACGATAAGAACTTTATTGATTACTCTGAATTTCTTAGTTTCAAACAAACACCAAGGCTTGCTTATGTCAAATGCCAGAAACAGGACACTATTTAAGAGATATGCGTTCTCTAGTGCTTAAAGGGATTAGAATGCCTTGACAAAGAAGGCTAGGTGCTTTCTTGTCTTTCAGCCGTTTGATGGCACTCATGGTGAGATGGAGTAAGTGGGTAAGGTGTAAAATCATGTTAGTTCGGAAGGCGGAAAATCCAGAAAATCCGGAAAAATCCGCTGTTCACGAACGGGCTAAATCCGCGGCGGATCTGGGTTCGGATCCGCGAACCGGCCATCCCTATTGGTGAGCATTTTACATCATTCATAATGAATGATGATAAGGTGGTCTTATTCTAAAAAAAACCCCTAGATTCTGCAATGGTAAGCTAATAATTACTAAAAGTCAGGCAGGTCATTCTGACCACTAAATTAAGGCTTGGTGACATCTCTGAGTTGTACAAGGGTGATAAGACTAACCGTCATAGTCATAAATGTTATAAATGATGATTGAATAATAAGATAATTACTAAACAAATAAGTGTTGGAAAGTCCACTAAAGTCCAAGTTTAAGTTGATGAATAAGGGGAACAGTGTATTAACTCTCAATGATCTGGAGCTAAATTCTAACCATTGATTGGGTAAACGTAATCACATGATTAATTTTTAACTAATTAATAATGACTTATGCTAGCAATTGTAATAGTATAAATTAGACTGTAATGTAACAATAAATCAGAACAGTTTCTACCTCAAGGAATCTGATATTGTGTGGTCTGTTCTCTAACGTCCCTCTTATGTGATCCGTTCATCTAGCAATTGATCCCTGGTTAATGGTATATTTCCTACCCTTACAATAATGAGATATACTGGTTCTGTACAATAAAGGAATGTTTTTGCACTTCTGTGTCATTGCATTGTATTATACTATTATTTAAAGGGAAACTATACTGAAAAAAGGACTTTGCCTCATCTTAATCTATAATTGAATACATGTAAGTAGCACTTACTCTGATTTGTGTGTGTTGCTGCATGCCTTCAATCCAGTACACATTTTGTTTAGGAGCAGTATCCCTCCTCCCGTTTTAAATCACTCCCACTTCTATCCGACCTGACTTTTTCCCCACAAACCAACAGTCAAGCCTGCACACAGCATTCCAACTGTCACATTCCAGATACAGTAAAACTACTCACAGAAATATAGTTTTTGAGACCAATGAACTAGATTGAAAGCTGAAATATAAGAAGTTTTAGATTGGATATCTAAAGAAATAGGGGGCAGATCAACAAAAAAATGATACAGTGGTGGTTGGGAAGAATTATAGTTTCCAGTTATGGTCAATTTAAACTAACCTATTTTTCTCTGTATAGATGCCCTTTAACATTACTGCATCTACACTGATATGTTTCTGTTTTTACTGTTTATTGCTATGGAATAAACCACATCTGTTATGGCTTTAATTACTTTATGAATATAAAATGGATTTTGTTGGCAGATTATTTACTAATAAACTATTATTTTCCAGATTTGTAGGGGATTTCCTAAAATAAATTCTTTCTTTTTTTTAAATCCATTTGAACCTTTTAAGTCCCTGATTTGCATTTTCAAAATTGCAGTAGGTACATTAAAATTACAACCAACGTTTTTGTAAGCAATGTTGATTAATATAGTTACATACACATGTGCTAAATGTGTTAAGTGCCTAACCTTGTAAGTGTAAGTAACAAGAAGATTCAAATCAACCTTATTGATATGAAATTAGATCCAGATGTACCCTGTAACCTATCCGCATAAGGCTGTAGCTGAAAGCTCATTGTAAACAAGTCCTCATTGCTTCACGATTTATTATTGCAGTTTTGTAAGTGTGCAAAATATAAATATACAGTATATTTATCCAACCAGTAATTATACATATGATGCCCCATGCTGAAACACTGTATGAACTTTGGATCTCCAGTCTTTTACAGTTCCTTTAACCTACACTAAATGCACAGAAACATTTTACACCATATTTTAATTTCATTATATTATGTGAATATATTTGTGTATTAATTTGGATTTGTTTTAGATGAGTACACTCACGCTTACCTTATTAGGTATTGTTTCTCATATATCAGTCAGCATTTTCATGCCATGGTTTTACTACAAATGCAACCAAATGTGTTTGGCATCAATCAGATCCACTCTAGTATAGTGTTTGAGAATCACATCTTTAATTTGAACTGATTGTAGTCAGATGTACTTTATTTTCATCCACATTGTGCTATTTAATCTAAACTGCTTTAGGGTACTGGACCCTGAGAAGTGCCAGATGAATAATTGTATATCATACTGAAAGGGCTATACAGGCCAGTTTTTAATATCATCAGTTTAAAGTATTATAGTTTTTTTTTTTACATTTTACTCTCTATATTTTAATTTTAATTTCTTCTCTGCGACCCTGCAGCGTTGTTGTGTTGGAAGAAAGACAGAGAAGAGACAGCAGCGCTGCAGGATCTTGGAGGTGTATTACTCTGCAGTAACCAATCAGATAGTTAGTTTGTCTAGTGGTCTAGTGCAGTGAGATCAAATCTGATAGGTTGCTACAGATTAATATTACTGTCAAATTTCTGTTCTTAATCAAAGGGCATCTTTTACAAAAATTATACATTTAGATACAGCAAGATTCCACTACAAAACTTTTTTCAGATTTTAAATCTGAGCTGTTTATTCTGAAAAATCATCATTTGAAATCACAGCATTTACAGGGAAAGACCTGAAACTCCAGAAGCAGAAATTACAATATGTTCCCCATCCCTGAACTCTTATTGGGATCTGAGGTTGCCTGCCAACACAGTTTCTGCAACAAATAAGAAAATCAGCAGGGAAAGAAGGCAGTGTCCATAATGAGGTTTTTTAGAACTTATAAGTGTCCCAGACACTACAAGTGAGTAAGGGAGGGTGGGGGCAATTAGGAGCACTCACTAAACATTCATAATTTAAAGGATAACTGTATTGCCTCAATGCATTTTTTTTTTATAATTGCTTTAGAAAGAGTAAAGGTATCCAGCCCTCCACATACATTTTTTTCCTGATTTCGAGCCTCTCTCTGCCTTCAATAAGCCCTGCTGTGAAGGGGGCATAACAATTCTGTCTGCCTCTAACTGTCACTCAAGCTAACATGCGAGAAAACACTCCTCCACCCATCCTTGATCAGCTTGATTATGTATGCTTTATCCTAGCATCCGGACATTTCAAGTTCGTTTAACCGGCCAAGGAGGTTGTAACAGACATTCCCACCAGCAAATGACAAGTGATATGTTAATCATGGCCCTGGGCTGTCTAGGAGGTGGGGTTTTAGCACTCATCTTTGCTGTGTGATATCTAAGGGAGGGCAGCACAGCTGTAAATGTGAGTAAGTGATTTCAGCTGCTGGAACTGTGGACATGTAATGGGGGTGATGTTGTTTTTTTTTATATTGTTTTCCTTTAATGACAAAGCAAGCACAGATAAATATGTAACACCATTTTACTTCTCTCAAATTGTAGTTTCAGATAATGTAAAGTTGTTTGAGTGAGTATAGTGATCCTGATTTACTGATATCATAAATTATAATGATCTTTAGCTCTTATAGAATCCATACTCTTTTTACTCAAGTCATATGTGCCAAGAATACAAATAAATCAGATTACTTTAGAATAAAAAAATAGTCTATGAAAAACTGGATTATAATTGGTAATATGGCAATGATTTATCCTGTAACCACATTTACATTTGTGTGTTTGTAAAGACCTCAATCAAAATGAAAAATAAAAATATGTAAGAAACGATTCCAGTGTAACTACTAATTATTATTATTGTTCTTACAGAGAATGCATTATTATTCTAAACACTTCATACATTTATTAGACAAAGTGTGTTGCTTCCCCATACAGCTACAGTTTAAGTTTAATGCCTGAGGCGGTGGGAAATTATGTCACTTGCTCTGTCAAGAAAGACATGAACAGGACATTTGGATTGCAAAACTATAAAAGACCAACCAAGTAAATCTTCAGGGAGCCAAGAGATGACAAAATGGTGTAAACACAGTCCAGGTCCCTTTTTGCATCTCCCTTAACTGGTTTTCTTTGGTATTTGGATGGTTCCATGTTAGATTTCCTTGTACTCTACAGTGTTTTTTGTGAAATGTTGGCTCAACAGCAAAATAACATTATAAAGTGCACATGGAACTGTCCTGTCTAATTTATTAAAAGCTGCAACATCACATTGCAGCTTAATTTCCTAATCTGTTGTTTATAACAGTATTCCCGGTCTTAACAGTATTTTTATGATTAAAAAATGTTTTCACAGAATGTTGATCATCTTTACCTACACTATATTAATCTTGTTTTCTGGGTCAGTAGCACTTCTAGAATTTAATTACAAAGGAGAAGACAGGTTACTGTTATATGTGTTGATGGACTGGCTGTGTGGCATGCACATTTTTTTTGTATCCACTGCATATATTCAAATATAGGGGATTCAAATATAGGGGATCCCTGTGTGTGATTTCTCAAAGATGGTGAATTGGATGGACATGTGAGTCTTGCACCTTTATTATGACAAAATAGTTTTAAGGTTTCTTCACTACTTAAAAAAGTCAGTGGCAAGCAAAAAATCTGTTACACTACTCTGGTTTAATGGTTAGAAATTTGGGGAGACTTCTTTCCACAGATACTATGATATAGTCATGGTGCCCATTCACTAGTAAGCAGTGTGTGGTAAGCACAAGGGACCCTACGATATGCATTGATCATCTACCTTATCAGGACTAGAATTTAAAAAGGTAGCAAAATTAAATTGTTCTCCTCTGAAATGTATATAGTAGATTTGGATATTAATTAGGTATTTCCATTTATCATTATGAATTGATGTTAATTCACACAATTTATACCAGCTACAGTAAAACAAGTCTAATTTCACCTGCAATTTTATGAACCAACAATAGTAACAGTGGTTAAAATGTCATTCACTTAGGCAGGCAGATCATTTGCATGAATACTGAATAATTCACCTACATAAATTATATATCAAATCAGTCTTCAGACTCAGTGGAATATATCTTCTTTTTCTAGAGGAGACTTTAATATTTTAATGCAGTGCAAATTCTAATTTAAACTTATAGAGGTTTTCTTTTGTTATACACATGTACTGTCAATTAATTATAAAGAAAACAACTTCAACTTCATGCCAAAAGATCATAGTAGATTACAACCTTAGTTTAACACTCAATATATCAGAATAAAAGGAAAACAAGATGTTGACAACAGTATTAAAATAAGAAATGTGATTAATACTAAGAATGTCAATGCCTGCTTTTATATATTCATTTATCTTCTTTGGATACTGAGACTATTTTTAATCCAAGGCTCCAATGTTCATTTTACAGATCAAACATATATGCATATTTTTAGTTGGGAATTGCATTGATTTGAATTATATACGGTTATACTGATATTCTTATTTATAGTCCATAAGTAAGGTAAAAATCCAAAATCAACAAAAAGCTATTACAAATTTGATGATGCGGAAAAGCCCTTGGTAAAATGGGTACTGTTACAATGTAATACTGTGCAAATAAGGAACAAATGCTTCAGGGTAATGTTTCCATGATAGCCTTTTAGTAACAATAGCAATACTGTGTTCAGCTTCTACTGAGGGGAATGGTTGGACCAAACATAATGATTGGCCTAATAATCCTTACTTAACATGTGTATTTAACTTGATACTGGCCTAACACTAATTAAACAGTTGATAGAGTTGATGTTCAAATTTCTAAATACAAACTTGTGGGTTTACCTTTTGATTTTCCCTATGCTTGTTCTTTCATGTGAATTTGGAAGTCAATCACAAACAAAAATTGACACGTTCTTTTGATGATGCAGAAAAGTTTTGGTAACAATGCCTATAAACCTCCACCATCGGTTGATTGACTTAAGCTTTCCAGCTTGCAGCACTTCTTTTTTCAATATGGAATACCAAAAATGTACTGTTATATATGTTATAGAATTGTTATATTTAATTGTATATTGTCTTTTAAAAAAAGAGCACTCTCTTTAATATTCCTTTTATAACATGTTTTGCTGTCTCTAGCTGATGTTTGTCTGACAAAAAGGATGTTTGGAACATAAATTTAGCTGCAAAATTGTAATCTTTAAATGCATAATTTTAGAACTATAAAATATATTTGAAATTATTTCCCAAAATACTTAATACAATGAATGGTTCAATAACCAACCAGATGCTAGCTTTTTACTGGTCTACTGCAGTTAGATAACATCTAATTGGTTCCTGCAGATTAATATCACAGGCAAACATTTGCACTTCTTATAAGCCTCAAGGTCTGCAAGATTTGTATACCACTTTTGACAACAAATGTTAACTTAAATAATAATTAGTTTGATGTAAGAATTACTTGACTTGAACGTTACTCTTCTACCTAACAACTCTTGATTTTAATGTCATTAAAAATAAGCCAGTTGCAGTATTACATTTCCTATTGAGCATGCTAACTACCACCAGAACAACCTAATAACAACTAAAACATAGATCTTTTATATGTTTTATGTCCCAGATGATAAAAGATAATGGAGATAATTATAAATGTAATTAGGTGCAAAAGAATTGCCATCTAAACTGTATATGGTAGACATAGTAATTTAGCTTGGGTTTAACCAAAATAGCCTTCACAAGCTGTAAAAAAATGGGGATCCTAGGTGCAACAAAAACCAGACTAGGGGCAAAACAATATTGGGAATTGTTAAATTGTGTGATATTTTGGTAGGAAAAGATTTGTGTCCAATTTTAAAAAATAAACTATTTCTGCTCGAAAACCACAATTTTAAGAATGAAGTTCTTATTTCTTAGGATAATTACTCCCAGTTTTTATACAGCAGATGACAGTTTGCATTTTTTCCCTTGTGGAGGATTACCTATTTGAATAAATCCAACAATTCTAAATTGAGAAGAAATAAGTTGAAATGATACAGTTAGCATACAGCAATAATGGGATAAATGTAATAGGTATGGTTAGAAAATGCTCAGAAAGTTTTTTTTAAAATTCATGGTTTCCCAACACAAGTATTTATGAGATTCGCTTCTGCAAAATTAAACAAACTGACCTTTTGAGATAGCAGTGCAAATACCTTGACCTCCTCAGGCTCATACAAGGCAAATAGCTTTGAGCAGTGACTCCTGGTCACCAGCTGGTAACTTCAACTGCTTTGACAACAAATCGAAGAATGGTCTTGTCCTTTACTCAAAGAAATCAATAAAGGAATTAAATTACTAAGGCTAACCAGTTGTAGATATAACACATTTTGAAAGCAGAATGTTAAAATGAAGAAAAAGAATACATATAAATATGTGTGTATGGTTATTGTGATCAGTTCTAAAGCATAAATTACTTGAAAATGGAATTAAAGGAGAACTATGCTGCAAAAAGTTTTTTTCAAAAACAATTAAAATGAAAAGTATGGCACCTTGGGCAGGGAGGATTGGATAGGATTGGTACTTTCTACAGCGGCAGCACAAAGCTTCTACCAGCCTGAGTGCTTCAGCACTATCATTAATACAGGAAGGCCCAGGGCACTAACCTGGCAAAACAATATTGGGGGTAGAAATAATCAATCCTACCTCCCTGCCTCAATCACTTTTAAAAAAGTACATTTTTACAATTTTTACAAGATGTAAAATTTACTGAAATTTTAAAGGGCATGTCCATCCCCAAAACTAAAATTTAACCCACTGCTGACCTCACTGTGCAGTGTTAAAAAAATCCTTACCTAACATCTTTGCTCCAAATAGTTGTCCTGCAGTGCCTGTCATAAATCCAGAAAACTGAAGAGTAGGAGCCTTCCTATGTGGACTCTGGCATGCACAGGGGAGCCCTTCCCCCAACCACCCTCCAGAACCCTCGCCTCTGCACCTGATATTTTACAGAAAAAACGTAAACAATTTATTACTATTTAAAATAGGGGTGCAGTGATTTTGACTGGAAACAAATGACCTATTCTCTTCTACAAGTTAAACATACAGTATTGGACTCCCTTCTCAATTTCACATACAGTATTTCATTGGTGTTTTTTTTTTCTATTTCTATTTATCCTTTGATTTTGCAATATGCTATTAAGCAAGTAATTGGCTAAATGTAGCCCCTAACTATAGTACAGGACACCCTAGAAAGTTCCATTTCTAACATAAATTGGACTCTAGAGTCTAATATGGATAGTTTAAGCAATTATTCTGTTGCTGGTCTGTTCTTGTTCATGTTGGACAAACTAACGCATGGTCTAAATTATCTATGTTTTGCTTTTCGCACAGTAAAGGGGATACATGACTCATTTGGGAAATGTTACAATCATTGCTTATTCCTCTGTGTAAAATTCAGAATTTGCACAAACAACTCACATAGATTAATACAGATTATTCCAAATGAAAATGTTAGAGAACTCAATTTCACAATTAGAAGATGCCCAATGTGAAAAGGAGAACTTGTTACTAAAGCAGACATCATTTATTTAAAAGAAACGTGTTTGCTTCCTAAATTTGACTACCTGGCATAAAAAAAAACATACTATACATGTCCATATTGTATTTTATAGGCAGAACCCTTATACTTACATAGCTCCAAACCACTTCTACAAGGAGATATCCTGCCTAATCGCTCCTCACTCTTCTAATACAGCTCTTCCAGGGACACATGTGATGGGTGAAGGCCAATGACTGCAGCATAGTCAATTGTTTGACTCAAACTCAATTGTTTGAGTCAATTTGCTATTTATTTTATTACCTGCCCATGTGGAAAATATTACGTTGGTAAGACTACGACCACCATTAGAGAACGAATGGCGAACCATCGTTTGGCCATTCAAAATGCTCTGTTAGCCACTAGCCAAAATAAACCCCTGGATAGTATCCCTGGGAAGTACGGAGAACAGTCGGTAGCCAAACATTTTGCCCAAATGGGTCATTCTTTAGCCACCCTCAAATGGATGGCTATTGACCATCAGATCCTTAGAAACGGTGAGGATAGGAACCGAGCGCTATTACGTACTGAGGCCCGGTGGATTAAATTCCTCAACACACTGTCTCCGATGGGATTGAATGAACTATGGTCCTTATCATGTTTTCTTTAATTAGTTGATCTAGAGTCGTTAGTTTTCTATTTTGTGATCCCTAGTACTATATTTATTTGTCATAGTGCTTTGTTATGATTGTTTGTCTGCTGGTTGTCTCCTTAGGTTTTGAGCTGTCTCTTTCTTGTACTAGTTCCATTTCTTATGCTGTTTTTATATATATCTTTTGTTTTATCTTGGTTTTACTTTTCCATTCGCTGCTTCTCGTTTGTTATTCTTTGGGCGATCATGCTGCACTTTATGTGATTGTGCTGCTTTGTTTGCACTCTTGCACTTTCATAGACTTACTCTAGTCCTGCACGGTTGCACTTTCTTATTGGCTATTCTTGGCTTTGGGGACTTGTTCCGGTAGTTTACTTTAACTTCTGCACGTTAGCACTTTAGTTGCCTTTATTGGCATATGGCACCGTTGGTTTTCTCCCGGTACGTTTCTAGCTTTTATTATGTACCGTTTTTTACCTTTTGGTGGTTTTATAGTCCTTTTGGTGATTTCTAGTAGTGTGCCGTTTTGTTGCCTTTATCTTATTTATGTAGCCATGTGGTGGGGAGGGCGGGTTGGGGGTGTGTTTGCCTTGTATTTATACTTACCTCACATGTGACTCTGTAATCCTGATGACGGCCGCCCACAAGATGGCCGAAACGCGTTGATGTTGTTTGCCACGAGTTAATAAATCCTATTGAACTTTTCAAAAATTTCATGTGTGCTCCGACTCTTCAGTATGATATATATATATATATATTTTTTTTTTTTTATAACATTGGAATTAGATTAGAACTTAGAATTACACATTCATTACATATCGCGGCAATGGCGCTCACCGTTATAAATATGGCGATGGTGCTAATTTCGTGGCCGCGATGTGTGGCGGTAATTTTTGGCCGCTATTTATGGCCATTTATAAATGTGCCCCAAAGAAAAAAAGAGAAAAATAAAAAAAATATTTTTTTTTTTACTTTTGGGGGGTATTTTGCCTACAGAAGAAGTTGGATTTTAGGGGTGGACATGCCATTTTAAGAAGAAGACCTTATTAATAGATACTTCCTTCTTACAGGATTACACTTTTGTTGTACTCTGCTTCACCTATGGGCACCAGCATCCTATGGGAAAGCATTAGCTATTTCCTAACGTAGAATTAGAGAGAATGGGAATATTGGTACCCAGACAATAGAGATTGATTGCCTATTTTCATCAATTTCAATTGCCTAATTTTGTTCTTATAACTTGTTGAGTTTTTATAGATAAATAAATTACTTTTATTTATCCATAGAGAAGGACCATAGTGTACAGGCTGCAGCAACTGGGGAGCTGTGGTTTCCAAAAAGGTTGATTTGAAATGAAAGACCAGGTTCCTACCTTTAAGACGAGCCATCAATCACATGTATATGAGCTGCACAGCCCAAGATATGAAGAAATCACTGATCAGAAAGTTAGGGTGTGGAAGGTTCTGAATCTGCAGTCACAAATACTACTTCCTCCTCTAATCTGCAGTTGGCACATACTCAATGCAAGGAAGAGATCGAGTTACACTGACTAAAGGTTGACTGAATGGGAGCAGGTAGATTCTTTTCTTTTTTTAATGGAGGAGGTGATATGGGGAAGTGGGAATTTCACATGGCTTTAGAGCAGGAAGCAGGAAGTGCAGGGGGTCTGGGGATGTTGCTACCATATCACACATAAAAATGTAAAAATGTTCAAAACTATGTAAAAAAAATAATGAAAGTAAGTTGCAGAAATACTCAGGAAGTCAATTTACCTAAAGTCATTTTTGGACCACAGTTATCCTTTAACACGTGTGCCTGTTAGCTGTGGCTCTGCGTGAGTATGGCTAAATATGTAGAATACCTAGGTATGTGGTGTAATTGAGAAAAAAAGATTTAACAGTAATATTTTGATGAAATAATGTATTTCATATTTATAAACCACCAAAATTTTATTTAAAGGGCATCTATAGTGAAATTTATACATTGCTCCAATCCAGACATTAAAAAGGTTAGTGTATGCTGCCTTATTCCACCTTCCTCTTCCTCCATGTTTGCACATAGTCTGATTTACTGCAGAGCTCCCCACTCCCCCTCCCCTCTCTGGTCATTCCCCCTTCATACAATCCCGCTGTAAACCAAGCATGCAAATCCAGCTGCTCATGCATATTAATCTTCTTACACGTTAGAAAAAACCTTGGCATGTAAGCCTGTAGAAAGGAAGTGTCTCCGTTATTCTGGAGACACTTGCTACATAAGGAGTGGGAAGGAGGTGGGTTAGGAGAGACCCGAGTCCTGCCTTATCACTGCAGCCCGATCTGTGGTGCAACTGCAAAATGTTATTATATAACATAAAATTACATTACACTGTATTAGATTACATAAAATACACAATAGGTAAAATACAGTACAAATATAAGTATATAGCAGTATCATTGTGAACCATTTATTTCTATACAGGAAAAACTTTCATATGGGATCTGACATGTTGCTTCCCATTACAGCAGCTAACCTGAATTATCTAGGCTGTTCTGTAGAATCATTACATTTATCTAATCAGTTAACACAAAACAGTAATATGGAGCTGATCCACCAATATATTGATTAAAATAATCTTTGGATAAAGTTTATTCCTACCTGCAAAGAAATGGAGGACAGGAACTGGTGCAAGCTTCTTTCTCCTTCCCTTTACTTCTGTTTTTAACCCAGTATTTGCCAAGTATTTTAGTGAGCAAGAAGGAGTCATTGGGAGACTTGCTGTAAAACTTGTGTAAGCCTACACACTACACCGATATGCTGTTAGGGGATTTGATTGACAGCTAAAAGCAGGAGTGGTGTATTGAAATCTTGACTTCTTTTAACTTATATCTCGGGTCAGAGGAGGAAACCGAAGAAAAAAAGGTACTCTGGGGGTTGGGGGGAATTATAGAACACATAGAAAGAAAGAAAGAAAAAAATCCCACTATAGATGCCCTTTAATTGTGGTGATTTTAAAGTGTGGTCATAAAATAAAACTGGGTCATGGCAGGTAGCAATGTTCAGAAACGGTACAGGAAGTTGGTTCAGAGGTTCAGTAGTTAATATCCAGGCAAAAGGGCAGGGTTGGTGCTGAAGAATTAGAGGTCTGGTAAACAAAGCAGGATCGAGGATGTTTATCAGGAATAAGTATAATGCTCACATGTCACTGGTACAAACAAGGAAGTTGATCTGATGAAACAGCAAAGAAAGAAACTGCTAGGGGGTTTAAATAGGCCAATCCCGAGAAGCCACGAGTTAGCATGAGATTGCCAATGTTAAATTGGCAAACCGTGAGCTGAATGTACACACAATAAACTATAAGAATGAACTCGCAAACGACGATCTTTCCAAACCAACAGTTGAGCAACAGCCAAAACCATCTGAAGAGGTGAACGGACTAGCAATGTGTTCGTATTTTGGTTATCGTTTTTCCATGCTCTATATTATAGATTTTTTTTATACTGTAGAACATGGAAAGACAGTAAGTAAAGCACAAACAACAAGGCTTATATGTAATACAATTTAATACACATAGCCTACATGTTGGAAACATTTGAAACAACATTGGCAAATGCTGCGAAAAGCATATGTCAATATACGCTAATTCTTGTCTCTCCCCTATGATGGCACACAAGAAAGGGAAAACAATAGGCTGTATGGTTACATCCACGCTAGTGCACTCCGAGGTTAGGAAACGGGACAGGTGATATACCCATAATTGTGCCCTCTGTAAATCAGTGATTAAAGGCCTCAAGTTTGTAGACCCAGACACAGGGATTAACAGTGATTTTACCCTTTGTTATATAGATATGCCATTTTTTGTCCTTGTTATAAACTTTATATAGGAAAAAGCACCCAGAAAGTGAAGTCCAGCAGAGGTCAGCATAAATCTTCTATCAACCTGAAACATAATTATATATCATTTTAATTAGCATGTTTGGGGGTATTGTATGGTAGACTTCTCCTTTAAGGCTGAATAGGAGAACTGTTGATAAATAATCCTCTAAATTGTAATATGATATTATATGCATTCCGTACAATTTATTGAATTCACACAATAGATTTCTATAACCAGGGCAGGTTGTGCTGTGGGCACATCTCTTTCCAATAAAGAGATGTCTGCCTTCGCCTCTCCATTGACTCTTTGTCCATCTCTTTATGCAATTACACTGGTTTGCTGAATTTATGCACCAGCCATTTGTATAGCGTTGATGCGATCTGCAAACTTGTGATACATTACAAAAGAAATGTAACAATACAGTACGTGTAATTTCCCCTTTTTCTTCTATGCAATAGAGCTTATCATTGAATACTGTACACTGTATGTGTTGTATTTCAAAGACAGATAATTTCTACTTAACATAGAAACATGTACACTATATACTTAAATTGGTAAATTAATGCCTGACATTCATTCCCTTTGCTACTTTTTAATTATGCATTCTACTGCTTGACATATTGTCATTGACTTCATATTATGAATAGATTTCCCTATATTAAATTTCATAATATCATAATGGTTGTGCTTCCCTGTGCAGTAATGCACTCTTAATGCTTCCTTAATTGAGATATTGATGTTATCTTCATTCAGTTGGGTTCTCATTAATGGATTTCTGTAGTGTTTAATAGCACATGGATAATGTGATTTTTAAGTTTAAATGTATCATTATGAATTCTTATGTGCTGCACACACACAGTCAAATATTTCAGTTTTATTTTCTCTTCGCAACCAATAGAGAAACTCTGTTTTCTGTACTCCCATACTTAAAAACAAAATAAACAGCATATAAACTTTTAAATCTGCCATAATGTAATGAAATCATTAAAGATTATAGCTTTGTTTAAAAAAATGTCTATGTTTATAAGACAAGGGGTAAAATTATAGCTCTCTAGTAAGGAAAATGTGTCCCTAGTTACTTTCTTATGTTATGTGTCCTGTTGAATATTTGTAAATAATAGAGATGGCTGGATTGCGGATCCGAACTTAGTTTTGTGGCGGATCTCACGGAATTTCCAGAAATTTAGATTTCTGAATTTTTTCCGAACCCCGTTTGAAAATGTTCAAAAATCCTCAAACGTTCAAGGATTCTCGAATTTGGCTGAAAGGTCCTTAGAAGGTCCATTGTGGCCCTTAGAAGGGCCTTTTGGGGCTTAAGGGATACCGTAGCTCAAAACCAGGACCCCTCCCTCTGGCAGAAGCATGAGATATTTTATGACTATTATTTCAGCTCATTGCGGGTGTTTCCAGAGTGGAGCCATCACAAGAATTTATAGTACCAGTAAGGTATAAAATCACAAGTATTATCATATTTAGGATCAAGTGCAAGCCCATTGACAAAGATTATTGCTTATTATTTTTGTATTGCAGAAAAATTGTATTGTAGTTGTATATCCGGGCTGTGCATTATAAGAGTTTGCAATTTGGGGGAAATCCATTTAAAGGCACATCAACCCTTTAAACTAAAACTCAAGGCTGCCTCTTTAATGAGGCATGGTGAAGCACATTATGGAGCAGCATTCTAGAGGACCTAGAGGGAGACAGCAGTTTTGATGTATTGATGCTCGAAAAAAAAAAAGATTTTTACATGTGCCTGGGGCCTAGATGCCAGCCCCCCCCCCCCCCAAAATGCCATTTGTAAAAAAAAAAAAAAAAACATTTTCAGGAGGTACTGTCACTTTAAATAGCAGGGGAAACCATGACTTTCAATTCACAACAGAATGCAGCTATGACTCCTCCCCCTCCCTTCTGACTGGCAATTCATTTGATCAAAATCAATGTTTGTCAGCCCTGCAGATCAAAAATCAATGTTTGGCATCATTTACCAGTCACTGTGGGCTCTATTTACCAGTCATTGTGGGCATTATTTACCAGCCATGTGTATAAAGCCCCTCCCACTTCTGGACATGCCACACCACACTTTCATTCAAAGCATCACCCGCTTTCAATTATAAAACCACACCCCTTCCGGCGGCGCAGCGAGGGGGGCAGCATTTTTTTTAGTCTAGAGATGGCCCTGCTAAAACATGTCACTTGCCAGTTACCATCCCCCAATTCCAACTGATATATTCAGCACAATATTTGATGTGTTATTTATATATTCAGCACAATATTTGATGTGTTATTTACCAGATATTTAAGGATATTATTGCCTCTTTTCTGGCAGAAGAAAGTAAGCTCCTCCAACCATACAGACAATCAAGGTTGTGACTGCTGCCATCACAGCTTAAGATCGACTGCTCTTTCCTCTGTGCTGCCTCCACATTGAGGAGAAGTAGGCAGAAACCTCTGCCAGAAAGGTAGAGAACAAAGGCCATAGCAATTAGTCTAGGGGCAAAAAAATTCTAAGTGACCAATTTTTTGTTTTAAGGGTGGACATGCTCTTTAACTATCCCTTAAATCTTGTAGTATTTAGTTTTTGTGTAATTATGAGACTTGCAAATATTAACTGAAAGCATTACCTACACCAAAGTATTTACAGCATCTGTAGCTACACCAATAAAAACATCTGATTTATCTGAATTCTTTTTCTATACACGCTACTAAATGAAAAACAAACTCTTACATATCCATAAAATGTCTAGAATTGCTTCTGTCAATGTAAAGTTTGCTGTGATTCTGAACTGTGCTACAAATAAACTCAGAATAACCAAATACTCCCTGCTTCACCACTAACTTTGTTTAACCCAGTGCTTCATTTAGTTCTGATTTAGATCTAATTTATATGACTGCATATGCATAGGGTTAAATTGCTCATCCGTAATTGTCATATAACAGAACAAGTAGACTCGGAAATACTTCACTCATGTCTCAGCAGCCTACTACTTTGTTAAGTAACTCATAATATGTGTTTAGATCCAATTCAATTCCTAAATGCCACCCAATGATAGTAATAAAAATTCATGACAGAGAGGGTGCTTGTCACCTTTACTTTACTTACTTAAATGAACTGTGACTTTCCTCATTTTGGTCTATTAATGAATATGTGTAAGCAGCACTTACTCTGATGTGTTTGTGTTGCTGCATGACTTCAATCCAGTACTTGCTCAAGCTCAGTCCCCCAGCCCCCTGCTAGATTATCTGACTCTCTGTGAGGGCAAGCATGCTCAGTAATGATGATGCAGCATTGGGAGAGGGAATTTCCCACCATGCAGTTCACATACTTACTGTCGCCATTCCAGCTACAGCAAAATCATACATAACACAAAAGATTAAGATACTAAGGCACTTGATGGACAGCAGAAATGTAAGATGTTTCAGACAGGATATATAAACAAATAGGGAACAGATCAACAAAACAATGGTACAGCAATAGTTGGGAAGAATTATAGTTTTCAGTCATGGGCAATTTAAAAAAAAACAAATTTCCCAGTGTATATATCCTTTAATACATTCATTTAGCAGTATTTTTGGATTCTCATTAAATAAATTAGCTTATATTCATATTTAATTTTGCTATTCTGGCAATCAGTAAGCCTGTGTTTGGTAGTAAACTAAAATCTAAAACTAGAATCTAAAATTGTACATCATAGGCAAGGATTGAAATGCCACTAATTGCAACAAATTAAATAAAGACACAGAAAAAGACAGGAAAAAAAAATTCTAGTTATGAAAAAACATTAAATATTGTAAATAAAGCAATAACAAATCTGGTTGTCTTGTGACTTTAATAAGAAAGGTACCTTACTGTTTATAGTATACAAGTAAATATTGAAATTCCTATTCTCAAGAAATTTACTTGAGCGTGATAATCCTTTGACATACCAGGAATGCCTTTCTGCACTTCATTCAAAAACTTTAATACTTCAGCGGGATTATGGACGTGTAAACGACATTAAAGGAGTGTTGGTGGACATTGATTAATGAGGCCATTAGTGCTCAAAATAACCACAGACCACTGTATCACCATTTCAGTTGTCTTGTTATCCTTAATGAAATCATCACCTTAACAACTGCACTGTGTTTGTTCAATTTGCTTTGTGTGGCTTTTACTAATATAAACAATTTGCTTAAAGAAGTTGCCTTTTTCTCTGTCTTGAATAAGATAATTTGGCATATATATCTCTATCTTAAAACAGTGATTAGTTTAATGGCCAACAATGGATTGAGCACAGTATGACATGTTTCTGTCAGAAAATAACCCATTTTTTGTTGGGTTTTTTTTCATTTTTTTCATTTTAAATCCTACTTCTTGTACATTGACACAGCTTCTTGTACATGGATGCAGCAGAGCTGTGTTAAATAAATAAGAGGTTGGTGATAAGGGGATTGTAGTATAGCAGTATCATCTCATTGGTTGTTGCAATTTAATAGCACAGGCACATTTTTGAACCTCTTATAATAAGCCAAAAAATCTTTTGTTTCCCTTGAAAAGTAGACTACTATAGCAGTGAGTAAAGCAAGAAAGGCAAATGAGAGGAAGATGGATCCTGAACCACTTGGACGTTTGAGCACTTGGTGTAGGTATCACCAGAAAGCACGACCTCGAGCTTTCAAAAAAAAAAGGGAAAGGCAAATGGTACTCAAGTCTTAATATACAGGGAGAGTGCCAAAATTAAAGACCATGTGCTACGCTATTTAAGTGCAAAAGGGGTCAATAAAAAAAGTAGGGAAAAAATGCTCAAATGGGCATTCAAAGTACCCCTGTAAAATGCCTACTAGTTGGCGTAGATGTTCCAACCTATTCCTCCCTCATGTGTCCATTTTTCTGTTTGTTTTATGATTGGGTCCGGGCCCATGTCTGGTCTATAATTGCAAAGCATCTCAATACCTATCTAGCATCCAGGTTAAGAGAGTGGCCGTCGGCCGTAAGTACCCTGTTTGCCTTCTTTGGGCTTTAGTGTCAGGCATGCTTCTCACGCCAGTCCCAGCATATTTGGGGGGATCATTTGTGAGCGATGCCACATGTTCAGATGGTTACAGAAAGCCTAGCATATTAGTATCTACAGCACTTTGGTGTTTGGAAGGGGGTGGTGGAGACTGACGATATTTGGGAATCCCCCAGGGATATTATTTTGGTTTTGGTTCAGGGATGCCTGAGCTTTTTATTTTCAGTGGGGTGAACCCCTTCTGAGCTCTATGCTGGCCTTATGTATTACACATGTATGCATTTTTGCATTTGCACTTTGCTCTATATACTGTTTATTTATTAATTGCACTTTATATAATGAACCAGAATAAACATTTTTTACCGAATTACTGTTATGTGCTTGTGCATTTTATAGGGGTACTTTGAATGGCCATTTGAGTATTTCTTTTTTCTAAATGGAGCTCAACAGACCTGTTTAACCATGTGATCATGCCAATGAACTAAAGTGTTCTTCCACCAGCAGTGCTGGATAAGAGTGCAGCAACTTATCCAGTTGTTCTTCCACAAGCAGTGGAAGGAGATATAGTAAAAAGGGTCCACACATTTAAAAACAGTTACTAAACAGTCTGTATTTCATACCAGTAAAAATGTTATGTACCAAGATAAAGAACATCTAACTTGTTTGGGGTCAGAGGATGGAAAGGGTGGACAATGAGTTGACACATTTGGGGAGTCTACAAGGTGAACTAAAGCTAAAATTTAAATGAACCGGAGTAGATTCTAATTCCTATCTGCAACTCTTTAATATACAGTAGGTAAGTAAGCATATGTAATTCTTAGGGTTTGTGGGATTTCCTTATTTTTGTAGAATCCTTCTTTTTAAACTTTGTAGCCTTGATTACAGAGAGGCTGTTCTATTGCTGTAGTTTTGGTCTCCTATTTTCTCCACCACCTAACTGACATTTAGCACTACTAGGGGTGCCCTGTCCATGAGGCAAGTTGAAAAAACTGCTTAGGACACCAGCTACCACTGCAATGGATGTCTATGCATGTACTGCGCCCCTTGCCCCTAAGGAGTGATAGCATGTGGGACAGCACCAGAGGCATTTTGTTTCAGGTGCCATTCACCCTTAAAGCTTCACTGAGCATAACTACCAATGTTCTCAAGGAAACATAATAGAAATGGGCTAGGCTTGTCCATGACCAACTCACACCCAACCCAAGTCCTGTTCCATACCAGGTCAAGAGACAAATGATCTACTGGTAAACAACACATCTGCCTTTCTGCAATCATCCTCCCAGTGTTTACTTTCTTCTGTTCTTTTCTGTAGATGTATCAGCTGTTATACTGGCAGCCAGTATGCCATTAAACGACAATTATACTCAACTTCCCTCCGCCCCTCTTCTTTGGTCAGTACTTTTTACCCAGAGTGAGGACCTGAACCGCTAGGTCCTCACCCCTGGGTTCGCGTAACTTGAAGCACAACATTACTCTGCAACGAGCGTGCCTTCCTATTGGCCTTGTCGCGCAAGGAGAGGAGGGGGCAGAGCCTACCAGAGCAGCGTTTCAGTAACGCTGTGCTTCAAGTTACGCGAACCCAGGGGTGAGGACCTAGCGGTTCAGGTCCTCACCCTGGGTAAAAGGTACTGACCTAAGAAGAGGAGCGGAGGGAAGGAGAGTATAATAGTCCTTTAAGATTTGTTCTATTGCTGATGAGGCCTACTAAAATAACAAAACTTTGGTTATATCGCCTAGAGTGTGTTTGGTTAAATCACCTAGACATTCACAAATATCTCTATTAAATAGAAGCTGCTTTATATTTTTACAAATATTTTAGTATTGTGCAAAAATGTGTCTTTTTTCAGCAAACACCCAGAGGTAGTAAAATATCACCTGTTCATTACACTAATAGGTTTCTCTGTTTAACTTAGGAGGATTTTTTTATCAAGAGTGCTAAGTTTCATGTAGCAGGATAAACTTGCGACAAACATAAAATCATGCTGACACTATTATTGCATTTGTTAATTCTTTTCTGGGAGTATTGGAGAAATTGCGTGTATCTTTGTTATTTTGAATTACTTTGAAATCAGTCTTCATATATACCTTAGATGCTGATTCAAAGCAATGTGAACTTACTTAGATTAACAACACAAAAAAATGCATTTGAACTGGGGGTTTTTTTAGCTTTACTTTACTGGACTTGCTAGAAAATATTGCATTAAAGATCGCCTGAAACTTATTTAATATTGGAACATTTATCTTCAGCACAGAGCTGTCACATCTTCTGCTGAAACAATAAAACAACGCTGAGCTTTACAATGCAATAAGTGGGGCAAATAGAGGAGAACAATTAGAGATCTGTTTTATGGAGAGTACACTGTGTAACACTGGGTATCAGTATTGTAAGCAGCACGATATACCAGCCATGTTTTGTTGTGATTTTAGATTTCCTTAACTACAATATTCTAATCTACTGCATGTGTGTTACGCAAAAAACTGCTACATAGAAAGCATAACAGATGATGATGAAACAGCAACACAAGTGTGTTAGGTACACAGAGGTCAAAATTTCACCCCAGCCGACTGCCCAGTATGATATATTGCCAATATTTACCAACACAACCATTATTTGCCATCCATTTTTAAATAAAATTTTCCAGCATGTCTAATCCTGCATATTTTAATGCACATTATAAGGGGAATTGGGCAGTCGTGCGGAAATGTTGGCTGTATTATTTTCTTCTCTACTGACTAATGAGTGATGTATTGAAAGATTGGGTGGTAGTTGGCCCAAATATACCATGTGTTTCTTAAATTGTGCTTTATCTGGAAAGGGGGTAATGTATTGTTCTCAATAAACTCCTATTATCAGCTATTTACAATCAGACAGTTTTTTAATGAAATTAGTCTTTCATCACAAAACGTGTACAGGGAACCATGTGTACATATATGTGTATTTATATGTGTATTTATTTTCTTATATAGTTTTGAAAATTTTACACAGAACTTAAAATGCTTTAAAGCATTCAGATCAGGCTCTGCCCCAAACAGCTACATGGCAGTGATAGTCCTATGAAAACTCCTTTTACCCTTAACACTTTATCTATTGCCCTCCCCTTTAAATAAAACAGATACAACTTTTTGAATCAAAAAGGCCACAGCGGGTTTCTTTATTCATGATTGTTTCCAAAACTTAAAGTGCAACATTTAACTTCCATTTAAGTGCTAAACAGTTCAAACGATTATTAACATTAACATTCCTTAAAGTACATTGTAACATTGTAATATTGGTTATATATATGGTCCATAGAGGCCTGTCCAACTCTGTTACCAACCTTGTGCATCTCATCAGCCGTCCCAACACTGGCTCAATGAGTGCCACCCTTTTCCTATGATCACCTCTTCCTATCCAAGAAGGAACTAACCAAACTGGAACTCTCCTAGAACAACTGATTTTGCTCCCCTATCCACTCATTCTCTCCTCTATGGACCCCCACCTACTGCTGTGACTTCTTTTTACCTTGCAATCCACCCCCTGTAAAATTCCTCTAAAAAAGGGTGGGTGGGTGATGCTCCACTTCACCTGTTGAAATAAAAGTGTTCCCGCCCGCAAGTGACCCTCTTTTATATCCCCTATCTATCTATCCTGTGACCTCTCTTTACCACCCTGCCAATCAGCTTTCACTACCTCTTTTCAAACGCTTCCTAGAAAATTCTCTTTGTTACATTTTCTTTGCCATACCTGCCATGTCCTTCACTCCCTATGGTCCCTGTGTCTCTATCTAAGCACTTTCCCTCTCACACACACAGTCTATCACTCAGTATGTATTTATGTTTTTAGGGGGAACTGGAGTGCCTGGGTGAAGCCCATGCAAGCGCTTGTTGCCCCAACATAGATCATTTAGTTGGTATTTTCAGGGGAAAAATTTACAACAAAACCTGCAATAATCTATAATGTCTTTTAACTCTGTAAATCCCTAAAATGGAAATGTGTTGTCAATGCTGTTTGTGCAAACATCTAGCATTCCCTTTACAAAGCACTGGAGCCTTCATAGGAGACCTCTGAATATCATATGATTGAAATCCAGGAAAACCTTTAAATAAAAAAAAACAAACAAACAACCAATTATAAAGAAACAGGCTGCTACAGAGAGTGACATTAGGTAAGAAAACCCTATCATGACTTCCTACATTTTCTCTTTTTCTGCTGTTTGCTCTTTTGCATAAAGCTTTTCTCATCCATCATCTGCTAAACAGCTTAACCCCAAAGGGGGGTAGAATGATGAGCAATGGAGGAGAAAGCAATGAGGGCCCCTGCTATAACCCTTCAATCCTAACCCATTCTAAACAGGATTGGTATCTTTAAATAAAGATCAAATATTCCGTTCCTCTATTACAGGACAAAATAATCGACCTGTTTGCCGTAGTGCTACTGTATATTACAGTGAACCCTTTTTCCCGATTTCCTTTGTTTGTTTGTTTTTTGAGAAAGCCAGACTGAGTTTACAATGGTTAATTTACTCCTAAACCAACACTCTGATGTCTTTACTAATGTTAATAGCGAGTATTTTCCTGAAAAATGGAAACTTTTCTATAAAATTACCGTATATACTCGAGTATAAGCCGACCCGAGTATAAGCCGAGGTACCCATTTTTACCTTAAAAAGTAGTAAAACATGATTGACTCGAGTATAAGCTGAGGGGTTGAAATTATGACCACTACTGCCTTTTAATACTGTATGGGAACTCTGCTGTCCATAAAAAAGCCTCATTCCTTGGCACTCCAGATGTTTTGGAAACTACAACTCCCATCATGCTTTAGTAGCAGGGAGTTGTAGTTTCCAAACGCTGCAGTGCCAAGGAATGAGGCTTTTTTTATGGACTGCACCCCCCAGGACGGTTGCCCCAGTTCAGTGAGGTAAGTAAGAGTTAAGTACACATTCTGGTCAAGTAAATAATTGTGGAATCTCCGGCTGCCGATCGTCATGTACAAGCTAACGTTAATACGATAACCGATCGTTATTTTTACGATAACGATAACAATGTTTTATAAATATGGCCCATTGACCCCAAACACTTATCAGTTCTAGTTGTCTTGGAAACAAATCTTCCTTATTTCATTCAGGTTACACAGCAATTTTTAATGCAGTATTGTTAAGCACTTTAAGTTAAACACGTACTGTGTTTATCTCACCAGTCAGTAAATACTGTTTCAAAAACAAAGGGCAATATGCAAAAAAAGGGGGTTCCCTACAAAGTACATAATGCAAAACTTCAAGATTCTTAGTAGATGTTAAAGGGTATGTACACTGTAAATACAACTTAGTATTATTAGACATTACTAAAGCTTAGGCTTTTTTTGTGCGGCGGTAATTTAAACTATCTTCGCGGTGATACTGCACTACAAGTACAATACCGCCGCAAGGGGGCTGGGAGGTGATCCCGGTAAAGGATCGCTGCGGGTGGTCACATTCATCAAAGGGGCATGGCGGGGTGGTACACCCCCCTGCCCTCCCAGCAGCCCCTCCCAGAACCCCGCCCCGTACCCCCACAGGGAGGGGAAGGGCCCGCTGGGGGGGTTGTGGGACCCTCCAGCGGGGGCACTGAAAAGTGCCTTTTGGGGCTTAAGGGGTCCTGCAGCTCGAGCTGGGACCCCCTCCCCAGCCCTATCAGGGCCATTGCGGCACTTACAAGTGCCCTTGCGGCTTAGGGGTCCTGCAAGTCCTGCAGCTCTAACCGGGACCCCCTTCCCCGGCTCTATCAAAACCCTTGTGGCACTTACAAGTGCCCTTGCAGCCCTGAGAAGGGCCTTTGGGGCTTAAAGGGTCCCGCAGCTCAAACCAGGACCCCCCTCCCCGGCCCTTGTAAGGGTCCTTGCGGCACTGAGAAGTGCCTTTGGCGGGGGTCCTGCAGCTCAAACTGGGACCCCCGTGAGCGGCTCCTAAAAGAGCCCTTTGGCGGCGTCTTCTTTCTTCCATCCGGTGACACCAGCTCCGATGAGGCCGCCAACCACCGAGTGGTAACCCTGCCGCCACCAGAGGTACCCCCCACGGGCGTCAGAGGCCGATGCGACATCTTTGGGCTAGCGAAACCAACCCTACTGAGGTCACCGATGCCAGGCAGGCTCACTGTGGCCGCCAGTGAGCCCGCTGGCACCGCCGGCCTCAGCGGAGCCGATGTTGCTAGCCACTTCTTTATTCAGCCATCTACTGCGATGGCATCTGAGTTCCGCGGTGGTTTGCAGCTCTTTATATAGGTTTGTAGAATACCCTTATCCATTTCTGATTGGTCAGTTTTTTAATGCTTTGTTTTACATTAACCAATCAGATTTCAGAAATTTTTTGAGCTGCGGGACCCCCTTGCGGGGGAGGGGGGTCCTGGTTCGAGCAGGGGGTCCCGGTTTGAGCTGTGGGGCCCCTTAAGCTCCAAAGGCTCTTCTAAGGGCCACAAGGGCCCTGATAGGGCCGGAAAAGGGGGTCCCGGCTCGAGCTGCAGGACCCCCTAAGCCCCAAAGGGCTCTTGTTAGAGATGCAAGGGCACTTGTAAGTGCCGCAAAGATCCTGATAGGGACCAGGAAGGGGGGTCCCGGCTCAAGCTGCAGGACCCCTTAAGCCCCAAAAGGCACTTTTCAGTGCCCCCACTGGAGGGTCCCTCCACCCCCCCAGTGGCCCTTCCCTCCCCCTCTTCTCGAGAGTACGGGGCGGGGGTCTAGGAGGGGCTGCTGGGAAGGGGTTGTGGTGGGTGGTTGCATCCACCCCGGGGGGCGAAGGCAGGGTGGGCGTACAGTAAGTGGGCGTAAGTGAAACAGCTGAGAGTAACGAGAAGCGAGCGGTAACTGATGCGAAGTTAATGGGGCGTTAACTTTTCACGGCTGTGTTTCGCTCATTTGTAAATCACGTTATTAGCGATTGACGGGAAACTCGGCCTCAAAAAGTTACCGCACGTTTATAAATATGCCCCTATGTATCAATACCAGTAACTTGCAACATCCCTTGTTTGCAGAAACTCATCCAGCTTTTTTTTGAAACTGACCAATGAGCTTGCCATAACAACGTCCACTGGAAGACAGTTCCATAAACCTTTCTGAACTTGAAGCCTAAACCCTTTTTCTTAAGGGATGGCCACATGTTCTCTGACATGTTCTATTGGTGAACAATGCCCCAGATAGTTTATTGCATGGCGTGTTAATTTATTTATAGACAGTAATCATATCCCCAAGCAAGTGACTTTTCTCTAGCGTACATAATTGTAACTTATCCAGTCTCTTATCCAGTTACTGTCTTCCTCCTTCTGTCATCTCCCGTTTTCAGCTCCGCCCCCACAAGAGACGCCACATCCCTTAGCCATGGAAAAAGTGTTCCAGCATGGTTGCAGCAACATCTTACATCATACTGCCCCAACCAAGCACGTCGCAGCATTAATGTGAGCATGGTCGCGGGAATGTCTCTGCAACTGCATGTGCACAGTGACGTCATGTCGCGCGCACAGTGACATCAGGCATGCGCTCTACGAATGGGAACTTTACTTGGCAAAGGGATTTGGCATATCTTGTGGGGGGTGGAGCTGAAAACGGGAGATGACAGAGGGAGGAAGTCAATAAATATGAAGTGCTAAAGATAGGCTATAGGAGGGTCCTAGAACAAAATAAAATGCACTTTACATGTAAAGCCTAAGCTATCTAGTAATACTAAGTTGTATTTATAGTGTACATACCCTTTAATTGCAAAACTTAATAAGTTAAAGGGTATGTCCACCCCCAAAACTATAATTTAACCCCATGCTGGCCCCAGTGTTTAGTGTTGAAAAATCCTTACCTTACATCTCTGCTCCAATTGGTTCCTCTGCAGTGCTTGCCAAAGTACAAAGTGAAGAGTAGGAGCCTGTCTTCGTGTATAAATGTATCTGCCTTTCCTGTAGCATCCGGGAAGTAAAGTGACATGCACTGTGGAGCCGATTCCCCTCACCCTCCAACCATCTAGATCCATCAGGCTGTTCTTTTTAATGTAGCGTGAAAAACTTTTTTCTGTAATCTAACTTCCCCCATCCCAACCTGAACCGCATTGTCCTCAGTACATTGTCCTCAGAACATTAAAAAAATTAAAACAATAACCGGCACCGTGTCTGTGATTGGCTGACTCTCAGTCAATCAGAGACGTGGCTGCCAGACAAGCCCCTAATGCAACTCTGTTCCCGGAAGTTGCATTGGAGGCTGAGGCCACAGGATCCCTGGCTGGTAAGTAATGTTCTCTGGAGTTTTTTTTAAAAAAGCGTTTAGGGTTGGGAAGGGAGAAGCTACATTACAGAAAAAAAAATATCTTTATGATAGACATGCCCTTTAATTCATTGGGACTGGATAATATTTACTATATAATTACTGTATTGAAATGATAGCTAAATAAGTTAACTCCTTTTCACCCTTATTATTGTCCTTTACAAAGATTACATAATACAGGTTTCTGACCTTCTAGACCTGCAAATGCCAGAGCTCGGTTTTCCATCCTGCGCTTTGCTTTTGACTAAATAAAATGTAATGCGCAAAAATGATATGTTATACAAAGTTTTTATCCTGTTCCAACTCTTTAATCATGTCTCACAATTACATTCTCAGATTCCTGTCTAAGGTATACTGCATTTTCCCCTTTCTCACAGTTTAAATCTGTCTTCCTCAGGCAAAAACAGTTCCAGATCTCTGCTGTTCATGCTCCTAAACTTCTTTAACCATCCAGTCCTTCTTTAATTCCATCACTTTTACATCTTAATCTTCTATCTTCTTTGGTTCTCTTATCTAACCAAATTCTTTAACTTCTGCATAATGTCTTGTTTCCTAACCAAATTATTTCTACCATTTCCATGTATCTCCCTACTTCTTCGCTATGTGTTTTTGCCTTTCTAAATGGCTTGTTTGCATTTGCTTTTCCCTTGGTATATTCCATGTCACCTTTACGTTTATTATACCCCTTCTCTCTGAGTTCGGCCTATTAGCTCTTCCTACAACTGTGGTTTCCAGTTAAGTTTTTTGTTTTTAAAGGGTATCACCACCCCCCAAACTAACTTTTTCTGTAGTGTAAAAACCCTGCTAAAAAGGGATGGAAAATTCCTTCCCTAATCTCCAAATGGCAATCAGAAAGTATTCCTGGATCAACGAGAACTACAGTATACAGTACTGTATCAGTAATTCTCAATATTATTTTAGTTATAGAAACTTATCTAGCCTACTTTTAAAGCTATTCAGTGAACTTGCCATTACCACATCTGCTGGAAGACAGTTCCACAGTTTCACCATTCTCACTGCAAAGAAACATTTCCTAACCTGAAGATGAAACTTCTTTTCTTCCAATCTTAAAGGCTGTCCATGTATCCTCTAATATGACCGATTAGTAAACAAGGGTGGGAGGAAGGGGGGGGACGACTCCCATGCGCATGCCAGAGTCCTCCAGGAGGACAAGGAAGAAACAGGAGCCAGGAGCACTATGTACCCAAGTGACGCCTTATAAATTATACATACATACATAAATACTTCATAATATGAACTGTCTCTGTGTCTCTGTTACAGGCATTTATTACAAGTAAAGATGTGTCTGATTTTGAAATGAGCCTGGTTTGGTTTTGGAACTGCCAGTTTTTGAAAATCTGCAGATCCTGCCTATGGACACCTTATGGAAAGAAAGAAATATTTTAAGGCTTCTGGCTACCTTTAAATATGATAAAAAAAAGTCTAGAGGCGGGGGTTTTGTTGCAGCTGACAATGCTTTGTCTCAGCAGTAGGATACATGTGGGCATGCTCAAGCCAGGGCTTTGATAGTGCTGGTGATGTCACAGCTTACTGTGTAAACAGAAAGTACCACCCTTTATACTGATGTAAGTTTGAATAGGTGGGAGTGTGCGCTTTTTAATAAAGGACAATTGTATGGAGACTACAGTTCCCATAACTACTTATGACCACGGAACTTTGTAAATGCAAACCTTATGATTGAGTTTGTTCCCATTTTATTGATGCAAGGCAAATAGAAGAGGTTTTCATCTTCTTAAAGGCAAGTACTATTGCACTGTAGGATGCAGCCAATAAAAACAGGGGTGTGGGGACTAGGCAGGCTATAGTGTAATAACCTGGGGCAGAGTAGCAGGCTGCTGAACCATGAAGGTATGTGTCAGGTAAGTTTGTTGCCATTTTTGAGGGGGCGTGGCCAGCTATCCTGGAGAGAGGTCGCATGGAGTAAGAGCTCCCTTTCTGCTACCAGAAAACACTACTTACTGCACCATAAACAGGACCCAAACAACTCAAAAAAAGCAGCGACTTGGTCTAAAATGGGCAGAACAATCCCACTCTATACAACAAACAGAGAAACAACTCACCTTGTTCTTCCCAGGCAGCACAGATTCGCGGGCCCGAAATCCAAGATGGCGGCGCCCATGAAACCGCGAGAGCCGCAACCTACAGGGAGAAAAAAGAAGGAAGAAAAAAGTAAAGGAACACAAACAAAAACAGTATATATTAATAATACAGACATAACTCTGACACAGAACAAAAACAAGACTTACAAACATCTAATATACAGACCCAGGCCGGGACCTAGGAGACGCCGATCTCCCCTCTAGCCAGGGCTCCAGCTCACAAGGGCCCCTGGGGACCCAAAAGGGGAACCTATGAAAAGACACAGGAAAGGGGATGTGGAAGGAGAGGAAGAAGAAAAACAATACGCTAGAAACCACAAAAACAAAGCCAAACCCAAACCTTGCGAAACTTCCCAACCAAATATCCCCCAGCAGTGTCAGAAAAGTATTAAAAAGACATGCTAATCTCTCAACACCACCATAAAGCCTACAAATGGGACGTTACAGAAAGTGTCCAAACTATTATAAAAAAGATATAATAAGACATTCGCAGAAAGAACAAACATATGAACACAAAATGCAAGAATTCACAACCATCATTATACGAATTAGCAGACGCCTAACAACCTTATGATAAAGTAACCACCCTCCCAAAACAAATCACTGATCTAGAAACAGATCAAGGAGAAATAAACAACAAATCAGGGGAATACCTGAGACTGTATGTAAACTCGCGAACTTACATCAGGATCGCTGAGGACAGCGAAATGAATTTGACTAGGTCATGAGCATCACAATGCCGTAAACAAGCGTATCTTAGTCAGAAACATAGAGAGACAATCTGACATGTGAGCTGCTAACATCTTGACACTGGGTAGGTAGAACCGGCAGCTATGTGGCTGCCGCGTTTCTGAGCGAGAACGATCCCAAATATTATCCAAGGTAATAAGATTTCTGTGCATTCTTGTCAAAGCTGGAAAGAACAGTGTGGCTGATCCAGGCTAGTGCGGGGCCTAGAATAACAAGAACGAACCACTGCCCAAGCAATAATATAACCACAGTACAATTAATTCGCAGAGCCGCATGCGTAGAACCGCCCACGAGCATGGCACAATTACAAGACAACCTTTGGCGGAGTGGAAGCTACGGGGGGAGGAATACACTCACATTGGGCACTCAAACTGGGCTTCGTAGAGAAGGGGGAGTACAAATTCGGGTTCTCTCCCAGGGAGTCTCGAGCGGGCTGATCGTCATACGCTTAATTCAGATAGCATCCATAGTGTCCTCCTGTCAATACATCGGGTCCTCTCGAAGCTATCCTGCTGCAATCTTCCAGGGTGGGGGGGGGTGAGAAACCTAAACGATCCCTCAAACCTCAAAAACAACGGTGTAAGGAACATGCGGGGGACTGTGTCAACGCAGCAGCCTTATGAAAAGAACGTATCCAGTAGAAGAGGTGGTGAACTGACATACTGAAACTGTTTACGAACTCAACTACGTCCAAACTAAGATGTCAAATTCCACTAGCATTATCCAAGTGATCTATATACGTGTGCGTTCCAATACCTCTTACTCCAGTCGACGACTGATGAGCGAATTGGGGCTCTCACTCTTGCGGACCTTTCCATGGCAGACTGCTGACTCCCTTATACACTCTTGGCATTCTCCGCCTGCAGAATGAAGTCTCTGCTGGGCGTGACCTGCGGAGCACACGAACACAGAGGCTGAGCCCTCCCCCTTTTCTGTTCTTCTCCTCCCTCCTGCAAGTAATAATACGGTTTGAATGAGCTCTTTGCGGAGTGTGCTATGTCTGTAATAGCTTGTGCTGCACAATAGGGTACACATGGTCCGAGATAGGTGTGTCGAATGGGGTGCGGGTCTGCCAGAAAGGGGATAAGTCGGAAAACGTGCAGTGATGAAGAGAGACCGCGTTATCTCCCGTTGAAATGCAAGACCCGACTGCGACAATACAGGCCCTTGATACATACCAGTGGCAGGTCCGGAGGGGGGTATAGTCGCTCAGTGAAAGGCAGATACACTGAGGGATACATACAGACCATACACGGGGGTAACCTTGAAACAGCGCCCATCTTACAAGCTAAACATCCGACTGAATGCGACCGTACCAAGCATCACAAGACCACTGGTGTCCTGTGGTCCCTGTTCTCCCCAGGGCGCTCACAATATGATAGCTGTGCAACAATCTACTACATACAGTACTGACACCCTACAGCAGACTAGTGTAATTACCACAGAAGTACAAAATCTACTCTATACTGGCCGCAAGACCACAACGAAGGCCCCAACCGAAGGGACAGTCATGGGGATACATATACCTATCAATAGCTAGGACCAAACAAAATAATCTAGACCAGTCAATTAAGAAACAGGAACGTTTTAAATAAACAACAGCATTTCCAGGTGGCAAACAGCCCTCCAAAAAGTCTAGATACTATGATAACTAGGAATATGTTCCTGACCCATTGTGGTCCCCTATGACCCCTTATTGAAATGTCTACCACTTAACTTAAGTTCTATATGTTCTCTATTGTTTTTATGTTATATATGTTGTATATTTTTGTCTCACGTATGTGGCCTACGCCCAGTTGCCTTACCCCCACAACATCCACAAAATAATACAAACACTCATATGATGCCAAGGTACTCCCAAACAAAGATCTATATAAAAACACTACAACCATATACGTCTGTAATTAAGGACCCAAAACACCCAACCAACAAGAAAACCCCCAGATCACATGGGAATTAAACTACAATCCTACAATGTCGAGGTCTCATCCCCCCAGAAGTTCCAATTATGGAAAGAGCTTACAGCCAAGATAGACATGCATGTATACAAGAAACGCACCTGAACAAAATAACCCAATCTCCTCAGCATAAAGCATACAACATATTCCTTCATCCTCATCAGAAAGAAAAAAAGAGGAGTCACCATGCAATAACAAGGCACTGTCTTCAAACTATATGAAGCAAAGATAGAACCCACAGGCAGATATATAATCCTACACCTGTTCCATAAATAACCAAACTTAGTTTAGCCAACCTATACGCACCCAACCAAAGACAAATCAAGTTTAGAAAATCAAAGCAAAGTTAAAGAATACCACCAAAAAAATATTAAATATGCGAGACTTTAACCAACTACTAGACCCAGAAATAGACTCCACTAATCCCAACACAAAGAAAACCACCAATTTTTACAATCTCCTGAAATCCGAAGATCTATTTGATGCATGGAGAACAACCCACCCAACAGAGAGGGACTATACTTTCTTCTCCCAATCCTACATATGTACTCTAGACTGGATTACATCCTAGTAGCAAATGGCTCTCCAAAACTTCCCAACACCAAAATCTCCCCGATTACATGGTCAGACCACGCACCATAACAATCCTCCTAAAGGAAAGATTCAATGTCAACCAAACAAGACCATGGAGACTCACCCCACATCCTATCATATACTAAAAATCCAGAAACATAATACAAAAAGCTATATCAGAATATTTCGAAATAAACAATCTCCAGAAATAGACCCGTTCATACTATGGAACGCACATAAGCTGTAATTAGAGGCATCTGCATCCAACAAGCATCCCAACTAAATAAAATCAGAAACAAAATAAACTGGAACTACTACAAAAAATAGCCACACTAGAGAAGGAAAACAAACAAAACCATCACACACCTAAAAATACAATTGAAAGAAACAAAAAAAAACTTCATTCGCTAAATCTCTATGACTATGAAAAAATGCTCAGAAGATTGAACCTCATCTACAACCAAGGAGGTAAAGCAAATAGAAACCTAGCAAATAGAATCAAAAACAAATTAGCCAATACCAAAATCTCATACATTATAGAAAAAACAACAAGATACTCAACCCCCAAGAAATACCAACCATCAGCATCTACTATTCCAAATTATACAACCTTGCAGAAAACAGAGAAAAAAACTAAAACCCAACAAAGAAATCTTAGAAGCATTCTTCAACTCAATAAACCTCCCTCAACGACAGAAGAACAAAGAATACTTAGACAAACCATTCTCCCAGAAGAAATAATTAAAGCGATCAACACAGCAAAACTAAACAAATCTCCAGGAGAAGATGGGTTTACCAATGAATACTAAAAACCTACTTTACTACCCTTACCCCACACTTGCAACATGTTCAACAAAGCAACTGAAAACCAAACTTCCTAAAGAGATGCTTAAAGCCATAATCATACAATCCCAAAACAAGGGAAAGACCCGACACTATTAGGAAACTACAGACCCATCTCCCTATTAATAATGACCTTAAACTATATTCCAAAATACTGGCCGAGAGACACAAAACATCCTTCCACATCTCATCCACTTAGACCAAGTCGTATTATTAAAAACAAACAATCCACAGACAACACAGAAGAATTATCGACCTTATAGACTGGGCCAACCACAACAAATCTCATCGCTATTTATATCATTAGATGCAGAAAAGGCCTTTGACCGCCTTAATTGGCAATACCTAAACCTGGTACTGGAAAAATTTTGGAATACAAATCTCCTTTAAAAAAGCAATCATGCCGCTCTACACCAACCCATCTGCAAACGTGTACATTTCCAGTATGATATCCAACCCATTTAACATCTCAAATGGAACAAGACAAGGATGTCCCCTCTCCCCATAAATCTTTGCCCTAGCTATGGAACCTCTGCACAAAAATAAGAGAAGACCCAAATATTACAGGCTCAAATCAACTCACATCCCACAAATAGCACATTCCAGACGACGTTATTCTAATTGTCACAAAACCAATCATCTCACTAATACATATATACAAAATCTACATCAGTTTGGACGATTATCATACTCAAAATCACGAGAAAAAATCTCAAGTTATGGAACCAATCTCTCAGGAACCTGAAAATTTTCCTCAAGCAAATATCAATTCAGATGGGACACCAACGAAATAACCTACCTGGGAATAAAAATTTCAACCAACCTGGAAAACCTATTCCAATCCAACTTCATACCACTAGTAGAAAAACTAGAAAGTCAGACAAGAAATGGAGGATCATGACACTATCATAATGGATAGAATAATGGCATCCAAATGCTAATCCTCCCCCATATCTTACGTTTTTAGATCAATTCCAATAAACTCCCAAAACCTTCCTCTCAAGAGCACAAAAAATATAACACAATTCATATGGATAAAAAATAAAGCAGAATAAACAACCCAACCATGGCTAAAAACCGCAAAACAGGAGGTCTAGCAATACCAATTTAAAGACTATTACAAAGCAACAACTCTAGACCAAATAAGAGTATTGGTGGAAAGCAAGACAACACAAACTTATGGTGCGAAATAAGGAAAAATGTGCCAACCCATGAACCTGAAACAAATTTTGGGAGCAACACTTCTAGAGACAAGCAAATAATCATTCCCTACACCCTCCCCCACGCATCCATTAAAATCTGGAAAAATATACACAAAAATCAAAACTTCTTAGCACCATTATACGACTTCATACCCATAAACAGCCTTGAAATACTTATCCCGGATTTACATATTCAATGGGATCAACACCAACTAAAACAATCAATCACTATACCAACAAGGTAAACCGACCCCATTCCCTACATTACAAAGCAAATACCAACTTAACCAAACGACTTCTTCAAACATATCCAAATTATATCCCTGCTTACAACCTCTAAAAAGAAATGGAAAACCTCAATAGACTCAACTGAACTACAATTTACAGCCCCCATTAACCCCCCCAAAGGAATAACCACCTTCTACAACTTGATCAACAACAAAAAATATATTACCAAACTCAGACCACATATAAAATGGGAGAGAACTGGGAAAAACCTTCAATGATAAACAATGGTCAGATGCAGCCAACACCCCTTCAAACTCTCAAGATGCTCACAACATTGGAAAAACAAGAAAGATACTGTTGAGATATTATAGAACCCCAACAATTCTAGCAAATGGAACTCTAAATACTCACCAATGTGTTGGAGGTGCGGACAGGCCAAGGAACACTTCTTCACATATCTGGACCTGCAGGAAAATCAGAAAATATGGAATAAAACTCAACTAGTATTATCATCAATATTACAAAACAAATCACCCTCACTCCCGAACTGGCCTTTCCTTTCAGTGATAGACCTACAGCAGTTTCCCAGCAATCAACAAACCATCATTTTCCATACTACTATAATTATTACTCAATTTATTGCCAGAAACTGGTTATCCACTAAAATCCCTAATATCACACTCATACTGAGAAACCTCAATACCAATATGCAGTATGAGAAACAATATGCCATAACCCAACTTAATTTTCACAAATTCTACAAGAAGTGGGAATACTGGTATACCGACAATAGATCTCTATATCAATAAAGATTAAGATGCTTTGGCTCAAATATGCTAAAATCTGATAACCAAGCAAGAATGAAATACTCAAAACGGCAGCTGGGGAGACACACGCTGAAATTTACTTTTGGTTAATTTATCTACTGCTACCCACTCCCTACAGTATATTATATATTGATATGTTATAATGTGATATTTTATTTGATTTGATTTTATTTGACTCTATTTTGACTCTATTTGATTTGAATTGAACTGTATTATAAAAACTCTTCAATAAAAACTGAATGATTATAAAGTTTGTTGCCATTTTTGAATTACTGTCTGCAGACACAACTAAAAAAAGTACTGACTAACGTGGTGGGGTGTTGGGTGGGCTGTAATACTGTGTTCGGTGGTTTGTTGGTGCTGTGCTGGGTAAATTCTTGATGCTGTGTTGTGGTTTCTTATTCCCTAAGCCCTGTTGGTGAGAAAGATGGATGAAATGGGCTATAATTATTAGGTTGAATCTGTGATTGGGGTGGGGGGTTGGTGGTACAAATCTCAGACTCTGCAATGCATGTCCCTTTCCCCCCCTGACAATTCCTGACTGGACTCAAGCAAATGCAAATACACATTTTAGAGCAGTCCTGTTTGTAAAACCATGATTATAATAGCTGGCCAATGGTAGTGCAGTAATCTCCATTGTTATGGACATGCTTGCACTACAGATACAATACAAGGCTTCCTGCCCCCCAAGAACCCTACTATACTAACCATCCCCATCCACTACTGAGCAAAATGGCAGATGCCCACATTACAAATAACAATGCCTTTCCCTCACTCCTAATGCCGATGCACCATCAACACTTCACCAAACGCAACACAGAGCACAGTGTTGGAAACTCCAACCCCCCACCTCGTATTGCAGAACAAAATACTGCACCCCCTATTACTGTATATGATATAATCCTCAATTTAAGGGGAGGGCTGTTAATATGCAAAGCAGAGGGTTAACTAAGATGGCAGCACCCCTGCCACTACAACAGCACTTTCCCAAAAAGGTTCTTGGCAGGATCTTGGGAGCCAAAAATGTATTTTTGGAGTAAAATATAGTTTAAAATGTTTCTTTACCTGTACACATAACCTTTAAAGGGAATGTCCAGGCTAAAATTAACTTTTAAAAGCATTTAAAATGCTTATTACCCCCCCAAACCTCACTTTTGCAAGGTTCATATCTTTCAAAGATCCCCCAGAACTTACTTACCTGACCCGGTCCCTCGTCACTTCCTGGTTGAGGCTGTCAGTTAAGGTGTGATGTGACGTCACGCCCAATCGCCTGACAGGTGCGACCAGGAAGTGATGCAGTTGTCAGTGCAGAATTACCCTGCTCCTGTTTTTTTTTTCCTGTTCTTTTTTTAACCCCCCCCCCCCCGGGGGGTAACAAGCATTTTAAAAGCAAGTTATATTTAGGCTGGACTTGCCCTTTAATGCTAGCACCCCAGAATAATCTGTTTGGGTTGGGAATTCAGCATACAGTAAGGGGTGCAGGGAAATGTTTCTCAACAAAAATGTAGCAATAGTTGTTGCTAGCCAAAAATAATTCAGAAATTAAATGCTGTGTCCTATGCTCTCTCTATTTATCTCTTAACTCATGATCATGTAATCGTTTGTAAACTTTGGATGTATGAGGCAGAAAGCTAATGCAAACAGATTAACTAAATAACTCTAATCACTTTCCATTTTTGTCAATTATAAATGCTCTACAATTGTGGTACACACAGTACCAATCCTTCAAAGATGACAGAAAGAATTTTGATAAAGATTCTGTCTGTCATTGTTAAAAGATGTGACTACACACAGTCACAAGCGTTCTCCCTATATAAAGTATTCGTGACTGCCATACTCCCTACTATTGTGGCCTACTCCTTATACTTTGGTACAGGGGGCTGACCATGAACAAGGGAAATTTTTCATTTGAAACATCTGTCGCCAATGCAGAACAATTGTCGGCATCAGAAACAATAATTTCGGTGGTACACACTTTACCGATAAAGGGCCAATCCCATCGTTACTGATGGCATTGGCCCTTTATCGGGAATGTGTGTACCCAGCTTTAGTTTTTTGAAAGCGCCAGCACACAAAAAGCACTCAAATATCATACAGTGAACACTTCTTATTCAACAATAGTAAGCTTCTCAGATCACCAAACTAACAGCCCAATATGCTTAAGAAAAATGGAGGAAAATTCCTTTAGTTCAATATGAAATCATCATTCAGGACCAGATTCAATTTGATAAACATCAACGTTGAATGGTGAATTGCAAATGCTCCCATAGATTACAGTGCTACCAAGCAAGAAGCAGTTACATTTTTCTACATCATGTAGAAAGCGTCCTTTTATTACAACAAATTAGAGTCACCTTGTTTTAGCTAGGCCTACTTTTTATGTTCTACTAAACTATTTCAGTCCTAACATATTTTTTGGTGTAGGAGAGCACTTCATTTCAGATGTAGGGGAAGGAGCAGCCAACCAAAATAGTCAGAATTTTGTAAAGCACACTTAACACTACTTAATCAGGAACAGCAAGCAATGTGATTTACTGTAATGGACCTAGCAGTTTATGAGCATGCACAGTATTATTGGAGATTAAAGACCCATATAATGAAATAAATGCCTTCAGGACATGCAAAGTAATAGTGCAACTAAAGAAAACGAGACAAGCTCGCTGCCAAAAAGTTTTTATATTAAGCTGCTCTTTAAAATCTCTTTTATAATATTCTCCTTCCAAGTCTGATGAAAGCCATTGTCAAAGATCTGACAAATTCTTTTAGTTTTTTTCTTATTATTTTTATTGCACTGGACAGAGTAAATTGTAGGAAAGTAGGAAAATGTCTCTGCAATCGATAACTAAACAATACTCTCTCTATAGCCACCTAAGCAAAACACACACTTATAAGTACATTAAAATTGCATTTTGAAATATAAAGATCACTTTTCTCCTTCTTATTATTCCAGACTGAATCTCCTGTGCATGTATCAGTCACCCATCATTTTATAACCAACCTTGGCAATTTTAGGATTAACTCTCCAGTTTACCAGAGATATTTCTTGTAATCATGATACATTATTGTTTCATCTCTGCTTTTTATGAAGAACAGAAAAGCAGACTTGTGTGTTATATAATACTTTTTGTGTTGAGTAGGCAAAGGAATCACTTACATAGTATATTAATAAAGCATACAAATCTTAGTCTCAGTTGATTGTGTCGATAAGTATTGTACAGTAACTTGACAGCACATCCAAATCCAAAAAGATGAAATCATTCCATGCAAAAAGAATAAGCTTATCCTGTAACTGAAATATGTGCAGACAATCCTGGCATTAATCCACAAGTGATTAAAGGCTTCACAAAATGTTTGGGGGTATTAGAAATAAAAGAAGTGACATTCATTTTAAACGCATAGTCTGGTTAATTGTAAAAGAATGCTATGGACAGTCATTTTTGACGGTCCTTGATTCAGAATATTTCTTTTAGTTTGTGTAAATCAATACGGCTGCTAAGTTCATTCATTTGGGAAACAAGATTTTTCAAAGTGTGTATGGAACGAGAGAAAGATAAATTGGCCAATGACATTATCCCCATGACTGTTAGAAGAAATGTTGACATCATATTTAATGATATGGCAAAGAAGGAGGAAGCCTTCAATGAAAAGTATTATAAGAAAGAAAATCATATTCTTATTGGATTACAGAATCAAAGAGTGTACACATGTTCCATATTCTCTTGTTTCTTTGAATTAGAAATAGTTTCTTTGTTTGATTTATGGTATAAAGTACAAATGCACAGCATATTTTATTGTGCACAGGCAAGAAAACACACAATAAATAATAAAATATGAGGCAAAAAGAAAATTTAATCTTGTAATTCTACAGACTAGTAAATCTGAATATTTGCTTTGGATTGATTGGTCTTTTTTTTTGTTTGTTTATTGTGGGTGCAATATTTATGGATACCTAATCTTATTTTATAAGCTTGCAAATCTGAAAATAACCATAGAAATTTTTAGAGAATGTTTAAAAACGTATTAAAATGTTTTAGGTGCGTGTGCTGTAAACTAACAATGCAAAGTGAATGAACAAAAGAGAAGTTTAAATTAAGGTACATATTTATAAAGGGCCATTAATGCCGGCCAAAAATTACCGCTGCACATCACCGCGGAAAAAATAACATTTTCGCTATATTTCTAAAGGCGAACCACATTGCCGCGAAAAGCATTACTGATGCAATGTGCGGCGGTAATTTGAACTCAATTCGCAACAATACTGTACTTAGCGTAATGCGCTAAGTACAGTATTGTGGTAAAGAGAGCTCAAACCCAATGTACAGAGCAGGGGTCTGGGAGGGGCTGTTAGGAAAGGATCGTGCTGTGGGTGGTTGCATCCGCCGCCACAGGGGGCAGGCGGAGTCCTCCCTCGCCCCTTCTCCCTTGCCCACGGTGACAACTCGGCACACAACCCCTTCCCAGCAGCCCCCCCATACACTTGCGAGGAGGGGAAAGGAGGGTCCTGCTGGAGGGTGGAGGGACACTCCAGCGGGGGCACTGAGAAGTGCCTTTTGGGGCTTAGGGTATCCTGCACTCGAACTGGGACCCTGATAGGGCCGGGGAGGGTGGCCCCAGTTCAAGCTGTGGGATCCCCTAAACCCCAAAAGGCACTTGTAAGAGCCCCTGCTGGAGGGTCCCTCCACCCCTCCCAGTGGGTCCCTCTCTTCCCCTCCCTATGAGAGTACGGGGCAGGGGGCTGGGAGGGGCTACTGGGAAGAGGTCGTGCGGCAGGTGGTCTCCGCCATGGGGGGTAAGGGCGGGATGGGCAGGGGCTATACTGAAAAAATTACTTTGCCTCACCTTAATCTATAATTGAATACATGTAAGTAGCACTTACTCTGATTTGTGTGTGTTGTTGCATGCCTTTAATCCAGCACACATTTTGTTTAGGACCAGTAACCTCCCTCTTTTAACCACTCCCACTTCCATCTGACCTGACTTTTTCCCCACAAACCAACTGTCAAGCCTGCACACAGCATACAGCATTCCAACTGTCAAAACTGTCACCATTTCAGCTAAAGAAAAACTGCTCACATAAGAATAGCTTTTCAAAGCAAGGAACTTGATTGACAACTGAAATATAAGAAGTTTTGGATTGGATATCTAAATAAATAGGGGGCAGATCAACAAAAAAATGATACAGTGGTGGTTGGGAAGAATTATATTTTCCAGTTATGGTCAATTTAAAATAACCTATCTTTCGGTATAAATGCCCTTTAAGCTTGAAGTCATGTGATGAGATGTAAGTTATGTGACTATCATGTGATTTGATGTCATACCAATCAGACCCTATAAATCTGATGGTAATTAACCTCATTTGTATAAGCCTAATGAAGGGACTGAAGCATCCAGAAACATTGTTATAATTATGAGAAATATGTGAATAAAGATTTTGGAGTGATGCACCTACTTGCTCTGTTTGTTTTACATATTGGGGAGGATGGATACCCCTATGTGCGTGCACCCTATTTACTGTTATATTACTCACCTGGAATGCTGATCCAACTTGTCGATATTTTTATAAATAAAGGTAGGGGTGCTCCTGGACAATTCACCAATTTGCTCATCCATAGAACAGTGCACTCCAAGGTCTTGTGAATAGACATCATTTATTAAACCGTCAACATAGCAACGTTTTCGTCCCTGGACCTGGACCTCTACTATATAGCTAGTGCCAAAGAAATTAAAGTGCTACTATTTTAAAGTGTGTACTGTAATGTACTAGGTGCTCAGGTGCTTAGTATCTTTGCTAAATAGAGATGGACTAGAACTTAAACTATCGGATTTTACAATTTGGAACAAACTTTGCAGACTTTGGACTTTTCGAATTTTATTGAATGTGTGGAAATGATCCAACACATGTCCCAAATTCATTAAAAAAATTATATGATGCATACTCTGCATACCTCACACCATACCTGTGGTATGAGGTATGTCCAGAGGGGCCAAACCTGCCTGGCTCCTCAACAATGGTGTCAAACTTCAGTGAGCCTAGTCTAACTCAATGGTTCTGCTGCTGAAGCCTGTGAAGCGTTACCCTTTTGCCTGCTTTCCTCTGTATGATGCAAACCATGGGGAAGAGAACTCAATGTGGTGTTGGGTATGTCCAGAGGAGCCTGTCTGGCTCCTCAACAATGGTGGCAAACTGCAGTAAGCCTACTCTAACTCAATGGTTCTCCTATTGTAAAGTGTTACCCTTTTGCTAACTTTCCCTTTCACCCTTGCAAAATGCATACTCTGAGAGAGAGAAGCCAATGTGGTGTGGGGTATATCCAGAGGGGCCAAGCCTGCCTGACTCCTCAACAATGCTGGCAAACTGCAGTGAGCCTACTCTAGCTCATTGGTGCTGATGCTATGAAGTCTGACCCTTTGCCCGCTTTACCCTATATATTGTATGTAGATGCAAATTGCAAAAAAAAAGATTAAGGGGGAATTTAAGTGGAAATACATAGAGAAAAGAGCACTATTTTTCATATCCTAATGACCTTAACCTGCCTAAAAATTGGAGCATGCTTGACCTATCAAACAGCCAATCAGTAGAAATTACTGTAATGAACATTTCATGGTAGTGTGTATTCTGAAAAGAAGAAGGACCATTACAGAACCTGAAATGTTAGCTCACTAATGTAAGCAGCAGGGAATAGCAATAGAATTCAACTGATTTTTCAAAATGGAAGATTTTATATATATATATATATATATATATATATATATATATATATATAATAACTAGGTATATGTTATATAAACTAAGAATTTGAAAAAAAAAATATATTTTCCAAAGAATTTCCTGTTAAAGACAGAATTTTGTATTTTAATTATTACCCCCTTTTGTTGAAATAGGTGTCATGGGCATGATTGCTCCTGTATAATAATGAACCCCTTTTTAAGAGATTCAGCGACAGATTCAGAGACAGATTCTAGAAATATTGAATATTTGGAAAAAATATTAAATTTTCAGGATAATTATCAAATGTTGAAAACAGACGCTCGAAAGTAGCATGCGTGTGAAGAAAATTACTTTATTTTAAGTACGTGTTTCCAGGACCATTTCCCAGGTCCCAGAGCCATGTACAGTAAGTTACCATTGCCATTTTAACATTGTTTCAATTCAAGCTTTTCAAACTATTTGCCCCGATTGCTTTTGGAAGTATGAAAGCTGATTTAACACATTTCTCATATAACAATTTCTCCATGTTTTTGCTTATAGAACTTATCCCTGTATTTGAAATAGGTGGTATTCAGGCACAAGTCCAACAAGGAACACACCTGTTCTGGGTTGAGATCAGTTCTGCTGGTAAGAGTGCTGTTTTAACACCTTACTCTGGGCGTTCCTATAACACCTCTTAGCCACTATCTAATCACACCCTTAACACCTGGCTGTGATATGCTAATTGGGATTTTCCAGGGTACATAATTGCCACAGATTCTTGTACAAGTCATTCTGAATTGAGAAAGCCAGTCAGATGACTAGCGAAACGTCTTCAAGAACTACATTTCAAGTCCAGTTGATCTAATTGAATACATCAGATATACCATGACCTGGATGAATGAGACCCTTCACAAGCAAATCCTAGATGCAAACACAATTCAAAGGACAGGCATCTCATGGAGATTAAAATTAAACTTTTAATGTAATTCGTTAAAATCAGCTCACAGTCACATAGTCAAAGTCCGGTACACAAAGAAGGAGAGGTGGGAGGAGCCTTCACAACAAATGCCCCGCCGAGTCCAAGCCCAGCATGCAAAGTACATTTGAAGGCGGAGATGTTGAAGGAGGAGATGTTGGAGGCGATGGTCCCCATGGTTTGAACTAGATATATATATAATATATATATATTTTGTGATTTCTGTTGTCTCTCAGCTACCAGGGTACTTTTGTACATTAATACATTTAAAAGGGAAAGCAAGCACACTCCTCTGGATTATTAAGAAGACTTTTTTTGCTATTTATTATTATTTAAGTACACGCTTAATTAACACATTCTGCGTTTCATCCTCATGTCGGCCAGGGGATGGCAGAAATGTGTTGATGCAACCACATTCAAAGGACAGGCATCTCAGGAGATTAAAATTAAATTTTAATGTAATTTGTTAAAATAGCTCACAGTCACATAGTCAAAGTCCAGTACACAAAGAAGGAGAGGTGGGAGGGACAACAGCGTTTCGTGATTACATCACTTCCTCAAAGGCCAAGCGTCAGGCTGTTGTCCCTCCTACCTCTCCTTCTTTGTGTACCGGACTTTGACTATGTGATGTGAGCTGATTTAACGAATTACATTAAAAGTTTAATTTTAATCTCCATGAGATGCCTGTCCTTTGAATTGGTTTGCATCTAGGATTTGCTTGTGAAGGGTCTCATTCATCCAGGTCATGGTATATCTGATGTATTCAATTAGATCAACTGGACTTGAAATGTAGTTCTTGAAGACGTTTCGCTAGTCATCTGACTGGCTTTCTCAATTCAGAATGACTTGTACAAGAATCTGTGGCAATTATGTACCCTGGAAAATCCCAATTAGCATATCACAGCCAGGTGTTAAGGGTGTGATTAGATAGTGGCTAAGAGGTGTTATAGGAACGCCCAGAGTAAGGTGTTAAAACAGCATTGTTTTAACAGCACTTTACCAGCAGAACTGATCTCAACCCCAACAGGTGTGTTCCTTGTTGGACTTGTGCCTGAATACCACCTATTTCAAATACAGGGATAAGTTCTATAAGCAAAACATGGAAAATGTTATATGAGAAATGTGTTAAATCAGCTTTCATACTTCCAAAAGCAATCGGGGCAAATAGTTTGAAAAGCTTGAATTGAAACAATGTTAAAATGGCAATGGTAAATTACTGTCATGGCTCTGGGACCTGGGAAATGGTCCTGGAAACACGTACTTAAAATAAAGTAATTTTCTTCACACGCATGCTACTTTCGAGCGTCTGTTTTCAACATTTGATAATTATCCTGAAAATTTAATATTTTTTCCAAATATTCAATATTTCTAGAATCTGTCTTGAATCTGTCGCTGAATCTCTTAAAAGGGGTTCATTATTATACAGGAGCAATCATGCCCATGACACCTATTTCAACAAAAAGGGGGTAATAATAAAATACAAAATTCTGTCTTTAACAGGAAATTCTTGGAAAATATATTTTTTTTTCAAATTCTTAGTTATAAACATATACCAGTTATTATATATATATATATATATATATATATATATATACAATACAAGAATTGTGGAAGCACTCCAATTAGGCTAATTTACAACTACATTAGTGGAAGTGCTACTGATCTGGTCATTGATGGAATGTGCATTGATTACTTTTCTATGTTTGTATATATATATTATATAATATATAATATATATATATATAAAATCTTCATTTTGAAAAATCAGTTGAATTCTATTGTATTCCTGCTGCTTCATTAGTGAGCAACATTTCAGGTTCTGTAATGGTCCTTCTTCTTCCAGAATACACACTACCATGAAATGTTCATTACAGTAATTTCTATTGATTGGCTGTTTGATAGGTCAAGCATGCTCCAATTTTTAGGCAGGTTAAGGTCATTAGGATATGAAAAATAGTGCTCTTTTCTCTATGTTTCCACTTAAATTCCCCCTTAATCTTTTTTTTTGCAATTTGCATTACATACAATATATAGGGTAAAGCGGGCAAAGGGTCGACTTCATAGCATCAGCACCAATGAGCTAGAGAGGCTCACTGCAGTTTGCCAGCATTGTGAGGAGTCAGGCAGGCTTGGCCCCTCTGGATATACCCCACACCACATTGGCTTCTCTCTCTCAGGATGCATTTTGCAAGGGTGAAAGGGAAAGTTAGCAAAAGGGTAACACTTTACAATAGGAGAACCATTGAGTTAGAGTAGGCTTACTGCAGTTTGCCACCATTGTTGAGGAGCCAGACAGGCTCCTCGGACATACCCAACACCACATTGAGTTCTCTTCCCCATGGTTTGCATCATACAGGGAAAGCAGGAAAAAGTGAACGCTTCACAGGCTTCAGCAGCAGAACCATTGAGTTAGACTAGGCTCACTGAGTTTGACACCATTGTTGAGGAGCCAGGCGGTTTGGCCCCTCTGGACATACCTCATACCACAGGTATGGTGTGAGGTATGCAGAGTATGCATCATATAATTTTTTTAATGAATTTGGGACATGTGTTGGTCATTTCCACACATTCAATAAAATTCGAAAAGTCCAAAGTCTGCAAAGTTTGTTCCAATTGTAAAATCCGATAGTTTAAGTTCTAGTCCATCTCTATTTAGCAAAGATACTAAGCACCTGAGCACCTAGTACATTACAGTACACACTTTAAAATAGTAGCACTTTATTTTTTTGGCACTAGCTATATAGTAGAGGTCCAGGTCCAGGGACGAAAACGTTGCTATGTTGACGGTTTAATAAATGATGTCTATTCACAAGACCTTGGAGTGCACTGTTCTATGGATGAGCAAATTGGTGAATTGTCCAGGAGCACCCCTACCTTTATTTATAAAAATATCGACAAGTTGGATCAGCATTCCAGGTGAGTAATATAACAGTAAATAGGGTGCACGCACATGGGGTACCATCCTCCAATATGTAAAACAAACAGAGCAAGTAGGTGCATCACTCCCAAATCTTTATTCACATATTTCTCATAATATAACAATGTTTTATGTGCTTCAGTCCCTTCATTAGGCTTATACAAATGAGGTTAATTACCATCAGATTTATAGGGTTGATTGGTGACATCAAATCCATGATAGTCACATAACTTCATCTCATCACATGACTTCAAGCTTAAAGGGCATTATACGAAAGATAGGTTATTTTAAATTGACCATAACTGGAAAATATAATTCTTCCCAACCACCACTGTATCATTTTTTGTTGATCTGCCCCCTATTTATTTAGATATCCAATCCAAAACTCTTATATTTCAGTTGTCAATCAAGTTCCTTGTTTGAAAAGCTATTCTATGTGAGCAGTTTTTCTTTAGGAAATGGTGACAGTTTTGACAGTTGGAATGCTGTATGTGTGTGCAGGCTTGACAGTGGTTTGTGGGGAAAGTCAGGTCAGATGGAAGTGGGAGTGGTTAAAAGAGGAGGTTACTGGTCCTAAACAAAATGTGTGCGGATTAAAGGCATGCAACAACACACACAAATCAGAGTAAGTGCTACTTACATGTATTCATTATAGATTAAGGTGAGGCAAAGTAATTTTTTCAGTATAGCCCCTGCCCATCCCGCCCTTACCCCCCATGGCGGAGACACACTGCCGCACGACCTCTTCCCAGTAGCCCCTCCCAGCCCCCTGCCCTCCTCTCATAGGGAGGGGAAGAGAGGACCCACTGGGAGGGGTGGAGGGACCCTCCAGCAGGGGCTCTTACAAGTGCCTTTGGGGTTTAGGGGATCCCACAGCTTGAACTGGGCCACCTCCCCGGCCCTATCAGGTCCCAGTTCGAGTGCAGGATACCCTAAGCCCAAAGGCACTTCTCGTGCCCCCGTGGAGTGTCCCTCCACCCTCCAGCAGGACCCTCCTTTCCCTCCTCGCAAGTGTATGGGGGGGCTGTGGGAGGGGTTGTGTGCCGAGTTGTCACCGTGGGCAAGGGAGAAGGGGCGAGGGAGGACTCCCGCTGCCCCCTGTGGCGGCGGATGCAACCACCCACAGCACGATCTTCCTAACAGCCCTCCCAGACCCCTGCTCTGTACATGGGTTTGAGCTCTCTTTACCACAATACTGTACTTAGCGCATTACGCTAAGTACAGTATTGTTGCGAATTGAGTTCAAATTACCGCCGCACATTGCATCAGTAATGCTTTTCGCGGCAATGTGGTTCGCCTTTAGAAATATAGCGAAAATGTTATTTTTTCCGCGGTGATGTGCAGCGGTAATTTTTGGCCGGCATTAATGGCCCTTATAAAATGTACCTTAATTTAAACTTCTCTTTTGTTCATACTTTGCATTGTTAGTTTACAGCACACGCACAAAAACATTTTAATACGTTTTTAAACATTCTCTAAAAATTTCTATGGTTTATTTCAGATTTGCAAGCTTATAAATAAGATTAGGTACCATAAATATGCACCCACAATAAACAAACAAAAAAAAAAGACCAATCAATCCAAAGCAAATATCAGATTTACTAGTCTGTAGAATTACAAGATTAAATTTTCTTTTTGCCTCATATTTTATATTTTATTGTGTGTTTTCTGCCTGTGCACAATAAAATATGCTGTGATTTGTACTTTATACCATAAATCAAACAAAGAAACTATTTCTAATTCAAAGAAACAAGAGAATATGGAACATGTGTACAATCTTTGATTCTGTAATCCAATAAGAATATGATTTTCTTTCTTATAATACTTTTCATTGAAGGCTTCCTCCTTCTTTGCCATATCATTAAATATGATGTCAACATTTCTTCTAACAGTCATGGGGATAATGTCATTGGCCAATTTATCTTTCTCTCGTTCCATACACACTTTGAAAAATCTTGTTTCCCAAATGAATGAACTTAGCAGCCGTATGATTTACACACAACTAAAAGAAATATTCTGAATCAAGGACCGTCAAAAATGACTGTCCATAGCATTCTTTACAATTAACCAGACTATGCGTTTAAAATGAATGTCACTTCTTTTATTTCTAATACCCCCAAACATTTTGTGAAGCCTTTAATCACTGTGGATTAATGCCAGGATTGTTGCACATATTTCAGTTACAGGATAAGCTTATTCTTTTTGCATGGAATGATTTCATCTTTTTGGATTTGGATGTGCTGTCAAGTTACTGTACAATACTTATCGACACAATCAACTGAGACTAAGATTTGTATGCTTTATTAATATACTATGTAAGTGATTCCTTTGCCTACTCAACACAAAAAGATTATATAACACACAAGTTGCTTTTCTGTTCTTCATAAAAAGCAGAGATGAAACAATAATGTATCATGATTACAAGAAATATCTCTGGTAAACTGGAGAGTTAATCCTAAAATTGCCAAGGTTGGTTATAAATGATGGGTGACTGATACATGCACAGGAGATTCAGTCTGGATAATAAGAAGGAGAAAAGTGATCTTTATATTTCAAAATGCAATTTTAATGTACTTAAAGTGTGTGGTTTTGCTTAGGTGGGATAGAGAGAGTATTGTTTAGTTATCGATTGCAGAGACATTTTCTACTTTCCTACAATTTACTCTGTCCAGTGCAATAAAAATAATAAGAAAAAACTAAAGAATTTGTCAGATCTTTGACAATGGCTTTCATCAGACTTGGAAGGAGATATTAAAAGAGATTTTAAAGAGCAGCTTAATATAAAAACTTTTTGGCAGCGAGCTTGTCTCGTTTTCTTTAGTTGCACTATTACTTTGCATGTCCTGAAGGCATTTATTTCATTATATGGGTCTTTAATCTCCAAATATATATATATATATATATATATATATATATTTTATTATTTTTTTTAAGCTGATGGTGTGTTATTGAATTCTCAGTTAAATCAGAAGTAGATGCACAGTGGAGATGCTACACTTAATTACAGGCCAGCCGCTTCCTTATCTCTGCACCCCATAACTGACAACTGACATGCCCTGATGCTAATTACATAAGCCCCTATTAGTCATGTACGCATGTATGTTTTATTTTAGGTTACCTAACCTTTTACTTCTGCTTTAATTCAAAGAAAACTACCAACAACCAATTGTTGCTAAAACTCTATTTCCCCTCTTATAATAACTCTTCCCTATGCTTTTATTTTATTATCCCCAAAATAAAATTAGATCTATACCAGTCTTCAAATAAAAACATATGCCCACATTTAATTATTGTCAATCAACTGAACAATAATTTGTGTATGAAATCCACCCAAGTTATGATTTGGATCATATTTTTCAGGACATTTGGTTTATGTTTTCTAAATCTCTAAAAGTTTATCAACTCTTTGTTAGAAACGTCTGTGCTGTATTAATCCTATTTTAGTTCATTCTATTCCAATTTTCAGTGGATATGAAAGACGTGGTTTAAATGTTGCCATGCAGCAAAATTTTAAGAAGCTGCTGCTTTAACTTCTTCAGCTAAACACAAACCACATTTATATCCACTTTGATCCAGAATCGCAGCTCTCCCGCAGTTAAACCCCCCAAAATAATAGCACTTATAAATATTTAGTAAGCTGGAAAGTCGCAGAATGCTTGCATTCTAATCTAAAAATGTTGCTGTTCTCAACTTTCTAACCTTGAATTATTAGCCTTGTATTTTGTCTGAACTAGTGCTAGTAATCCATGGGGAATGTAGATGTATTCTGTTCTCTCTCTGTGTAGAAGTTATGGACAAATAAGTCAAGTTAAGCTGGCCATACACTACCACAACATTACACTGATTTGACTTTTAATCCTTAATGAATGTTGAATCAATTGTAGTGAAGTGAAGCTGCAGACATTCCCGCAACATTTCCCAGACGAATTATATTTATGATCGATATTATGATTGTAATATTGTGCAAGACAGGAACATCGGTCAAATGTCAGGAGGTACCGGTAAGTTTGTAGCTTATGGCTAAGTTTGTTTTCAATATTTCTTCCATTGCTAGTTGCACTTTTATCTAGTGTTTTTAGAGCAGGTTCATTGGCTGCATTGGCTGCAATGATTGCATTACAGTGACAGGAAAACTTTGTTAGGATTTAAGGAAACACCTGAGCTCTTGGGAAAAGTAATTGTTGATACAGTTACAGACTTGCAATGTATACTGTAAATAAAATTTAAGTTTTACAAAACTTTAAGGGAGAGCTAAACTTAATTTTTTAAAATCCTAATCCTTAATTTTTTTCTCCCCAGAACACCTATACATTGTAAGATTCTTCTCTTGTATGTTGCATTTAGTACATGTAAGTAATAGATTCTGTAACATAGAAGGATTCCATCTTGTTGCCAGTACAACTCATAGCCCATGTTGGCTTCAAAGAGCCACGCTACCTGACCCTGGGATTCACCGTCTCTATGCACAGAGTTTCTAGCTTCCTGGAGCAATACAAAATAGTGAACTGAAATGTACTTACATCTATTGCATCTGCAGTGGTGGCGTACAGCTAAAGTTCTGGTCTTGGAAACAAACTGACAATTTGGACACAGGTTCAATTTCCAGGCTTCATTTTTTTGGTCAATATTATGTTTCTAGCACAATATAGAGATTCTACATGTACTGAAATCCCACCTTAATGTCTCTTATGGCATAGAGGTAGAAAGCTTTCTTTTTAGGAAGACACAGTATAGAACTTTGCAGGTTCAATTCCTCAGACTTACTTTTATATTTTACTGAAATGTTAATATTCTGTTTCTTACATCCATGCTAGCAAATAAATAAACTGCAAAGATTACTTTTCTTTTTTGTATGAAAAAGCAAAGGAATTTATCATTGTTAGGGACAGGAGCATTTGTAATGTGTTTACACAAAAACTGCACTGAAATCTGTGTTCTGTGTAAGAAGAAGGGATGATCTCTGAGCTGTAACATGATTGGCTGTCAGCTTTCAGAAAGCAAGGCTGAGCTTCCTGTGAAGTGTACTGCATACACTAAGCTGGGTGTTACCAGATAAGGTGAATTATGGGAGCTGATCCCTAGTACCCACGGGTTATTTTTATAAATCCCCCAGCATTCACAACAAAGGTAGAGGTGAGACACAGTTTTTTGTATCTTTGTGAATGTGTTCTTTGTATTGGGGCAATGTTGTCTGGAGATTGTAGTTTTCCTTTAAGTATATCCTAAGCTATTATTATAATAGAAATGATAGATATATATTATATGTCTGTTGTGTGTTAATATATGGATTGCATATGACAAATCCTAGTTTCTTATCAATTTGTTTGCGGTCTATTTAGATTTAGTAATCAGTAATGCAATATGCATTCCTATCATATAATCCCATTGGCATGTTGGGAACAACCAAGGATATCCAGACTCCCAAAAGATTCTGCTAATTTATTTATTGGTTTTGAAAAAAATACAAGCAAACGTAAGGTGTACAGTGTAAATTAAAATGTAATGTATGTTTACACAATGAAAAGGATTCTAAATCCCATAGTGTATCTGATCATTTTCAAACCATCGAAATGTGTTGAGATCGAGATGTCTCCTTAGATACTAATATGAATCAGTATCTAACAGTTTCTATGCTGCTTTTAAGATCTCCAAGATACAGAGGAATTACTCTCATAATTACACCCAGGATTCTGTCCATTCTCAGCATTTCACAAAATGGGCTATGAAGGAACAAAATGTGTTTACAATATAAAATATTTAATTTTGTTGGTTATATTAGATTTAGTTCTGTTAATTTATAAAGTACCCTGAATGTTACAGAGCAACAGATTATAAGCAGATGCATAAACCCCAGTGATGCAACACAAACATTACAATTTCTACAAGTTAGTTTTTTTTCCCTGGTCCTACATGGCAGTGGTTATTAATGGGTTTATTCTCCCGGGCTGCTTTAGTGACAAGATAGACCCTCACCAAGTCTATAAATAGAGGATTAGGAAGCCCAGCCCCTTACCTTTATTCATTCCTGTCTTCCTGGGTGACTTATGTTTCCTGCTCTCCCTCCTGGTCTGCACCTAAATGCTTGCATGATGTGCAGACATGTTTCCTTCTCTACATTCACGTGCAGGTGCACCAGAGTTCTTGCAGAATCGCGATGATGCGACCTGTGAAATGCCTGCAATTTTTTTTAAAAACTTCATTTTGTGCCTCTTTGTATGTTTTCGGCCACTCCTGTGTACAGCAATGGAGAATTAATGTTGTGGAAGTTCTTCTCTGCCCTACTACTTAAGAAACATGTGCTTGCAGCATCCTTTCAATCTCTAAATCTCAATCACAAATACTTATGACCCTCCTTATGTTACAGTGCCTGCAATGAGTTCTAGATGGACTAGGAGTTCAGGATCATGGGGGTAAGCCTTCTGACTTCATGTGTCTTCCCTAAATTAGAATTCATGTCAATTTTTAATTTTATTTTTAAGTTCCCCTTCCAGACAACACAAAAATATGACCAAGCCTATCATCATAAGAATGCCAGCTCTATCTGGACAAAAATCATGTGAGGAATGCCTCTCCTTCAGATCCCAGGGTGAGCTTCTAAGCTCAGTTAAACAGATGATGGACTCATCTCTTTCAAAATTTTCTAAAGCTATGTTAAACAAGGTTTTTGGTATGATTCAGTAAAATGAACCAGGCAAGAGAGCTGTACAGATGGAAGAATCCCAATCTGAAGATATCCTAACATGGGAAATCTCTCTCATATAATTAGGAAGATGAAAAACACCTTACGCATTTCAGAGCCAGTCCATCCAGGACCATCGTATCTGATGTTTGGCAAAAAATCTCAGGATTCAGCCATGTTATATGTACATCATCAATTCTTATAAACCATTAAACAAGAGTGTAAAAAGCATGACAAAATTTTGAAAAGACATACCCTTTCAATCAAGCAATAACCAACTCCTGGGATGAACCGCGCAAGGTCGACACAGCCATTATCAAAACCACTAGAAAGACCATACTAGCAACTGAAGATACCATAGCTCTTCGAGACCATATGGACAAGAAAGAAAACCCTATGGTCGAAAGAATTTATTTTGTCTGGAGAAGCTGTCCATCCTCCCATAGCAATCACAAGCCTGGTAAGGGCCAATCATTACTTTAGTATAAGCTACCAGGCATGAGCTACTCAAATTACTCAAAGATGTGAAAGACACAAACAAATATATCACTGAAGCTTCCATGGATTCTTTCAAACTCTCTGCAAAGTTCATGAGCGCTGCCATTGTGGCCAGAAGAGCCCTGTGGCTCAGACAATGGAAAGCTGATGGGCAGTCAAGACAAAGTCTCACTTCTATACCGTTTGGCTCAAAATTAGAGGAACTGATTGAGAGAAACTCAGCCAAAAAAAAGCCTTCCATCAACCAGGTTTGGCAGAGGAGCTCCTACATCATCTTATTCTTCCACATCATCTCCTCTTTTTCCTAGATCAAATTTTAAAAATACCAAGCAGTTCAGACCAGGCAAGTCATTCCTCCAACAAGAAGCATGGAGAGGGGCCCCTTCCCAGCAGCCCTTTCATGGAAGATACCAGATTATACTGAAAGTTTGTGATTCCATCATCTCCCAGTGGAGGGGAAGCTTTTCTTCTTCAGGGAGGTATGGGCTTGGTCGACATTGGACTCTTGGGTCCTGAAAACTCTGGAACAAGGATTCTTCTCTTCCAGAACTCCTTCCACGACCAAAGCCAAAACAGCTTTATCTTTGATATTCATAGATCTGCAAAAGAAAAGTATCATAGAACAAGCTCCAGCATCACAAAGGAAACAGCTAATTTATTCCCATATCAGGCGAATTTCATCCAATTCTAAATCTTAAGTTCCTTAACTCATTTCTACAAGAAGGAGAACTTAAAATCAATAACAACTCAAATTCACCACTGCGACTGGATGCTCAAAATGATCTCAAGGTTGCCTACTACCATTACAATGGTCAATTGCAATGACAGATGCAAGCCCATTGGGTTGGGGAGCAACATATCTGAACATTTCTGCCCTGTTATCCTCAGCCTCTCAGAACATGAGGGAGATGATGATGAGTTTTTCAAGCCCTGGAACACTTCAGGACTCAAGAACAAACCTATACAAATTTGAACAGACAATGCCAAAATGCCAAGAGTGGGGTTACGAAGCATTTGGTAACTTGGTAAGTTGCCAAGAAGATTTTATCATGGGCAGAATCTCATCTCCCACAAATCAGTGTGTGCCATATTACAGACATACATTACAGCAACAACAAAGCAGACTATCTCACTAGGCAAATGATCTGCCTTAACGAATGGAAACTTCATCCAGAGGTATTTACCCTCATAGTTCAGAATTGGGGCATCCACTATATGGACCTCATGGTGACTCAAGTGCAACTGGAAAGGTTTTGTTCCAGATTCAAAGATCCTAAGGTGATAGTGACAGATGCTTTCTCCTTCAAATGGAGTCATCACTACTTTTACCATATTTGCACCAATCCCATAAATACAGAAGGTCATCAAGAAAATCAGAGACAACAATGCATCTATAATAGTGATACTCCCATGGTGGCCGAGGAGGCCCTGGTTCAGTTTGGCCCTCCAAATGTCAGTCTCATCACCAATAAGACTACCCTTGAGGGGGGATCTCCTACCACAGGGACCAATAAATCACCCAGACTTGCTAACCCTAAATCTAGCAGTCGAAACTCTTGTAGAGTTTTTACAAGACGGTCTGGCAAAAGAACTTTTCAACCCTAAAATCACAGGTTACAGCCATCTCAGCCCTAACTGGTACAAACATGGGCTCTGGACCCCTTGGTGATACGTTTTTTTTCAAGGTGTCAAACACATTAAATCTCAGATAAGAACGTAAGTCTCTCCATGGGACCTTTCTATTGTCCTTCAGGATCTACAATAAGTTCCCTTTGAACCTATTGAATCATGCTCCATCAGACACATTACACTCAAAACCATTTTTCTCATAGGATATCTAAACCATTTCTTTGTGTTCTATTGAAATAAAGTAGTATTGAGACCAGACATGGTTACATTGGTTAAAAAAATCAGGCAGTCTTGGCAGCCTCCTCTCCTCCAAAACCCGCAAGAGGAAAGCGCAAGGTCTGCCTGATTTTTTAGCTGTCGCACTTAATGACATCACCGGCGCGCGCACAGCGCAAGTGGAAATTATCAGAATACTGTGGCAAACTGCATGATGCTGCTTTCAGAATCGCATGGGGGAGGTCCTGACAAAGGAAGTTCAGCACAGAACAACCTTTACCCACTGCAGGTAGGGTATGGGAGGGTGATAGACATAAATAAAGACCACAACATTTTCTCTTAAAGCCACAGCTACACACTAACAGCAAGTTGTATAGATGGTTTACTTATCCTTTAAGTCCCATTGGTAACCACTGCTGTGTAGGACCTGGAAAAACATACTTACCAAATTTTTCATTTTCTTATCTGTAGCACAGCAGTGGTTAGCTATCCTCCCTTTTTTCTCTGGGGCTGGGCTTCCTAATCGTCTATTTATGGACTTGGGGAGGGTCAATCCTGTCACTCAAGCAGCCAGAGGGAATTAACCCATTGGTAACCACTGCCGTGTTACAGACCAGGAAAAGAAAATTTTGGAAAGTATGAGGGGATTTTTAGTTTTACTTCTGTGTTCTAGCCTCAGCTACCCATTAGCTTGATTTGCTGCTTCTAGACACAACCCACATCCCTAGGAAGATTAGGGTTATTCTCAGTTGCTTGGTATCAGTGGCGTAACTAGGAATCACTGGGCCTCCAGTAAAACTATGATGGGGCCCCTATCTATGCTTCATCCACAGTGGTTTTCTGGGAAGAGGCTTTATCTGTCATAGAAAAATAAGAAGATGGGGGCCCCCTGCAGTTGATCCCTCTGCTCCCCTGATTGTTACTCCCCTGCTTGGGATATTTGCTCCATAACAAGTCTACTTTTCTGACCAAGTCCATTTAAAAGTCATCTATATTGTTGGAGATGCCAGAACTTCTGAAAATGGTTTAAACTAAAATCAAGCTTGGGGGTTAAATTTCTTTCTGACAAAACATGTGTGAAAATTGAGACTTTTAAAAGAATAATTCTGGCCATACAGTAACTAGATATTAGATGAATTCAATGTTCAAGCAGCGATTTTTTCTAACTTTGTGCAGAGTGGCAGTATTACATTCTAAACTCCACAATCATCCATTTTTTAGGTGTTTGTCCGAACATTGCAGGAATGTTGGTAATGTCTAATAGTGTATGGCCACCTTACAGCGGCAGTAGCAGAGTGCTGGATTGCTGTTTTAACTTTTATAAGGTTTGCATCTTTTCCTACAATTTTTTTCAATTGCTCATAATTCTCCTTTTAATTTTAAAAGATAAGTATAAGCTTGTATACAAGATTCCGAAAAATCTTTAAATATAAAAAAAAATCCATAACCTGAAGCATAAACACAAAATCTGCATTAAATTAATTGACAGGTGCATAGGCAGCTGAGATGCTTAAGAAATTAATTCTATAAATAAAAAGGTGCACAAAAATAATCTCAACACACTTAAAGGGATGAAAGGGCATATCACAACAAATCTGTCAAAAAAAAACAGACTTCAAAATAAATTTCACTGCTATGCAAAGGGAGTTTTTTTTTAAACTCTTAATTGTTTCCAGAATAACGTTAATATATTAAAAATGTTCATTTGGAAGTATAAAGCCTTTCTGAGTAATTGTGTCATTAACTTCAGACAGAGCTTCTTATTTTAAGAGATGGGTATAGTTTAGTAGGATGGATAAATTGAAAAAATGAAACTAGAGAATTACTCAATCTCAGTTTGTGAAATTTTCTTTCCATGAAGTTTACGTCTATGTCTAATGAGTTGTTATTATTAGCAGAAAAACTAAAATAAGATGTACTTCAATCAGAATGTATATCACAAGTATATATAGCAGATGAGCAAAACTTGAAATTCCTGAACAATGTACTTTTTCAAGATTCATTATTCTAAATGAAACTTCCCTTACCCTTATAGCAAATCCTAACAAGCTCTCATATGGAATTCTGCTATAAACAGCTTTCCCTTTGTAGATAAACACAATTAAACTCAAAGGAAAACATCAGTCAAAATCGATAGCAAAGTGGTACTTGCTCTCAAAGCCCAAGTGTTTAAATGGCAATGACATGTTTGTGTAGTTAAATCTTGATGATTAATGATGACTGATGACTTTTAAAGCTAAATTGCTTTAAATTATATTCCCTATATTCACTAAAATAACACCTTCCTTATTTTCTAGGATGTCAAGATGCTAAATTTGGAAAAATACAAAGGAAAAAGTTATGATGATTCTGATTCCCAAATTCATTATTGTATTATTGTAGAATATATATATATATATATATATATATATATATATATATATATAAATGGTGTAGATCCTCTGCACACCCTCAGCGAACAGTCACCCCGGTGCATCCGAAACGGGGTACACAGCATACAAAGAGGTCGGAGCACACGAGGGATTTTAGAGAGATAAGTGGACTTTATTAACTCATGAACAACATAATCAACGCGTTTAGGCCATCTTGTGGGCGGCCGTCATCAGGATTAAATAAAGTCCACTTATCTCTCTAAAATCCCATGTGTGCTCCGACCTCTTCGTATGCTATATATATATATATATATATATATATATATATATAGTGGAAAACAAACCGGTTTGAGTATTGATTCATATACATGGAAATAGTTATCTATGACAGATATTAATAAAATGCGTTTTAATTAAAAGTATTCTTATAATCAGAAACTATTCCGAACCCACACTACTCCACCAACTACTTTAAGGAGATGCCACCACTAGCTATAAGTAGTGGAGGTCTAAGGCTGTGTACACACCATGGAATTTTTGGGCCCGATTGACTGAAATTACATTGCCTTTCAGTGGTCCATGACCAACATGCCACTGTTCGTTCGTCCAGACTGTAAGAATGGATGATAACACGCATCCGAAAACCTCTATGGACTGCATGCTTGGATGCAGAAAACTGATGGCCACAGCTATTTTTGTCGCGACTGACAAGACTAAGTCCTGGCCTTTCCAGTCAGGGCTAAGGATCTAAAGGTTGGTACCAGGACTGCAGTCATCATCTGGCCTTTAAAGCATCATAAAGCTGACACCATTGTACTCTACAGGAGGTGTTTTTGAATATTAAAAGCCAATTAGTAAATGCCTGATTTTATCTTAACCATTCACTATAAATAACAAATAGACTTTGTTGCTATCTAAAGCAGATTTGATCGTACGTATGGCTTTTATTTAATTTAGAGCTGAATTGATCTGGTATATTAGGATTTTTTTTAAAAAAAAGCCTAACACAGTGACATAGTGTCTTCAATTAGAATATAACATCTTTGGGAAAAACCAAACAAACAGAACTCAAAGGAATAGTGAGCTTCAGAGATTCAGGCTAATGACTTAATCACTTGCATTCGTAAATCTTATTATTGGAAAAGAAATTACTGTAGTGATTAAATTACAGATATTTATCTGCTAATAACCCTGATTAACTACTGATGCTAATCTGTCATCTTGAAAGCCAATATTAACTGCATCAATCTAGCAGAACAATAAACAGTTTTAAATGAAAGAAAACTTTTGTGTATTTAAATTCCAGATGTGTAATAGGAATGTGGAATGCACTAGGTTCTCAATTCTTTTTCTTGGACTAAAATTGTTGACTATAGTTGACTATGGTTGTTTTGGCCCTTTAACCTGTTGTCAGACACAAATCTGTGCTAACTTAATAAACAAGTGCTGGTTTATACTACCATTTATAAAGTTCCTGCAGAGTATATAAACCACACAATTAGTTAACAGTGATTAGAGTGCAAGCAAAATGATGTCAGCAACAATGTTCTCAGATCCTTGTAAAAAAAAGTAATGCTTTTTTTTTTTGAGGTGTTCATTTCCTCCTGGTTTAATTAATTCAAGTACATTTTTTTATTTCTATTTTTTTAAATATTTAATTTGCCAATAAATAAAATATTTTACTTTAAATGGAATTTCTCTAAAATACCTGCTGCGCAGTATCAGAAGTGTTTAGTTACTCTACCTCTTACTGTATAATGTAAATTATGGAACTGAGATACCTAAAGAAAGAATGCAGACGTTTCAGCACATAAATTTAAAGGAAAGTGCAAGAAAGGGATTTAATGTATTGCATACAGCAAAAAAAAGAAAGTTGGGCGCTGGTAGCAGGACAAATAATTAAAGCCACCTGGTTAGAGGTGTATCCCCCACTCATAAAAAATATGTATAAACAGTTCGTCTGTATCGGACAAACGGCAGATAAGAATTGTCGGCAAATCACTGAAATGTCGGTTGGCCGGGCTGAATTATTGTATGGTGTTTTTTTGCCGCCTCGATCGCCGGATGAACGTTTGTTCGTCCAAATCGTATGGACAAGTTGGAAAATCACAACCAATCGTGCAGTCCTCTATGAGCCACACGATCTGTCACACCTAACTGTCGGACACAGCTGCTTTTGGCAAGACCGACAGTCCTTCCTCCTGGCCGACCGGTCGAAACATTCAGCCTTTAGTTGCCCTTTAAATGGACAGTAGAATTCCAATACAATAGTCCAATAAAGAAATAGCCAAATCCAGTATGGCTATTACTGTATGGGACTACTGGATGGGAATTCTGATGTCCATTTACAGGGCAACTAAAGCCTCAAAACAATACAGAATCAGAAGGCAGTAGTGGTCATAATTTCTACCATCAACTTATACTTGAGTCAATCAGTTTTAACTCATTTTTCAGGTAAAAATAGGTACCTTGACTAATACTCGGATTGATTTATATTCAAGTATATATGGTAAGAATTTTTTATATGTATTTGCATTTTTTTTATTTTTTTTATTAAAGCTCCGTTATTTGAGAATACATTTTTGTGCAAAGCCAACTAGCTAAGGTTATTGAAAATTAAAAGAAATCTACTGTATATTATAATAGAAAACAAAATGCATTTTTTATACTGCAGATGTATCTGTATTGATTAGAGTTACAGTAAATGATGGGTCTTCCTGAATAACATTTTCACATCAGATTTGGTTTCTCAGTGGAGATCCCTTCAGCTGTACACAAATATGCATTGTAATCCCAATGCAGTACAGTATTGAACTAAGCTCAAGGCTAGGGTCACAGCTGAACAAGACAGTCAATAGTGCTAATGGAATGTATATATACAGTACAGTATACTCTATTTCACTCTCTCTCTGATCAACTGCTGAAAACTCTTCTGTACATATGGAGACTTCTTTGAGGCTATTTTCTTATAGGAATGTCAACTAACAACATTTTTATAAGAACCCAAATTTATGACAGGGTCAAGCAAAGAAAGACAATCATATTATGTTTTAAAACTGACTATGGTTTATTGTTCACTATAAGAAAAATGGGGAAGGATATAACTATGCAATATTATTACCTAATATGTGAATATTGAAACCTAAGAGAAAATCCATTGTGGATCAGCCCCTAGGTACAAGTGTCAAGGGAGCTCATTAAGCAAGATTTTCTTTAAACAATGAATCAATACGAGCATGCTTACCTCAGTGTTAGAAAAAGAATGTGGTGAGGAGAAAATTAAGTCCCTTTGTCACTAATTAATCTTCTTAGCCATGTCATAGTATAATAATAGAGGGTGGATGGTAACCAAGAAAATGAGGCTGAATTCATCAGATAAAACACAATCAGGGTTATTCAATAAAAGTTCTTATCTCCGGGATTCCAGTTGGAGAGCAGCCCCCCGTGCTCGAGCATACCGCCAAAACATCAGAGCAGGTAACAATTCAAATAGGTTCTGCGTCGAGGAATCACTATATGGAAACCTCATAATGAAAAAAGAAGAAATAAGAGATGTATCTCGTGTTGAACAAATTTGAGATCAACATAAGGGGTAAAGTTCATCTCTTCATTCAAACCCTCTGGTTGAACGGTTTAAAGTTAAAATTTACAGAGTCTCTACACGTAACAGTACATTATCTATGTCACCAACCTCTAATGTTAAGTGATACTTTGTGTAAATCAGATTGCAGGGACAAATGAGAGCATATATCACATTTTGTGACTTGCAATTAAAGTAGGTTTTAAGATGTAATTTGAAATTGTTCGAAGTACTGCAAGATCCTTCTGGAAATCCCCGGGACCTTAACTCCCGTGGGATTTCCTTTCACAGTTTCTCTGAAATATATCGGTACAGAACTTGGACTCTCTATGCATTTTTTCCCAATGATGTATATATTATGTCATATTGTATATTTTCCCAGATATGTATACATCACCCACGGGTGACTGAGGCAATCTGTTTCAGATACCAGTGCGGGTATGGGGTGATCACTCCGGAGATGATAACAGTATGTACTTACGTGTATATGTTGTAATTGGATGTGCCTTATCCTTCTTTCGTTCTTCGTTTTCATCTTGGTAACTAGATCTGTATTAGGGATATGCTGCACATTTTGACACTTTATCTTTAGTGTGTTATTTTTAGACTTCCGTGTTCTTGATTTACAAATGTTGTATACTTGTGCGATTGGTTAGTTGATATTGACAGCTTGATCAGAGACTGGCTGATATGACGGAAGTAGACGTGATGTGAGTCGGCATTTTTGATTGGCGATCGACATTTAATAGCGCCACCACACACAACTTTTCTCAGCGCCATTGAGAAAGCTATTACGCAAACTCGTTTGGTGCTAGACACCCCTCTCCCTCCACCTCCACTCTTGTTACGGTGATACTTTGTGATGTGAGGTCTCGAGACGCAGTCCCTTTGATTTGGTTCCGTCACGGACTTAGACCGATACCATTGTTTACCGACGTGACTGAGAAGTATAGCTCACTATCACTACACTGCCTGACTCTTTTGACTTTACTGAGGGCGTAGGAAGGGGGGTTGTTCAGAATATTGACATATGATTTTTACGATATGAACTCTGTTTCTGTTTAATATTGATAATGTATTATGGTCATTTACGTGATCAATTGTTGATCTTTTACTATTTTTGATAATAAATTATATGTTTTAGCCATTTATCCTCTACACGCTTTTGTGTTTTCTTTCTATGTATTGACTAGGATAGACTCTTTATACACTTTAGGTACGTTTTTCTTGTTTCTATACTGTATCAGGCCAGGCCATATAAAGGGACGCTCGTTGGTGGCCACTTGCATGCGCTGAGATCAACGTATCGCAGCACAAATGGCCCCACGCACCTAGTGTGGCCACTCCAATTGGGCCACACTAGTGTGCACGTGATTGGGTCACAAGCACGATCGGATCATGTGTTAAATCTCTCTGATGTGGCCTAGCCCTAGCAAATAATTAAGGGGCTGTAGCAAAGGTGCAAAAGTTTGCCCTTATTATTATTTGCAGCAACCAACCAGATATTAATTTGTTACTGTGTTACTGCAGTTAAATAACTTCCGATTCATACTGCATATTAGAGATGGAATCCGGTCTAATTAGTAACTTTTGGATCTCGGAATTACTGTATTTTTGATTGTATTCAACAATACAGAGCTACTTTCTAGGGTTACTGAGTTACTTTCTAGGGTTACTTAGGCTACTTTCTAGGTTTACTGAGGCTACTTTCCAGGTTACTGAGGCTACTTTCTAGGGTTTCTGGGGCTACTTTCTAGGGTTACTGAGGCTACTTTCTAGGGTTACTGAGGCTACTTTCTAGGGTAACTGAGGCTACTTTCTAGGGTACTGGGGCTACTTTCTAGATTTACTGAGGTTACTTACTAGGGTTACTGAGGATACTTTCTAGGGTTACTGAGGCTACTTTCTAGGTTTACTGAGGCTATTTTCTAGGGTTACTGAGTCAATTTTTAGGGTTACTTAGTTACTTTCTAGGTTTACTGGGCTACTTTCTAGGGTTACTGAGCTACTTTCTAGGGTTACTGAGGCTATTTTCTAGGGTTACTGAGGCTACTTTCGAGGGCTACCAAAAGTAGCCTTGTATTTTAACCCTTGAAAGTAACCTGCAGAACCTAAAAAATAGCTTGTGTAAAGAAGTTCATTTTATTAACATTTTGGTGATTTCCCTAACAATTTCCCGGGTGCCTGAGCCATCTACTGTAAGTTACCATGCATTTTGCCCTTATTATTCATGTGCAGCAACCAAATCAGATTAATTTTGTACTGTGTTACTGCAGTTAGATAACATCCGATTCATACTGCAGATTAAAGGTGGAAGGACAACTAAAGCCACAGAACAACACTGAACCGAAGCAGAGCACTTTGATACAAAACCAGTAATCTGTATCTTAACTGTCATTTTGGTACAGGCGCTGGGAAATTTACCTAAATTCAACATGGTTTGTGCTTTGTGCTTTACTTCACAGCATTCTAGATCACAAAGGTTGGTCAATGACTATTACGTTCTGCACATCCTCAGTCATTAGCTATGGCAGAAACTTGTTACAGTTGGTCACACCCATTAATAATCTCTAGCCAATCTTTTACAGACAGATAAAGCAAGGAAGCATGTGACTGAGGTCAGGATGTATGGTCTGACACTGCACATACACACAGATACTTTATCCAGTTCTTAACAGGCTTACATTTACTTTAATACAATTTACTGAAGTGGTTATGTTATAGCTTATTGGTGTTTTTAGGGGGGTTGTTTTCAGATTCTGAGTATAAATTGGGTTTAGTTCTCCTTTAACCCTGCAGCTGCCGGATGTGATTGCTGAGACTGGGTTTATATACAGTAATTACTATACCTACTGCACTGTGATGAAGCTTAGTGATATATATATATATATATATATATATATATATATATATATATATTACAAATAGTAAGATATGCTGCACTTCCAATCCAACGGTAATCGGGTGCCGTTGTTCAGAGGGACCTCAGCCAAACGTCCCTGATATTCATAAAGATAGAATACACGGCCCTCCATCTGCCTGAGTGAGCCACAAATAAAAGTTACCTATATATATATATATATATATATATATATATATATATATACACCACTTTTCCGATTAACAGAGCACTCGTGGGTCTTTTCTTTATATATTATATTTTATTCATGCATCATCTACGCTTTCGGCTGACTGTAGAGACCGTCCTCAGGATGTGACATCCCACGCAGGTAATTCGGAAAAGTGGTATTAAAATTGTCTCAGAAGCACCGGGGGCAAAGTTTTTGAGCGTGAGTGCGGGACACTTGGTGAATTTTATATATATATATAATAATAGATGTTCGTGCACACAAGGTCTTCTTGCAATCCGTTTATTATATTTATTAAAGTGCAAAGTAGCTACTTTGTTTGCACAGTAACTGCACTTTAATAAATTAATTAACAATAGTGAAAAGTGCCCACATGTAATATTTGCCAAATAAAGGCATTTTTTTACCAAATCCCACTGTGTGTACTGGAGTATACGGACATACTTTATATATAATCATTATCTGGTAGCACCAGGGTATAAAACATTTTTTTCATAATTTTTTACATTGAAGTTGAGTGCCCATGCATTGAGAGTTTATTTTATATATATATATATCAGCTTCTACTGCAAATTCTGTCGATCCACCGTCAGATCCACTGTGAATTTAAAGAAACTAATGGTAATGTAGTGCAAATGTGGATTTATCAGTAAAACAGAACATTAGGCTGGGTACACACACCGTATTTTCTGTCCTGACCTTTCGCCGATATATAGCAAATGTCTTCTATGGACCACACTATCACTGCCATGCCGAAATCACCTCAGATTTTTCGGCCCAACCGACCAATACACGGAAATAAATGCAATTCAGCTCCACACATCTCCTATAGACTTTGGTTGCCCAGATGTCTGTTCCTGGACATAAATTCAAAATAAAAGTGTGTAGTATATACCACGACTGTCCGAAACATGTCGTGGTTGCACAATAAATGCACGTTGTTTATAGCAATACATGTGGGGTTGTTTGAGTTTTTGGTTGCTCTATATACTACACCTTTTATTTTCAATACACGGAAATATCTGTTGGTTTGTGTGTACCCAGCCTAGTATTATATAATTATATATTTATAAATTTATAACAAAAGAAAAGGGAATAGTGTATTGGCCAACAGTGATGATAATCATGGCAATTAGAGAATTAATATATATAATATTATTATATGATCCATATATAATAGATCACATGAATGTAGGTCATGAACCTCCTTCTGGGCTTGTTCAGTGGTAACCCATTTAGGAATCCCCCCTAGAAATTCCTGCGCTTGCCACTGACTTGAATATAATAAAATGCTTTATATTTACAATATATTTAAGTCCAAATGCACTCATCCAGTATACTATATCCAGGTGCCTCCAGGTCACCAGCTCCCATTCACTATGTGTAGTGTTATAACCTCAAATTCCAATATAACTCCTGGGCACACTGTTGTTTGTGAAATCAAATCACTCTATTCAAAGTTTCGACGTCTCGCAAGACGTCTTCATCAGACATCTTTGCTTTATATTAAAATGTCTTTTATCAGATATTTACCGAAACCATGATTCATCCTTCATTCTCTTATCTTCCACCTCTAATATGCATGCATAGACATTGCTTTGAGGTATAGGATTGATTTATAACAATAACTAAACATTAATGCATAATGGTCACAAGGGATGTACAGGAGTTTTGTAATCAGAATTTCTTTAAATTTCAAGGTAAAAGTTTATGGCATTGGCTAAGAATTTTTGTTTAGATGTCAAAATCAGTCACACCGCACCAGGGGAAACCCTCTGGCAGAATCACTCCTAGCTTCTGTAGATTGTGCAACCCTTAGGGTCAGAATTTTTATAGGTACATTTCTACCTTAGATAATTCTAAGTTTGAATCTTGCCCTATATCTACCTTTGCTTCATTACTGCAGTAACACCTTCTCCAGTTGTACAAAATAATGATTAGGAATATATAAGGCATTAATCATCAGTAATAAAAGTCAAAACTGAGTGTATGGAACAGTACAATAAGAATCAGAGATTGCTACTGGGAGCACTACAATCAAATACTGGGTGAGCAGATAAGGGATATTCTCGCACTCATACATTCCCACAGAAATAAGGAAGCATTTGCAATAAATATAAAATAATTATTTAGGTGAGGCTGATGTTTATGGCAAACCTTTGGCAATGTGTTTAAAAAGAGTGGTATTGATTCTGGTACAGCACCAATTCTTCATAATTAACCCTATGTACTATGGCAACTTAATGCTATGGCTAGATAAATGTGTAATTATTTTTACAATGTAAGGTCCCTGTACTGGGCCAGCTCCATGGGCCCTATCGATAAGAGAGGACAAACCATCCAAATGTCTCCCCATGTCACTACTTGACTGCCGGCTTCCCTGAGCTGCCAGTGCAAAATTTAGAACCATTATGAATAAATGGCTTTGAGACTTTGGAGACTTCAAAATGTTCTCTGAAGCTTGACGAAGTCATATAGTGCTTCACCTATATACCAAAACCCTCTAAAGTTTAGAGTGACAGATCAGGAAATACTTCTGGGGGCCCTATACACAATTATTGTATATACATTTGATTAGACAAATATACAAGTATAATATATACAGTAAGAAGTCTGAGTTTTACTTTGTTCTTAAGTAAAACATTTTCCAAAACATTCAGGGTTATTCAATAAAAGTTCTTATCGTTTAAAATGGTGCTAATTTTGCCCCAACCAATCAGATGTTAGCTTTCAAATGTTTAAAAAAAGGATCGGATTGGTTGGGGCAAATTAGCACCATTTTAAACGATAAGAACTTTTATGAATAACCCTGATTGTGTTTTATCTGATGAATTAGCCTCATTTCTTGGTTACCATCCACCCTCTATTATTATACTATGACATGGCTAAGAAGATTAATTAGTGACAAAGGGACTTAATTTTCTCCTCACCACATTCTTTTTCTAACAACTGAGGTAAGCATGCTCGTATGATTCATTGTTTAAAGAAAATCTTGCTTAATGAGCTCCCTGACACTTGTACCTAGGGGCTGATCCACAATGGATTTTCTCTTAGGTTTCAATATTCACATATTAGGTAATAATATTGCATAGTTATATCCTTCCCCATTTTTCTTATAGTGAACAATAAACATAGTCAGTTTTAAAACATAATATGATGTCTTTCTTTGCTGACCTGTCAAATTTGGGTTCTTATAAAAATGTGTTAGTTGACATTCCTATAAGAAAATAGCCTCAAAGAAGTCTCCATATGTACAGAAGAGTTTTCAGCAGTTGATAGAGAGTGAGAGAGAGTGAATAGAGTATACTGTACTGTATATATACATTCCATTAGCACTTTGACTGTCTTGTTCAGCTGTGACCCTAGCCTTGAGCTTAGTTCAATACTGTACTGCATTGGGATTACAATGCATATTTGTGTACAGCTGAAGGGATCTCCACTGAGAAACCAAATTGATGTGAAAATGTTTATTCAGGAAGACCCCTCATTTACTGTAACTTAATCAATACAGATACATCTGCAGTATAAAAAAGCATTTTGTTTTCTATTATAATATACAGTAGATTTCTTTTAATTTCAATAACCTTGCTAGTTGGCTTTGCAAAAAAATGATTCTCAAATAACGGAGCTTTAATAAAAAAAATAAAAAAAATGCAAATACATAAAAAATTCTTACCATATATACTGAATAAAATCAATCCGAGTATTAGTCAAGGTACCTATTTTTACCTGAAAAATGAGTTAAAACTGATTGACTCAAGTATAAGTTGATGGTAGAATTATGACCACTACTGCCTTCTGATTCTGTATTTGTTGAGGCTTAGTTGCCCTGTAAATGGACATCAGAATTCCCATCCAGTAGTCCCATACAGTAATAGCCATACTGGATTTGGCTATTTCTTTATGGACTGTATTGGAATTCTACTGTCCATTTAAAGGGCAACTAAAGGCTGAATGTTTCGACGGGTCGGCCAGGAGGAAGGACTGTCGGTCTTGCCAAAAGCAGCTGTGTCCACAGTTAGGTGTGACAGATCGTGTGGCTCATAGAGGACTGCACGATTGGTGTTGATTTTCCAACTGTCCATACGATTTGGATGAACAAACGTTATCCGGCGATCGAGGCGGCAAAAAAACACCATACAATAATTCAGCCCGGCCAACCGACATTTCAGTGATTTGCCGACAATTCTTATCTGCGTTTGTCGATACAGACGAACTGTTTATACATATTTTTTATGAGTGGGGGATACACCTCTAACCAGGTGGCTTTAATTATTTGTCCTGCTACCAGCGCCAACTTTCTTTTTTTTGCTGTATGCAATACATTAAATCCCTTTCTTGCACTTTCCTTTAAATTATGTGCTGAAACGTCTGCTCTTTCTTTAGGTATCTCAGTTCCATAATTTACATTATACAGTAAGGGTAGAGTAACTAAACACTTCTGATACTGCGCAGCAGGTATTTTAGAGAAATTCCATTTAAAGTAAAATATTTATTATGGCAAATTAAATATTTAAAAAAATAGAAATAAAAATGTACTTGAATTAATAAACCAGGAGGAAATGAACACCTCAAAAAAAAAAAGCATACTTTTTTTTACAAGGACTGAGAACATTGTTGCGACATCATTTGCTTGCACTCTAATCACGTTAACTAATGTGTGGGTTATATACTCTGCAGGAACTTTATAAATGGTAGTTAAACCAGCACTTGTTTATTAAGTAGCACAGATTTGTGTCTGACAAGGTTAAAGGGCCAAAACAACCATAGTCAACTATAGTCAACAATTAGTCCAAGAAAAAGAATTGAGAACTAGTGCATTCCACATTCCTATTACACATCTGGAATTTAAATACACAAAAGTTTCTTTCATTTAAAACTGTTTATTGTTCTGCTAGATTGATGCAGTTAATATTGGCTTTCAAGATGACAGATTAGCATCAGTAGTTAATCAGGGTTATTAGCAGATAATATCTGTAATATCACACAGTAATTTCTTTTCCAATAATAAGATTTACGAATGCAAGTGATTAAGTCATTAGCCTGAATCTCTGAAGCTCACTATTCCTTTGAGTTCTGTTGTTTGGTTTTTCCCAAAGTGTTATATTCTAATTGAAGACACTATGTCACTGTGTTAGGCTTTTTTTTAAAAAAATCCTAATATACCAGATCAATTCAGCTCTAAATTAAATAAAAGCCATACGTACGATCAAATCTGCTTTAGATAGCAACAAAGTTATTTGTTATTATAGTGAATGGTTAAGATAAAATCAGGCTTTACTAATTGGCTTTTAATATTCAAAAACACCTTAGACATTGTCGCTTATATGCTTTAAAGGCCAGATGAGACTGCAGTCCTGGTACCAACCTTTAGATCCTTAGCCCTGACTGGAAAGGCCAGGACTTAGTCTTGTCAGTCGCGACAAAAATAGCTGTGGCCATCAGTTTTCTGCATCCAAGCATGCAGTCCATGGGTTTTCGGATGCGTGTTATCATCCATTCTTACAGTGGACGAACGAACAGTGCGATGTTGGTCATGGACCACTGAAAGGCAATGTAATTTCAGTCAATGGGCCCAAAATTCATGGTGTGTACACAAGCCTTAGACCTCCACTACTATAGCTAGTGGTGGCATCTCCTTAAAGTAGTTGGTGGAGTAGGTTTGGGTTCGGAATAGTTTCTGATTATAAGAATACTTTTAATTAAAACGCATTTTATTAATATCTGTCATAGATACTATTTCCATGTATCTGAATCAATACTCAAACCGGTTGTTTTCCAATAATATATATATATATATATAATAATATTATATATAATATATAGCATACGAAGAGGTCGGAGCACACATGGGATTTTAGAGAGATAAGTGGACTTTATTTAATCCTGATGACGGCCGCCCACAAGATGGCCTAAACGCGTTGATTATGTGTTCATGAGTTAATAAAGTCCACTTATCTCTCTAAAATCCCTCGTGTGCTCCGACCTCTTTGTATGCTGTGTACCCCGTTCGGATGCACCGGGGTGACTGTTCGCTGAGGGTGTGCAGAGGATCTACACCATTATATATATATATATATATATATATATATATATTCTACAATAAACAATAATGAATTTGGGAATCAGAACATCATAACTTTTTCCTTTGTATTTTTCCAAATTTAGCATCTTGACATCCTAGAAAATAAGGAAGGTGTTTTTTAGTGAATATAGGGAATATAATTTAAAGCAATTTAGCTTTAAAAGTCATCAGTCATCATTAATCATCAAGATTTAACTAACACAAACATGTCATTGCCATTAAACACTTGGGCTTTGAGAGCAAGTACCACTTTGCTATCGATTTTGACTGATGTTTTCCTTTGAGTTTAATTGTGTTTATCTACAAAGGGAAAGCTGTTTATAGCAGAATTCCATATGAGAGCTTGTTAGGATTTGCTATAAGGGTAAGGAAGTTTCATTTAGAATAATGAATCTTGAAAAAGTACATTGTTCAGGAATTTCAAGTTTTGCTCATCTGCTATATATACTTGTGATATACATTCTGATTGAAGTACATCTTATTTTAGTTTTTCTGCTAATAATAACAACTCATTAGACATAGACGAAACTTCATGGAAAGAAAATTTCACAAACTAGATTGAGTAATTCTCTAGTTTATTTTTTCAATTTATCCATCTACTAAACTATACCCATCTTAAAATAAGAAGCTCTGTCTGAAGTTAATGACACAATTACTCAATTTACTTCCAAATGAACATTTTTAATATATTAACGTTATTGGAAACAATTAAGAGTTTAAAAAAAAACTCCCTTGCATAGCAGTGAAATTATTTTGAAGTCTGTTTTTTTTGACAGATTTGTTGTGATATGCCCTTTCATCCCTTTAAGTGTGTTGAGATTATTTTTGTGCACCTTTTATTTATAGAATTAATTTTAAGCATCTCAGCTGCCTATGCACCTGTCAATTAATTTAATGCAGATTTTGTGTTTATGCTTCAGGTTATGGATTTTTTTTTATATTTAAAGTTTTTCGGAATCTTGTATACAAGCTTACTATTTTTAAAATTAAAAGGAGAATTATGAGCAATTGAAAAAAATTGTAGGAAAGATGCAAACCTTTAAAAAGTTAAAACAGCAATCCAGCACTCTGCTACTGCCGCTGTAAGGTGGCCATACACTATTAGACATTACCAACTTCCTGCAATGTTCGGACAAACACCTAAAAAATGGATGATTGTGGAGTTTAGAATGTAATACTGCCACTCTGCACAAAGTTAGAAAAAATCGCTGCTTGAACATTGAATTCATCTAATATCTAGTTACTGTATGGCCAGAATTATTCTTTTAAAAGCTCAATTTTCACACATGTTTTGTCAGAAAGAAATTTAACCCCCAAGCTTGATTTTAGTTTAAACCATTTTCAGAGTTTGGCATCTCCAACAATATAGATGACTTTTAAATGGACTTGGTCAGAAAAGTAGACTTGTTGGAGCAAATATCCCAAGCAGGGGAGTAACAATCAGGGGGCAGAGGGATCAACTGCAGGGGGCCCCCATCTTCTTATTTTTCTATGACAGATAAAGCCTCTTCCCAGAAAACCACGTGGATGAAGCATAGAAGGGGCCCATCATAGTTTTACTGGAGGCCCATGATTCCTAGTTACGACACTGATACCAAGCACTGAGAATAACCCTAATCTTCCTAGGGATGGGGGTTGTGTCTAGAAGCAGCAAATCAAGCTAATGGGTAGCTGAGGCTAGAACACAGAAGTAAAACTAAAAATCCCCTCATACTTTCCAAAATTTTCTTTTCCTGGTCTGTAACACGGCAGTGGTTACCAATGGGTTAATTCCCTCTGGCTGCTTGAGTGACAGGATTGACCCTCCCCAAGTCCATAAATAGACGATTAGGAAGCCAGCCCCAGAGAAAAAAGGGAGGATAGCTAACCACTGCTGTGCTACAGATAAGAAAATGAAAAATTTGGTAAGTATGTTTTTCCAGGTCCTACACAGCAGTGGTTACCAATGGGACTTAAAGGAAAGTAAACCATCTAACAACTTGCTGTTAGTGTGTAGCTGGGCTTTAAGAGAAAATGTTGTGGTCTTTATTTATGTCTATCACCCTCCCATACCTACCTGCAGTGGGTAAGGTTGTTCTGTGCTGAACTTCTTTGTCAGGACCTCCCCATGCGATTCTGAAAGCAGCATCATGCAGTTTGCCACAGTATTCTGATAATTCCACTTGCGCTGTGCGCGCGCCGGTGATGTCATTAAGTGGCGACGCTAAAAAATCAGGCAGACCTTGCGCTTTCCTCTTGCGGGTTTTGGAGGAGAGGAGGCTGCCAAGACTCCTGATTTTTTAACCAATGTAACCATGTCTGGTCTCAATACTCTTTATTTCAATAGAACACAAAGAAATGGTTTAGATATCCTATGAGAAAAATGGTTTTGAGTGTAATGTGTTGATGGAGCATGATTCAATAGGTTCAAAGGGAACTTATTGTAGATCCTGAAGGACAATAGAAAGGTCCCATGGAGAGACTTACGTTCTTATCTGAGATTAATGTGTTTGACACCTTGAAAAAAACGTATCACCAAGGGGCCAGAGCCCATGTTTGTACCAGTTAGGGCTGAGATGGCTGTAACCTGTGATTTTGGGTTGAAAAGTTCTTTTGCCAGACCGTCTTGTAAAAACTCTAAAGAGTTTCGACTGCTAGATTTAGGGTTAGCAGTCTGGGTGATTTATTGGTCCCTGTGGTAGGAGATCCCCCCTCAAGGGTAGTCTTATTGGTGATGAGACTGACATTTGGAGGGCCAAACTGAACCAGGGCCTCCTCGGCCACCATGGGAGTATCACTATTATAGATGCATTGTTGTCTCTGATTTTCTTGATGACCTTCTGTATTTATGGGATTGGTGCAAATATGGTAAAAGTAGTGATGACTCCATTTGAAGGGAAAGCATCTGTCACTATCACCTTAGGATCTTTGAATCTGGAACAAAACCTTCCAGTTGCACTTGAGTCACCATGAGGTCCATATAGTGGATGCCCCAATTCTGAACTATGGGGTAAATACCTGGATGAAGTTTCCATTCGTTAAGGCAGATCATTTGCCTAGTGAGATAGTCTGCTTTGTTGTGCTGTAAGTATGTCTGTAATATGGCACACACTGATTTGTGGGAGATGAGATTCTGCCCATGATAAAATCTTCTTGGCAACTTACCAAGTTACCAAATGCTTCGTAACCCCACTCTTGGCATTTTGGCATTGTCTGTTCAAATTTGTATAGGTTTGTTCTTGGTCCTGAAGTGTTCCAGGGCTTGAAAAACTCATCATCATCTCCCTCATGTTCTGAGAGGCTGAGGATAACAGGGCAGAAATGTTCAGATATGTTGCTCCCAACCCAAGGCTTGCATCTGTCATTGCAAGACCATTGTAATGGTAGTAGGCAACCTTGAGATCATTTTGAGCATCCAGTCGCAGTGGTGAATTTGAGTTGTATTGATTTTAAGTTCTCCTTCTTGTAGAAATGAGTTAAGGAACTTAAGATTTAGAATTGGATGAAATTCGCCTGATATGGGAATAAATTAGCTGTTTCCTTTGTGATGCTGGAGCTTGTTCTATGATACTTTTCTTTTGCAGATCTATGAATATCAAAGATAAAGCTGTTTTGGCTTTGGTCGTGGAAGGAGTTCTGGAAGAGAAGAATCCTTGTTCCAGAGTTTTCAGGACCCAAGAGTCAATGTCGACCAAGCCCATACCTCCCTGAAGAAGAAAAGCTTCCCCTCCACTGGGAGATGATGGAATCACAAACTTTCAGTATAATCTGGTATCTTCCATGAAAGGGCTGCTGGGAAGGGGCCCCTCTCCATGCTTCTTGTTGGAGGAATGACTTGCCTGGTCTGAACTGCTTGGTATTTTTAAAATTTGATCTAGGAAAAAGAGGAGATGATGTGGAATAAGATGATGTAGGAGCTCCTCTGCCAAACGGTTGATGGAAGGCTTTTTTTTGGCTGAGTTTCTCTCAATCAGTTCCTCTAATTTTGAGCCAAACGGTATAGAAGTGAGACTTTGTCTTGACTGCCATCAGTTTCCATTGTCTGAGCCACAGGGCTCTTCTGGCCACAATGGCAGCGCTCATGAACTTTGCAGAGAGTTTGAAAGAATCCATGGAAGCTTCAGTGATATATTTGTTTGTGTCTTTCACATCTTTGAGTAATTTGAGTAGCTCATGCCTGGTAGCTTATACTAAAGTAATGATTGGCCCTTACCAGGCTTGTGATTGCTATGGGAGGATGGACAGCTTCTCCAGACAAAATAAATTCTTTCGACCATAGGGTTTTCTTTTGTCCATATGGGTCTCGAAGAGCTATGGTATTCTCAGTTGCTAGTATGGTCTTTCTAGTGGTTTTGATAATGGCTGTGTCGACCTTGCGCGGTTCATCCCCAGGAGTTGGTTATTGCTTGATGAAAGGGTATGTCTTTTCAAAATTTTGTCATGCTTTTTACACTCTTGTTTAATGGTTTATAAGAAATTGATGATGTACATATAACATGGCTGAATCCTGAGATTTTTTGCCAAACATCAGATACGATGGTCCTGGATGGACGGCTCTGAAATGCGTAAGGTGTTTTTCATTCCTAATTATATGAGAGAGATTTCCCATGTTAGGATATCTTCAGATTGGGATTCTTCCATCTGTACAGCTCTCTTGCCTGGTTCATTTTACTGAATCATACAAAAACCTTGTTTAACATAGCTTTAGAAAATTTGAAAGAGATGAGTCCCTATCTGTTTAACTGAGCTTAGAAGCTCACCCTGGGATCTGAAGGAGAGGCATTCCTCACATGATTTTTGTCCAGTAGAGCTGGCATTCTTATGAGATAGGCTTGGTCATATTTTTTGTGTTGTCTGGAAGGGGAACTTAAAATAAAATTAAAAATTGACATGAATTCTAATTTAGGGAAGACACATGAAGTCAGAAGGCTTACCCCCATGATCTGAACTCCTAGTCATCTAGAACTCATTGCAGGCACTGTAACATAAGGAGGGTCATAAGTATTTGTGATTGAGATTTAGAGATTGAAAGGATGCTGCAAGCAATGTTTCTTAAGTAGTAGGCAGAGGAGAACTTCCAAACATTAATTCTCCATTGCTGTACACAGGAGTGGCCGAAAAAACAAAGAGGCACAAAATGAAGTTTTTAAAAAAAATTGCAGGCATTTCACAGGTCGCATCATCGCGATTCTGCAAGAACTCTGGTGCACCTGCACGTGATGAAGAAGGAAACATGTCTGCACATCATGCAAGCATTTAGGTGCAGACCAGGAGGGAGAGCAGGAAACATAAGTCACCCAGGAAGACAGGAATGAATAAAGGTAAGGGGCTGGGCTTCCTAATCCTCTATTTATAGACTTGGTGAGGGTCTATCTTGTCACTAAAGCAGCCCGGGAGAATAAACCCATAATAACCACTGCCATGTAGGACCAGGAAAAAAAACTAACTGTAGAAATTGTAATGTTGTGTTGCATCACTGGGGTTTATGCATCTGCTTATAATCTGTTGCTCTGTAACATTCAGGGTACTTTATAAATTAACAGAACTAAATCTAATATAACCAACAAAATTAAATATTTTATATTGTAACACATTTTGTTCCTTCATAGCCCATTTTGTGAATGCTGAGAATGGACAGAATCTGGGTGAATTATGAGAGTAATTCCTCTGTATCTTGGAGATCTTAAAGCAGCATAGAAACTGTTAGATACTGATTCATTTAGTATCTAAGGAGACATCTCGATCTCAACACATTTCGATGGTTTGAAAATGATCAGATACACTATGGGATTTAGAATCCTTTTCATTGTGTAAACATACATTACATTTTAATTTACATGTACACCTTACGTTTGCTTGTATTTTTTCAAACCAATAATAAATTAGCAGAATCTTTTGGGAGTCTGGATATCCTTGGTTGTTCCCAACATGCCAATGGGATTATATGATAGGAATGCATATGCATTACTGATTACAAATCTAAATAGACCGCAAACAATTGATAAGAAACTAGGATTTGTCATATGCAATCCATATATTAACACACAACAGACATATAATATATATCTATCATTTCTATTATAATAATAGCTTGGATATACTTAAAGGAAAACTACAATCTCAGACAACATTGCCCCAATACAAAGAACACATTCACAAAGATACAAAAAACTGTGTCTCACCTCTACCTTTGTTGTGAATGCTGGGGGATTTATAAAACCGTGGGTACTAGGGATCAGCTCCCATAATTCACCTTATCTGGTAACACCCAGCTTAGTGTATGCAGTACACTTCACAGGAAGCTCAGCCTTGCTTTCTGAAAGCTGACAGCCAATCATGTTACAGCTCAGAGATCATCCCTTCTTCTTACACAGAACACAGATTTCAGTGCAGTTTTTGTGTAAAACACTTACAAATGCTCCTGTCCCTAACAATGATAAATTCCTTTGCTTTTTCAAAAAAGAAAAGTAATCTTTGCAGTTTATTTATTGCTAGCATGGATGTAAGAAACAGAAATATAACATTTCAGTAAAATATAAAAAGAGATCTGAGGAATTGAACCTGCAAGTTCTATACTGTGTCTTCCTAAAAAGAAAGCTTTCTACCTCTATGCCATAAGAGACATTAAGGTGGATTTCAGTACATGTAGAATCTCTATATTGTGCTAGAAACATAATATTGACCAAAAAAATGAAGCTGGAAATTGAACCTGTGTCCAAATTGTCAGTTTGTTTCCAAGACCAGAACTTTAGCTGTACGCCACCACTGCAGATGCAATAGATGTAAGTACATTTCAGTTCACTATTTGTATTGTCCAGGAAGCTAGAAACTTGTGCATAGAGACGGTGAATCCCAGGGTCAGGTAGCGTGGTCTTTGAAGCAACATGGGCTATGAGTTGTACTGGCAACAAGATGGAATCCTTCTATGTTACAGAATCTATTACTTACATGTACTAAATGCAACATAAAAGAGAAGAATCTTACAATGTATAGGTGTTCTGGGGAGAAAAAAATAAGGATTAGGATTTAAAAAATTAAGTTTAGCTCTCCCTTAAAGTTTTGTAAAACTTAAATTTTTTTACAGTATACATTGCAAGTCTGTAACTGTATCAACAATTACTTTCCAAGAGCTCAGGTGTTTCCTTAAATCCTAACAAAGTTTTCCTGTCACTGTAATGCAATCATTGCAGCCAATGCAGCCAATGAACCTGCTCTAAAAACACTAGATAAAAGTGAACTAGCAATGGAAGAAATATTGAAAACAAACTTAGCCATAAGCTACAAACTTACCGGTACCTCCTGACATTTGACCGATGTTCCTGTCTTGCACAATATTACAATCATAAATCGATCATAAATATAATTCGTCTGGGAAATGTTGCGGGAATGTCTGCAGCTTCACTTCACTACAATTGATTCAACATTCATTAAGGATTAAAAGTCAAATCAGTGTAATGTTGTGGTAGTGTATGGCCAGCTTAACTTGCTTATTTGTCCATAACTTCTACACGAGAGAGAACAGAATACATCTACATTCCCCATGGATTACTAGCACTAGTTCAGACAAAATACAAGGCTAATAATTCAAGGTTAGAAAGTTGAGAACAGCAACATTTTTAGATTAGAATGCAAGCATTCTGCGACTTTCCAGCTTAAATATTATAAGTGCTATTATTTTGGGGGGTTTAACTGCGGGAGAGCTGCGATTCTGGATCAAAGTGGAGATAAATGTGGTTTGTGTTTAGCTGAAGAAGTTAAAGCAGCAGCTTCTTAAAATTTTGCTGCATGGCAACATTTAAACCACGTCTTTCATATCCACTGAAAATTGGAATAGAATGAACTAAAATAGGATTAATACAGCACAGACGTTTCTAACAAGAGTTGATAAACTTTTAGAGATTTAGAAAACTAAACCAAATGTCCTGAAAAATATGATCCAAATCATAACTTGGGTGGATTCATACACAAATTATTGTTCAGTTGATTGACAATAATTAAATGTGGGCAATGTTTTTATTTGAAGACTGGTATAGATCTAATTTTATTTTGGGATAATAAAATAAAGCATAGGGAAGAGTTATATAAGAGGGGAAATAGAGTTTTAGCAACAATTGGTTGTTGGTAGTTTTCTTTGAATTAAAGCAGAAGTAAAAGGTTAGGTAACCTAAATAAAACATACATGCGTACATGACTAATAGGGGCTTATGTAATTAGCATCAGGGCATGTCAGTTGTCAGTTATGGGGGTGCAGAGATAAGGAAGAGGCTGGCCTGTAATAAGTGTAGCATCTCCACTGTGCATCTACTTCTGATTAACTGAGAATTCAATAAACACACCATCAGCTTAAAAAAATAAAAATAATATAATATATATATTTTTATATATATATATTATATATATATATATATATATATATATATATATATTTTGATTTCTTTGTCTCTCAGCTACCAGGGTACTTTTGTACATTAATACATTTAAAAGGGAAAGCACAGCACACTCCTCTGGATTTATTAAAAGAAACTTTTTTTGCTATTTATTATTATTTAAGTACACGCTTAATTAACACATTCTGCGTTTCATCCTCATGTCGGCCAGGGGATGGCAGAAATGTGTTGATGCAACCACATTCAAAGGACAGCATCTCAGGAGATTAAAATTAAATTTTAATGTAATTTGTTAAAATAGCTCACAGTCACATAGTCAAAGTCCAGTACACAAAGAAGGAGAGGTGGGAGGGACAACAGCGTTTCGTGATTACATCACTTCCTCAAAGGCCAAGCGTCAGGCTGTTGTCCCTCCTACCTCTCCTTCTTTGTTGTACCGGACTTTGACTATGTGACTGTGAGCTGATTTAACGAATTACATTAAAAGTTTAATTTTAATCTCCATGAGATGCCTGTCCTTTGAATTGGTTTGCATCTAGGATTTGCTTGTGAAGGGTCTCATTCTCCAGGTCATGGTATATCTGATGTATTCAATTAGATCAACGGACTTGAAATGTAGTTCTTGAAGACGTTTCGCTAGTCATCTGACTGGCTTTCTCAATTCAGAATGACTTGTACAAGAATCTGTGGCAATTATGTACCCTGGAAAATCCCAATTAGCATATCACAGCCAGGTGTTAAGGGTGTGATTAGATAGTGGCTAAGAGGTGTTATAGGAACGCCCAGAGTAAGGTGTTAAAACAGCATTGTTTTAACAGCACTTTACCAGCAGAACTGATCTCAACCCAACAGGTGTGTCCTTGTTGGACTTGTGCCTGAATACCACCTATTTCAAATACAGGGATAAGTTCTATAAGCAAAACATGGAAATGTTATATGAGAAATGTGTTAAATCAGCTTTCATACTTCCAAAAGCAACGGGGCAAATAGTTTGAAAAGCTTGAATTGAAACAATGTTAAAATGGCAATGGTAATTACTGTCATGGCTCTGGGACCTGGGAAATGGTCCTGGAAACACGTACTTAAAATAAAGTAATTTTCTTCACACGCATGCTACTTTCGAGCGTCTGTTTTCAACATTTGATAATTATCCTGAAAATTTAATATTTTTTCCAAATATTCAATATTTTAGAATCTGTCTTGAATCTGTCGCTGAATCTCTTAAAAGGGGTTCATTATTATACAGGAGCAATCATGCCCATGACACCTATTTCAACAAAAGGGGGTAATAATTAAAATACAAAATTCTGTCTTTAACAGGAAATTCTTGAAAATATATTTTTTTTTCAAATTCTTAGTTATAAACATATACCAGTTATTATATATATATATATATATATATATATATATATACCAATACAAGAATTGTGGAAGCACTCCAATTAGGCTAATTTACAACTACATTAGTGGAAGTGCTACTGATCTGGTCATTGATGGAATGTGCATTGATTACTTTTCTATGTTTGTATATATATATTATATAATATATAATATATATATATATAAAATCTTCCATTTTGAAAAATCAGTTGAATTCTATTGCTATTCCTGCTGCTTCATTAGTGAGCAACATTTCAGGTTCTGTAATGGTCCTTCTTCTTCCAGAATACACACTACCATGAAATGTTCATTACAGTAATTTCTATTGATTGGCTGTTTGATAGGTCAAGCATGCTCCAATTTTTAGGCAGGTTAAGGTCATTAGGATATGAAAAATAGTGCTCTTTTCTCTATGTTTCCACTTAAATTCCCCCTTAATCTTTTTTTTTGCAATTTGCATTACATACAATATATAGGGTAAGCGGGCAAAGGGTCCGACTTCATAGCATCAGCACCAATGAGCTAGAGGAGGCTCACTGCAGTTTGCCAGCATTGTGAGGAGTCAGGCAGGCTTGGCCCCTCTGGATATACCCCACACCACATTGGCTTCTCTCTCTCAGGGATGCATTTTGCAAGGGTGAAAGGGAAGTTAGCAAAAGGGTAACACTTTACAATAGGAGAACCATTGAGTTAGAGTAGGCTTACTGCAGTTTGCCACCATTGTTGAGGAGCCAGACAGGCTCCTCTGGACATACCCAACACCACATTGAGTTCTCTTCCCCATGGTTTGCATCATACAGGGAAAGCAGGAAAAAGTGAACGCTTCACAGGCTTCAGCAGCAGAACCATTGAGTTAGACTAGGCTCACTGAGTTTGACACCATTGTTGAGGAGCCAGGCCGGTTTGGCCCCTCTGGACATACCTCATACCACAGGTATGGTGTGAGGTATGCAGAGTATGCATCATATAATTTTTTAATGAATTTGGGACATGTGTTGGTCATTTCCACACATTCAATAAAATTCGAAAAGTCCAAAGTCTGCAAAGTTTGTTCCAATTGTAAAATCGATAGTTTAAGTTCTAGTCCATCTCTATTTAGCAAAGATACTAAGCACCTGAGCACCTAGTACATTACAGTACACACTTTAAAATAGTAGCACTTTATTTTTTTGGCACTAGCTATATAGTAGAGGTCCAGGTCCAGGGACGAAAACGTTGCTATGTTGACGGTTTAATAAATGATGTCTATTCACAAGACCTTGGAGTGCACTGTTCTATGGATGAGCAAATTGGTGAATTGTCCAGGAGCACCCCTACCTTTATTTATAAAAATATCGACAAGTTGGATCAGCATTCCAGGTGAGTAATATAACAGTAAATAGGGTGCACGCACATGGGGTACATCCTCCAATATGTAAAACAAACAGAGCAAGTAGGTGCATCACTCCCAAATCTTTATTCACATTTTCTCATAATATAACAATGTTTTATGTGCTTCAGTCCCTTCATTAGGCTTATACAAATGAGGTTAATTACCATCAGATTTATAGGGTTGATTGGTGACATCAAATACCATGATAGTCCATAACTTCATCTCATCACATGACTTCAAGCTTAAAGGGCATTTATACGAAAGATAGGTTATTTTAAATTGACATAACTGAAAATATAATTCTTCCCAACCACCACTGTATCATTTTTGTTGATCTGCCCCCTATTTATTTAGATATCCAATCCAAAACTCTTATATTTCAGTTGTCAATCAGTTCCTTGTTTGAAAAGCTATTCTATGTGAGCAGTTTTTCTTTAGGAAATGGTGACAGTTTTGACAGTTGGAATGCTGTATGATGTGTGCAGGCTTGACAGTGGTTTGTGGGGAAAAGTCAGGTCAGATGGAAGTGGGAGTGGTTAAAAGAGGAGGTTACTGGTCCTAAAAAAATGTGTGCGGATTAAAGGCATGCAACAACACACACAAATCAGAGTAAGTGCTACTTACATGTATTCATTATAGATTAAGGTGAGGCAAAGTAATTTTTCAGTATAGCCCCTGCCCATCCCGCCTTACCCCCCATGGCGGAGACCACACTGCCGCACGACCTCTTCCCAGTAGCCCCTCCCAGCCCCCTGCCCCACTCTCATAGGGAGGGGAGAGAGGACCCACTGGGAGGGGTGGAGGGACCCTCCAGCAGGGGCTCTTACAAGTGCCTTTTGGGGTTTAGGGGATCCCACAGCTTGAACTGGGCCACCTCCCCGGCCCTATCAGGGTCCCAGTTCGAGTGCAGGATACCCTAAGCCCAAAGGCACTTCTCGTGCCCCCGTGGAGTGTCCCTCCACCCTCCAGCAGGACCCTCCTTTCCCTCCTCGCAAGTGTATGGGGGGGCTGTGGGAGGGGTTGTGTGCCGAGTTGTCACCGTGGGCAAGGGAGAAGGGGCGAGGGAGGACTCCGCTGCCCCCTGTGGCGGCGGATGCAACCACCCCACAGCACGATCTTCCTAACAGCCCTCCCAGACCCCTGCTCTGTACATGGGTTTGAGCTCTCTTACCACAATACTGTACTTAGCGCATTACGCTAAGTACAGTATTGTTGCGAATTGAGTTCAAATTACCGCCGCACATTGCATCAGTAATGCTTTTCGCGGCAATGTGGTTCGCCTTTAGAAATATAGCGAAAATGTTATTTTTCCGCGGTGATGTGCAGCGGTAATTTTTGGCCGGCATTAATGGCCCTTATAAAATGTACCTTAATTTAAACTTCTCTTTTGTTCATACTTTGCATTGTTAGTTTACAGCACACGCACAAAAACATTTTAATACGTTTTAAACATTCTCTAAAAATTTCTATGGTTTATTTCAGATTTGCAAGCTTATAAATAAGATTAGGTACCATAAATATTGCACCACAATAAACACAACAAAAAAAAAAGACCAATCAATCCCAAAGCAAATATCAGATTTACTAGTCTGTAGAATTACAAGATTAAATTTTCTTTTTGCCTCATATTTTTATTTTATTGTGTGTTTTCTGCCTGTGCACAATAAAATATGCTGTGATTTGTACTTTATACCATAAATCAACAAAGAAACTATTTCTAATTCAAAGAAACAAGAGAATATGGAACATGTGTACAATCTTTGATTCTGTAATCCAATAAGAATATGATTTTCTTTCTTATAATACTTTCATTGAAGGCTTCCTCCTTCTTTGCCATATCATTAAATATGATGTCAACATTTCTTCTAACAGTCATGGGGATAATGTCATTGGCCAATTTATCTTTCTCTCGTTCCATACACACTTTGAAAAATCTTGTTTCCCAATGAATGAACTTAGCAGCCGTATGATTTACACCAACTAAAAGAAATATTCTGAATCAAGGACCGTCAAAAATGACTGTCCATAGCATTCTTTACAATTAACCAGACTATGCGTTTAAAATGAATGTCACTTCTTTTTTATTTTATACCCCCAAACATTTTGTGAAGCCTTTATCACTGTGGATTAATGCAGGATTGTTGCACTATTTCAGTTACAGGATAAGCTTATTCTTTTTGCATGGAATGATTTCATCTTTTGGATTTGGATGTGCTGTCAAGTTACTGTACAATACTTATCGACACAATCAACTGAGACTAAGAATTTGTATGCTTTATTAATATTACTATTAAGTGATTCCTTTGCCTACTAACACAAAAAGGATTATATAACACACAAGTTTGCTTTTCTGTTCTTCATAAAAAGCAGAGATGAAAACAATAAATGTATCATGATTACAAGAAATATCTCTGGTAAACTGGAGAGTTAATCCTAAAATTGCCAAGGTTGGTTATAAATGATGGGTGACTGATACATGCACAGGAGATTCAGTCTGGATAATAAGAAGGAGAAAGTGATCTTTATATTTCAAAATGCAATTTTAATGTACTTAAAGTGGTGTTTTTGCTTAGGGGGATAGAGAGAGTATTGTTTAGTTATCGATTGCAGAGACATTTTCTACTTTCCTACAATTTACTCTGTCCAGTGCAATAAAAATAATAAGAAAAAACTAAAGAATTTGTCAGATCTTTGACAATGGCTTTCATCAGACTTGGAAGGAGATATTAAAAGAGGATTTTAAAGAGCAGCTTAATATAAAAACTTTTTGGCAGCGAGCTGTCTCGTTTTCTTAGTTGCACTATTACTTTGCATGTCCTGAGCATTTATTTCATTATATGGGTCTTTAATCTCCAAGTTTAAAATGGTGCTAATTTTGCCCCAACCAATCAGATCCTTTTTTTTAAACATTTGAAAGCTAACATCTGATTGGTTGGGGCAAAATTAGCACCATTTTAAAGAAAGCTAACATCTGATTGGTTGGGGCAAAATTAGCACCATTTTAAATGATAAGAACTTTTATTGAATAACCCTGAATGTTTTGGAAAAGTTTACTTCAAACAAAGTAAAACTCAGACTTCTTACTGTATATATTATACTTGTATATTTGTCTAATCAAATGTATATACAGTATATGTGTATAGGGCCCCCAGAAGTATTTCCTGATCTGTCACTCTAAACTTTAGAGGGTTTTGGTATATAGGTGAAGCACTATATGACTTCGTCAAGCTTCAGAGAACATTTTGAAGTCTCCAAAGTCTCAAAGCCATTTATTCATAATGGTTCTAAATTTTGCACTGGCAGCTCAGGGAAGCCGGCAGTCAAGTAGTGACATGGGGAGACATTTGGATGGTTTGTCCTCTCTTATCGATAGGGCCCATGGAGCTTGGCCCAGTACAGGGACCTTACATTGTAAAAATATATTTTACACATTTATCTAGCCATAGCATTAAGTTGCCATAGTACATAGGGTTAATTATGAAGAATTGGTGCTGTACCAGAATCAATACCACTCTTTTTTTAAACACATTGCCAAAGGTTTGCCATAAACATCAGCCTCACCTAAATAATTATTTTATATTTATTGCAAATGCTTCCTTATTTCTGTGGGAATGTATGAGTGCTGAGAATATCCCTTATCCTGCTCACCCAGTATTTGATTGTAGTGCTCCCAGTAGCAATCTCTGATTCTTATTGTACTGTTCCATACACTCAGTTTTGACCTTTTATTACTGATGATTAATGCCTTATTATATCCTAATCATTATTTTGTACAAGCTGGAGAAGGTGTTACTGCAGTAATGAAGCAAAGGTAGATATAGGGCAAGATTCAAACTTAGAATGTATCTAAGGTAGAAATGTACCTATAAAAATTCTGACCCTAAGGTTTGCACAATCTACAGAAGCTAGGAGTGATTCTGCCAGAGGGTTTCCCCTGGTGCGGTGTGACATTTTGACCATCTAAACAAAAATTCTTAGCCAATGCCATAAACTTTTACCTTGAAATTTAAAGAAATTCTGATTACAAAACTCCTGTACATCCCTTGTGACCATTATGCTATTAATGTTTAGTTATTGTTATAAATCAATCCCTATACCTCAAAGCAATGTCTATGCATGCAATATTAGAGGTAGAAGATAAGAGAATGAAGGATGAATCATGGTTTCGGTAAATATCTGATAAAAGACATTTTAATATAAAGCAAAGATGTCCTGATGAAGACGTCTTGCGAGACGTCGAAACTTTGAATAAAGAGTGATTTGATTTCACAAACAACAGTGTGCCCAGGAGTTATATTGGAATTTGAGGTTATAACACTACACATAGTGAATGGGAGCTGTGTGACCTGGAGGCACCTGGATATAGTATACTGGATGAGTGCATTTGGACTTAAATATATTGTATAATATAAAGCATTTTATTTATATTCAAGTCAGTGGCAAGCGCAGGAATTTCTAGGGGGGATTCCTAAATGGGTTACCACTGAACAAGCCCAGAAGGAGGTTCATGACCCAATACATTCATGTGATCTATTATATATGGATCATATAATAATATTATATATATTAATTCTCTAATTGCCATGATTATCATCACTGTTGGCCAATACACATATTCCCTTTTCTTTTGTTATAAATTATATAATATATATAATTATATAATTACTAAGGCTGGGTACACACAAACCAACAGATATTTCCGTGTATTGAAAATAAAAGTGTGTAGTATATAGAGCAACCAAAAACTCAGACAACCCCACATGTATTGCTATAAACAAACGTGCATTTATTGTGCACACCACGACATGTTTCGGACAGTCGTGGTATATACTACACACTTTTATTTTGAATTTATGTCCAGGAACAGACATCTGGGCAACCAAAGTCTATAGGAGATGTGGTGAGCTGAATTGCATTTATTTCCGTGTATTGGTCGGTTGGGCCGAAAAATCTGAGGTGATTTCGGCAGTGGCAGTGATAGCTGTGGTCCATAGAAGACATTTGCTATATATCGGCGAAAGGTCAGGACAGAAAATACGGCTGTGTGTACCCAGCCTAATGTTCTGTTTTACTGATAAATCCACATTTGCACTACATTACCATTAGTTTCTTTTAAATTCACAGTGGATCTGACGGTGGATCTGACAGAATTTGCAGTAGAAGCTGATATATATATATATAAATATAACTCTCCAATGCATGGGCACTCAACCTTCAATGTAAAAAATTATGAAAAAAATGTTTTATACCCTGGTGCTACCAGATAATGATTATATATAAAGTATGTCCGTATACTCCAGTACACACAGTGGGATTTGGTAAAAAAATGCCTTTATTTGGCAAATATTACATGTGGGCACTTTTCACTATCTGTTAATTAATTTATTAAAGTGCAGTTACTGTGCAAACAAAGTAGCTACTTTGCACTTTAATAAATTAATAAACGGATTGCAAGAAGACCTTGTGTGCACGAACATCTATTATTATATATATATATAAAATTCACCAAGTGTCCCGCACTCACGCTCAAATAACTTTCGCCCCGGTGCTTCTGAGACAATTTTAATACCACTTTTCCGAATTACCTGCGTGCGATGTCACATCCTGAGGACGGCTGCTACAGTCAGCCGAAACGCGTAGATGATGCATGAATAAAATATAATTATATAAAGAAAAGACCCACGAGTGCTCTGTTAATCGGAAAAGTGGTATATATATATATATATATATATATATATATATATATATATAACTTTTATTATGTGGCTCACTCAGGCAGATGGAGGGCCGTGTATTCTATCTTTATGAATATCAGGGACGTTTGGCTGAGGTCCCTCTGAACACCGGCACCCGATTACCTGTTGGATTGGAAGTGCAGCATATCTTACTATTGTAATATATATATATATATATATATATATATATATATATATATATATCACTAAGCTTCATCACAGTGCAGTAGGTATAGTAATTACTGTATATAAACCCAGTCTCAGCAATCACATCCGGCAGCTGCAGGGTTAAAGGAGAACTAAACCCAATTTTTTATACTTCAGAATCTGAAAACAACCCCCCTAAAAACACCAATAAGCTGTAACATACCACTTCAGTAAATTGTATTAAAGTAAATGTAAGCCTGTTAAGAACTGGATAAAGTATCTGTGTGTATGTGCAGTGTCAGACCATACATCCTGACCTCAGTCACATGCTTCCTTGCTTTATCTGTCCTGTAAAAGATTGGCTAGAGATTATTAATGGGTGTGACCAACTGTAACAAGTTTCTGCCATAGCTAATGACTGAGCATGTGCAGAACGTAATAGTCATTGACCAACCTTTGTGATACTAGAATGCTGTGAAGTAAAGCACAAAGCACAAACCATGTTGAATTTAGGTAAATTTCCCAGCGCCTGTACCAAAATGACAGTTAAGATACAGATTACTGGTTTTGTATCAAAGTGCTCTGCCTTCTGGTTCAGTGTTGTTCTGTGGCTTTAGTTGTCCTTCCACCTTTAATCTGCAGTAATGAATCGGATGTTATCTAACTGCAGTAACACAGTACAAAATTAATGTCTGATTTGGTTGCTGCACATGAATAATAAGGGCAAAATGCATGGTAACTTACAGTAGATGGCTCAGGCACCCGGGAAATTGTTAGGGAAATCACCAAAATGTTAATAAAATGAACTTTCTTTACACAAGCTATTTTTTAGGTTCTGCAGGTTACTTTCAAGGGTTACTAAATATACAAGGCTACTTTTGGTAGCCCTCGAAAGTAGCCTCAGTAACCCTAGAAAATAGCCTCAGTAACCCTAGAAAGTAGCCTCAGTAACCCTAGAAAGTAGCCTCAGTAAACCTAGAAAGTAACCTAAGTAACCCTAAAAAATTGACTCAGTAACCCTAGAAAATAGCCTCAGTAAACCTAGAAAGTAGCCTCAGTAACCCTAGAAAATATCCTCAGTAACCCTAGTAAGTAGCCTCAGTAAACCTAGAAAGTAGCCCCAGTAACCCTAGAAAGTAGCCTCAGTTACCCTAGAAAGTAGCCTCAGTAACCCTAGAAAGTAGCCTCAGTAACCCTAGAAAGTAGCCCCAGAAACCCTAGAAAGTAGCCTCAGTAACCCTGGAAAGTAGCCTCAGTAAACCTAGAAAGTAGCCTCAGTAACCCTAGAAAGTAACCTCAGTAACCCTAGAAAGTAGCTCTGTATTGTTGAATACAATCAAAAATACAGTAATTCCGAGATCCAAAAGTTACTAATTAGACCCGGATTCCATCTCTAATATGCAGTAATGAATCGGAAGTTATTTAACTGCAGTAACACAGTAACAAATTAATATCTGGTTGGTTGCTGCAAATTAATAATAAGGGCAAACTTTTGCACCTCTTGCTACAGCCCCTTAATTATTTGCTAGGGCTAGGCCACATCAGAGAGATTTAACACATGATCCGATCGTGCTTGTGACCCAATCACGTGCACACTAGTGTGGCCCAATTGGAGTGGCCACACTAGGTGCGCTGGGGCCATTTGTGCTGCGATACGTTGATCTCAGCGCATGCAAGTGGCCACCAACGAAGCGTCCCTTTATTATGGCCTTGGCCTGATACAGTATAGAAAACAAGAAAAACGTACCTAAAGTGTATAAAGAGTCTATCCTAGTCAATACATAGAAAGAAAACACAAAAGCGTGTAGAGGATATAAATGGCTAAAACATATATATTTATTATCAAAAATAGTAAAAGATCAACAATTGATCACGTAAATGACCATAATACATTATCAATATATTAAACAGTAACAAGAGTTCATTATCGTAATAATCATATGTCAATATCTCTGAACAACCCCCCTTCCTACCGCCTCTCAGTAAAGTCAAAAGAGTCAGAGCAGTGTAGTGATAGTGAGCTATACTTCTCAGTCACGTCGGTAAACAATGGTATCGGTCTAAGTCCGTGCACGGAACCAACATCAAAGGGACTGCGTCTCGAGACCTCACATCACAAAGTATCACCGTAACAAGAGTGGAGGTGGAGGGAGAGGGGTGTCTAGCACCCAAACGAGTTTCGCGTAATAGCTTTCTCAATGGCGCTGAGAAAAGTTGTGTGTGGTCGGCTATTTAAATGTCGATCCGCCAATCAAAAATGCCGACTCACATCACGTCTACTTCCGTCATATCAGCCAGTCTCATGATCAAGCTGTCAATATCAACTAACCAATCGCACATAGTATACAACATTTGTAAATCAAGAACACGGAAGTCTAAAAATAACACACTAAAGATAAAGTGTCAAAATGTGCAGCATATCCCTAATACAGATCTAGTTACCAAGATGAAAAACGAGAACGAAAGAAGGATAAGGCACATCCAATTACAACATATACACGTAAGTACATACTGTTATCATCTCCGGAGTGATCACCCCATCACCCGCACTGGTATCTGAAACAGATTGCCTCAGTCACCCGTGGGGTGATGTATACATCATCTGGGAAAATAATATACATATGACATAATATATACATCATCTGGGAAAAAATGCATAGAGAGTCCAAGTTCTGTACCGATATATTTCAGAGAAACTGTGAAAGGAAATCCCACGGGAGTTAAGGTCCCGTGAGATTTCCAGAAGGATCTTGCATAGTACTTCGAACAATTTCAAATTACATCTTAAAACCTACTTTAATTGCAAGTCACAAAATGTGATATATGCTCTCATTTGTCCCTGCAATCTGATTTACACAAAGTATCACTTAACATTAGAGGTTGTGACATAGATAATGTACTGTTACGTGTAGAGACTCTGTAAATTTTTAACTTTAATACCGTTCAACCAGAGGGTTTGAATGAAGAGATGAACTTTACCCCTTATGTTTGATCTCAAATTTGTTCAACACGAGATACATCTCTTATTTCTTCCTTTTTTCATTATGAAGGTTTCCATCTAATGTGATTCCTCGACGCAGAACCTATTTGAATTGTTATACCTGCTCTGATGTTTTGGCGTTATGCTCGAGCACGGGGGGCTGCTCTCCAACTGAATCACGGAGGTGGGTCATCACTCTTGACAGATGGATTCCTTCTTTACCATTTAATATGGATTTTGAATCATAACTTTTTCAAGGGATTCTAGTGCTACTTACCTGTTATCATCCTTGACGTGGAAATCCTGACAGAACCCATTGGCACTGGTGGCTGATTACACGCGATGAATATGGATTGGAATTTAACCACATACTTTTTGGATGACTTACCTAAAGAGTAGCCATCAGGATGAAGGGAGATGGTATTGCATTTCCCATTTATGGTAACTTCTTATCCCAGATTGCACAGGTCCGACAGTTGTGATTATCACTATTTGTGCTGAGACACACTGACATCTTATTGGCTGGGAGTATGGACGAGATAGCCAGCACCCGGACCTTAACTCCCGTGGGATTTCCTTTCGCAGTTTCTCTGAAATATATCGGTACAGAACTTGGACTCTCTATGCATTTTTTCCCAGATGATGTATATATTATGTCATATCTGTTGTATTCAATTAGATCAACTGGACTTGAAATGTAGTTCTTGAAGACGTTTCGCTAGTCATCCGACTGGCTTTCTCAATTCAGAATGACTTGTACAAGAATCTGTGGCAATTATGTACCCTGGAAAATCCCAATTAGCATATCACAGCCAGGTGTTAAGGGTGTGATTGGATAGTGGCTAAGAGGTGTTATAGGAACGCCCAGAGTAATATGTTAAAACAGCATTGTACATGGCAGACAGTTGGTGTAGAACCCCCCACCTCTATTTAGGCTTGGTTTCTTTATTTTCACATAAATGGCCTCCTTAACACCTCTCTTGAACAATGCTGTTTTAAAACCTTACTCTGGGCGTTCCTATAAACACCTCTTAGCCACTATCTAATCAAACATTAACACCTGGCTGTGATATGCTAATTGGGATTTTCCGGGTACATAATTGCCACAGATTCTTGAGCAAGTCATTCTGAATTGAGAAAGCCAGTCGGATGACTAGCGAAACGTCTTCAAGAACTACATTTCAAGTCCAGTTGATCTAATTGAATACAACAGATATACCATGACCTGGATGAAGAGAACCTTCACAAGCATATATTATGTCATATGTATAATTTTCCCAGATGATGTAACATCACCCACGGGTGACTGAGGCAATCGATTCAGATACCAGTGCGGGTGATGGGGTGATCACTCCGGAGATGAAACAGTATGAACTTACGTGTATATGTTGTAATTGAGGTGCCATCCTTCTTTCGTTCTCGTTTTATCTTGGTAACTAGATCTGTATTAGGATATGCTGCACATTTTGACACTTACCGGGAGATTCAATAAAAGGTCTTATCTTTATAAATGGTGCTATTTGCCCCAACCAATCAGATCTTATTAAACATTTGAAAGCTAAAATCTGATGGTTGGGGCAAAATTAGCACCATTTAAACGATAAGAACTTTTATTGAATAACCCTGTTTATCTTTAGTGTGTTATTTTTAGACTTCCGTGTTCATGTTACAAATGTGGTATACTATGTGCGATTGGTTAGTTGATATGACAGCTTGATCACGAAACTGGCTGACATGACGGAAGTAGAAATGTGATGTGAGTCTGCATTTTTGATTGGCGGATCGACATTTAAATAGCCGACCACACACAACTTTTCTCAGCGCCATTGAGAAAGCTATTACGCGAAACGCGTTTGGGTGCTAGACACCCCTCTCCCTCCTGTATAGAATTGGTACTGACACACCTGGGCACTAGCATGTGCCTCTAATTAGTTTCCTGGTGGTGCTGGTCACTGGAACGTTCTGCCACGTCCTAGATAAGATCAGTATAGAGAATGATGACCGCACACATACAATAGTGCAAAGGGTCCTTAACCCATTTATTCAAAGTGAGAAACAACAAACGGATAAGTTTCGGGGGGCCTAGCCACCTTCATCACCCTCCACTCTTGTTATGGTGATACTTTGTGATGTGAGGTCTCGAGAAGCAGTCCTTTGATGTTGGTTCCGTGCACGGACTTAGACCGATACCATTGTTACCGACGTGACTGAGAAGTTAGCTCACTATCACTACACTGCTCTGACTTTTGGCTTTACTGAGATGCGGTAGGAAGGGGGGTGGTTGTTCAGAGATATTGACATATGATTATTACGATAATGAACTCTTGTTACTGTTTAATATATTGATAGTATTATGGTCATTTACGTGATCAATTGTTGATCTTTTACTATTTTATATTAAAAATATATATGTTTTAGCCATTTATATCCTCTACACGCTTTGTGTTTTCTTTCTATGGCCGATATAGTATCCTATCTTATTGGCAGTAGCTCCTGCGACTGTTATTGTTTGCTAAAATTTGTCTTGTATGAATTCCAATGGCCTTTGCTGTCAAATCACTTGGCTTAGTTTATTTACAGTACAACTGGCTTGTGGTTTTTTACATTTCATAGCCTTACATTTATCTACACTGACTCATCTGCTTTGTTATGACGACAAATCTTGGTGTTCTGCAATTACCAGGCTGAGATATTTTACACTTTCTAAATATTTCAGTTCCACCAGTTTGTCTCTAATCTATTGCCATGACCCCAGACAAAAAGTAGTCTAAGTAGATTAGAAGTAATTGCCTAGATAAAACTGTACTAGCTTGGTGAGGACTCGTGGTTGTATTAATTCTGGTCCTGGAGCTTGATGTGTGTTAACCTTGTCTAATTGATTAAATATGATTTTTTGCTTCAGAGAGAATTTGTTGTTAAGATATCTTTATCATTATAACCATGAATTAAGAAACAGGTTGCACTAAGTGTATAAAATCTTTATTTTTTGTACAACATGTTCTATTTTATTACCTGCATTCCTGTTTGTATAGTTGGTTTTCTAATACATTTATTGCAGCCTATGGTTCTGAATTATTTTCTTTTGCCTGTCATTGACTTTTTGTGAAATTTTTCTTTTTTTTTTTAATTTCCTTTGGTTAATGCCGAATGAGATTTGACCTGTATTGCTGGATGGTGAGATGCATAAGAAAAACAATATAATAATGAATAGTATACACACACAAAAAAAGTAAACTAAGTACAGACATTAGATATTTTTGGCCCAAGAGGCGAAACGAACATTCGGCCAAATACAAGTTTCAATGCCAACATTTCAGCATTTTGATGCGGAATTCTGTGTCTAACATACTTCTTTTTCGTAAACCTGCTAGCAGGTTTGTGCTTTCCTAATAAGCAGCTTTTGAGATGAAGTTTGCTAAAAATGGAAATTAAGACGTACAGGTCTATATTTTTTCTAATAACTTTCCATCTGTAACCGGGCAGAACGTTTAGATTTCGGAACATATTTTCGAGGGTTATTGAATTTACAAGGTTATTTTTGGTAACCCTCGAAATTAACCTAGAACGTTTGATAACTCTCAAAAATACGATCAGAAACTCTAAAGCGTTTTTTCAGTGGTTTTTTCCCTACTTCGTATTTTAAGGGTTATCAACATTCAAGGTTACTTCGAGTGTTACAGAAAATAAGTTCAGAAATCCAGACAATCTGCCTGGTATTGGACAGAACGTTCGGATTTTGGGGGCCAAAGGATTCCATTTGCGGATTTTTGAAACTTTGGGTTTTCCCCCGAGCTCTGTAAATCCGAAAACAGAATGAAACTTCAGAGTTTCAGCCATCTCTAGACTGGAGCATGGAAGGTAAGTATTGCATTGGATGTTCCTTCCCTGTACATGCTCAATAGTATAACAGACTGAACTTTAAAAACAGCATGGTAAACCTGATGCAACATATTTTAACTTTTTTGTAAACTTTAAATAATTGTAAATATTAGTTAGCAGGTGATGTGAAATATGCGGCTGTTATTTGCATATGAATGCATGTGAGTATTTATTCCTTTAAGGCTGGGTACACACCGGCCTATTATTTGACCCAACCTAGCGTTCGCTGCGAGTGAGTGCTCAGCTGGGAAAATGACTGTCGGTCATGCAATAGTGGCCGCGGCAGATGTGTGCATGACAAACGGACGAACGGGCGACCCGCTGGTCGTGGCCGGCCCCCACCCTCACAGCAGGTATTTCTGGCCATGATAGTGCTGTGGATTGGTCGGTCTGCCGGTGTGTACCAAGCCTTATATTGCTTAACATGTTACAACAGCTCTTTTCTCACTTATGTAATCCTTTCCCATCAGGTCTGCATCAAAGAATTTATAATCTAAGATTTATGTCAACACACGTTAGTATGTCTTTATAATTGTGGGGGAAACAGAAGCACCCCAGAGGAAATGCATGTAAGAACTGGAGAACATATGGACACCTTAAAGCCTTATTGGGAGAAAAAGAAGTGAAGAAGTGGCAAAGCAGATGAGGAAGGAGCAGTATTTTTGGCGAGTCTTGTTGATCTTGAGTCATGAAGGATGTTTTTTTCCCTTTTGGAGCAATAGGATATGACTAGTTAACACATAGAGGCAATTTATAAGGTTTATTAAACTTTGTTGCCTTCTTTAACGCAGCCTTTTCTCCAAATTTGGACTTTCGCTATTATAAGCAGTGATAAACAGCGGCGAAAGGTCATTACGTACTTTTCGTTTTTTGTCATATAAAGCTGAGGTTAACGCTTGAGCATATTATAAAATGGTTAAAAGTTATGAACATAAACCTGGTAAACCTGATGCAACATATTTAACTTTTTTGTAAACTTAAATAATTGTAATATATAGTTAGCAGGTGAGTGAAATATGCGGCTGTTATTTGCATATGAATGCAGTGAGTATTATCTTTAAGGCTGGGTAACACCGCCTATTATTTGACCCAACCTAGGGTCACTTGCGAGTGAGTGCTCGATGGGGACAAATGTTATGTTCAGCCATTCCAATCCGCAAAGTCTGAGTTGGCAAAAACACATAAGTGGCCATTTATTATAGCCTGCATGGGTCCATGGAGGTGTCAGTACATTGTGAGTGTTTCTCATACTAATAAGTACTGGGGGATGTTAGACTATTTTCCAGCATTGCGCTAATACGATCTGAGTTTTCACTTTTTAAGCTTATTATTATACCTTTTTAAAGAATTTTTTTTTTTTAAAGTTCCGATTTCCTTATTTACCAGTCAAATGGGGGTCTAGGTAATATTATAAAGAGGCATTATTTTTGCTTTTTTCCCACCAGCCTTTACCACAATTTTTTAAACTTTTCAAATTTCTTTCTCATCAAAGGTTATAAAAAAGGCGAATTTTCATCAAAAGCGAAAATATGTAGCAAAAAGTAGCACAATAAGCTGTAAAAAGCGCACGTATGATGGTAATAGGTAATATTCCCTGGTGGTTTTCAAGTATTATTAAATGTATATACACACTGTAAGAATGTTAGTGTAAAATAAAAAGGCAAATTTTATTTATTAATAGGGTGATAGTGTAAACTCAAAAGGTGATTTTCTTATATAATAGGACAAATGTTTTAGTATTGCTTATTTTCCAGCAAACTGCAGCTAATTATCAACCAGTTCCATAATGGGAACATACCATAGTGCTAGTAGATTCATGTTAATGGAACCATTCCAGTAAGTAATGATGTTGGGAAAGTTTCAAGTAAATTGCAAAAACTCCACCCCGGTCTTACCTTTCCCCCTCTTCTCACTTTTCCTCTCTCTCCCCTTCCTCCCCCCCCTCCCCCCCCCCTTCTCTCTTACCTTCCTCTCTCTCTCCCCCTGATAGTGCTGTGGATTGGTCGGTCTGCCGGTGTGTACCAAGCCTTATATTGCTTAACATGTTACACAGCTCTTTTCTCACTTATGTAATCCTTTCCCATCAGGTCCTGCATCAAAGAATTTATAATCTAAGCATTTTATGTCACACACGTTAGTATGTCTTTATAATTGTGGGGGAAACAGAAGCACCCAGAGGAAATGCATGTAAGAACTGGGAGAACATATGGACACCTTAAAGCCTTATTGGGAGAAAAAGAAGTGAAGAAGTGGCAAAGCAGATGAGGAAGGAGCAGTATTTTTGGCGAGTCTTGTTGATCTTGAGTCATGAAGGATGTTTTTCCCTTTTGGAGCAATAGGATATGACTAGTTAACACATAGAGGCATATTTATAAAGGTTTATTAAACTTTTTGCCTTCTTTAACGCAGCCTTTTCTCCAAATTTGGACTTTTCGCTATTTATAAAGCAGTGATAAACAGCGGCGAAAGGTCATTACCGCTACTTTTCGTTTTTTGTCATATAAAGCTGAGGTTACCGCTTGAGCATATTTATAAAATGGTTAAAAGTTTATGAACATAACCTGGTAAACCTGATGCAACATATTTTAACTTTTTTGTAAACTTTAAATAATTGTAATATATTAGTTAGCAGGTGATGTGAAATATGCGGCTGTTATTTGCATATGAATGCATGTGAGTATTTATTTCCTTTAAGGCTGGGTACACACCGGCCTATTATTTGACCCAACCTAGCGTTCGCTGCGAGTGAGTGCTCAGCTGGGACAAATGACTGTCGGTCACTGCAATAGTGGCCGCGGCAGATGGTGTGCATGACAAACGGACGAACGGGCGACCAAACCACTCCGTCGTACAGGACCAGGAAAAGAAAATTTTGGTAAAGTATGAGGGGATTTTTAGTTAATTCTGTTTCTAGCATCAGAATACCCATTAGCTTGATTGCTGCTTCTGGACACAAACCCACATAATCCCTAGGAAGATTAGGGTTATTATCAGTTGCTTGGTATCAGTTGGCGAACTAGGAATCAGGGCCTCCCAGTAAAACTAGATGGGGCCCTATCTATGATTAATCTCACAGTGGTTTTATGGGAAGAGGTATCTGTCATAGAAAAATAAGAGGATGGGGGCCCCCTGCAGTTGATCCATCTGCTCCCCTGATTGTTACTCCCCTGCTTGGGATATTTGATCCATAACAGTTACTTTTCTGACCCAAGTCCATTAAAGTCATCTATATGGTTGGAGAGCCAGAACTTCTGAAAAGGTTTAAACTAAAATCAAGCTTGGGGGTTACACTTTCTTTCTGACCAAACATGGTGTGAAAATTGGACTTTTAAAAGAATAATTCTGGCCAACAAACTAGATAGTGAATTCAATGTTCAAGCAGCGATTTTTCTAACTTTGTGCAGAGTGGGCAGTATTACATTATAAAACTCACAATCCTCCATTTTTAGGTGTTTTGTCCGAACATGCTAGGAATGTTGCGTAAGTCTAATAGGGTGGATGGCCACCTTACAGCGGCAGGAGCAGGAGTGCTGGATGCTGTTTTTAACTTCTTATAAGGTTTGCATTCTTTTCCTACAATTTTTTTTAAATTGCTCATAATTCTCCTTTTAATTTAAAAGAGAAAGGATAAGCTGTACAAGATTCCGAAAATCTTTACATATAACAAAAAAAATCCATAACCTGAAGCATAAACACAAAAATCTCCATTAAAATTAATTTGACAGTGCATAGGACAGCTGAGATTGCTTAAAGAAATTAATTCTATAAATAAAAATGTGAACAAAAATAATCACTCAACACATTAAAGGATGAAGGGCATATCACAACAAATCTGTGCAAAAAAAAACCAGACCCAAATAAAATTTGTTCACTGCTATGCAAGGGAGTGTTTTTAAACTCTTAATTGTTTCCAGAATAACGTTAATATATTAAAAATGTTCATGGTTGGAAGTATAAAGCCTTTGAGTAATTGTGTCATTAACTTTCAGACAGAGCTTCTTATTTTAAGAGAGGTATTAGTGTTTAGGAATGGATAAATTGAAAAAATGAAACAGAGACTCGAAGTCTCCAACTCCTCATTTGTGAATTTTCTCTTTCCTGAAGTTTACGTCTATGTCTAAATGAGTTTGTTTTATTAGCAGGAAAAACTACAATAAGATGTACTATCATCAGAATGTATATCACAGTATAATACGCAGAGAGCAAACCTTGCAATGTCCTTGACCAATGTACTTTGCAAGATTCATCATTCTAACATAAACTTCCCTTACCCGTAAGCAAATCCTAACAAGCTCTCATATGGAATGCTGCCTAAAACACTTTCCCTTTGTAGATAAATCACAATTGAAACTGCAAAGGAAAACATCAGTCAAAATCGATAGCAAATGGTACTTGCCTCAAGCCCAAGTTGTTTAAGATGGTCTAATACATGTTTTGTGTAAGTTAAATCTTGATGATTAATGATGACTGATGACTATTTTTTAAAGCTAAAACTGCTTTATTATATTCCATTCCTATTATTCACTAAAATAACCTTCCTTATTTCTAGGATGTCAAGATGCTAAATTTGGAAAATACAAAGGAAAAAGTTATGATGATCGTTATTCCCAATTCATTATTGTTTTCTGGTGAATATGACTTATATACTCTACTCTACTACTGCTTTACTATGACTACTATAACTCCGGTGTATATCCCTATGCCACCCCTCGCTCGACCAGTCCCCCCGGTGCTCCGAATCGGGGTACACAGCATTACAAAAGAGGGTCGGAGCAACACGAGGCGATTTTAGAGAGATTAATTTGACTTTATATTAACCTCATGAACAAATCATAACAACGCGGTGTTAGAGGCCATCTTGTGGGCGCCGTTCATCAGATTAAATAACAGTCCACTTATCTTCTCTAAAATCCCATGTTGTGCTCCGACCTCTTCGTGCATATCACTATATATATATATATATATATATATACACCTTATATATAGTGGAAAACAGAACCGGTTTTGAGTATTGATTCATATACATGGCATAACGTCTATGACAGATATAAAAAATGCGTTTTAATTAAAATATTCTTATATCGAACTATTTCCGAACCCACACTACCCACAACTACTTTAAGAATGCCCACACTAGCTAATAAGTAGTAGGTCAAAGCTGTGTACACCCATGGAATTTTTATGGCCCAATTTGACTGAAATTACATTGCTTTCAGGGGTCAGACAACATCCACTGTTTGTCTCGTACCCAGCTGTAAGTAATGGATGATACAACTCATCCGAAAACCTCTATGGACTTGCATGGCTTGGATGCAGGAAAACTGATGGCCACAGGAGTTTTTGTCGCGACTTGACAAGGAACTAAGTCCGCCTTTCCAGTCAGGGCTAAAGTACTAAAGGTTGGTACCGATTACTGCAGTCATAATTGGCCTTTAAAGCAGGAGGGTTTTTGAATATTAAAAGCCATTAGTAAATGCCCTGCTTTTATCTAATAACCATTCACTTAACTAAACAAATAGACTTTGTTGCTATCTAAAGCGATTTGATCGTAACGGATGGCTTTTAGTTAATTTAGAGGCTGATTTGATTCTGTATTTAGGATTTTTATTTTAAAAAAGCCTAACACAGTGACATAGTGTCTTCAATTAGAATATTAACATCTTGGGAAAAACCAAAAAAAACAGAACTCAAAGGAATAGTGAGCTTCGAGATTCAGGCTAATGCCTTAATCACGTTTGCAGTTCGTAAATCTTACTTATTGGAAAAGAATTCACTGTAGTGATTAAATACGATATTTATCTGCTAATACCTGATTAACTACTGATGCTAATCTTCATCTTGAAAGCCAATATTAAAGCATTCCAATCTAGCAGAACATAACAGTTTTAAAAATGTAAAGAAAAACTTTTGGTATTCAATTTCCAGTGTGGTAATAGAATGGAATGCACTAGGTTCTCAATTCTTTTTCTTGGACTAATGTTGACGTCTAGTTGACTATGGGTTTTTTTGGCCCTTTAAACCTGTTGTCAGACACAAATCTGTGCTAACTTAATAAACAAGTGCTGGTTTATACCTACTTTAGAAATGTTCTGCAGAGTATATAAACCACACAATTAGTTCACAGTGATTAGGTCTGCACCGCAAAATGATGTCAGCACAATGTTTCAGATCCTTGTAAAAAAAAGTAATGCTTTTTTTTTTTGAGGTGTTCTTCCTCCTGGTTAATTATCAAGTACATTTTTTTATTTCTATTTTTTTAAATATTTAATTTGCCAATAAATAAAATATTTTACTTTAAATGGAATTTCTCTAAAATACCTGCTGCGCAGTATCAGAAGTGTTTTAGTTACTCTCCCTCCTTACTGTATAATGTAAATATGGAACTGGATACCTAAGAAAGAATGCAGACGTTTCAGCCACATAAATTTAAAGGAAGTGCAAGAAAGGGATTTAATGTATTTGCTGTACAGCAAAAAAAAGAAAGTTGGGCGCTGGTAGAGCAGACAAAATAATTAAAGCCACCTGTTAGAGGTGTATCCCCCACTCATAAAAATATGTATAAACAGTTCGTCTGTTATCGGACAAACGGCAGATAAGAATGTCGGCAAATCACTGAAATGTCGGTTGGCCGGGCTGAAGTATTGTATGGTGTTTTTTGCCCGCCTCGATCGCCGGATGAACGTTTGTTCGTCCAAATCGTATGGACAAGTTGGAAAATCACAACAATTGTGCAGTCCTCTATGAGCCACAGATCTGTCACTCATCCTAACGGTGGACACAGCTGCTTTTGGCAAGACCGACAGTCCTTCTCCTGGCGACGGTTCGAAAGCCTCGAACATTAGCCTTTAGTTGCCCTTAAATGGACAGTAGAATTCCAATACAATAGTCCAATAAAGAAATAGCCAAATCCAGTATGGCTATTACTGTATGGACTACTGGATGGGAATTCTGATGTCCATTTACAGGCAACTAAAGCCTCAAAACAATACAGAATCAGAAGGCAGTTAAGTGGTCATATTTCTACCATCAAACTTATACTTGAGTCATCAGTTTTAACTCATTTTTCAGGTAAAAAGTTACCTTGACATACTCGAATTGATTTATATTCAAGTATATATGGTAAGAATTTTTTTATATGTATTTGCATTTTTTTATTCTTTTTTATTAAAAGCTCCGTTATTTGAGAATACTTTTTTGTGCAAAGCCAACTAGCAAGGTTATTGAAAATTAAAGAAATCTACTGTATATTATATAGAAAACAAATGCATTTTTATCTACTGCAGATGTACTCTGTATTGATTAGAGTTACAGTAAATGATGGGGTCTTCCTGAATAACATTTTCACATCAGATTTGGTTCTCAGTGGAGATCCCTTCAGCTGTACACAAATATGCATTGTAATCCCAATGCAGTACAGTATGAACTAAGCTCAAGGCTAGGGTCACAGCTGAACAAGACAGTCATAGTGCTAATGGAATGTATTATACGTACAGTATACTCTATTTCACTCTCTCTGCGATCATGCTGAAACTCTCTGTACATTGGAGACTTCTTTGAGGCTATTCTTATAGGAAGTGTCAACTAACAGTTTATAAGAACCCAAATTTATGACAGGGTCAAGCAAAGAAAGACAATCATATTATGTTTTAAAACTGACTATGGTTTATTGTTCACTATAGAAAAAATGGGGAAGGATATAACTATGCAATATTTATTACCTAATATGTGAATATTGAAACCTAAGAGAAAATCCATTGTGGTCAGCCCCCTAGGTACAAGTGTCAAGGGAGCTCATTAAGCAAGATTTTCTTTAAACAATGAATCAATACGAGCATGCTTACCTCAGTGTTAGAAAAAGAATGTTGGTGAGAGAAAAATTAAGTCCCTTGTCATAATTAATCTTCTAGCCATGTCATAGTATATATAATAGAGGGTGGATGGTAACCAAGAAAATGAGGCTGAATTCATCAGATAAAACACAATCAGGGTTATTCAATAAAAGTTCTTATCGTTTAAAATGGTGCTAATTTTGCCCCAACCAATCAGATCCTTTTTTTTAAACATTTGAAAGCTAACATCTGATTGGTTGGGGCAAAATTAGCACCATTTTAAATGATAAGAACTTTTATGATAACACCTGAATGTTTGGAAAATGTTTTACTTAAGAACAAAGTAAAACTCAGACTTCTTACTGTATATATTATACTTGTATATTTTCTAATCAAATGTATATACAGTATATGTGTATAGGGCCCCCAGAAGTATTTCCTGATCTGTCACTCTAACTTAGAGGGTTTTGGTATATAGGTGAGCACTATATGACTTCGTCAAGCTTCAGAGAACCATTTTGAAGTCTCCAAAGTCTCAAAGCCATTTATTCATATGGTTCTAAATTTTGCACTGGCAGCTGGGAAGCCGGCAGTCAAGTAGTGACATGGGGGACATTTGGATGGTTTGTCCTCTCTTATCGATAGGCCCATGGAGCTTGGCCAGTACAGGGACCTTACATTGTAAAAATATATTTTACACATTTATCTACCATAGCATTAAGTGCCATAGTACATAGGGTTAATTATGAAAATTGGTGCTGTACCAGAATCAATACCACTCTTTTTTAAACACATTGCCAAAGGTTTGCCATAAACATCAGCCTCACCTAAATAATTATTTTATATTTATTGCAAATGCTTCCTTATTCTGTGGAATGTATGAGTGCTGAGAATATCCCTTATCCTGCTCACCCAGTATTTGATTGTAGTGCTCCCAGATAGCAATCTCTGATTCTTATTTGTACTGTTCCATACACTCAGTTTTGACCTTTTATATGATGATTAATGCCTGTATTATATCCTAATCATTATTTTGTACAAGCTGGAGAAGGTGTTACGCAGTAATGAAGCAAAGGTAGATATAGGGCAAGATTCAAACTTAGAATGTATCTAGGTAGAAATGTACCTATAAAATTCTGACCTAAGGTTTGCACAATCTACAGAAGCTAGGAGTGATTCTGCCAGAGGGTTTCCCCTGGTGCGGTGTGTGACATTTTGACATCTAAACAAAATTCTTAGCCAATGCCATAAACTTTTACCTTGAAATTTAAAGAAATTCTGATTACAAAACTCCTGTACATCCTTGTGACCATTATGCTATTAATGTTTAGTTATTGTTATAAATCAATCCCTATACCTCAAAGCAATGTCTATGCATGCAATATTAGAGGTGGAAGATAAGAGAATAAGAAGGATGAATCATGGTTCGGTAAATATCTGATAAAAGACATTTTAATATAAAGCAAAGATGTCCTGAGAAGACGTCTTGCGAGACGTCGAAACTTTGAATAAAGAGTGATTTGATTTCACAAACAACAGTGTGCCCAGGAGTTATATTGGAATTTGAGGTTATAACACTACCAATAGTGAATGGAGCTGTGTGACCTGGAGGCACCTGGATATAGTATACGGATGAGTGCATTGGATTAAATATATTGTATAATAAAAGCATTTTATTTATATTCAAGTCAGTGGCAAGCGCAGGAATTCTAGGGGGATTCCTAAATGGGTACCACTGAACAAGCCCAGAGAGGTTCATGACCAATACATTCATGTGATCTATTATATATGGATCATATAATAATATTATATATATAATTCTCTAATTGCCATGATATCATCACTGTTGGCAATACACATATTCCCTTTTCTTTTTTATAAATTAATATAATATATATAATTATATAATTACTAAGGCTGGGTACACACAAACCAACAGATATTTCCGTGTAATGAAAATAAAGTGTGTAGTATATAGAGCAACCAAAACTCAGACAACCCCACATGTATTGCTTAAACAAACGTGCATTTATTGTGCACACCACGACATGTTCGGACAGTCGTGGTATATACTACACACTTTTATTTTGAATTTATGTCCAGGAACAGCACATCTGGGCAACCAAAGTCTATAGGAGATGTGGTGAGCTGAATTGCATTTATTTCCGTGTATTGGTCGGTTGGGCCGAAAAATCTGAGGTGATTTCGGCAGTGGCAGTGATAGCTGTGGTCCATAGAAGACATTTGCTATATATTGGCGAAGGTCAGGACAGAAAATACGGCTGTGTGTACCCAGCCTAATGTTTTGTTACTGATAATCCACATTTGCACTACATTACCATTAGGTTCTTTAAATTCACAGTGGATCTGACGGTGGATCTGACAGAATTTGCAGTAGAAGCTGAATTATAATATATAATATAACTCTCCAATGCATGGGCACTCAAACCTTCAATGTAAAAATTATGAAAAAAATGTTTTATACCCTGGTGCTACCAGATAATGATTTATATATAAAGTATGTCCGTATACTCCAGTACACACAGGGATTTGGTAAAAAAATGCCTTTATTTGGCAAATATTACATGTGGGCACTTTTCACTATCTGTTAATTAATTTATTAAAGTGCAGTTACTGTGCAAACAAAGTAGGTACTTTGCACTTTAATAAATTAATAAACGGATTGCAAGAAGACCTTGTGCACGAACATTATTATTATATATATATATAAAATTCACCAAGTGTCCCGCACTCACGCTCAAATAACTTTCGCCCCGGTGCTTCTGAGACAATTTTAATACCACTTTTCCGAATTACCTGCGTGCGTGTCACATCCTGAGGACGGCTGCTACAGTCAGCCGAAACGCGTAGATGATGCATGAATAAAATATAATATATAAAGAAAAGACCCACGAGTGCTCTGTTAATCGGAAAAGGGTGTTATATATATATATTATTATATATATATATATATATAGGTAATTTATTAGGTGGCTCACTCAGGCAGATGGAGGGCCGTTGTATTCTATCTTTATGAATATCAGGGACGTTTGGCTGAGGTCCCTCTGAACAACGGCACCGCTTACCTGTTGGATTGGAAGTGCAGCATATCTACTATTTGTATATATATATATATATATATATATATATATATATATATATATATATATATAATAAAGCTTCATCACAGTGCAGTAGGTATAGTAATTACTGTATATAACCCAGTTCTCGCAATCACATCCGCAGCTGCAGGGTTAAAGGAGAACTAACCCAATTTTTTACTTCAGAATCTGAAAACAACCCCCCTAAAACACCAATAAGCTATAACATACCACTTCAGTAATTGTATTAAGTAAATGTAAGCCTGTTAAGAACTGGATAAAGTATCTGTGTGTATGTGCAGTGTCAGACCATACATCCTGACCTCAGTCACATGCTTCCTTGCTTTATTGTCCTGTAAAGATTGGCTAGAGATTATTATGGTGTGTGACCAACTGTAACAAGTTTCTGCCATAGCTAATACTGAGCATGTGCAGAACGTAATAGTCATTGACCAACCTTTGTGATACTAGAATGCTTGTGAAGTAAAGCACAAAGCACAAACCATGTGAATTTAGGTAAATTTCCCAGCGCCTGTACCAAAATGACAGTTAAGATACAGATTACTGGTTTTGGTATCAAAGTGCTTGCTCTCTGGTTCAGTGTTGTTCTGTGGCTTGTTGTCCTTCCACCTTTATCTGCAGTAATGAATCGATGTTATCTAACTCGTAACACAGTACAAATTAATGTCTGATTTGGTTGCTGCCACATGAATAAAAGGGCAAAAAGCCATGGTAACTTACAGTAGATGCTCAGCACCCGGGAAATTGTTAGGGAAATCACCAAATGTTAATAAAATGAACTTTCTTTAATCAAGCTATTTTTTAGGTTCTGCAGGTTACTTTCAAGGGTACTAAATATACAAGGCTACCTTTTGGTAGCCCTCGAAAGTAGCCTCAGTAACCCTAGAAAATAGCCTCGTAACCCTAGAAAGTAGCCCAGTAACCCTAGAAAGTAGCTCAGAAACCTAGAAAGTAACCAAGTAACCCTAAAAAATTGACTCAGTAACCCTAGAAATAGCCTCAGTAAACCTAGAAAGTAGCCTCAGTAACCCTAGAAAGATCCTCAGTAACCCTAGTAAGTACTCAGTAAATCTAGAAAGTAGCCCCAGTAACACCTAGAAAGTAGCCTCATGTTACCCTAGAAAGTAGCCTCAGTAACCCTAGAAGTAGCCTCAGTAACCCTAGAAAGTAGCCCCAGAACACCTAGAAAGTACCTCAGTAACCTGGAAAGTAGCCTCAGTAACCTAGAAAGTAGCCTAGTAACCCTAGAAAGTAACCTCAGTAACCCTAGAAAGTAGCTCTGTATTGTTGAATACAATCAAAAATACAGTAATTCCGAGATCAAAAGTTACTAATAGACCGATTCCATCTCTAATATGCAGTAATGAATCGGAAGTTATTTAACTGCAGTAACACGTAACAATTAATACGGTTGGTTGCTGCAAATTAATAATAAGGGCAAACTTTTGCACCTCTTGTACAGCCCCTTAATTATTTGCCTAGGGCTAGGCACATCAGAGAGATTTAACCACATGATCCGATCGTGCTTGTGACCCAATCACGTGCACACTAGTGTGGCCCAATTGGAGGTGGCACACTAGGTGCGCTGGGGCCATTTGTGCTGCGATACGTTGATCTCAGCGCATGCAAGTGGCCACCAACGAAGCGTCCCTTTATTATGGCCTTGGCCTGATACAGTATAGAAACAAGAAAAAACGTACCTAAAGTGTATAAGAGTCTATCCTAGTCAATACATAGAAAGAAAACACAAAAGCGTGTAGAGGATATAAATGGCTAAAACATATATTTATTATCAAAAATAGTAAAAGATCAACAATTGATCACGTAAATGACCATAATACATTATCAATATATTAAACAGTAACAAGAGTTCATTATCGTAATAATCTATGTCAATATCTCTGAACAACCCCCTTCCTACCGCCTCTCAGTAAAGTCAAAAGAGTCAGAGCAGTGTAGTGATAGTGAGCTATACTTCTCAGTCACGTCGGTAACAATGGTATCGGTCTAAGTCGTGCACGGAACCAACATCAAAGGGACTGCGTCTCGAGACCTCACATCACAAAGTATCACCGTAACAAGAGTGGAGGTGGAGGGAGAGGGGTGTCTAGCATCACAAACGAGTTTCGCGTAATAGCTTTCTCATGGCGCTGAGAAAGTTGTGTGGTCGGCTATTTAAATGTCGATCCGCCAATCAAAAATGCCGACTCACATCACGTCTACTTCCGTCATATCAGCCAGTCTCGTGATCAAGCTGTCAATATCAACTAACCAATCGCACATAGTATACAACATTTGTAAATCAAGAACACGGAAGTCTAAAAATAACACACTAAAGATAAAGTGTCAAAATGTGAGCATATCCCTAATACAGAATCTAGTTACCAAGATGAAAAACGAGAACGAAAGAAGGATAAGCACATCCATTACAACATATACACGTAAGTACATACTGTTATCATCTCGGAGTGATCACCCCATCACCCGCACTGGTATCTGAAACAGATTGCCTCGTCACCCGTGGGGTGATGTATACATCATCTGGGAAATAATATACATATGACATAATAATACATCATCTGGGAAAAAATGCATAGAGAGTCCAAGTTCTGTACCGATATATTTCAGAGAAACTGTGAAAGGAAATCCCACGGGAGTTAAGGTCCCGTGGGATTTCCGAAGGATCTTGCATAGTACTTCGAACAATTTCAATTACATCTTAAACCTACTTTAATTGCAAGTCACAAAATGTGATATTACTCTCATTTGTCCCTGCAATCTGATTTACACAAAGTATCACTTAACATTAGAGGTGGTGACATAGATAATGTCTGTTACGTGTAGAGACTCTGTAAATTTTTAACTTTAATACCGTTCAACCAGAGGGTTTGAATGAAGAGATGAACTTTACCCCTTATGTTTGATCTCAAATTTGTTCAACACGAGATACATCTCTTATTTCTTCCTTTTTTCATTATGAGGTTTCCATCTAATGTGATTCCTCGACGCAGAACCTATTTGAATTGTTAACCTGCTCTGATGTTTTGGCGTTATGCTCGAGCACGGGGGCTGCTCTCCAACTGAATCACGGAGGTGGGTCATCACTCTTGACAGATGGATTCCTTCTTTACCATTTAATATGGATTTTGAATCATAACTTTTCAAGGGATTCTAGTGCTACTTACCTGTTATCATCCTTGCGTGGAAATCCTGACAGAACCCATTGGCACTGGTGGCTGATTACACGCGATGAATATGGATTGGAATTTAACCACATACTTTTTGGATGACTTACCTAAAGAGTAGCCATCAGATGAGGGAGATGGTATTGCATTTCCCATTTATGGTAACTTCTTATCCCAGATTGCACCGGTCCGACAGTTGTGATTATCACTATTTGTGCTGAGAACACACTGACATCTTATTGGCTGGGAGTATGGACGAGATAGCCAGCACCCGGACCTTAACTCCGTGGGATTTCCTTTCACAGTTTTCTCTGAAATATATCGGTACAGAACTTGGACTCTCTATGCATTTTTTCCCAGATGATGTATATATATGTCATATCTGTTGTATTCAATTAGATCAACTGGACTGGAAATGTAGTTCTTGAAGACGTTTCGCTAGTCATCCGACTGGCTTTCTCAATTCAGAATGACTTGTACAAGAATCTGTGGCAATTATGTACCCTGGAAAATCCCAATTAGCATATCACAGCAGTGTTAAGGGTGTGATTGATAGTGGCTAAGAGGTGTTATAGGAACGCCCAGAGTAATATGTTTAAAACAGCATTGTACATGGCAGACAGTTGGTGTAGAACCCCCCACCTCTATTTAGGCTTGGTTTCTTATTTTCACATAAATGGCCTCCTTAACACCTCTCTTGAAAATGCTCTGTTTTAACAACCTTAACTCGGGCGTTCCTATAACACCTCTTAGCCACTATCTAATCACACCCTTACACCTGGCTGTGATTGCTAATTGGATTTTCCAGGGTAAATAATTGCCACAGATTCTTGTACAAGTCATTCTGAATTGAGAAAGCCATCGGATGACTAGCGAAACGTCTTCAAGAACTACATTTCAAGTCCAGTTGATCTAATTGAATACAACAGATATACCATGACCTGATGAAGTGAACCTTCACAAGCAATATATATTATGTCATATGTATATATTTTCCCAGATGATGTATACTCACCCCCACGGGGAGTGAGGCAATCTGTTTCATACCAGTGCGGTTGATGGGGTGATCACTCCGGAGATGATAACAGTATGAACTTACGTGTATATGTTGTAATTGGATGTGCCTTATCCTTCTTTCGTTCTCGTTTTTCATCTTGGTAACTAGATCTGTATTAGGGATATGCTGCACATTTTGACACTTACAGGGAGATTCAATAAAAGTTCTTATCTTTATAAATGGTGCTAATTTTGCCCCAACCAATCAGATCTTATTAAACATTTGAAAGCTAACATCTGATGGTTGGGGCAAAATTAGCACCATTTTAAACGATAAGAACTTTTATTGAATAACCCTGTTATATCTTTAGTGTTTATTTTTAGACTTCCGTGTTCTTGATTTACAAATGTGGTATACTATTGCGATTGGTTAGTTGATATTGACAGCTTGATCACGAGACTGCCTGACATGACGGAAGTAGAAATGTGATGTGAGTCTGCATTTTTTTGGCGGATCGACATTTAAAATAGCCGACCACACAACTTTTCTCACGCCATTGAGAAAGCTATTACGCGAAACGCGTTTGGGTGCTAGACACCCCTCTCCTCCTGTATAGAATTGGTACTGCACACCCTGGGCACTAGCATGTGCCTCTAATTAGTTTCCTGGTGGTGCTGGTCACTGGAAACGTTCTGCCACGTCCTAGATAAGATCAGTATAGAGAATGATGACCGCACAATACATAGTGCAAAGGGTCCTTAACCCATTTATTCAAAGTGAAACAACCAAACGGATAATGTTTCGGGGGGCCTAGCCACCCTTCATCACCTCCACTCTTGTTATGGTGATACTTTGTGAGTGAGAGGTCTCGGAAGCAGCTCCCTTTGATGTTGGTTCCGTGCACGGACTTAGACCGTACCATTGTTTACCCCGTGACTGAGAAGTATAGCTCACTATCACACACTGCTCTGACTCTTTTGGCTTTAACTGAGATGCGGTAGGAAGGGGGGTTGTTCAGAGATATTGACATATGATTATTACGATAATGAACTCTTGTTACTGTTTAATATATTGATAATGTTGTTATGTCATTTACGTGATCAATTGTTGATCTTTTTACTATTTTTTATAATAAATATATATGTTTTAGCCATTTAATCCTCTACACGCTTTTGTGTTTTCTTTCTATGGCCTGATATGTATCCTATCTTATTGGCAGTAGCTCCTGCAGACTGTTATTGTTTGCTAAAATTTGTCTTGTATCTGAATTCCAATGGCCTTTGCTGTCAAATCACTTGGCTTAGTTTATTTACAGTACAACTGGCTTGTGGTTTTTTTACATTTCATAGCCTACATTATCTACAACTGACTCATCTGCTTTGTTATGACGACAAATCTTGGTGTTCTGCAATTCCAGGCTGAGATATTTTACACTTTCTAAATATTTCAGTTCCACCAGTTTGTCTCTAATCTATTGCCATGACCCCAGACAAAAAGTAGTCTAAGTAGATTAGAAGTAATTGCCTAGATAAAACTGTACTAAGCTTGGTGAGGACTCGTGGTTGTATTAATTCTGGTCCTGGAGCTTTGATGGTGTTAACCTTGTCTAATTGATTAAATATGATTTCTTGCTTCATTCGAGAGAATTTGCTTGTGTTAAGATATCTTTATCATTATAATCCATGAATTAAGAAACAGGTTGCACTAATGTGTTAAAATTTTATTTTTTGTAACAACATGTTCTATTTTATTACCTGCATTCCTGTTTGTATAGTTGGTTTTCTTAATACATTTATTGCAGCCTATGGTTTCTGAATTATTTTCTTTTTGCCTGTCATTGACTTTTTGTGAAATTTTTCTTTTTTTTTTTTAATTTCCTTTGGTTAATGCCGAATGAGATTTGACCTGTATTTGCTGGAGTGTGAGATGCATAAGAAAACAAATATAATAATGAATAAGGTATACACACACAAAAAAAGTAAAACTAAGTACAGACATTAGATAATTTTTGGCCCAAGAGGCGAAACGAACATTTCGGCCAAATACAAGTTTCAATGCCAACATTTCAGCATTTTGATGCGGAATTCTGTGTAACACTACTTCTTTTTCGTAAACCTGCTGCAGGTTTGTGCTTTCCTATAAGCAGCTTTTGAGATGAAGTTTGCTAAAATGGAAATTAAGACGTAAGGTCTATATTTTTTCTAATAACTTTCCATCTGTAACCGGGTCAGAAACGTTCAGATTTCGAACATATTTCGAGGGTTATTGAATTTACAAGGTTATTTTTGGTACCTCGAATTAACCTAGAACGTTTGATAACTCTCAAAAATACGATCAGAAACTCTAAAGCCGTTTTTTCAGTGTTTTTTTCCCTACTTTCGTATTTTCAAGGGTTATCAAACATTCAAGGTTACTTTCGAGTGTTACAGAAAAATAAGTTCAGAATCCAGACAATCTGCCTGGTATTGGACAGAACGTTCGGATTTTGGGGCCAAGGATTCCATTTCGGATTTTTGAAACTTTGGGTTTTCCCCCGAGCTCTGTAAATCGAAAACAGAATGAAACTTCAGAGTTTCAGCCATCTCTAGACTGGAGCATGGAAGGTAAGTATTGCATGGATGTTCCTTCCCTGTACATGCTCAATAGTATAACAGAACTGAACTTTAAAAACAGCATGGTAAACCTGATGCAACATATTTTAACTTTTTTGTAACTTTAAATAATTGTAATATTTAGTTAGCAGGTGATGTGAAATATGCGGCTGTTATTTGCATATGAATGCATGTGAGTATTTATTTCCTTTAAGGCTGGGTACACACCGGCCTATTATTTGACCCAACCTAGCGTTCGCTGCGAGTGAGTGCTCAGCTGGGACAAATGACTGTCGGTCACTGCAATAGTGGCCGCGGCAGATGGTGTGCATGACAAACGGACGAACGGGCGACCACGCTTGGTCGTGGCCGGCCACCCCTCACCAGCAGGTATTTCTGGCACTGATAGTGCTGTGGATTGGTCGGTCTGCCGGTGTGTACCAAGCCTTATATTGCTTAACATGTTACACAGCTCTTTTCTCACTTATGTAATCCTTTCCCATCAGGTCCTGCATCAAAGAATTTATAATCTAAGCATTTTATGTCACACACGTTAGTATGTCTTTATAATTGTGGGGGAAACAGAAGCACCCAGAGGAAATGCATGTAAGAACTGGGAGAACATATGGACACCTTAAAGCCTTATTGGGAGAAAAGAAGTGAAGAAGTGGCAAAGCAGATGAGGAAGGAGCAGTATTTTTGGCGAGTCTTGTTGATCTTGAGTCATGAAGGATGTTTTTCCCTTTTGGAGCAATAGGATATGACTAGTTAACACATAGAGGCATATTTATAAAGGTTTATAAAACTTTTTTGCCTTCTTTAACGCAGCCTTTTCTCCAAATTTGGACTTTTCGCTATTTATAAGCAGGATAAACAGCGGCGAAAGGTCATTACCGCTACTTTTCGTTTTTTGTCATATAAAGCTGAGGTTACCGCTTGAGCATATTATAAAATGGTTAAAAGTTTATGAACATAACCTGGTAAACCTGATGCAACATATTTTAACTTTTTTGTAAACTTTAATAATTGTAATATATTAGTTAGCAGGTGATGTGAAATATGCGGCTGTTATTTGCATATGAATGCATGTGAGTATTTATTTCCTTTAAGGCTGGGTACACACCGGCCTATTATTTGACCCAACCTAGCGTTCACTGCGAGTGAGTGCTCAGCTGGGACAAATGTTATGTTCAGCCATTCCAATCCGCAAAGTCTGAGTTGGCAAAAACACATAAGTGGCCATTTATTTAGCCTGCCATGGGTCCATGGAGGTGTCAGTACATTGTGGAGTGTTTCTCAATACTAATAAGTACTCAGGGGGATGTTAGACTATTTTCCAGCATTGCGCTAATACGATCTGAGTTTCACTTTTTTACAGTTTATTTATCCATTTTTAAAGAATTTTTTTTTTTAAAGTTCCGATTTCCTTTATTTACCAGTCAATGGGGGTCTAAGGTACATATTTATAAAGAGGCATTATTTTTGCTTTTTTCCCCACCAGCCTTTACCACATTTTTTAAACTTTCAACTTTTCTTTTCATCAAAGTTATATAAAAAAGGCGAATTTTCATCAAAAGCGAAATTATGTAGCAAAAAGTAGCACTAATAATGCTGAAAAAGCTCAGCACGTATGATGGTAATAGGTAATTTCCCTGGTGGTTTTTCAAGTATTATTAAATTGTATAATACACACTGATAAGATATGTTAGTGTAAAACTCAAAAGGCAAATTTTCTTTATTTATTAATAGGGTATGATAGTGTAAACTCAAAAGGTGATTTTTCTCTATTTTATTAATAGGACAAATGTTTTAGTATTGCTTATTTTCAGCAAACTGCAGCTAATTATCAAACCAGTTCCATTAATATGGGAACATACCATAGTGCTATGTAAGAAATAGTCATGTTAATGGAACATTCCAGTAAGTAATGATGTTTGGCGAAAGTTTCAGTAAATCTGCAAAAAATGCAACAAAAGGGAGAAAAGGTGACAAATAGGCGAAATTTTACCTTATTATAAATGCTGCTAATGTGAATAATGGTTTAAAGATTTAAAAAGACCATACCACATTTTCTTATTTAACACAGGCCACCATATATGTACATATGAACCTATAGTTGAACAATTTCTCCAACATGTGGGGATTTGCTCTTTATACCATGATGCCATTTCATATGGGTTCTATAGAATTTGAGTAGTAATTTTCTGTCTGTTTCCAAGCTGAAAGGCACCCTTGTAAGTTTGAATGGTATTATTAGGGAGTTCTGCCATTCTTCTTGGATATATGTATTTGGAGGTCTTTTTCCCATTTCCCATACATGGGAGAGTGGTGTGTCTGTCTTTATCATTCAGTAAATTGTAGAATTGGGAAATGATTTTTTTGATTGGTATAGTCTAGGAAGTGGTCTATGAGTGGTTAGATGTTTTGTCTATTTCTTTGATATGTTTTCTATGAGGCTAGTTATTTGGTAGTATTTCAGAAAGTCAGATTGAGAATTTTGTATTTTCCCTTAAATTTGTCAAACGTTATAAGTTTTCTCCCCTCAAAGAGGTCTTCAATATAAATTGGCCTCTTTCTTGCCATTTTTTAATATTTAGATCAGGGATGCAGACTGTATACTTGATAGGCTGACTATCTTGTAATGCTTGTTTTAAGTGATGTGATTTAATGATTTTTCTTCCATATTTGGATTGAGTATACTTACTCTTTAAATAGATTGCCACATGAATGAATGCGTACCTCCTTTGGTGTATGTACCTGTCTCAGGTTGGAAGTTAAAAAAAACAAACTTTTTTGATAATTGATCAAAAAATTTTTTTTACTATAGTTACCCTTTAAGTATTTCTGCCACAGAAATGGAAGAGTAGGTCATTAGGTATGTGTACCTGTCTCAGGTTGGGGATTAAAAAATCAAACTTTTTTGATAGTTGGTCAAAATTAGTTTTTTTTTACTTTAGTAACCCTTTAAGTATGGCTGCCACAATAATGGAAGGGTAGGTCAGTAGTGTGTACCTGGGTAAGGATGGGAGTTTAAAAAAAAAAACTTTGTTCATGATTAGTCAAAATAGTTTTTTTTAACTATAGTTACCCTTTAAATATGGCTGCCATGAAAATGGAAGGGTAGGTGCGTAGGCATGTGTACCTGGAACAGGAAGTTAAAAAACAATATAGCACATAGCACCGAAACGTTATGTGTGGTGTTGTACTTAATGTCTGAATAAACACCTTTTATTTGCAAGACTGGTGTGCACAATTCTTTTCGTCTTTCAGAAATCCATATGAACTGAACCCTGAATTAGAGATGGGATGGGGTCCGACTTGAAAATTTTGTCCAAAACCTGGTAGATCATTCGGATTTCAGGACTTTAGAACATATTTTCAAGAGTTACTGAATTTACAAGGTTATTTTCGGTAACCCTCAAAAATAACCTTGAACGTTTCGATAACCCTCGAAAATATGATTGGAAACTACTTTTGAGTTTCCGATCGCATTTTTGGTGTTATCGAACACGTTTGATTAACCTTGAAATATGTTCCAAATTCTCAAAGTAAGTTCCATTTTCAGATCTTTGGGGTTTTCCCGAGTTCCATAAATCCAAAAATGCAACAAAACTTCAGAGTTTCAGCAATCTCTACCCTGAATGCAGAAATCTAGATTTCTGCGCTGAAGTCTTGGTCAAGTCGGGAGATCTACCAACCATGAATACAGGTAAAAATGACAAGATTTAAAGACAAATAACTTTTGCAACAAAGAAGGGGGTTTAAAGAAAAATACTCAGCAATTGTCTGAAATCGATGTTTATTATTAATGTCTGTGTTAAATATTTTCTCCAGTTAAAATGTATATTTAATGTTTGTTAATCAGGGAAAGGACAAGCAAAAAGCCTTATCCCTTTTTGTAAATGCAAATAGTGTAGGGGATTCGTTTTTCCTGACAGGTTACATTTTGTTTCAAAGCTGTAATTTTCATGGATAACCTTTGACCACCACTGCATTAATTGTCAATTACTTAGATGCGAATAAGTTATTGCTAATAAATTATACTAATGTGAACTAAATTGGAATCTTAGAAATGCTCAGAGTCGTGAATAAATAAATAAAATCAATACCAATACTTAAATGTATCTACATACACATATAAATCTGTGGAACACAATGGATGGTAATGATAATGGATTAATACATAATTCCAATGGTAAATATCTTCATACTTAAAAGATTGTAAATTGGGTGAATATGAACAAACAAATATAGAATAAAACTCTTTAAAAAGCTGCCATGGACAGATGCCAGTATTTTTTAATTACATGTGCTTTATGGGAGAACACATGTTACACATTATAGCACAACTATTTGATAGATGAGTAGATAGATAGATAATGATAGATAGATAGATAGATACATAGATACATTGATACATAGATACAATAGATATATGATATATTGATAGTAGATGATGAGTATTTAGTGATAGATAGATAGATAGATAGATAGATGATAGATAGTAGATAGATAGACTAGATACGATAGATAGTAATGCTAGTCTGTGTTTGTATGTATGTTGAGTGTGTGTGATGTGGTGATAGAATCTTAGAGATAGAGAAAACTTTCTGCTGTGGAAGGAGCATGAAATTATTAAAATCGGGTGCCTCTACAGTTGTCACCAGCATGTCGTAGCCTGGGAGCATATGAACTAAATGTCCTATACTACTAGCTAACTTTACCTTATCCCATCCCAATATTATATCCTTGCACTGAACCATTTATTTTACATATCTACTTCACCCATTATCTCTGACAAAAAACAATATGATCTATGAACAAACAATATTGAATAAAACTTCTTTAAAAGCTGGCCTATGTACAGATGCCAGTTATTTTTTAATTACATGTCTTTATGGGAGATACACATGTTACACATTATAGCACACACACTTAATTTGATAGATGATAGATAGTAGATAGAAGAGATAGATCGATAGATAGATAGTAGTGATGATCCATAGATACTTGTTGATTGTTTGTGATTTGTGATGATTTAGATAGGTGAATGGAGAGTGATCATGTGCTGTTATGATCGTCTGTTTAGCTTGATTGTGTAGTGTGTGGATAGTAGATAGATAGATAGATAGATAGATAGATAGATCTTAGAGATAGAGAAAACTTTCTGCTGTGGAAGGAGCATGAATTATTAAATCGGGTGCACTCTACAGTATGTCACAGCATGTCGTAGCCGGGAGGAGCATAAATGAACTAAATGTCCTATACTACTACTACTTTACCTTTATCCCATCCCAATAATTATATCCTTGCACTGAACCATTTAATATTTTACATATTACCCCATGATCTCTGCTTTTCTTTGGCAATATCAAGAGGTAATTTTATCCTGCCAATAAAGCTTTGTTTGGTTTACTTAATAAATAGGACAGACAGACAGACAGACAGACAGACAGACAGACAGACAGACAGACAGATAGATAGATAGATAGATATAGACAGATCAGATCAGATATAGACAGACAGACAGACAGACAGACAGACAGACAGATAGATAGATAGATAGATAAATATATAGATAGATACATAGTAACATAGTAATTAAGGTTGAATAAAGACATACGTCCATCAAGTCCAACCTATTCACCCTCTTTTTATATATATATATATTTTTTTTTAACCCTACCTAACAGTTGATCCAGAGGAAGGCAAAAATAGATAGATAGATAGATATGGAAATGTCCATGGACTACTTGCCTATTATCCCTTTATAGTATACATCTCTGCAAGTCCCACAAATTTTTTTATGCACATTTTTTTATTTTTGGCATCAAACACCCTTCCCTTCTAACATTTTTATTTAACCTATGCCCCAGTGTCCTTTCTATAAAATGCTACAGATTGAATGCTATGACATTATAGGTTTAAGAAGAAGACACTGCTGACTTCTCTAAACCATTCAGCACTGTAATCTACTGGGAATTGTGTAAATACAACGTGGGACAGCACGATGAACAGACTTTGTAGGTCCCTGTAATAAATGCCTCTGCACCTATTATAGCTTCCTTCTGTCTAAAACCCCAAGAAAGCTTGTTCCACAGATGAGAGTCAGATACTAATACCAAAATGCTAGCCACGTGCCCTCTCCTCCTTTATGTTTTGTAAACAAAGATGTATCACTGGGGATGCCTTTTGCATGGTTGGTTAAGATGGAGTCACCGATGTGCATGACTTGGTCTATTACTAACAATTGAAACAGGGTGGACACATTGTTATGTCACACTTTCCTTTTTGAGTGATTAAAGGCATATGGGAGCCTGAGCAAAACCCAGGCAAAATAGCATGACCCATTGCTTTTCACATCCCTGTATGAGCTTTGCTTATTCTTGTATTTGCACTTCACAAAACATTTACTTTGGACTTTTATTTTTAAGAATGAAGGCTTTTATTTTAAATGTTGTATAAATTAGCAGTCCTTTCCAGCTGTCTAAGCTATGAGAGGACTTTAAATATGAATGTGCTTTATAATCCAGATTGAGTGGAACATATTCTTAGATAAGTCAGCAACAGGAAGGCAAATATGGTCAGAAGCATTTGTCAAATGCTAGATTGAAAAGAGCCCTGCTCCTGGAAATACATATTGAGAATTTCTGCTATTAAAATCAAGAAACTGAACTTTTAAGTAAGTGTACAGTTCTGATGCATTTGTTTTCAATACAAGAGTTTGTGTAGTACATGGTACCTGCTCTGGTGCATAACCCTGTTAACTATTGTGCTAACCACTTATACATGGATTTGTAGCAAAGGCTTAACATTTAGATTTCAATCCCAACTTCATGTAACAAATAAAAAAACGAAACCGCAATATACCCTGTAGTACACAACTGCAACTTCAATCAACATACAGTAGCTGTAGTCGGACTTTCAACCATTTCTCTTTCCATATACAAATGTATACACATTTGCATAAAAACATAATTGCGTTGTGTCTTCATATGTTTACTCACTGCCCAGATACAAGCTCATCATTGACATATTAGAACACTAGTACAAATTTCCTGTCATAAAAAGATGGATTTAAAAAAAAAAAAAAAACATTTCTTATTCGATCCTCTGAAATATACCTCTGACCTTCATTTAAAATTTGCTTTCTTGATGTTAGATATCATTAAGAAATATTGTAATGGTCTCTATCCCCCAAGCTTTCGATTAATTTCAGTTTTTAGAAATTTTAGAGATCACTGGACCCAACAAAGCATGTACAGCATTTCTGTCTGTACCAGAAACCAGAACAATCTAAATGACAAGATTTAAAGACAAATAACTTTTGCAACAAAGAAGGGGGTTTAAAGAAAAATACTCAGCAATTGTCTGAAATCGATGTTTAGTGGCCGCGGCAGATGGTGTGCATGACAAACGGACGAACGGGCGACCGCGCTCGGTCGTGGCCGGCCACCCCTCACCAGCAGGTATTTCTGGCGCTGATAGTGCTGTGGATTGGTCGGTCTGCCGGTGTGTACCAAGCCTTATAAAAAAATGACAAAAATAGCTCTGAAATTTCACTAGAGAGCAATTTCCCTTTTCATAGTGATGCCACACTTAACACAATGAATAAGGCGAAAATTGTCGTCACAGATCGGCGCATCAATACTTTACCGTGAAAGCGAGCGGTTTTATAAATAAGGTGAAAATAGCACAAGTTGTCATTGCGATGTGCTGTGATAGCGAAATGGCAAAAATAGCAATCATTTTTAATATGCCCCATAGGAAGAATCTTGTGTAAGGTAAAAGTATAAACAATTTTGTATTGTTTGGCACAAAACATAATTGGGAAAAAGTTGAGACAAAAAAATAAGTGAAGATTTTAATTTAGTTTAAGTAGTTATTTCTTTTGGCTTGTATTGTACCATTGTTCAAGGAAAATAATTCAAAAAGAGTTTTTATAGGGTTAGACCTGTAAGTCTGATATTAAAATAATTCAATGCAGATTGCCAAAGAACATATTTTCCTTCTTATACAGAAGAAGACTTTGGACTGTGGTATTGCTGCTGTAGTGTTAGGCTGCAAAACTTACAGAAAGTCAGGCATGCTTATCTTGTCTGGCCCTGCTTATGTTGGTGTCCAGGATTTCTTGCAGAAGGTGACTTTCCATGGGCCAGGTCCTGGACAGAGAGAGGAGGCATGGCAAGTTCAACTTTCTGTAAGAAGTGTGGGCAATCTAATGTACCCACAGTTGTGAGGAAAAAGTTAGATTGTGGATTAGGTGTTTTTACCCTCACCTCAGTACATCAAAAGGTAGGGGAGCAGTATTAGGTGTTAATTGAACTTTACTACATTTAAGAAAATTCTGCACTGACTTAGAGCCCTCTCATTGATGGAGAAAATTAGTGTTCCTGGCACTTATTAAGAAGGAATGAAAATAGTGAGTTTATTTCTGACAGTGGTTCCGCAGAACCTATTGAAGTTTTGAAAATCCGTTTCAAACCCAATTCAATTTTTCAATCACAATTTTCCAATCTAATTTTCAAGTTTTAATGATAAGTTCTGAGTTACAAAATTTTCGAAAATCCAATCAGATCAACAAATCTTTTGAAACTGGCAGTTTCAAATTGAAACCAGGACTCATCAGTACTTGATCACCCATTACATAGTAATGAAGGTTAAATTAATACATAAGGCCCAACCTTTATAGCCAACTTATTAACCCTACCTAACAGTATTTTTAATATTTTAGTTTTAGAAACTTATCCAGACCATTTTTAAAGCTATTCAATGAACTTTCCATTAGCACATCAGCTGGAAGAGAGTTTCACCATTCTTACAATAAAGAAACCTTTCCTAACTTGAAGATAAAACTTCTCTTCTTCCAATCTCAAAGGAACACAAAACTGAAAAAAATGACTTGCCTTGATCCATTTCTATATTTTTAGTGCTGTCAGGAACTTGATCCCTTTTTGCTCTCAGTGCTCCCTGTCTCTAGATCTCCTCATTTCCTATTCAGCTCACTCCTAGTTAGTATGCATGTCTCCTCACTATGTATCCACCCCCTCCCAAAACTGAGGCACAGCTAGAGTGTGGAGCATGTGCAGTGGAGATGATCTGTGCCCCCCTACAGCCAATAGAAAGTGAAAGTAAAATTGCTTTGCTACGGAAAGGTAGAGCTGTAATAACTGAAGTCGTTTTATAATTCCCCGCACTCCGTTTTATTTTGTTGTTGGTGGTGCTGTTTACCCAAATTCCGCTCACCACTGGCAGTTATGTACTAATGTAACAAATATAAACAGGGCAACGCACTCTTTCAAATCTTGCTCAATTTATTTGTGACATGCTGGTAATAACTGCTTGAATCAAGTAAGATTTGCTTTTAGCTCTAGGAGTTTAAAGGTGTGGGGGGGCGACAAATTTGTAACACAGACTAACTGCAGAATTGGGTTTATCTGCACAGAAGAGCACAGAGAAACAGATAATGCTTATTATTTTTCATTATCTTAAAGGGCATCTCTAGTGAAATTTATACATTGCTCCAATGCATAAAAAAAGGTTATTGTATTCTGCCTTGTTCTTACCCTCCTCTGTGGCTCCATGATTGCACACTGTCTGATTTACCGCAGAGATCCCCACTTCCCTACCCCTCTCTGGTCATTCCCCCATTCAAGTAGTCCAGCTGTAAATTAAGCCTGTGAAACAAGACGCTCATGCGCATTAATCCTCCTACATATGACACATCACTCTAGCTTTTATAAAGAAAACCAAAAAACTTGGTAAGCCTGTAGAGAGGATGTTTCTCCGTTGTTCTGAAGATAGTGCTACATAAGGTGTGGGAAGAGAGGAAGGGGGGGGTTGGTGAGACAGAGCCCTGAATTACTGCAGCCCTGTCTCCCTTTGACAGGCAATAAATTGGTGAAAGCTTGGGGAGGAGGTGGACTTTTTCTTCCCTTAACTTCTGTTTCTAACACAGTATTTGCTAAGCATTTCAGTGAGCTGGAAGGAGTCATTGGGAGACTTGCTGTAAAACTTATGTAACCCTACACACTATACTGGCGAGCTGTTAAGGGATTTGATTGACAGCTCAAGCAGAGTGGTGTATTGAAATCTTCACATTTTTAACTTATATATCTCAGGACAGAGGAGGAATCTGAAGGAAACTGGGGGTACTCTGGGGGTTGGAGGAAATTATAAAACACAAGACAATATTTTGTTAGCTCTAGCAGTTGCTATCTGGAACTGCTTACAACAGCTAAGTCTGTTATCTACCAGACAAAAAGAAGGGCTGTGGGAGCACTCCTATGGCAACATTATTCTAACATATAGTGGAAGTGCTACTGATCTGACCAAAACATTAGAACAAACAAGAAAAAAGATAATCAATGCACATTCCTGGTCCCCATATAATATCCAAGAAAAAAGATAATCAATGCACATTCCTGGTCCCCATATAATATCCTAATATCTGTGCTAGTAAAAACATGGGGGGGGTTAATTACTATTTTATGCATAAAAGTCTAGTAAAAACATGGGGGGGTTAGTTACTATTTTATGCATAAAAGTAAAAAGCCTTCCAACCAAAGCTGGGAGTGTCATTCCAGATAAATGACCCAAGGTAATTTGTTAGGACCTTCCATACTGGGGTTACCTTGATGTGGTTGGAAGGCTTTTCACTTTTATGCATAAAATTGTAACTAAAACTCCCCATGTTTTTACTGTTTGTATATGCATAAAATTGTAACTAAAACTCCCCATGTTTTTACTGTTTGTATATGTATACATTTATGTATATATTTGTTTGTATGTATGTATGTATTTATATGATATATATATATATATATATGTATGGGGCCCAGGAATGTGCATTGATTATCTCTTTTCCTGTCTGTTGTATGGGGCCCAGGAATGTGCATTGATTATCTCTTTTCCTGTCTGTTATCTACTAGAACCCCCAAATATTTTTCCAACAGAGACACTTATGGTGTCCAACTGCCTGTCTCTGCTCACGCATCAAGGTGGTCACTCCGTAATGCAGGGATAATAAAAGCTTTATTAACAATATCAGGCTACAATCATAAGTAGGGATAATAAAAGCTTTATTAACAATATCAGGCTACAATCATAAGTACTAGTATGGGGGTCTGACGCGTATCATGGCATTATAGACGATTCTTCAGAGACAGAGCAAAAGAAAAAAAAAGGAGGAAGTGGCTGTGACACAGTGAAATGCGTCAGACACCCATATTAGTGCTTATGATTGTAGCCTGATATTGTCAATAAAGCTTTTATTATCCCCGTATTACGGAGCGAACACCTGTATTTTCTAACTATGGTTATTGACTTCTGAAATCAGTTCAGGAAATAGACCAGAATATGAACCAATAACAAAGTTTCCGGAATATTCCCTACCATTGGTGTTAGACATACAGGTCTATAGTTACCAGGCTGTAAATGACTACCTTTTTTGAATATTGGTTTTACATTGTCTTTTTTTCCAATTCAGAGACACATCAACAGACAAAGTGAATCCGAAAATACAGGGAGCAGTGGTCTAGCTAAATCTGGAATAAGCTGTCCTGGGGCTGAATTTATATTAACTGTCTAATTGTTTCCGTACCCTACCCTCTGAGTGAATATTCCTCATTTATCCCCTTTATATTATTACTGGTACTGCTATAAGGACTATGATTCTCTGTGGTGTATACAGAGGGGAAAAAACTGTTTAGCACATTAGCCTTTTTGGTATCCCCTTTAACTATCTTAGCCCAATTATTTAATGGTCCCACATTCTCTGTCCTCATCTTTTTACTAATAATATACTCAGGGTGCCACAGGGGGTGGGGTGTGACATCCACAGTGATGTAGGCAGAGCCAGGGTATAGCAGAGGCAGGTTATAGACTGGGCCGTGATCAGAGGCAGGGTTTAGGGGCATAACAGGGTAAGGAGTGGGAATAGGAACATTCTGGCAACCCTGGATATACTTAAAAAACATTTTGGTGTTGGTCTTGCTTTGTTCAGCTATCCCTATATTCTATTTTAGCTAGTTTAATTGCTTTCTTGCACTCCTTATTGCAACTTTCTTACTTCATGCAGGCCTGTTCTATTACCTCGAAATAAAAAAAATTATGGCATTTTCTTTCATTCTATTTCCCTTTTTACCCAAACATTAAGCAACGTGGGAGCAGACCTATTTTTTTGATCAGGACTCAACCCAGTGCACTTTTGTTTTTGCAAACATATTACCTTCATCTCCATAATCACTTCAGGAATTGATATAAAAAGATCCAAAAACTATGTCAGGGTAATTTAAATGCCCCATGATCAGAATGTGCCCCATACCAGCAGCCAACTGCAAATGCCTCACTGGCATTTGGTTACTTATAACAGACACCAACAATTAATTCACCCACGTTTGTGCTTCCCGTGCACTGCTCTATCCATATTGTTTCAGACTTATCGTTTATACCCCAGCTATTTCATCTTTTATATTTGGCTTCAATTCTTGTTTAACAAACATACATACATACCCCCCTCCTATCACATTTACTCATGTATAAAAAGGAGATACCTTCCAAATTTCACGCCCAGTCATGGAATATTAACCATGTTTCTGCTATACCGATCACATCATACTTTTCTTTTAAAGCCATAAGTTCTAGTTTTTCTTGCTAGACTTCTTGCATTTGTAAACATACATTTTAGATTTAGATTTAATATTTTTCCACACATTGACATACATGACTTATGCTAAACATTAAGCACTCATCACTTTGATACTGTTTGATACTTCTTTTTCAGACCCTAGCCTCCTTAGGTATCCAGGATATTGCATTTTCTTCGCTATCCTCCTATCTCTCTGAGAGGACTATTAGTGTTTTACACTCTGGAATTAGCTCCCCCTTTCTCCCCTCCTTGTGGGGGTCCTGCAAGGCTCAGTACTCAGCCCTCTTCTTTTCTTCATCTACACCTATGGCCTTGGAGGACTCATTAGTTCATTTGGATTTCAGTATCACCTGTATGCGGATGATACCCAAATTTACACCTCTGCTCCATATCTCCCTACACTAACATCCCAGGCCCCCCGACTGCCTTAATGCCATCTCTGACTTCATGTCCTCCTGCTTCCTCAAACTAAACATGGACAAGACTGAACTTGTCCTTTTCCCACTCTCACGATATATTCGCCTCCCTAGTCTTACTATTAAAATTAACAACACACCTATTTCCCCATCACCTCATGTCCGTTGCCTGGGAATAACTCTAAATTCCTGTCAGCTCCAACTCAAAAACATCTCCCGCATTCGTCCCTTCTTCTCGAAAAAGCTACAAAAATTCTTGTCCACACCCTAATCGAATCCCTTCTAGACTACTGCAACACACTCCTGTGTGGTTTACCAAACAACCTCCTGGCACCACTTCACTCCATCCTCAACTCTGCTGCCCGGCTCATTCATTTCTCTTCTCGCATTTCCAATGTCTCTCCTCTCTGTCAGTCACTCCACTGGCTGCCCATTACGCAAAAGATCCAGTTCAAGCTGCTTACCCTATCAATGCAAATGACATCCTTTATACATAATATTTATACGTTACATACATTACATAACCTTAAAACCCACCTCTTCAGGCAAGCATATAACCTGGCCTAGACATTACCCCTCTAACTTCCCAATATGATCCAACCCGCTTTTTCACACTCCACTGCCAATCTATTTACAGCCTACCGATTCCCGTCACCTTATGTCTCAGCCCCATATCTTCTAGACTGTAAGCTCTTTGGGCAGGGTCCTCCTATTGGAACAAAAACTGCAGTAGGATACACCAAAGTCTGTTGCAAAAAATTGTTCCTTTTTTTCACCCAATATGTGGATACAGGCAACGTTTCGGGGGACCTCCACCCTTATCAAGGAGCTTGATAAAGGGTGGAGGTCCACCAAACGTTGCCTGAAACATTGGGTGAACAAAGAGGAACAATTTTTGCAACAGACTGGTGTATCCTACTGCAGTTTTTTTTGTTCATGATATTACTGGGGTGAGCAGCCAAGGCAGAGGAACCAATTGGAGGAGTTATTCAATACCTTGTGATTCTCTCTCCTATGTATCACGGTATTGCTGTAAGAAACGCAAATCACTGCGTGCTTATATTATGTATAACCTGTGTATGTAATATGTAAGACTTTGTATATGTATTACCCTGTATGTAATGTATGACTATGTAACTGTAAAGCGACGGGAGGCGCTATATAAATCAATAATAATAATATTAATAATAGTCCTAACTGTAATTTTTACTGATTGGCTATTGGATGGGTCAAACAAAGATCTCTACTGAGCAACTGAATCAACCCATGCGCTTGGTCAAGGGCAAGACCATAACAGTCTCTACTAGGGGTCCCGCAAACAGGAAGTCAGTATTTTGGAAACATTTATTTATACACAGACAAAATGCTGAATGGGCAGATGAATATTAGGAGGATGAATACTGCTCTTTTTTCTTTAAAGAATATGTATTTGCACCGAACTTCCCCTTTGCACAGAGCAGGAAAAAATTGGTTTAAAAAAACACCATTTCAGCTTTTGTGCTGTATTATGTGTTTAGCCCCATAAGCTTCATATCATTAGCATTACATAGAGCAAGTAGAAGAAAATGAAGCAATTATCTACCCACTATTATCAAACAGTAAAGATTTTGTATGATCTCAGGAGTGGAAATCTTCTTACATGCTTTACTCTTTTACCAGGAAGTCATGAGACCCTTGATTCATGTACCTAATTTCTTTTTACATTATGTAAGTCAGGACAACCTCCACAAGCTTCAGTGTGACGTTAGCATTTTCTAAAAACAAAGCAATACTGCTGAACTAATACAAGTATTAAACATGATGTAGTCCAGGTCTCTCTGACTGATGGTATCACTTCCTCTTTGCCTTACTTATGAAAGCTCAAGAAATTGATGAAGCAAAGCCAAAGGCTACAGCAAGGAACCTTAGGACAGATTCCATCTGACTGCACATATTTATGGAGATTCTAAGTACACATGCTCCACACAGACAACATGGTTTGGTGAGAAAATGTTTAACCTATTGGCTTGAGAAACTTTATAGCATGAATGCTGGAAGTTAATATATTATAGCACATCTGGGTAACCTTTTACACAATGGAGAAAGCATCAGATGCTTGTATTTACCATTTATCTCTGTGGAATTTGAGTAATTGGGTTAAAAATCTGTACTTATCAATTCTTAAAAAAAAAAATATTTTATACCTCTGAGAAGCTCAGGGTTATTTGAGGACAGTGATACAGTTATGTTTCCATTAGAAAAGCAACGCTGTCTGGAACACTTTTCTTCTCCAATCTTGGAAATTAGTATTTAAATGGTGGTTTGACTGGGTACCAGCCTACTGTGGTTAAGTGAAAGGACATGTAAACTGTGGAAAATCATAATGTAAGTAAGCACATAGTGTAAAAGAATAATTTCCACCAACCTCAAAGTACTGATTGTTTTCTTTTCTGTAACTCCTGGCCCTTGTAAACAGCCCTGATAGTTTCACTCGTGTGTGTGTGTGTGGGGGGGCTGGTGCAGCCAGACAGAGAAGGGATACCAATCATCCACTTTTTCATCACCCTTTACTTTTCATATCCTAGCCCCACCCCCTAGGACATCCATTTCATCAGTCTCAGTGTAAAAAAAAAGCATGCTTTACTGCTTTACACAGGAAGTGGCCCTGGTGATATCAGGGCTCTAAAGCACACTCCTGATCCTGATGTTGCTGTCATAGCAATGCACTGGCAGACTTTTTTTTTGTGTGTATCTCTACCCTCTGTCAAGTAAGTAATTTGTTCTGTTATGCAGAAGGCACAATGAAATTTAGGGGGTAGGGTTGTTGTTATAAACTTTTTTAGGTATTGGGTGACATGTATTATACATGGATTATTATCAGGGGGGAGGCAAATAATATATCATGTTTACAACAACAAAATGTAGTTCTCCTGTGCAGTCACAGATAAGTGTTCCTTATGCAAAAATGTGATAATAATGTCTCTATTATGTAATATAACATTGCTGTCCAATGTGTACAGCCATATATAATTCCCCCCCCCATGAAATTAATGTATAACTCTGACATAACAGTGCTCCTAGCAGATGAAGTTTAAAGGGGAGGGGGTTGTTATCATGACCTTTTTTTAGGTATAGGGTGACATTTTCTATCACTGAATATATGTGTTATACATACATATTACCTAATAGAAACATTGGGGACGATGCAATATTGGGTGCAAAATGCCCAAGTCAGTGTAAAACTCACGCTATCCGATGTATTATCACGTCAGCGTGCATTTTGTACTGAGTTTGCATTGCCTGCGCCATTTCCGAGAATGGTCAGAAAAAGCATGGCGCAGGCGATGCAAAACTGCCCTTAGTAAAGTTTAGCGCTAATTTATAGCACTGAAACTTTACAGCACTGAATAGGTGGTGTTAGCCGGTGCACTTACCTGGCAGAGATCCCGCGATGTACAAAATCTCGCACAGGGGTTTTTGCATCACGGGAACTCGGGCAGGTGAGGTGCGACGGAAGAAAATATTGCATTGCCCCCATTATTATTACATGTTTGGGTGAGGAACACTTGTCTGTGACGGCACATAGGGAACTACCCACTACTGTATAATAATGAAACTGCTCTGCTATCTAATTTTATCGATGTATGTCGCAGTTGTGCCTGTGTGTGTAAGGTAGGACTATCAATTATAGGAGTGACTTTTAAGTGGCAAATACAGTAGCTTGCACATACATTTTAAAAAATGCTTCTGGACCTCTATGACAATTATCGCATATTTGTCCACAGATAGAATGTCCTCAAGAAACTTCTTCAGAAAATCCCTTGGCTTGTAGTACTGGTAAGTATATAAATATCTACAATTATATATTGAAATCTCTCACTTCTGTGTGTGTGTGTGGTGCATGTGTGGTGCTGGTGTATAGGAGTGTAGCTGGATAACTCCCTCACAAATATAGAAAGCAAGATTTATACCGCACACAGTATTTCGCTTCAATATCTTTATTCATCTACAGCGTACTACATTTCAGGTATAGCAATCCCCTTCATCGTAAGAAATCTTCATGCAATGCACTCGTGGGTGTTTTTACTTTTTTAAGTTTCTACATTATGTTGGTAATGTATACCATGGGAAGAGTTTCCACTGAAAAAACCGCCGCGGATTTATCCCGTTCGCGAACGGCAGATTTTTCCGGGTTTTCTGCCTTCCGAACTTCCGAACCGCGGATTTCTCATATTTTCGAAAATTTTGGAAATTATGAGGATTTCTCGTATTTTCGAAAATTTTCGAAAATACTATTTTCGAAAATTTTGGAAATTACGAGTAATTCTCATATTTTCGAGGATTTTTTTCGTTTTAATGGGTCCGAATTTTTGAAAATTCGCGGATCCTCGAGCGGACCGGATTTTGCGAAGTTCGGACAACTCTAGTAAAAAGACAATTATAATCACGTCAGCTCCAATCAACACCTAAACAGTACCCAGGGTAAGGACCAAAACCTCTATGTCCTCACCTCTGTGTACATTACATATCATCTGTAATACTTAAAGGGCATGTCCACCCCCTAACTAAAAATTCACCCACTACTGGCCCCACCTTACCTTACTTCCCTGCTCCTTATGGTTCTTCTGTAGTGGCTCTTCAAAGTCCAGGAAACTTTTCCTATCCAAAAGGTCTCTGCCTCTGTGATGCCTCCAGGAGGGATAGAGACATGCGCAGTGGAGACCTTTCCCCCCCTCCCTCCAACCGCTTATTCTTACACAAAAAAATGCGTCCTTTCTCTTCTTACAGCACCTTGTTCCCTCGCCATTCTCATTGATGGCAGCCATGGTTGTGATTGGCTGCCTCTCAGCCAATCACAGCCGCAGCTGCCGGTCCGGCCCCCTGCTTGCAGTTCCGGCGGGCAGGGGAGCCAGACCAGAACAGCGATGGAATGAGGCGCTGTAAGTAGAGATGGGAAGCATTTTTTTGTGAAAGAATATAGCGGTTGGGGGGAGATGCTCTACAGTAGAGCAAAAGGTGGAAAAGAGGGTGGACATGCCCTTTAAAGGGTTCCTTCGTTGCACTAGTCCACTCCTCCTCTAGCCTTCTGTCATTGACAGTGCCTAATGGAGTCAGTGAAAAGAAATGCTTCTGGCAGAGCACATCTTCCCATTGGCCATGTCACGGACTGCAGACAAACACAGAAGTGGAGCCGGCTTAGGTGTAATCTTTATGTAACTAATACAGATGATTTGTAAAGTACCCAGAAGCGAGTGTATATATCATCCATGGTGGTGTGCATGATTAGTTTGTGAACAATCATACATGTTTCAGAGAGCAAGTGTCAATGGAGGAAGGACACTTGATGTGTAAAACATGTACTATTTCACATTCAGTAGATAAACTATCATTTTTAAAGTTTTGTATAATTAGTATGCCTCCACTTTTTATGGGGTTATTTTATTTAAAACTAATGTACTTTTCCAGTTATTCTAATTTAAATGTTAATGCTTTTCACAGTGGGAGGAAGCAATGGAGATATTAAAGAAACAAGCAAAAACTCCAGCTCCAAAATATTCTTTTAACCTGTAAACTGTCTTTTCATGGACAATGGGGACCCCTAATCTGCTGTGAACTTCTTACATGGTCTCTAACAGCTTGCTACACACATCCGACCCAACAAACAAAAACTCATCTAGATAGTGTGCCAATGATGAAAGACCCGCCTTATGCAAAACACACCAATGTAAAAAAAACTGCTAAACTTCTCAAAATAAGCACATGAAATAGAGCACCCCATTGGCAGATATTTTTCAACACAGTATTCTCTCTAAAATTTGCCACCCATTAAGTTATCCGGGTGAAGTGGTAGCAGCCTTAATACTAACTCAACATCTATCTCAGCCACTAAAGCTTTATGGCTGCACTGTTTGACAATATCCAAAGCCCTGTCAAAAAGTTTGATAATGCACTGAACATTATGCTTAATCCCATGCATAATTGACTAATAAGCCCTCTGGGTAAGACAGATGCTGAATCATCCTGGACATTCCGCTTTCCTTAAACGGACCAGCCATCCTTCCCGTCAAGAATTTTTTATTTTATTTATTTATTATTATTTTTTTTATTTTTTTTCTTCCTTCCCTCAGGTCGCTTGCGTATTGAGCTGCCTATTTAAAATTATTGCATTTCCTAGCTCCTTCCACCGCTTTTACAACAGGAACGACAAAACCAGACTTAAAACCATTGAACAAGAAACTTGCTATTTACTTGTCTGGATATTTTTCCAACTAACTACTTAGCCTGCCCATTATTATTGGTGTTTGCGACTTTCCCAGCCTTTATAAATTATATTACTGGAGATAATTATTTGTCTTGTGTTTGTATTACTGAATTGCTATACTGTTATAGTTGCACAACACATTTTTTAAGTAGTTGTGTACCCTGAGTAATGTATGGGCCGTTTCATGTATTTATTTGTTTGTTTATTTATTTGTTTGTTTATTTATTTATTATTTATTTATTTATTTTTTATTTTATTACCAAAACCTAAAGATATTTACATATGGGCAGAGACATTTGAATTTGAGTAAATGCTTATGTGGCCATTTGTAAACTTTTCATTAAGAGTAAATATATATAATAATATAAAAATGTTTTTTACATTAATGAACCAAACTCAGCATCATAATCCAGTTACACAATACCCATTCTACTTATATGCCCTTTACTGCACAGGACATAATAATCAGAGGTAACTATAAATGGGTAGTGATGGTTAGATTAATGTATGTGTGATATTATGTGGATATGTAATATTCACAAACACTATTACTGAAGATATTTATATATATTAGTGAATTTTAAAATGTATATATGTATGAAAAGGTTATATGACTAAGTGTCACTCCTCCTCCATTCAAAGCTAAAACATCTCCCCTAATCCTATTATAAGTGCCAGACAGCATTCAAAAACTTTCTTATTTTGCAGTAGGTAATATATTTTGCAGTAGGTAATGATATATTATATACTGCAGTAGGCAATACACTATATTTTGCAGTAGGTAATGATATATTATATACTGCAGTAGGCAATGACATATTACACTATATATTGCAGTAGGTAATTATATATTATATTATATAATACAGTAGGTAATATATATCATATATTGCAGCAGGTAATGATATATTATATTATATATTGCATTAGGCAATTATATTTTGGATAATCCAATTTATAACTTTATATATTTTCACTTTATAGCTTACATCTGTAACTGCCATACTTACAGTATATTGCCATGTATATTGGATATCTTTCAGCACTGCTGGAGTTACCCAGATTATATCTTTTTTATTCCATATTAACTGTTTTTACCCGTGTAACTTAATGAACATTGACAGTGAGGTCTATATTTCCCGAATCCATCACAATTATATGTCTATATATTTTAATAATTAGGCTGGCCATCTACAGATTAGAATAGTTTTGATTGACTGCCTCTATATGAAACAGTGGGCTGACCACCCTACCTTTCCCATATGTTACACATATGAAAAATCAATTCAAAGTGCGAGGGTTGGGTAGGATAGAAGCAATCCTTTTTATTGTAGGGAATATCTGGAAAACAACAGGAACATTCTTAGTCCTGCACATGGTAACTGGTGCAACAGATAAAAGTTCCCAAAATCTTAATCATATTCTTTTAACACATATATTTCACTATATGGTAACATCATATAAAACTGTATTAACAACAATATTCTGTAATCTTATCTCCTGTAACATCAATCAGTATAAATATAACACAGACCAATCTATATCTTACTGCATTATGGATCTGTGACATACATAAAATACTTTACACTAATTCTACAGGTATGTAAGCCTGTCTGCTGCAGCTTACTGCAGGCTTTATATGCTGGAGACACTATAAAACGATTTTGCAGTGACATATAAACAGTTTTTAATATCTTTATAAACCTTAGATAGTGATTACTACCTGGAAAACAACAGGAACATTCTTAGTCCTGCACATGGTAACTGGTGCAACAGATAAAAGTTACCACCTCAGCTGTGCATATAGTTCCCACTGCTGTAGCAGAACAGGAAGGTTTCCTGACAATACTGTCTTGCAGGAAAAAATTTATAAGAGACTTCTGAACACAAATTTTATTATGGGGGGTGTCTATTAGAGATGGTCGAACTATTGAAAGTTCGGTCCGTTTTCGAACTTTCGAACTATTGGGAAAGTTCGAAAGTTCGAAAACGGACCCATTAAAGTCTATGGGAGGCAAATAGTTCGAAAAGTTCGAGTCAAATACAACCAAAATATTAATGGTAACTTAATGTAAATGGCTGTGGGACCTGGGAAATGGTCTGAGGAGCATGTTCCAATATCCAGGACTTTCTTAAAATTGATTTTACTCTCACGGGTTCGAACATTCGAGGTAACATGGACATTTTACTCGCAGATTCGATGCTCGCATATAGGTTTCAATGGACCCTTTACTCGCAGATTCGATATTCGAACGGTCGAACATTCGATAAATCATCGAAAGTCCGGGAAATATCGAAAGTCCGCGTCCGAGATAGTTCGAAAAGTCCGGGTCCGTCCGGAACTCGAAAGTTCGGCTCGAACTCGGGTTCGAGTTCGAGTTCTATGCCATCCCTAATTATAATATAATAATAATATATATTACTTTTAATGGCACTTCTAGTTCTTTCAAGGCATGCTGGTCTAGCAAACGGGGAAACATACAGGGTAATTCAATAAAAGTTCTTATCATTTAAAATGGTGCTAATTTTGCCCCAACCTATCACATGTTAGCTTTCAAATGTTAAATAAGTTCTGATTGGTTGGGGCAAAATTAGCACCATTTTAAACAAACGAAAACTGATTGACTCGAATATACAGTAAGCCGAGGGTAGAAATTGTAGGGGGAAAAAGGGGGTTGGTATCACTTTAAGATTTTTTTGTATGTGCATTTCACTTTATTTTAATTTTTTTTATCATTCCCAAAGATAATCATCAGATCATCTTAAGGAACACTAACAAACTTGGAATACGGGCATAAATGACGTTCTCCAAGTCAAAATCCGATCCGAAAAATCACTTTCTGGAATGAATTTTCCAGGAAGAGATTTTTCATTCATAGGCAAAGATCAATAATTAGGTGATCAGAACTGATATTGATCCCTGCCCCCATTTTTTTCTAAGTCTTTGCTATGGGCAGCATGGTGGCTCAGTGGTTAGCACTGATGCTTTGCAGTGCTGAAGTCCTGAGAATTGAACAAATCTGCAAGGAGTATGTATACAATGCAAGTGAATGTATACAATGTAATTGTAAAGCGCTATGGAAGATGTTGGCGCTATATAAATCCACAATAATAATAAGTAAGTCTTTGCTAAGACCACAGGGGTCTCCCTTATTGCGGAACTCCTCTTCTCTTCGTGGGACCAGCTTCCATTATGTGTCACAGCTTCTAGGGCTGCTAGCTCAAATTTTCATGAAACCAGTGGGGAATCGAGGGGGCTAGGGGGGCACTTGAATGCTTCCCCTTGATTGCCCCTAGCCTAAAGGGGAAGTATGCGGTAAAAGTGCCCAGGGCCACTGGGCCCTGGGCACTTTGCGATCAGGACTGAAAAAAATTGATGTGACTCTAGTATAAGCCGAGGTCAGCTTTTTAGGCTCATTTTAAAAAATAAAAACCTCGGCTTAAAATCAAGTATATATGGTACATATACTTTTAAGAAAAAAGAGCAGTGTTTTTCCATCATAATGACCCTGCCCATTTAGGATTTTGTCTGTGTAGAAATAAATGCTTCAGAAATACTGACTTGCTGTCTGCAGGACCCCTAATAGAGACTGTTATGGTTTTCATCTTGACCCAGTGCCTGGGTTGATTCAGTTGCTCAGTAGAGATCTGAGCATGTTTGACCCATTCAACATTCAATCAGTAGAAATTACTGATAGGAACATTCCAAGGTAGTGTGCATTCTGGGAAGAAGAAGGACTGTTACAGGACCTGAAATTTTAGATCACTAATGTCAACAGCAGGGAATAAGGGAAAAAACATTTTTTTCAAAATGGAAGATAATTTGAAGAATAACTAGGCATGCATAATATAAACTATGAATTTTTAAAATAATGATATTTTCCACTGAGCTTTCCCTATCTTTGAGTTGAGCTCAGTTGTGGGGAATTTCACACCCCAATAAAAAACACATTAAGTCCCTCTAAATTACAGCGTAAATCTGCTCTGTATTGTTTACCTGGCACTTCCAAAACTTTGTGGGGATAAAAGCTCACACTAACCCCTATTACATGGACACAAACAAGTTGGTGTGGGTTTTCATTATTTATTATTATTATTACCAAAAGATTTTTAATTGCATCTTCCCCCTTAATGTGGCTGCCTGAATTAAAAGGTAGGATTTTGTTACATAGACTTACCCTGTACAAGTTCATCTTCCACAGAAGCAAGATTGCCCTTTAATCTCATGCAAGCTGTCCGCGCTGAATACCAGTCAACTTTTTCATCCTTAACTAATTTTTTATAGCACTTAAAAAAGAATTAAAGGTTAAAAAAAAAATTCTAAGGAAAGTGTTCTAACTATATAGGAAATACAATGAGTTTATTTTAAGTTACTATGTAATTACCCTTTTCCCAAATGTAAGCCAGTCTGGTGGGCATCCTCCCTGTGGTGCAGGTGGAGTTGGGGCAACTGTAGCATTAATAGAACTGTTCTTCCTTTCACAAATATATGGATTGGGATAACCACAGTTTATATCGTTCCAGTATCCTAAGTATTAAAAATATATAAAACAATAGGCATGAACCAAAGGTAGGGAGTATGGCAGTCACAAAAGCTCTCCCTATACTTTATATATATAGGGAGAATGATTGTGACTGTTTGTACTCCCAAGATGACAGACAGAATCTTGCAGATTGGAACTGTGTGTACCTCCCCCCTGCAGACAATGTCTGCCTTTCATACCCTTCTCACACTTTGTTTTAATAAAGTTATTGATACTAAGTTTTTGTTGTTTAATCTCTTGCTTTTTATGCATAGATACTTTCTGACTATATCTTGCCTATACTTTTTGAGAAAGTTAAAGATAAGCCCTACAACCAGGCCGATGGCGGACGTAGCTTAATTCTTTTGCCCTATTATTCCTGTATACTATATTAACCTCTTGCCTATATAGGCAACTTTAAATCTGGTGAATAGGGGAACACCAGAGGGAGAGCTGAGTAATAACAGTATTGTTTCTATTGTTGTTATTATGTTGGGATCCATATGAGAGTTTAAATCTTCTTCCTTTCTATATTTCCCTCTGCCTTTTACTCCTCACAATGTAAAAGGTCCACTTACTGTAAGTAAAGAATGCCACTGAAACCTCAAAGGACAGAAAAAGCAAATGTGGACCAAAGGAATTCAAATAGTAAGAAAAAAAGTTCATTTTGCCATATTTCTTCTCTGCTGCCACCAATAAGCATTTGTTGCCTATACTGATACTGTTCCATAGACAGGTGCACTTGGAGAAAAGTGTGAAAGATCCAAATATCCACTATCTTGAGTGGCCAGTCCATGATATTTATATGAACTGTGTATGCCCTGTAAACTGACTAAACATTTTCAGGCTTTAGAGTCGAAATTTGTCTCTCTAGAGGTAAACTGATCTTGGCAGGAGATTTCAACACATGCATGTCCCCCATATAGGATAGATCCCATTGCTCCTCCCAAAGTAGTCCCTGCCACCTTTGACACTACCATCCTTACAGAATTTCTCTAGACAATGTACTTATTACACCATACAATATTTTTTGCTGACCAACCGATTTTACCAATATTGTATGGTGCGGATTTCTAAAGCTGTGGCCGATCGCATTTGCCCGCTTGTCCGGATAGGATGATGGGTCACGGGAAACTGTGACGAACAGTAATTTGCCCTAGCCGACTCCTCGTTGGTGGCGAACGGTCGGCTGGGACAAAAGTGGTCCTGTGTGTACCCAGCCTAATACCAGCTATCTCAGGAGAAGACCTTTCCCCTATTTTGTCTGGTCATGCACATGTATATCCATGTATATCCTCCATTATTTGCCCACATACAAATCCCATTTGGCAGATCCTTTGTTTATTAAGGACCTCTACCAAGAGATTGACAACTACTTCTAAGATAAAATGGGCTGCCTGTACAAGCTGATACAACAAAATACACAAAACTAACACAATAAGCTGCCCAAGTCTGTGCATGTTGGTAGGAAGTGCTGATATGTAAAGGAAGTGAGAGTTGAGTAATGAGCTTTGGGCAGGAAGGAAGAACGACTCCTAAGTCCTTATGGCTGAATTAATGGTCTGTCAAAGTGATGACTGTGGTAGACCAACAGTCTTTAGATTGGGAAATATTCTAAGGCAGGTTAAACCTTAGTCCATATTGATATTAAATGTGTTATCTTTATTCTTACATAGAGGATATAGACCGTTTTTACTTGTGCTAATGCTAGCATATATACCAATTTAGTATTATAATCCTTCCTGATCCTCCAACTAGTTATAGTGCAAAACATATCCTTGCTTATGCTAGACCACATTGTACAGTACATGCAAATTATGTGTTAAAACAAAATTTGAAGGCGCACACACCATTTTTAGTTCATTGGTAGCTATAGTCAGAAATTAGAAAACTCACCCATATTTTTGTACATGACAACACAGTTTTCATCATTATTTGCAAAGTTTGGTTCATGGCTCGCCCATGCTGCATAACTCATGATAGATCCATCCATCCACCTGGTTAAAATAATCATATCATTGAAATCAGTTAAATGGATTGTCTGACTGAAAGATTACTAATTAAATAGGGGGTCGAAGTAAGAAAGTCATTATATTCTCCTTATTGTGTTCACAGCCGTGCTTAATTCAAGACAAGTCAACCCATTTGCAAAAAATAAGCAAATTTACTTGTTCTAGTCATAAATGATGCATTCAAATAGCAATATACAGTGTATCTACAGTAGGTCCAATATACTGTCAGGCTCAATTACCCAGAGCCGCTACCGCTCTGGGTAAAAGTCCTGTTTGTGATTTAATATCGCGTTTGCAAATGTGGGTAAATCCCAGTAGGGATTTAGCCACTGCGGGAATTTAACCCGCGCATCTAATATGCGCATCTAATATGGAGCTAAAGTCGCGCTAACTGGTAGCGAACCAGTTAGCTTGACTTTAACTCCATATATTTGCCCAGCGAGTCTAGGTAAATGAGGCCCTGTATGCCCAGAAGGTGCATAAATTGAATATACCAGATGTACATTGTTTGTTTGTAGAAGGCAGGGATCCTCAAAGTATGGCCCACAACTTCCAGCATTCCCTGGCTCCCCTTTGTACTTGAAGAATGCAGGAAGTTGTAGTTTGGGAGGGCCATAGTTTGAGGATCCCTGGTATAAGGCTTGGTATAGATGCCCTACACTACAGCAAATAATCATTTTGGGGGTCGAGATACCCTTTAAAATAACCAATAATGCCTAGTAAGACCTCCAATATATGAGGACACCTATTTTAGAACAATCAAAATTTGCTTACTGCTCCTAGATCAAGATTAGTGATAAAGTGCACATTTCATTACAGTATTATATAAAACAGATGTGAAAATGACAGGCATTCAGGTACATAGAGCCCACCAGTTGTATACATACAAGTAATATTCATGGTAAATTAAAGTATTATTCTAATACTATTCTAGTATTAAAAACAAATCATTCTTTATACAGTGTGTAGGTAAAATGATATATTGTATTTCAATTAAATAAGAGACCATCATAAATTACTTTTCATACTAATGGCAACGTCATAGATAATTTTAACATTGTCTCCTATGTATGAAGCTTTTAATTTTCCCATTTGCTTTAGATACTGTGATGGAATGTGCATTGTATCACTAATCTTGATCCAGGATGAACAAGAGAATTTTTTCATTGATAAATATTGATTATGTTCTAATATTAAAATTGTTCTACTCCCAGTTGGGAGGTCCTATTCATGTGTGGGAAAGCTCAGTAATGCATCACATGAATAAGGAGCCCTCCAACATGTTGTGAGCTATAGATGTTTGCTTTTCAATAAAAGTTTTACATGTTAAACTCTCCTTTACTACATAATGTAAGGATATTAGAAGTCACCAAGGGGTTTAATGACCATGTTGTTTTAATCCCCTTTCAAACTGACACCCCTTGTACTTTCAGTTGACCTCAGAAAGCCAGGACGGCAGGAAAACTATACAGTATACCAGCAGAAAGGAGTAATCTACCCTCACCTAACCCCTAAAAACAACGGTGCATACAGCAGTGCTTACATTTGTTTAATGACTAAACGTCAACTTTTAGAAATGAACAAAAAAAAATAATATATATATATACACAATACAAGAATTGTGGAAGCACTCCAATTAGGGTAATTTACATTTAGCGGAAGTGCTACTGATCTGGTCAAACATTTATACAAACATTGTAAAGATAATCAATGCACATTCCTAGGCTTTTCATTCATGTGATCACAGTAATGTATACTAAAACCCCTTTGTTTATAAAGTATGCCAGTGTGCAGATAATATGATATTGTATGTGGCCTAGGAATGTGCATTGATTATCTTTTCTATGTTTGTATAAATCTTTGACCAGATCAGTAGCACTTCCGCTAAATGTAGTTGTAAATTAGCCTAATTGGAGCGCTTCCACAATCCTTGTATTATATATATATATATATATATATATATATATATATATATATATATAAGCACATATATTTTGTCCCTTTGTTACCTGTGTATGGTGAATTATTTTCACAAAATCCTAAAACAATTATCTTCACCAACACCATATTAAATTCGGCCTACTTTATCTGACCTAGCATCATCACCATTCAAGAATACCATGTCATTTCAAGGAAAGAAAACATTTCAAATGTATATCAAATAGTGAAATATAAACATAAAATTCTTATGACTACACATGGAATTTTTCAATGAACCACACACATTTTCTTATTACCACTGCCTGTAGTCCTTAGACTGGTAATCACCCTTTTGTCAAGTTCTAACATGTTATACTTTGCGTTTTGGTATCTCTGAATATAGTAGTTGGGTTACCCAATGTATCATAGGTTAGAGTCTTTGGCTTTGTTTTGGTCCTATTTGGCTGTATCCTTTTTAAAGGTAATAGGTTACTAGTGTCCTTACATTCATCTGAGTCACTGTCACAAGACTCATGTACAGCTTCTAGATTAGAATGTCCTTCACTAGTGTTGTTAAGGTCTTCTGTTTCTGGATCACAGGGATAGAACTCCTCTGCTTCTGGGTTTAACTCGACTAGTGTTTCAGATGGATAGTCATCTTGATTCAAAGGAATGAGTGATCTCCATCGATCCTGTTCATCTTCTGATTCGCTGTCTGAATCTTGGTTGGGACTATGTACAGGCTGTTTCTTGTTCAGTTCCTTATGGTGCTCAATTTTGCTTGGCGACCTCTTGGATATTGCTACCCTATCTGGCTCTACTGGTAGAAAGTCACATGGTAGTAATACATTTCTGTGTAGGATTCTTGTTCGAACTTTTCCAGTTTCGGGTTTTACTTTATAAACTGGACTGTCATCATGTTCTCTTCTGGTGACAACATAGATTGTGTCTTCCCAATATGATCTTAACTTTCCAGGGCCCCCTCTCTCCGTGAGATTTCTTACTAACACCCTGCTACCTGGTGTTAACTCAACCCCATTAATTTTTCTATCATAGTAGTCTTTACCTCTAGCTGCTCCTTTACTTGCAGTTCTTGAAGCAAGCTGATAGGCCTCGTTCAATCGTGTTATCCAGGTTTTCACATAATCTGTATAGTTATCATACTTTTCTGTGACTGGAGTATCAAACATATGGTCAATTGGTAATCTGGGTGATCTCCCAAAGAGAAGAAAGAAAGGTGAATACCCCATAGCTTCACTTTTTGTGCAGTTGTAAGCATGAACTACTTTTGCCAATGAACTTTTCCAGTCCTTCTTTGATTCTGTTGAAAGCGTACGAAGCATCGACAAAAGTGTTCGGTTAAACCTTTCAGCTTGTCCATTTCCTTCTGGATGGTATGGAGTGGTATGAGAATTGTTTATATGACAATATTCTCCTAAAGTTGCGAAAAGTTGGTTCTCAAACTCTCTACCCATGTCGTGGTGAATCTTAGAAGGAAATTCAAATTTCAACACAAAGTCATTGAATATCTTATCTGCAGCTGTCCTTGCTGACTTGTTCTTAGTTGCATAAGCCTGAGCAAACCTTGTGAAATGGTCTATAACAACTAAAATATATTCATATCCACCTTTACAAGATTCCAGGTGTAAAAAGTCAATTGAGACCATTTCAAATGGGTAGGTTGTAACTATGTTGTTTAAGGGTGCTCTTGTTGGCCTGCTTGGACGCTTGTCTTTCAAGCAACGACACTGAGTGGTGATATAGTGCTCTATATCATGCTGCATATGTGGCCAATAAAATCGGTCTCTTGCTAAGTCAACAGTTCTTTCCACTCCTAGGTGTCCCATATCCTCATGGAGCTCTTTATATACCAAGTTGTGATATATCTTAGGCACTACTAGTTGAGAACTTGAGGATGTTTTTCTCCTTAGAATTTCATCAGAGTCCAAATATATTTTGTGAAATTGGCGCATTAGTGCAGAAAGTCCATCAGTTTCTCCTTTCCGTAAATGTTTTAATGGGAGTCGGTTCTCCTTTTTATACTGCCATACTTTTCCTATTATCGGATCCTCTTTCTGTGCCTTTTTTATGGCCTCCTTGGAAAATTGAACAACTTTTGGAGCAGAACACGCATCCATAGTGGTTGTAGTGTTTCTTATTGTTAATGGGCACAACCATGGCATTCTGTCTTCTTGCTGTACTTGAATACCTTGAACTGTACTGCTGATGACTTTGGGGTTGATCTCCTTAGAACATTGGTCCATATATAGTTCAGGAGTTAATGGTATACGGGAAAGTACATCTGCATCAGTGTTTCTTTTACCTGGTCGGTATCTGATGGTAAAGTTGAAATCCGCGAGTTCTGCCACCCATCTATGACCTGTTGCATTGAGTTTTTGCTGTGGTCAGGATGTAGGTTAGTGGGTTTTTGTCTGTGTACACTCGAAAAGATGGACAGTAATAAAGATAGTCTCTGAATCTCTCACATATTGACCATTTCAATGCTAGGAATTCAAGTTTCCCTGAGTGCATATGGTAGTTTTTCTCAGCTGGAGTCAAAGTTCTTGAACCATAAGCGATGACTCTTAGTTTGCCATGCTGTTCTTGATACAGAACTGCACCTAGTCCTTCTTGTGATGCATCACAGTGAAGCACGAATGGTTGCGAGAAATCTGGATAACTCATTACTGGTGGATGAGTCAGTACTTCAATTAGCTGGTTTAACACTTCCTGATGCTGATCTGTCCACATGATGGAGTGATGGGATGGTAACTGGCCATTCTGTTTTGGCTTAGGCCGAGATGGTTTCCTGGATTTATTTAAAGGTTTAGTACTAGATGGAAGTTCTGGTTTTGCAGATAGCAAATCATATAGTGGTCTTGCAGTTCTGGAGAAATCTTTAATATAGGGACGATAATATGAAATAAAACCCAGTAGTCTCCTAAGATCTCCAACATTCTCTGGCTTTTTCTCCTTCAGTGCCATGACAGGTGCGATTTCCGCTGGATCCATGGAGTGACCATCTTTTGACACAATTTTTCCAAGAAACCTTACTTGATCTTTAAACAGTTCACACTTTTTGGCGGTTAGCTTGACACCATGTTTTTGATACTTCTGTAATACTGCTCGGACATCTTCAACATGGTCATTAAATGATTTACTATGAACCAAGTTGTCATCTAGATAGGGTTGGCAGATTTCATCTCTCAGTCCTCTTAGACATTCTTCCATACTTCTTTGAAATTCTGCTGGTGCTGAGCTAAGGCCAAAGGGAATACGAATCCATTCATACAACCCCCATGGTGTAATAAAGGCAGTCAGTGGCCTGCTGAATTCCTCTACAAAGCCCTGATGATAAGCCTTTCCTTGGTCAAGCACTGAGAACCATGAGCTTCCTCCCAAACTATCAAGCATGTCTTGTATCCTTGGTATTGGGTGACGGTCTGGGATTGACTTTTGGTTCAGCTCTCTATAGTCACAACAAAGTCTTAAGCTGCCATCTTTTTTTCTTACACATACGATGGGTGAGGAGTATGAAGATTTGGATGATGTGATCCACCCCCGGTTTAGTAAATCCTGCAGATATTCCTTCACCTCCTTGTGCAATGGCTTTGGGACTGACATATAAGTTCGCTTAACAGGGGTGTTATCCTTGAGCCGGATACTTAGCTGTAACGAGGGGATGCATCCCACATCTAAGTCATCTTTGGCAAAGGCATGACACTCCTCTCTTAACATCTGCCTCACCATGTCTTGCTGTTGTTCGGTTAGGTGTTCTAAGGACACTGGTGGATCCCACACTTCTTCAGTATAGTTAGGTCTTCTGTTAGTAGTCTCTTTTGAAGTTACTGTAGAAACCTTCATCTCTTGATTAACTGAGGTGACTTGTGCTACTGAACATCCATGAGGTTCAACCTCTGCAGGGTAAACAGCCTTAATGTGTTGAATACTCCCCAGGCTTGTTTTGCCTTGCAGAATGATGTCATGTTTGCTTGAATTCCACACTGGTATAGAGAGTCTGGAAAGTTTACCTCTCTGGAGAGTAACTAGTGTTTCATTTATACAGACTCCAGAAGGTATCTGGCCCCAATCATGAGGTGTGAATAGCTTGGTCTGGCCCCACTGGGATGGCCCAGTGCACGCAGTACATTTTATTCTGATGGTAGACTTTGCAGGGATCTTTTGGTCTCTGGTACAAGTTTTGACTATTGGATCCACAGTTTCTGTACAGTTTGCTTGCACTAATTTTATTAAACTATTTGCTTTTACTTTTGGCAGAGAAAATGATGATCCTATAGCTTCCACTAAACTTGGGACTTTTTCCGTTCTCACCCTGGGTTGTTTGATAACTTCTTCTATCACATTGTAACCAATAATTGGCTGTTCAGTAACATTTAGATCTCCAGAAACTAATACTGGCACTAGCAACTCTTTGGTGCAGTTGGCCTTGGAAGTAAGCTGGAACTGGACTTCAACCCACCCAGTGAAAGGAATGTTTGATTTATTGGCTGCTTTTCCACACAAAGATGATTGTCCTAGTAGTTCCTCTATTGATCTTATTTTAGTGTGTGGAATTACTTTTTCTCTCCAAGCTTCATTTACTATAGTTACTTGAGAGCCTGTGTCCCACAAAGCCTGAACAGGAATTCGATCTATTTGACAGTTTACAAGGCATCTCTTCCCAACCGGCTTCAAAAGTTTTGGCTGATACTTAGGAGCAATACAATTTACTTGGCCTATTATACTTGCCATTGTTTGCCTTTTTGAGGGATTGTGTGCCCCCAAGTCTTACGTATCTGTGCTCCTGGCTTTCTGGTTTATCCCTGGTGTGTAACTGATAGCCATTTGTATGTTGTTCTGGGACTCTGGGGTTTGGCAGGCTACTGCATGTCCCTCTGCTGTAGCCACAATCCATTTCCCGACTGCGGTCTTGTTACTTTGCAACCTCTAGCTAGGTGTCCACACTGGCCACATTTAAAACAGTGGTTACAATTTTTCTCCTGATTAGCCATTTTGCAAGTGTCACAGCTCTGTTTAATCGTTCTTTGCATGGCCGCTGGGCGTTTGGACGGATTATCCCTGTTGCTCATTGAGGTTAGCAAAAGTAGCTTTATCTCTGTCATTTCTTTCTGTAGCTGCAGGATTGCATTCTGCATGTCAGACTTGGTGTCTTGATGCTTCCGCATATTAAAGCCAGTAGTGTCTGCCTTTCTGTTCTGCAGTCCTGAAGCTGCACTGGTAGTAGGGTTTGACTCCACAGAACTGGATTGGGTAGTCACTTGGCACTCACTTGTTTTTGCTGATTTACTTGGAGGTGCCTTCTTCTGCTTTTGTTCCCTTTCCAACTCTATATTTGTCGCTTCATTCATTTTCTCTATCAGTGACTCCTCAGTAACTGAAGGGTTGTCCAAATATGGCTTTAAGTGGAACTTAATATTGTCATTAATTAGTCCAGTACTCACAGACCTCAGAAACTTTTTCTGTATGAGCTCAGTTCCAAATTGTTCTTCTGCTCCAGCTTCTTGGGATGCAAACAGTAACCTGTCCTTTAATTCAATAGCTCTGAACAGAAAATTCTGAGGGGATTCTTTGCTATCCTGTGCCATATTCACTAACTGGTGGTACAAATCAGAAGCACTATCCTCCTTGTAATGGCTCTTTAAGATGGTTTTCAGTTGCCCAAGAGCCAATTCACTTTTCATTTCAAGCATTCCTCTTAGACTTAGGCCTGGACTTATGGCTTTAACCACAGCTTCTACAATTTCAGATTCTGTATAGCCCCGCTGCAGTCCAGTGTCAATCTGGTGGATTAGATTAGTATAGGACAGTTTCTCTTTCTGCCCTCTTTCACCTATTTGGCCACAGATCTTAAAGTCTTTCCGTACAGCAACTTCTGGTAACCTACTGTACAAGGAGGTTGTAGCATTAATAGCCTTCTGTTTTTGCAACTGGTTGCCCTCGGCACACTTAACTTTTTCACTAAGGGTTTTTATCTCTTCCTCGATTAGTCTAGTTGCTTCCTGAAAGTCACTGTGCAAAATGTGATACTGTCCCTTTAAATTTTCAAGCTGCTGTTGTTCCGCTTGAAGGTCACAGTTTCTGTCACTGTGGGGTTCATCTGGTAACCTCTTCTGTATGTTCGCAATGAACTGCTCAGTTTGTTTTAGGAAAGACATTGCAATGTCCTCTTCCTCTGTTTCAACCACATCATCTAGTACATTGTTAATCAGCTTCATTAAATGACGGCGAGACTTGCCTTTCGCCATGCCCTCTTCTGACACAAACTGGCATGTCTCGATCAGGTCCTCCACTGCCATGTCAATTAACAATAGGCTGATTTTATTTTGTAAGCTTTCTAGCTCCATTTTGGATTGTAAATGCTGAAATAACCACACAGAGAAATAATATTATCGATATCTGACTTGTTGCTCCAGTTCCCTCTTTTGATGGAAGTTTGCTTCTTGAGCTAAATAATAATAGAGAGTGAATTTCTCTCTATTATGCAGCACTTTATTCACCCAGCCCCACGTTGGGCGCCATTTTTGTTAAGTTTTATAGTGTCTCCAGCAATAAAGCCTGCAGTAAGCTGCAGCAGACAGGCTTACATACCGTAGAATTAGTGTAAAGTATTTTATGTATTTCACAGATCCATCATGCAGTAAGATATAGATTGGTCTGTGTTATATTTATACTGATTGATGTTACAGGAGATAAGATTGACAGAATATTATTGTTAATACAGTTCTATATGATGTTACCATATACTGAAATATATGTGTAAAAGTATGATTAAGATTTTGGTAACTTTTATCTGTTGCACCAGTTACCATGTGCGGACTAAGAATGTTCCTGGTTGTTTTCCAGATATTCCCTACAATAAAAAGGATTGCTTCTATCCTACCCAACCCTCGCATTTGAATTGATTTTTCATTGTGTAACAAAAATGGCGCCCAACGTGGGGCTGGGTGAATAAAGTGCTGCAGAATAGAGAGAAATTCACTCTCTATATATTTAGCTCAAGAAGCAAACTTCCATCAAAAGGGGACTGAGCAGCAACAAGTCAGATATCGATAAATTATTTCTCGTGTGGGTTATTTCAGCATTTACAATCCAAAATGGAGCTAGAAAGCTTACAAATAAAATACAGCCTATTGTTAATTGACATGGCAGTGGAGGACCTGATCGAGACATGCCAGTTTGTGTCAGAAGAGGGCAGGCGAAGGCAAGTCTCGCCGTCATTAATGAAGCTGATTAACAATGTACTAGATGATGTGGTTGAAACAGAGGAGAGAGGACATTGCAATGTCTTTCCTAAAACAAACTGAGCAGTTCATTGCGAACATACAGAAGAGGTTACCAGATGAACCCCACAGTGACAGAAACTGTGACCTTCAAGCGGAACAACAGCAGCTTGAAAATTTAAAGGGACAGTATCACATTTTGCACAGTGACTTTCAGGAAGCAACTAGACTAATCGAGGAAGAGATAAAAACCCTTAGTGAAAAAGTTAAGGTGCCGAGGGCAACCAGTTGCAAACAGAAGGCTATTAATGCTACAACCTCCTTGTACAGTAGGTTACCAGAAGTTGCTGTACGGAAAGACTTTAAGATCTGTGGCCAAATAGGTGAAAGAGGGCAGAAAGGAAACTGTCCTATACTAATCTAATCCACCAGATTGACACTGGACTGCAGCGGGGCTATACGAATCTGAAATTGTAAGAGCTGTGGTTAAAGCCAAAGTCCAGGCCTAAGTCTAAGAGGAATGCTTGAAATGAAAGTGAATTGGCTCTTGGGCAACTGAAACCATCTTAAAGAGCCATTACAGGAGGTAGTGCTTCTGATTTGTCCACCAGTTTAGTGATATGGCCCGGATAGCAAAGCCCCTCAGAATTTTCTGTTCGAGCTTGATTAAAGCGGTCTGTTTGCATCCCAAGATTTTGCAGTGACATATAAACAGTTTTTAATATCTTTATAAACCATAAAGATAGTGATTACTACCTGGAAAACAACAGGAACATTCTTAGTCCTGCACATGGTAACTGGTGCAACAGATAAAAGTTACCACCTCAGCTGTGCATATAGGTTCCTACTGCTGTAGCAGAACAGGAAGTGTTCCTGACAAATACTGTCTTGCAGGAAAATATTTATAAGAGACTTCTGAACACAAATTTTATTATGGGGGGTGTCTATTAACATTAACCCTCTTACACATAGTTGAATACTGGCAATATCTCCTTGTTTTTTAAAAAATTGCTCCTAAAGGATGATCACATACTGAACTGCTGCTCCTGGGGCCCTGCTGTATTCAGAATAAAACTGTTCTGTCCATAACTGCAACTGCTGTGTCTTGTGTAACTGCAAAACAAAAAAAAGGTTAGTTCTGATTTTTTCTTTTTTACAGTCACCTTATAAACCCAAAACTCCTCCCCCTTTTTCCCGCTGAAACGCTTGCTCCGCTTCCTTTCTTTCACCTGGCTCAGGTAAGAGAATCCTTTGTTCCCTTCCGCTATTCTGACTATTATACCAAAAATGGAGGTTTGAATGCCTGCGTGATCCTGCCCCTTATCTACGCTCAGTCGTATTTGCCTTTGCCTCTCTCCTTCCCTTTTATTTATCTGCGATCCACGGCACAGAACTGTACATGAAAATGAGGAGGACATTAGGGGTACTGAAGATTCATATGAAGAGGTGTCAATCAAAAGTGAGTCCTCTAGCAGTGAGTCTGAAGATGATTCATCAAATGTCCGTGTTGGAAATACAGATTGGTGTACGTGTGGTCATTGTCAATCAATGCTAAGTAAAATAGTGAAAACAAGTGTATGTTGCAGTTGTATTCAAAAAATACCTCTTGATGCTCGCTGCATAACAGACGATGCAGTTATTATGAGTGAGTGTGCTGATGAACACAGAGTTGACATATACTATTGGCTACTAAGTCCTACTCTAACCAGTAGTAGCATTAATTTCTGGTCTCTGTCTTCATCTAATCTTTGGGTAGGTATTTGAATGCTTGTAAAGGAGCGCATGGAGATGAGAGTCCCAAACCTTAACTTTCAATGTGAAAATCAATGGCCCATAGGCAGAGACATTTTTATGTTTGCACTGTAATACAGCTTTTCATACTAAATAATAAAATGTCCACAACCTTGTCCATTCTAATTGGACTCATAAAGTAACCCATACCATATGTCTTATTATTATTGTACTAATTGTCCTTACATTTCTTACAGGGCAAAAAGAAAAACAGCCAACAGGACATTCATTAATTTCACCTATTTTTCCTGTGCTACTGAAATAGAAATCTGAAGCCTTTAATGATTGTTAAAAACTAATCATTAATTTACAATCAGCTTAACGATCCTTAATTTACGATCATTATCGATAACAAAATCGTAGAATTACGATCCCCATAGAATAACATTGTGGTAGTTTACTACCACATTGTATTCAACGACCGAACATTTGTTAATTACCGAACGTAATTGCAAATTTACGACCACGATCATAAATTAACTAACCCGCGGTGTCGCTAAAAAGCAATACTGCGGCTTTATGAATAAGGCCCAAGTTCCCTGACCCAAATGGAGTGTACACTGGTTTCATGGAGGCAAATGATTATTTACCGGAAGATATGGCCCTTGAATAAATGCTACATTTTTTGATGTTAGCCAAAGAAAATCCAAATAATCTGGAATATAATAATAATGTACCACACAGTACTTGGTGACAACATGTTGATGTAATTTAATAAATAAAAAGTTTGCTATATTTAAACTTTTGTTAATTCTTGATAGCCTCTCACCTTATCTTTTTAAAGAGGTTTTGAGTTTCAAAGATATTCAGGGAGAAACAATAAACAGTAGAGGCGCTCAGCCCCACTATTTACCCGCGTACAATCCTGTGATTCAATAACGTTGAGCAGGTCACTGTGAAATGTTATTGTATTGCGGGAACTTGCACAGGTAAGAAGTGGGGACAGAGCGCTTGCAAGGTAATGTATATTGTGGTATTTTTTGTAGCACACCTAATACTCTAATGCTCAAAATGTGAACAATGTTTTTTGAACAAAAGTGGCTTTGTCTGGTCTCCCCACATGACCTAGGTAGGGTCAATTCCTTCCACCTTCACACCTTTTACTAACTGTTTTCTTTCCCCCTTCTTCTAATTCCACCACCCATTTCCCCTAGTGATGACTAGAGATGGCCAAACTTCATAATGTTTGGTTCGTTTTCGAAAAGTCAATGGGAGTCAAATAGTTTAAAAAGTTCTGTTGAAATGCAGTTAAAATAGCAATGGTAACTTAATGTAAATGGCTCTGTGACCTATGAAATGGTCTGGGGGACACCTACAATTATCCAGAACTTTCAAAAAATCGATTTTATTCTTACGTGCACTACTTTCAAGCTCATGTGTTTGATTTTCAATAATTATGCCACAAACGAATTGAAGATTTGAGGGTTACCGAACCCTTGAGTCCAGATTTGAGGGTTACCAAACTCTCGAATCATTTGATCGAGTGTTACCGATCCAGAAAGATCGAAAGTAAGTCCAAGAAATCTGGGTCGGGATAGTTCGAAAAGTCCAGGTCCATTCGAACTTGTTAAGTTTTGGCCCAATATACAAATGAATGCCCCAACACCTAAGCAGTTATTGGCGACATAATCTGTATTTTGTTTTCCCATCTGTAATGGGAAACAAAATAGACATAACTAAGCTAAGATGTGTTCAACTTGAAATGGCCTTCTGTAAAACCAAAAGCGTCTGGACTCCCATATTCCTTTCTTCTTGATGGTCTCGTTACTTAAACCCCACTGTGCTGCTTCCATCGCAGCTCCTATCCTACATGAATGGCTGCCATATTCTTTATGTATAAGGTCTAAACTTTGTAACGCTAAACGAAGAACTGCTGAGAATTGGAAACGTGAAAGTAATGTGCCGTTTTCATGTATTAGCCTTATTAGAGCTGACAAGCTCAGATATTCTGAAGGCCCCATAAAAGGCCCATGAGAAGGCTAAGCGAAACAAAACACATTAGAATTGTGACTTCGTTAATGAGTGTAATCGTTCAAATATGCCTTCTAAAATTGGTAGTGTAATAGGCCTTCTTGTATCTACTGTAGTCCTGCCTCTTTTAAATCCTTTTACTGTCTGCCGCACTAGGAAGTTCTTTATATAGTCAGCCCAAATCATTGCTTTAAATCAAAAAGCTCAATGCTGCTAGTGATTTATCAACATAGCTATTGGATACCTGTTTATTGAATAATGTGATCAAAAACAAAATCTGTCGCTATCGTATGCTATCTCACCTACTTCCTGTTCCAATAAAACCCATTCATTCCAGACCCTGTTATAACTATTCCAAGTCATAGGGGATAAAGATCCCCTGATCCATTCCCGCATACCTCCTAACTGAGCAGCCATATTCATTGCGGGCACTCCTCTCCATGTTCCTGAGCTGTTGGCACTATCCGGTGGAATTTGTCCAACCGCAACTGAGATAAAGCATCAGCCATTACATTCTTATAACCTGGCACATGCTGTGCCCTAAATAATGTTTAATTGTAAACAGTTCAATACAAGTCTACGCAATAGATTAATGACTGGTGGGGAAGAAGAGGTTAAACTGTTGATTGCCTGTACCACTGACATATTGTCAGACTGGAATAAAACTGCCTTATTTTTGAGCTCGTCCCCCCATAGCTCCACCGCAACCAGAATCGGGAACAGTTTCAGGAAGGCTAAGTTTTTTATCAACTCTGAGGACCGCCATTTTTCTGGCCAAAGTGCTGCACACCAGCGGCCTTCAAAATAAGCCCCAAAGCCCACCGAGGCAGCGGCATCCTTCAAGAGCTGTAGCTTGGCTAATGATGCTGTCCTGCCAATATGATCTGCCATTGAATGCATCCAGGAACTGTTTCCAAATTATTAGATCTGCACGGATGCTCTGGGTGGCCCTCACAAAGTGATGGGGCCTTTTAATTCCTGCAGTTGCAAGAGCTAGCCATCGAGCAAAAATCCTGCCCATGGGCATTACACGACATGCAAAACTGAGCTTGCCAAGCAATACCTGAACTTGCTGCAACGTGATTTTTCTAGAAGCCAGCACTTCATTGACTGTCGCTAGTAAGCCAGCCACCTTATCGGCTGAGAGCCTGCAAACTTGGGAGATGGTGTCAATTTCAATCGCTAGAAAGCTAAGACATGTTGTGGGGAGAACCGTTTTATCTGGAGCTAAAGGTTGCCAAATTGGGATGATAACCGGAACATAGCTTCTAACACACACAAGTTCGAATTAGGTGGGCCTACGAAGAGGAAATTGTCTAGATAATGAATTGTTGCATTAACACCTGTGTCTTGTCTGACCACCCATTCTAAAAAACTGCTAAAAAGTTCAAAATATGAACATGCTATAGAACAGCCCATTGGCAGTGCTCTGTCTACATAAAAATTGCCACTGAAATAGCAACCAAGCAGGTGTTGAGAGTCTGGGTGGACTGGCAAAAGACGGAAGGCTGCCTCTATGTTCGTTTTGGCCATAAGAGCACCCTTGCCTGCTGCCTTAACTAGATGAATCACCTCATCGAAAGAGGTGTAAGAAACTGTTGTTAATTGACTATCAATTTCATCATTCACCGAGCTTCCGTGGGGATAAGAGAGGTGGTGAATCATTCTGAATTTGCCGCCTTCTTTTTTAAGGCCTAATTCTACAGTGGAGACTATCAAATTTGCTACAGGAGGTTCCTTAAATGGGCCTGCCATGCGCCCTAACTTAACTTCTTTATTGATTTTCCTTGTATTAGTGTAGGCTGTTCCTTGGCCAACCTCAGGTTGGAATGGGTTATTCTTTGGCCAACTGCTCTTGAAGGAATACAAAAACCGAAAGAAAACCCATTCCACAACGACTTGTTTTTTTGGGGGGTTTGGGTAACTAGCTAGTAACAGGCGCATTGCTTCTATTCTCACTTGTGTCCATCCTTTTTCTAAAATCTTTGCCTTTGCCATTGGTAAACCTTCCTCGCTTGAAGCATCTGGTGGCAGGGTGCAAAATAAACAATTATGTCGGAACCGGCATGCTGCACCCAATTTACATTGGCCGTCATTGTACGGCCAGCAACAGCCCTTTCTTTGCCACACCCCTGCTGATGCCATGGATGATTCACTTCCCCGAAGGACTGGCTAGGGGCCATTCCATGGCTTTGAACGTTTTTGTTATTCATTACCCTCATCCACAGGCTTATGTCACAGTGATCCCAGCTAACTTCCTTCCTTATCGCCATAACGAAGCCATGGCTGGCCTCCATAAACTCTATGGTTCCCAGATCTCGCCCAGGTAATAAAATAGAGTGGAACAATTCTCCAGCTGTTTTCCCCAATCACACTAGCTATGATCGAGAAAGTCTGCAGCCAGTTACCAAAAGTTCTTGGTATTAGCCTGCTACGGCATTTTTCCTCATCCTCTTCCTTCTTAAAATCCCCAGGGCATTCAAGTTTTTCCAAATTAATCCTATCTAAAGGTAAGAGGGAGAAGATATCTACATAGTCCCTTCTCCACACCTTGTCTTTTACTTCTGCCTTCAAGTGGAAACCTAAGGGGCAAAGGTATGTATGTCCTTTTGCAGAGTCTGCCACCGTACCTATCCCCAACTGTGTTAAGTTTGGAAGAGGACATGGCTGATTAGTCCCTACTGCTGCCTGTTGATTGCCATCCATATTTGCCCCAGTCTGTGCTACTGTATGGACGGGCATACTAACCGAAGCCATCTGGCCAGCACCCACCTGATCGCCGATACCTAACAATTTGACAACTAAAATTTGTGTGTGTGTCGTCTGTTAATGCCTGCGACTTTTGTACTAGTCCTCTTCCAGGTATAATAGCTCCCCAATTTCTAATTGGAACAACATTTGACGTAATATAGAAACAATGGAACTCATTGTCCCCCCTCTAACATTTCAGTTTTTTGTTGAGGTAGTGTAGGTGTATGTGTGTCATTACCTGTAACAGCTGGACCAGATGTACTTGGTGTCCCTTGGTCCCTGGAAATGGTCTGTGAAGAACCAGCAGTAGAAGTGGCTGTCCTGACTCCTAAGGTTAGCAAAGTCTCCTGAATTGTGTCTCCTGAAGCACTCTGAAAGAATAGAAAAGACAAGGCATACCTGGCTCTATTAGCCGCTGACACCCTGCCCCCCCCCCCTTGCGTGGCTTTTGCTGCGTTGTTCAGGCTATTACTGCCTGGATTACTTGCTGGGGAGTATTGGTTCCTGCCCCCAGTGCTCAGGCCCAGCAATAGGGAAATGGTCCTTTACCAGAGGTATGGCAGTGCGACCACACCATGCCCCTTCAGGGGGATACAATATCCAAGTCCCGTTCTCCCCCAGACCCTGCAGCCGGTAAGTTTAAAGGGGATGTGTACTCACCGCTGTGCTCAATCTTCGTGGTGTGTCCCTCTGTGCAATCGGAAATGAGGCCCTGCTTCTTCTCGTGGATTCCTGATCCGCAGATCGCCGGTGCTGTTGTTCCTAGGAGCCTTCCCCACAGGCCATTTGTGCTTCTTGGCCCTGTAGTCAGTGCTCTGGCTGCTGGATGGACCCTCCCCCGCACTACCTCCTGTGTTAGTACAAGGACTCACGCACCTGTCCCCACACCTCTGTCTCGCTGGTGGTGAGGGGCTGAGATGAACGGGAGGTCTGCTCCGTCTCGGTCATGCTGGCCATCTCTCAGTGCTTCTTACACCCAATCTCTGGAGCACAGACTGGAGCCAATCCTCTCCTCATAACTCTGCCTCCGCCCTGATGGATTCTAGCAGGTCTTCCAGTGCGGACATGGTGCAGGACGTTCCTGGCAACCGATGGGTGTTGGGATGCTCCTCTCCTGCAGAATGTCGGCGGGAAGAGGTACCTCTCTTTTGTTGCCTCCCTAGTTATAGCCTTTTGGGTGAATCCCTGCCCTGCTACCTACAAATTTGTCAATCCTGGTAGTCCTGCACCACCTAGTCATCTAGTCTCCCCTCCCCTAGCTTCATTCGGTCCGGTGATCCCCTGTAGCAATGTTCATGGGAAACAAAAATGAAACAGATCTCCAAGATGTATGCAGATCTCCTTTTAGAATCCGTACTGTTTTTCATGATATCAAAAATGTGATCATCTTTGCCCTCTTTATAAACAGGCTTGGCTACCAATACTTTTTGTTTGGGGAAGAGAATTTCAAATCCTTTTTTATCCCATTTCCAATATAGATTTGTTTGGACACTTGATCAAAGTTTGCTGCCTACCGGTGTTGCTGTTGTGTGATAAAGCAGCAAGAATTGTATTTTACTATGATCGACCTTAAGTGGCCCTTTATGGCAAAACTTTTCTATTTTTCTTATGTCCTCAAATTGTGTGGTAAGTTGTGTAGTAAACAAACCACCTTTTTCAAGGCATGGTGGGCCTTGTGGCTTTCTGGAATCCATGGTGTTTCCTTAATTTTTTTCTTTCGTTAATCTCTTGTGTTCACATTTGTGAATTAGTTCATTGTGTTTGAATCAATGAACATTTGAGATATGGTACAGCAAGGTTTTCCATTTGGCCACTAGAATGTTGGCATCACCATTGCAAGTTTTAGTATAGTACCAAAGGTGGTTAATAATTGGCATTACCCACATGCCTATGATCCCACAGTCTGCCTTTTGACTCGCCAGGGCAAGTCTATCACTTTTTACATAGATGCCAGACATCAAATTGGTGGCAGATGTGTGGATATTTGGTAGACATAAGTGATCATATTGACACATGCCTGTCTAAGTATATGTGCAATAAAATTAAAAAATGGTGTATACTGGCCATCTCCCACCAGTAACAGTGGCTTGTCCTTTAAATCAGTGTAAATAGAATGTAGTTCTGATTCCCACTCGTGGTGTAGTGCTGGAAACACATATGATCTTTAATATTTGTAATATGTGGCATGTGAGATGCATGGCACACCCATAATCGTGTACATCTCTGATACTTTTTTGTAACTGGATCCATTGTACAATATGCTGGCAGCCATGAGCGCATTTACTACAGATATGCCTTTCTCTGTAGAATCTTCCATCTCATCACAAGATGATTGTCCAGACAGTTAATTGTTAGCGTCAACATGCTACCTTTTATAACTCTTTTAACAATTTGCACACTCTCTTGTTGCATTGTGTAGGATCAGAATGTTGACAACGGATTGCCAATATTTATGATTGTAGGCAGTTTTCGAAAACAATAAATTTGCCTGAGGTACTGTGATCTATCGCTGTATTTTCATTTTGTAATCCTGGTTCGTGTAATTTTACATATGACAAATCTGTAGCAATGCTTCAGTCTGCAGGATTAAAACTTTAATCCATAAGATCATGATCAACAAATGATGATTCCACACTTTGATTATCATTAGGACTGGTAGTCTCATGGGATTCCAGTCTAACAGGATTCATGGTAGTACTTTCTGCAAATTCAGCAATATTTCTTTAATTTTTGGTTTTCTTCCACGTTTCTTCCTGAGTGGAGTTTTAAGGCAAGGAAATAAGATTGGTGTGGAGAATGATGTTAGTTGCTCCTCTGTTCCTACACCTTGATCAACCGTTACACCTTTAATTTGTGTGCTGGCTTCTATCATCCTTGATGGTGGATTTGTCTGTGATGATGCTACATTTGATTAAAAAAGTGTTCAGTGTTGCTGTACTTGTCTGTGCACTTTATCTGAGTCTGAGTTTTAACACTTGGATGTTGTGAAACAATCCATACCACAACTCCAGATATAGATGGTGTTTCTGGAATTTCCAGTCTTGGCCTCTTGGGTGGAGGGTGTATTGAAGTAATTGTATGTACAGTTTGAGTTTGTTGGCTGGAAGGAAGTTGAAACTGCTGATGGTTTTAGAAAATTTTTCTGTCCATTCCTCATGTAGCAATCAGGATCAAAGTGATTTGAGCAAATGCTGTACTGTCGAGTTTTTCTCCCTTCAAGAACTTTTTGAGCCATATCATCTACATTTCCAAATTTTTGACCTATCTGCAAAAGCCATTTTATCAAATGTAAATTCTTAGGGAAGCTGTGTAGAATAACATTAGGTGATGATGAAATATGTCCCGAGACATGGGGACATCCTTTCACAATGCAAGCTGGCATCTAAAATGATAATATTTTTGCATTAACAAAAACATATTTTTACTTTTGTAAACATAAAAAATAGGTGCATAATATTAATGTAATTTACATGTGAAGAGGCCCACTAACAGCATTAGAAGGGAATAATAGTTGTGTGCATGTAATTCTGATTTATATAAACTATATCGTCTCCCAGCACCCTCCATAGAACTGGAGGATTATCCAGGAGATTACACACAGGCCCTGTATGTTAGGCACAATCATTATGGTCATAATAAACGTCAGACAAGGTTCAAAGATCAATGCAATGTTCCTTTATTCACTCTGAGACATGTCACACATATATTTCCCAGAAACAATCCCCAACCCGGGAATTACCCTTGATATTACAATTTTACATATATATAAACCAACATAAGACTGGGCGGAAGGGCACTAAGAATGATGGACTTTGTAGGCTCCTCACTCACCACCTCATGTGCCATATTGTCCAATATAGTCCATCCAAATTACAACTAAGATAGAGTCTCTCTTATACATGGCGCCACTGAAGAAGATAGTGTTCCAAATGATACCGGTATTTGATACGGACGGGTATCGGGACTTATATTTACTTGCGAGCAACTTCACAGCCTCCCGGCAGCCACAGCAGCTATGTCACCCTTAGCACTAGGTATCCGACACACATCGCCTGTCCCAACTAACGCTGGTATCAGGTCTTACGCTGAGTATGAAAGAATCACACCAAGCAGACTGCTTTGATAGAATCCAGGAAGCATACACTGTGAAGGTATAACGGAGGTGGGACGGGTGAAGATAAAGGGAAATTTGTTGTCATTGTTGTTACACAGCACGGAGCGCCGTAGGCAAGGTTATGGGAGCAGCGTAAGACCTGATACCAGCGTTAGTTTGGGACAGGCAAAGTGTGTCGGATACCTAGTGCTAAGGGTGACATATCTGCCGTGGCTGCCGGGAGGCTGTGAAGTTGCTCGCAAGTAAATATAAGTCCCGATACCCCTCCGTATCAAATACCGGTATCATTTGGAACACTATCTTCTTCAGTGGCGCCATGTATAAGAGAGACTCTATCTTAGCTGTAATTTGGATGGACTATATTGGACAATATGGCACATGAGGTGGTGAGTGAGGAGCCTACAAAGTCCATCATTCTTAGTGCCCTTCCGCCCAGTCTTATGTTGGTTTATATATATGTAAAATTGTAATATCAAGGGTAATTCCCGGGTTGGGGATTGTTTCTGGGAAATATATGTGTGACATGTCTCAGAGTGAATAAAGGAACATTGCATTGATCTTTGAACCTTGTCTGACGTTTATTATGACCATAATGATTGTGCCTAACATACAGGGCCTGTGTGTAGTCTCCTGGATAATCCTCCAGTTCTGTGGAGGGTGCTGGGAGACGATATAGTTTATATTTATATAACCTTCCCTGTAGGCACCCTTGCACTCAAGGAGTCATTGGAAGCAGTAGTAATTAGGGAGGAGCACTATACCACCATTGTTTAATATGTAATTCTGATTTGTATGTGTGTGCCTCTATGTGGGCTTTAGAGAGGATTGAGATGGTTTGTCTTTCTTTGGTTAAGATTTTCTGTTTGAACATATGCTGTTGTACATGTACAACAGTACTGGAGGTTAAATAAACACATGCATCCATCTAGTCCAACCTTTATACACTACCCATAATGTCTGTCTAACGGTTACATAGTAAAGTTGTATTGGAGGTTGTATAAAGACATACATCCATCTAGTCCAACCTTTATACCCTACCCATAATTTCTGTCTAACAGTCACATAGTAACATAGAATTGGAGATGGTATATAGACATATGTCCATCTAATCCAACCTTTATACCCTACCCATAATATCTGTCTAACAGTTACATAGTAACATAGAATTAGAGGTTGTATATAAACATACGTCCATCTAATCCAACCTTTATACTCTACTCATAATGTCTGTATAACAGTTATATAGCAACATAGTATTGGAGGTAGTATTATTATTATTTTTATTATTATTGTGGATTTATATAGCGCCAACACCTTCCGTAGCACTTTTACATGTATACATTCACATGCCCTGAAGAGCTTACAATCTAAGCACATTTATTTGACACAAACAACCTATCAGTATGTCTTTATGATTGTGGGGGAAACCGGAGTGCCTGGAGGAAACCCACGCAAGCATGGGGAGAAACATACAAATTCCTTGCAGATGTGTCCAAGGGTGGATTCGAACTCAGGACCTATCTAGTCCAACCTTTAAACCCTACCCATAATGCCTGTATAACAGTTACATAGTAACATAGTATTGGAGGTTGAATAGTTTGAAGACATACGTCCATCTAGTCCAAACTTTATACCCTACCCAAATTGCCTGTCTAACAGTTACACAGTAACACTGTATTGGAGGTTGTATAAAGACATTTGTCCATCAAGTCCCACCTTTGTAGCCTACCCACAAACCATATCTAACAGTTGGTAGCAACTGTTTTAAATATCCATATTTGACAGTTGCTAACTTGAAGAACAAGGAAGCAACAGGATTTACCAATTTATAGTTTTTCATTCGTGGGCTAAACTTTCCCTTTAATATCAGTCATTTTTAATTCGTATTAATTTTCAGTCCCCTTTTGAAGTATCTAATGAAATTTCTTAAATTTTTAATCTAAAAGTTTTAAACAAACGTTCACCACTAGCGATCGGCCTTCTGGGACAAATCACGGTCGGTTGCGGTCATAGTGGGACAAACGATTAGCCATGACTTTTCTGCTACATTTGCTGCAACCGACAGTTATTTGTCCTAGCCAGCCTTAAAGGATGTCCATGTGTCCTGTGGTGATTTATTTGCAAACAATGCACAAGACCAATGTTCGTATGGCCCATTTGTATAAAATTAACAAAACCCCACAAAAGCACTAGCTTGTCTAATCCGTCCCCACAGTCAAGACCCTCTCTGTTGCCATTATTAATTTAGTTTCCCTTTGCTGAACTGTTTCCATTTCAAAGATTTTCCTTTCTATTGGATTTAAAAATGATATTATTGTAATGGTATGTGTGGGCAGATGTAGTATTTTGTGCACAATAGCAGTGTATAGGGGTTTCTTCTTCATATGTGTGCATCTCTATTTGCATGGATGAGGAGGTTTATCTTGTGCTTTTTGGTGTGTGCATGTGTCAGTGTGGGGGTATTTCTTTATCTGATTTTAATGGTACAAAAATGTGTACATGTGTTTACAGATATGTGTGCTTTTATGCATGAGAGATGCATGTGCCTGTCTCTATGTGTGTACTTTTCCATGTGTACATGTAAATATGTATGAATGTATATTTGGTGATGTGACAAGAAAAATAAATGTCAGTAAGGGCAGGGCTACACTGATGCGTTATCCGATCATGCTTTTAAAAACACACACTATTCTAACCCAATTGATGTGGCCACACTAGTGTTGCAACTGTGCAATGCGCGTGCGATCCGTTAATCGGAGTGCATGCGATCCGCATTATTTGCACAATTTCATGCACTCTGATTGGGAAACTTTGCGCAATAGTGTGGGAAATCATGAGCGTTAGCGGGAGCACGTTGCAGTGTGGCCTCAGCCTTAGTGAATATTTCAGTGCACACATGGGTACTCAAATGTGCTTTATTTTAACAAACGTATGATGGCTACAGCAATTTTGCAAGCCCATGTGTGCACTGAAGTTTCTGAATTTTTGGAAAGTTTCTATATAATTTATATTTGGTAGCACCAGGGCAATTATCTACTAAATGGTGGAGTGCCTGAAACTTGTATCCAACCATAATAGACCTCAGAACGCTCTCAGGTCTTGAGAAACAGTTTATTGAATGTGTAAAAAGATAGCAAGGTTTTGGTCTTGAGCAATTAAAACCATTTTTAAATGTTAAAAAGACATTTTATGGAATGATAAAGGGCTTATTCCTTTTATGTTTTACACATTGAATAAACTGTATCACAGGACCTGAGAGTGTTCTGGAGATGGTAGGATACCATACCATAATATAGTATAAAGGGGCAGAGTGCACAAATATATATATATATATATATATATATATATATATATATATATATTGAAAGTAATGGCAAGTTTTGCATTCATAAAATAAAAAAATAAAAACTACGATGTCATCAATAAATTAATCAATACATTTATTTCCATTGTTTACATAGTAACATAGTAACTGAGGTTGAAAAAAGACATCCATCCATCAAGTCCAACCTATTCACTTTTTTTTTGTAAACCCTTCCTAACAGTTGATCCAGAGGAAGGCAAAAAACCCAGCTAAAAAGGGGGGGGGGGGGAATTCCTTCCTGACTCCAAATGGCAATCGGAAAGTATCCCTGGATCAACCAGATCTACAGTATATGAATTAATACCAGTAATTCTCAATATTTTTTTGCAATTCTGCTGCCCATTTTGATAATCTATCTAGGTCTGCTTCCAGCAATTGCACATTATTTGAAGTTTACAAAGCTCTGCATAGTTTAGTGTCATCAGCAAATACAGAGAACTTGCTCTCAATGCCCCCTTCTAAAGGTTCGTACACACGTGCGATCACGGGTCCCGACCCACGCCGCACGATGTGTCTGAATGTTTATTTTGGCTGATAATCTGCCTGTGTATCAAAATCAGCCGTTCGGTCGGGGATCGTTGCCGATTGTTGGGGTATCTCCGAACGACCGCCCATTTCGTCCGTTAAAGGGCCCATACACGGGCCAATTATCGGCCGAAACGAACATTCAGACACATCATGCGTCGCGGTTCGGGACCCGCGATTGCACGTGTGTACGAGGCTTAAGTCATTTATACACAGATTAAATAGAAGTACAGAACCCTGAGGCACCCCACTTACAACTTTAGCCCCCATTTACCACCACTCTCTGTTTGCGATCCAATAACCAATTCTCTATCCATGAACAAATGTTTTCTTCTAGGCCAACAGTCTATGTGGCACAGTATCAAAAGCTTTCGCAAAATCAAAGTATACCACATCCACTGCTGTGCCTGAATCTACATTCTTACTCACTTCCTCATAAAAAACAATTAAATTTGTCTGGCATGATCTATTTCTCATAAATCCATGCTGACTACTACTAATAAGAACAGTTCTGGAGACAAAGTCAAGGATATGATCCCGTAACAACGTTTCCAGCACCTTCCCTACAACTGATGTTAGGCTTACAGGTCTATAGTTACCAGGCTGCGAATGACTACCTTTTTTGAATATTGGTATTACATTGGCTTTTTTTCAATCCAGCGGCACATCCCCAGACCAAAGTGAATTTGAAAAGATGAGAAATAGTGGTCTAGATAGTACTGAACTAAGCTCTTTTAAAATCCGGGGATGCAATCCATCTGGTCCTAGGACTTTATTGATATTTACTTTGTCTAATTGTTTCCATACCATATCCTCCTTTCTCCCCTGCATATTATTACAATCCCTGCTGTAAGGAATAGGATACTCTATAGTGAAAACCGATGTAAAAAAAATGGTTTCGCAGATTAGCCTTTTTGGCATCCTTTACAACAATCTCAGCCCCATTGTTTAATGGTCCCACATTCTCAGTCCACATCTTTTTACCATTTATATATTTAAAAAACATTTTGGGGTTGGACTTGCTTTGTTCAGCTATCCGTATTTCATTTTCTATTTTAGCTAGTTTAGTTGCTTTCTTGCACTCTTTATTACAGCTTTTATACTCCCTGTAAGACTGTTCTGTTCCCTCTGATTTCAAACTTTTAAAAGCCTTTTTCTTTTTTTTCCATTTCCCTTTTTACCTCAGTATTAAGCCATGCAGGAGTGGACCTAATTTTTTTACACTTGTTCCCTAAAAGTACTAGAGATGGACTAGAACTTGAACTCGAGTTCAAGCCGAACTATTCGTGTTCGAACGGACTCGGACTTCTCGAACTATCCCAGACGCAGATTTCTCGGACTTTCGATATTTTTCAGACTTTCAATAATCATTGAATGTTCGAACGTTCAAGGAGCGCGAATATGCAAGTAAAATGTCTATTATACCAATACGCGAGTAAATATTGAATTAGTGAATCTGCGAGTCGTTTATGGGATAATTATCGAATGTTCGAACGTGGGAGCTCGAAAGTTGCGCGTGTGAGGGTAAAATAGATTTTTCAAAAGTCCTGGATATTCTAACATGTTCCCCAGACCATTTCCTAGGTCCCACAACCATTTACATTAAGTTACCATTGATATTTTAATTGTATTTCATTCGAAACTATTTGACTCCCATTGACTTTAATGGGTCCATTTTCGAACCTTCCATATAGTTCAAAAGTTCGAAAACAGGCCGAAATTTCGAAAGTTCGGCTATCTCTAAAAGGTACAAAATTAGAAATATAATAGTTTAATATCCCTTTAAAAGTGGTCCACATCTGCTCTGTATCTTTACCTAGAAACAATTCCCCCCAGTCTATGAGCAGGAGTGATTCCTTTAACAGCATAAAATTAGCTTTCCTAAAGTTAAAAGTTTTTGTTAACCCAGTGCACTTTTTTGCAACTTATAGTAAATGACACTATATCATGATCACTATTCCCTAAGCTTCTCAATACCTTAATTTCCAAAATGAGCTCAGGGTTATTAAATATCACCAGATCCAACAATGCATTCTGTCTAGTAGTCTGTGAAAGAAAATGCTCATATAGGAAATTTAAGAACTTTATACCTTTTGAGGTGCTGGCAGTTTCCTTACTCCAATCTATGTCAGGGTAGTTAAAATCCCCCATAACCAAAACATGCCCCATACCAGCAGCCTTCGCCAACTGCATATAGAGATCCATTTCCACCTCCTCCCCGGCATTGGGCGGCTTATAACATACCCAAGCAATTAATTTACCCACCTTCTTGCTTCACAGCTCTACCCAAATTGTTTCTGCCATATCGTTTATACCCCCATCTATTCCATTATTATTAAATTTTAAATATATATACAAGTATTGCTATGGGTAATAGAAAGTTAATAATTATATACAGTAAATTCATTAAATAAAAAGTATTTATAATCCGAATAATTTGTTATAGTCTGTAAACTGACCTGCACAGAGACACTTTGAAAGGAATAATTAAAAACAGTGTTAGAAGTACCCTCTCAATTTAAAAAAAAATACATTGTTTAATACTTTTAAAATCAAATAAGACGTGGCAAGCATAAACCATGCACTTGATGAAGGGAGAAAGTGTCCCTCTTTGCCATGGAAACCATACATGTAAAGCGGGGAAGCAGAGGAAGTAGCGTTGCAACGTCATGACATCCACAAGTTCGGGCACAAAACTATCTTACTGACCATGCTCAAGCAATCCTTGCACCTCAGAATCAGGCTGGGGTGGCACACCTGCGAGGGGGTGTGCATAATTAAGTAGCACTAGACGGAGGAACTATTCTGAAAATCTGCTGATAGATTGAACGGAGCACAGAAGGAGTAACAGATACTGAAAACTTAAAAATTATAGGAAAGAAGGAAGGTAAGTTTTTTTTTAGATTACTGCCCTTTGAAAAGGAGTTTAATCACATGAAATAGAAAGGCACTACAAAAATACAGGGACAATTAAATAGGAAAATGTCTTTCATTACATTATTAACTATGCACATTTACTTGTGCAACGTATAGTAAATAGTATTCCAAAAATTATAAATTCCTAGATTTTGTGTACAATTAATATATCTTAAATTGATGTGTTTGTTAAATATAACTGAACAAACTCTATGATTTAATACACAAAACTAAATATCTTGTACAATAAATCCTCATGATATACAAAAGCCATAAATATCCTCGAAATGTTATTGCTATATGATCAGACATGTAAGGGATATCTAGCACAAAAAGAATGTTTGGGATAGCCTTGCAGGTGTCTTTTGCGAAAACATTGAACTGGTTAACGTGTCTTTAAAGGACAATTATACTCACCTTTTCTCCATTCCTTAGTCAGTACTTTCTACGTAAGGGTGCGGACCTTAACCGCTAGGTCCTCTCCCCTGGTTTCACTTAACTTGCGGCATATAATTACTTACGCGCTGCTCCGGTGAGCCCTGCCCCCTCCTCCCCATCGGCGAGGAGACCAATAGGAAGAAGCTCTGCAATTAGTGTGCATTCCTATTGGCCTCATTGTACAAGGAGAGGAGAGGGCAGAGCCTACTGGAGCAGTGTGTAAGTAAGTATATGCCGCAACTTAAATGAACCCAGGGATGAGGACCTAGCGGTTCAGGTCCTCACCCTGCATAGTAAGTACTGTCTAAGGATTAGGCCACACAGCTGCGCTTTTTTTGCGTTTGCGCATGCTTTTGCGCTTGCGTTTTTTTCATATCATTGAAAACGCGTCAATGCACCGAAAACGAGCGTTTTCAGGTGTGTTGCGATTTGCATTCCGCATTTTAAATCGCAATCGCATATGTTTTTCAATACTTAATGAAATAAACACATGTGCAAATGCAACAAAATCGCAAATGAAATCGCATGCGATTCTGTGTGCGATTGTGTTTGCGTTGCAGTGTGGCCGTGCCCTAAGGAAGGGGAGTGTGGCCGTGCAGAGAGAAGGGGAGTATAATTGTCCTTTAACTCAGAAAAGCCCACCGCCTCCACAGAAACTGCAATTTTTAGAGCAAATATTTTAGCTTCACCCCAATCAACATTTTTTTTAGTTGTCTGGGGTTTTATTTATGATATAACATAGGTTGAAAGGGTTGATCTATATTTTAGTATTGATTTATATTTAATATTTTTAAAACAAAATAAGAAATAAACACATATGAAATAAATAATACAGAAGACCCTTTAAATAAGGAGTAGCACGTATATGTGGTTCAATTTTAATGTATTTTGCTATACCTCTTGCCATTTTTACCATAATGCACTATTCCATGGAGAATTTATAAAACAATGTAACTGATTTAGAGCAGTTGAGATTGTTGTTCAGTCTACACTTTTACCTTGAGACCTAAACTAGCACCTGGGTATATTAACCAAGACTGACAGAAACTACCTGTGGTAGGGTAAATGATAGAGGAAGCAATATGTTTACCAAACTTTCCCTTGCAGGATCTATCAGACAAGCAAATTGAGCAATGCTACTAAAAGCTGATCCATATTTAAGAAAATAGATTACTTTTGCTTTTTCATTTGCTGGCTAATTAATATACAGTTGGAAAACATTATATAGGATGTTTGAGTTTGCATTTTATGTTGAATCCGTCTCAAATGGGGATTCAATTATGTTGCCTGCCTGTTACATGACCTAATCTTTAATACAGGAACAAATGTTGAGGTTCTGTGCATGCATTGTGTATGTTTTGAGTATAGTGTAATCCATATACAATGACTGTGAGTGATTCACACAAGTGTGACAGTCTTTGAGTGCAGTGGAAATATTTCTTTCATCGTTTCCACTTCTTTGCAGCTGTGTTAAGTAGAAAACATTTTGGAAACAGCTGTGTGAAATTCCAAAGTTCTGTTTAACGTGTTATCTGGAAATCAATATGCAATCTTCCCATTATACAATATATATTTTTTTTTAGATATAGTATCTTTAGTCTTCATTTCACAAATAAAGTCTCTCCTCTGTGTTTAATGGCTCCGGCATTAGTGTTTCTCACAAAACAATGTCTGCATGATTTCCTGTCTCTGCTTATTACAAATCTATTTTAGAGAAATCCCATCGTCTTCTTAACGTTTACAGGAGTTAATTACAAATATGAAAATAAACATTCTGTGTCATAAAAAGTTGTTTTTTTTTACATCAATTTGCTAATAATAAACTCACAAACCATATTGAGAGCGAACTGTGCTTCATTTGGTATTTCTCATGTTTTCTTTTTTACTGCAGTTTTTGTGATTTGGCTTTGGTACAAGGTATTTCTTAAATCATTTCTAAATAAAGGTTTTCCTAAATAATCAAAATAATTTTAAACATTTCCCAAAATGTTTTTGCCCCAACTGATTTTGTGTATCAATCATGATCAGGTTGCATCGGAAATTACAGTGGATATGTTGCCTCAATCAACCTAAATGTCAGCTGCAGGGGTTGATCTTCTTTCAAAAGCAAGTTCATTCTTGCTCATTTGGTGTTTATAGCATGCCCACTACTTTAGGTTATGGCCTTTCGACTATCTAATTTCATGCTTTTAGAGAGAATGCATGCTTTACATTTAAGACAATCATTATGTATTTTAGATTTTATATAAATTTAATTTCTATTTTGGTAGAGTATAAAACATGTCATTATTGGACTAAAACACAAAATCAGTCAACTAGAACAGAAGTCTGATTCACAAAACGCTGGGTGCTCCAAGCACTGTAGCCAACAGCAGACAAATATATGGATGAAGTAAGCTGGGCATTGGGCATACTCATATTGTTTGGTCTGAGGAAGGAACCACACTGGTTCCGAAACGTTAATAATAAAATTTGATTCACTAGGACTGGTGTGCTCAGCTTACTTCATCCATATATTTGTTGCTTATCTTGGAAAGAGTGATGGAATTCACAAAGTTAGCACAGCTATCTCAGCTCTGCAAGGGAAGGAATGGCAACAGAACAAGCTCTTCATTCAGTCACATTAGACTGCAAACACCTTAAAAGGAGATGAACTACTCTGGTGGCCAAAGGAAGGAAATGAGACATTGGTGAAGAATCTGTCTAACAGGAACCTGACCAAGCGACAAATGGAAGTCCTTGCTAATTGTTTGAATTTTGTCATTTTTGCCTTCACTCCTAAAGGCTTCCCTGAATATTATCACAGCCACAGAAACCTCAATCGGTAACAACAAGGTACCACACAGTGAGGCAGAACAAATTTGCCTGAGGGATTTGCACCCTTAGCCAGTGCTTAAACTCCTTCATCAAACCTGACAACACAGGAAAGAATAGTTTTAAAATAACATCCCTCAAGAAAGACTCCAGTCTCACAATCCTGCCTGCAGATGTACATTGTTACTTAAACACCTCAGATTACCATGCTATGGTGACCACACTCCTGGTCAATAACAAAACATATGAGACTATAGCAAGGGATCCAACAAGCAGCTACAAGAAAAAGGTCATATACCTATTATAACAGCTTCAAAAGGACAAAGCTGTTGATTGATAAATGTATCATCGCCTTTACCAATGTGAAGCCCATCCATTTATATAAAGACTCCCTAAGATACTCAACAAAGGAGCCCCACTCAGAGGAATAGTCAGCAGCATCAACCATATAAAATGAAAAATACATAGGTAAAAAAAAAATATATATATATCTTAGAGGCGCCTTTGAGAATATCCAGACTTGACCTTTGTGAAACTGGAAGAAGGAATGAAAATAACACCACCAGTAAAGGTGAGAAGAATGATATAAGAACTAACATGATCATGATATATGTAGTAGGGGTATCAAAGAACTTAGGAATCATTTTCTAGAGATATCGTATACTTCCAAAAGACCCAAAACACAAGAAGAGCAAAATCATATAAACAGTAAAGCGCAGTGCTCTTATTTGTATGAGGGGGAGACTAAACAGCAGCTGCAACTATGTATGGCCCAGCACAGAAGAAATAAAGGAGAAGACTGTTAAGAAGAAAGAGGTGTTAAAGAGGCCATTTATGGCAATGTAAAGAAACCAAGCCTGAATAGAGGTAAGGGGGTTTGACATCTATTTAAATTTTCAGTAATTATCAAATTTAGGAAAATGAATATTATAGAATTATCAAATTTTTAAATCGAATATTCCAGAACTACCAAATTTTTTAAATTGCATAACACGTACCCCACCAACTTTCCCTTTAGTGTGTATCACACCAACCTCTGCTTTAAAGCATATCACATTAAAGGGTAACTGTGGTCTCCAATTATTCCAAACTAGTAAGCATTATATAAAAAGCTTTCCATAATACCTTCAAAATAAAATCTAAATCACATATCTAGATACAATTTGTGAGAAGTTATTGTTGGAAAGGTTCAGCAATATTACTTCCTGCTTGAACACTTCCTGTTTTCAGCCATGTGACCAGCTTATAATCATGTGACCAGCCTGACTGCATTAATAGGCTTCCATTCTCAACTGTCAATTTTTTCCCCAGGTACTTCCTGTTTTCTCCAGCATTAAGTCTTTACTGAGCAGAGGTCAGGTGATGTCACTCAACCTACTGGAAGCAGGAAGTTTGAACATTCACCTCAATATCATTTCTCACAGGGTGAAGCTAGAGATGTGATTGTCGCCTCATTATAAAGGAAATACTGCAGGCTTCCATTTAACCCTAACCTGTTTGGAGACCACAGTTGCCCTATAACTACCCCTTTAAGGTGTAGCTACCTGCCCAACCCTCAGTACAAGAGACTTATATTGGATTGGTCAGTTTACCTCTCAATCTTGACTCTGGGCAAACCACAAGTGAGAGCAGGTGAACGAGTGTGTGGTGACATGACATTGCTACATCACATGGTCTGCTGCTCCTCATAATTGACAGCTCTATCCTCCTATCACAGCAACAAAATGAAGTAAAGCATTGTACTGCCCTGAACAATCTGTAATATTTGTGGAAGGTTTGCAATTAACTTGATTTACCCGATTCACCACCAGATGGCAGCACACAGGTTAATTAACTTAAAACATGTCGAAAAAAGGGGGTACAGAGGCATTTTTAAAAGTTGTAAAGTAGCCTATGCTTTTCCACAGGTCCTTATACATAAGTGTACCAAGTCTCATGAAAATTGTCCCAGCCATTTTAAAGGGCATGTCCACCCCAAAAATCAAATTCTCCCCCACTGCTGGCCCCACTGTATAGTGTGTAGGAGCCTGGCTGGAGGGAAAACATTTCCGCCTCTGAGGTGTCCTCTGAGAGTTTTCTGGCTTGCTCAGTGCAGCCCCCCTCCCTCCCTCCCGGTCCCTGTAAGTTTTCCTGTGCCCCTAGTGTTAAATGCCTTTTCTGTAGTGTAGGGCTCCCTCTCCCACCCCTAACTGCTCTATTAGCTTGTAAAAAAACCAAGCAGAACTGCACTTACTTTGCCTCTTTCCCCCAGCATTTTACACTTCTGGAAGCCGCATCCGCGATTGGCTGCCTCTCAGGGAGAGGGCTGCAATGCCCATGGCATAATTCTCCCGGAGGACATTGGAGTGACATTTCAGGGCAGCCATTTGAAGCAGGGATGTATGGTAAGGATTTTACTACACTACAGAGTGGGACCAGTAGTGGGTTAAATTGTAGTTTTGGGGGTGGACATGCCCTTTAATGATTTGGAAGTGGGTATTGTCAGTAAGGTCTCTGTGTCATCTGTTTGCTGACAACACAAAGGTTTGTTGACCATTAAAAGCTACAGAGGATGTTGTCACATTAGGCAGATGAGATTCAGTGTTGATAAATGTACATTTTAAAGGGGAACTGTGGTTTATAAAATGTCTTTAGGTAAATTGATAGGAATTGCTCTCCTGAGAATTTTTGCAATTTATTGTCATTGTTTACTTTGCATAGTTTTGAAGATTTTTTCATTTTTGTGTGTGATATGTTAGCAGCATCACCAAGCCCCCTGCACTTCCTGCTTTCTGCTCTGAAACCATGTCAGTCAACCTGCCCTGTGTCTCCTCCTCACCTTTGCAGCCCCCTGGTCCCTCCTACTCATGGACCCAATGGAACCTCCAGTTGTAGGCCCCCCTTGGCCCATTCTCTTACAGCCCATGTGGCCCCGCCCACTTGCGAGTGCCTAACCCCCTGCCCAAATGTGGCTGCCTAAGCCCCGCCCACTCGCTGGCACCTAAGCCCCACCCACTCGTGGGTGCATAAGCCCTGCCCGCTCGCAGGTGCTGTGGGCCACTCAGACCCCCCCTACAGAAAACTCTGTGGAAACAGCCTTTTCAGGCAGAGTGAAAATACATATACTAGACCTGCCCATTGAGCATTTTGTCAGAATATAAATAAATGCTTCAGGAAATACTGACTTGCAGGACCCCTAATAGAGACAGTTATGGTCTTTGACTTGACCCAGCACCTGGGTTAATTAAGTTGTTCAGTAGAGATCTGAGCATGTTTTACCCAACCAACAGCCAATCAGTAGAAATCACTGTTAAGAACATTCCATGGTAGTGTGTATCCTGGGAAGAAGGACCGTTACAGAACCTGAAATGTTAGCAGGGACCCCTCAGTTCCAAAATCCGAATGATCCGTCCGAATTCAGATGGATTGTCCTGATTTCGGGACTACGGATCAATTTTTTGATTATTATTGAAAGTTTGGGGCTATTTTTGAATAGCCTTGAATGTTTAATAATCCTTGAAAATACGATCGGAAACTCGAAAGTAGTCTCTGATCGTATTTTCAAGGATTATTCAGTGTTCAATGCTATTTTCGAAAATTTTCAAAGATAGCCTTAAACATTCAATAATAATCAAAAATTTGTTCCGTTTTCGGATCTTCGGGATTTTCCCGAATATCCGGGAATCCAAAAACGGAACAAAAATATTGAGTTTTGGCTATCTCTACTCTATACTTATACTATACTGTCCTATAATCCTATAATACTTTATAAATAGATCATTCAGTGTAATACACTTATAAATACACTTATAGCTATTTAATAAGTAAAATTCATATGTTCCTTAATAAAAAATCTAAAAAAATTGAATGTCAAAATATGCTGTCTCTAGATTGCAGATGACACACAGACAGCTCCTACTCTTAACTTTCTGGAAATTTGGACAGACACTGCAAGAGAACCATAAGGAGCTGAGATGTACGGTAAGGAGATTACCAAATGGTTCCTCTTTCTTTTGTCCAGAATTCCGATCACATGCTCATTCTGTTTATTGGTATTCACCCACTTGCATATCCAGATTAGTACTACCGAACAGATGTCCTCGTTCACTCACACACATGCTGGAAACCCACAGTCCTCTGTTCACGCTGCTACACATTTTGCGAGACTCTCGCTTCCTTTTTTATTTATTTATTTATCTGCCTATTGCACTCTTTTCTTTTATCTGTCCATCTGCCTGTATCTATCTGTCTGTCTGTCAATTTATCTATAATCTACTTCTCGCTCTCTATCTGTTTTTCTGCCTGCTTTTATGCAGCTTATGTACATGAAAAAAATCCTATTTTACCCCTAAAATAGGTCTAGTTATATGCTTGTGAAGGTTCTCATTCATCCAGGTCATGGTATATATGTTGTATTCAATTAGATCAAATGGACAAAAAGTTTAGTTCTTGAAAACGTTTCGCTAGTCATCCGACTGGCTTTCTCAATTCAGAATGACTTGTACAAGAATCTGTTGGCAATTATGTACCCTGTAAAGTCCCAATTAGCATATCACAGCCAGGTGTTAGGGACCTTTACACATGTAAATACACATACAAACTTTACCAACATTTTGGCAAAGGATGGTATAAAGATGTGATTTCCTTTAGATGTCCCATGTATTGTCCCATGTATTGTATGTTATATAATCAATATCCTTTAGTTTACTCTAATACAGGACAGATGTCCAGACCTCCATATATTTGAAAACACAATATTCAGATTTTACAGTGATTGGGTCTTAAGTTTGAAAACTTTTTGATTGTCAGGCCTTTATTATGACATAAGATTTCAAAATGAACTTTACCGGTAATTTTTTTCTGATTACATTTTTAAGGATCCATTTCGGAGAACAATTTAGTCTACAATAAGGAGTATATCTCAACACATGAATTTTTGACAAGATGAATAAATTCATACCTTTTGCCAAACACTTTGTTGCATATGCATGAAACAAATTTAAAAGAACAATCTAATTATAGTACAGCGGAGAAAGGGGACTCAAAATAAGGGTGAAGTATTGGTATTTTAAGTGAAAATGGAGTTTTCTAATTTATTAAAAGGCAAACTGAAACATGTAAGAAATTCAATATGTATTTGGCCTCACTTCCATAAAAAGCACATGAGGGCTGATGCAATTTTAACAGAAAAAAAGTCATTATAACTATTCAAATCTTTAGAATATTTCTTTGCATTAAAATCAATATGTAAAGTATAAAGAAAGAAAAATGCCATGGATTGTTTTGCACAGATGTTAGCAAAATATATACCGTATTCATATATAAAACATATATAAATATGATTGTTCAATTAAATGGAGAACTATTCCTGTACTTTATTTATATTTAGTGTTGCAAACATGGATGGACTATATAATGTAGCTGATTAAACTTAGCTTTGGAAAGAGATGAACAGTAGAGATGAAACAAACCAACAGCGGTTCCGTGGAACTTATTGAAGGTCGAAATATCCGAATTGAACCCAATTAATTTAAAATTTTCAGGTAGGAATTTTCTATTCTTTTGAAAATTTCTAAATCCATTGGATCCTGGATATTAGAAACAGGGGTTTCTGAATCAAAGCCCAGTTCATTTTGAAATGGGATTCATTAATAATGAAGAGATGCTAAATTGCACTCTTTTGCAAGAGACCAGTAAGATTTCTGCTACTACATAATATATATATATATAAATAAGGTAGAAGACCAAGCAGATAGCCAGGTAAAATCAAAGACACCTCACCAACCTGGACCGAACAGGAAATACAATAGAAGAAAATTGAAGGTAGAGGCAATCTCATATAGTGCAAAACTTCGACATTTATTCAATTATCATTTAGAGGGAGGCCCCTTTCTATCTACTATGCCATAGTGTAGGAAATAAAACCTGATTCAAATCAGTAAGTGAAAAGGATGGTTTTGGATATATTGTAAAAAGGCAAGACACTGTCCCTGCTCTGACAATCAACTTAAGAAAATTAATTGAATTAGTGATGAGTTTTTTAGTCACGGTTTTGAGACAGAGCTGTAGGTTTTGAACATTTCTGTGTCTGGCAGAACTTTTGGAATTTTAAAGAACAGAAAAAATAGAATAAATGAGTCAGTTCAGGAGTCTGAATCAAATTAAAAAACATGCAAGGGGCAACAATTAGGCTGAAGCCTATTGTATAAACGAAGAACAGGCATCAGTATGTTTATGTCTCCAGGTAACGAATAATGTATGCCTGTGTTGCATTGCTTTACATTTTGAAGGAAACCAAAGAGAGAGTGCTTGGCCGGGACAAATGTCCATCGGTTGCAGCCGAATTTGCGAGCAATTGATTGTGTGATCCCATAGGGATCATGATTTTCCAAAACATCCGATCTGGATGAACGGATGATTGAGTTCGGTTGCGGACGGCCGCCCCACACCAGGAGATATTTTCGGCCGACCAAACAACCGATTCACAGCAGTCTGGTGTTCTGGTGTGTACCCAGACTTATATCTCTCACTAAAAAATGATCGAAAAAATAATCATTGGGTATTTACGTTCTTTGAACTGATTCTCAGAGGGAGCTGTATTTCAATGGCTCTTATAAATACACTTAGCTTTACTTTTACACTATGGTAAACATGCAGTTAGACTGTTTCCTCCCCTTCTTTAGTAAATCTTACAGGAGTGGAGGAGCCACTTACCAGCAGACCCGCTCCAGCGCTGACTTCACTGACAGTCTCCGACGCATCCTCGCTCCTTCGCACTGCGTGCACAGTGCAAAGGACTGGAGATGCGTGGGAGGCGTTGGGGAATTCGGTGCTGGAGCGGGTCCGCGGGTAAGTGTCTCCTCCTCCTGTAAGATTTACTGAAGAACGGGAGGTAAGAGATAGTGCATTTACCTCTGTAAATCAGATAGAAACCAACTTACTTTTGTGATGGACATACCCTTTAACCAACAATGGTTTATGGTTGGGTCGCTAGACATAAAAGAGGGAATGTCAACTATGAAATCCACCACTAATATACAGATTCATAAAAACATGATCCTTCTGCTTAAACCTGAATACCTGAGCTACCCAAGAGAACTGAATGTGGTATTTTGGGTGCCATATTCCAAATGTTAATGAGGCGCCTAAATTATAATTTAGCACCAATGCACCCAGGCATAACCAATACATTTTCTTTGATGTATTTTACATGAATTTCAATCATTTAATTTAATATTTTTTCATATGCCATGCTGTGTTCAGCGATGAGCTGCTATTTCAGGTTCTGCAATTGTCCTTCTAAATCAAAGGTAAGGGTATTATTGGGGTCCTGCATACACAAAGTTCAAATGGGGAATGAAAAATATTTTTTTTCCTAAAAGCATGTGAAAACCGTTTGTCATGCTGGGGTATTATTATTTAGTGCAGACAACTTATTGTATTGTTTAAATCATCCTTATCTTAGCTTCAACCTCGCAACCCAGACACAGCCCTAGCAAATCAGTGATGGTAGGTGGAAACCCCCTTTTCTGCTTATGTACTCTAAAGAGACTAAAGGGTACAGGCACAGGAAATGCCCATAGTTATCATGGCGGCACTTTCAGAGCTAGAAATAAAGCTCAAAAAGGAACTATTAAAAAATGAGAATAGTTAAGAGAGGCTGGAAATTAGGGTGCTACTGTATATAGCCAACAACACTTTTAGAGTGTAGTGGTTGAGGTCCTCATAACATGGGAAATGTCTTATTATTAGCCTTTATCTCTCCTTAAATGTTTAAGCTATAGCAGTTCAAGTATTTATTATATTAATATGCCCAGAATTAGCAAAAAAAGGTACAGGGAGGCTGCATTTAATCGTTTTTCAAAGCATCAAAAAGAATGCAGTGAGACAATACAATAGTCATTTAATGTCACTTGAATTATTTTTAGACTTTAGTTCAAGTTTTAAAAATGAACATTATCTTTTTTTTTATAACATTTCTTTTTCATGATATTGCTTTTAGGAAATGGTAATACATGTCATGTGGTTCATTTTAAACATCTTTCCAGTAAGAATAAATCTGCAGCTTACGATCCCATATACTAGTTTAATTTCTAGCACATTCTTTAAAAACCTAAGCAGTGTAACTGTTAAATTGTTACGGTTTCTTTCAGATACTAATATGATAAATGAACAATAGGCGCAAACAAATCAGCCTCCAGCCCGTGCATATGCCTTTAAAACAGGTAAACTAATTATAGCCTGCCTACATTTATACATAAATAAAACAAAATGTATCTGTGCCTATGGCAAAGGCTTCCAACATTTTTCTTTCTTCAGTTTTCCCCCTTCTGCTGTTTTCTCCAGTGCATGAGCTTCCGCACACGTCTTCATATTGAAATAAACTGGATTGACTGCTGAGGTGGGAAATCCCAAAATGGTAGACAATACTATTGGAAGAAATGTGTTAGTTGCACAGTTTAACTTTCTCCTTCAGGCTATGTTTCTGGTATATTTTTCTGATAGATTTTTATCTAGTGAACTATAATGGCTTCAATATCATGATTTAATAATATTTTTTCTTACATTTGTTTGCTTATTTCTATACTTTTAAAATGCTATTTATTTCACAAAATAAAGACATGTTTGCAGGGTAATTACAGTAAATGGTCTTTACAATTAAATATGTGTGTTCTTTTGTGCCTTATAAAAATTATATGTGCTACATATCATTATGTTTATTAATAAAAAGAAATTAGTTTAAATGAACTTTGTTATACAGCACAGTTATATAGTAATGGCGTTTAAATAAAGACATACATCCATTTAGTTCAACCTTTTTAGCTTTTACATGATCCTTGTCTAACGATTGCCTAAAGCCCCATGCACATGTGCGATCGCGGGGACCGACCCTCAAATCACAATGTGTATGCACGGCCGTTTCGGCTGATAATTGTGCCACGTATGGCATGTTCAGTTGATGATCCACCCGGCTGGTCAGGCCACTGTAGCCTGGTATGCTGATTTTAACCATGTTAAAATAAAGAATATATGCTTTTAGAGTTGAAGGTGCAGAACGGTATTATTTTTTGTTACTATTGGTCTGGCAATGATCCCTACTTAATTAGTTGCTCCTACAAACTCAATGCAATCTACGTAAAAATATAAATATATTTAAATTATATAAAGGATATAAAGGATATATACAGTATATAGATAGCTCAGTAACTGACTTCTCTCTGGCTCCTCCCAGAAGCTGCTCTCACCTTCATTAACACAAGCTTCCCTTTGTCAGACATAGGAGTATACGTAACAATCACTGTGGGAGGAGATAGATCACAAGCTGCTGCAAAAGACAAACACCAATAATATTACAGGTTCTAAACTTCTTATATAACTTTTATTCATCTTTTAACAATAAAACTGAGATTAATACAGAGAGAATTATATCAACAGGTCTTACCTCCTCCAGATACTAATGTGCACTAAAGGACTAAACCAATCCAGGCACAGGGAGGTAATATGGAAGGTTCCATAATAGGGATGGATTGGAACGCGAACTCAAACCCGAGATGAAAAGTTGACCAATCAGAAATGGATTAGGGTTTTCTGCAAACCTATATAAAGAGGTGCAAACCTCTGCGGAGCTCAGAAGTCATCGCAGTAGATGGCAGAAGAAAGAAGCGGCTTGCAACATGGCCGCAGTGAGCCTGCCTGGCTTCGGCGTCTTCAGTGGTGTTGTGTCACTAGCACGAAGACGTCACATCAGATCAAGAAGCTGGTAACATCGGCCTTGAGGTACCCCTGGGTCGGTTGCCTCAGCGGAGCTGGTGTCACCGGATGGAAGACAGAAGACACCACCCAAGGGCTCTTTTAAGAGCCGACGGGGGTCCCGGTTCAAGACCCCTGGTTCGAGCTGTGGGACCCCCAACAAAGGCACTTATCAGTGCCGCAAGGGCCTTTACAAGTGCCAGGGTGGGCGGTCCCGGTTCGAGCGGTGGGACCCCTTAAGCCCCAAAGGGCCCTTGTCAGGGCCGCTATGGCCCTTCCAAGGGCCACAAAGGCACTTATAAGTGCCGGGAGGGAGGTCCCGGTTTGAGCTGTGGGACCCCTTAAACCCCAAAGGGCCCTTGTCAGGGCCGCAAAGGCACTTATAAATGCTGGGGAGGGCGGTCCTGGTTCGAGCTCTGGTATCCCTTAAGCCCTAAAGGGCCCTTGTCAGGGCCAAAGACCCTTGTAAGGACCCAGGAGGGGGTCCCGGTTTCAAGCTTCAGGACCCCCAATCATCAGGACGGATTGTCGGCCATTTGCAGATTTTGGGAATCTCTGGCCGTTCGGGGATTTTCAGAAGCGACTGTTCGAGTTTTACCAAACGGAAATCCCGTTCAAGGGTTACTGAAAGCGGCATGAGGAAGCATGTGTGCTACATCCGGTTTTTATGCTGTTCCCCGCGCACTGACTTGTTCCCCAGACCATCTCCCAGGTCCAAGAGGCCTGTAAGGTAAGTTTACCCTGCTATATTTTGAAAAGTTCAGTCGAACTTTCCGAACTATTTACCCCCCATTGACTTTAATAGGTCCGTTTTCAGACTTCTGAACTTTTTTAGAAGTTCGAAAGTTCGAAAATGGACCGAACATTCGAAAGTTTGGCCATTTCTATTCCATAACAACTTATTATTATAAAACATTCCTAAGTTTGCTCTGAGAGATAGCAAAGGATTTTGCATAGAGTGTGGAATTCATTTGAAACCCACTTATTAGTATAATCAAATAGTTAATACTAAAGGAAGGGTGCATTATTCCTGCTGAGTAAATGGTACAACCATAACACTGCTCTATACTAATTGTTTTAATGCTTTGCAACCGAGGAATATTTGGTGAACATTTGAATAAGAAATCTCACTGTTACATTGTTTGATTCAGGGATAGTTTCCAATTGACGTTTGGAGTCAGGAAGGAATTTTTCTCCCCTTTTTTTAGCTGGGTTTTTTGCCTTTCTCTGGATCGACTGTTAGGTGGGGTTAAAAATGAGAGTGAAAAGGTTGGACGTATATCTTTATTAACCTCAATTACTATGTAACTAATGTAATGTTGTCTGGTGACTTATGTTCCCCCTCAAACAATCCCCTTTAAATCAAATAAACAAAAATACATGATATAATTTAACCTTCCTTACAAAGACCTTCTTAAACATAGCATATATATTAATTTCACTTCAGTGTCTTATTTACACAATACCCAGTTTTGTTCTGACTTGGGTTTGCTGTAGTCAGCACTGGGTATAATGGATTCAAAACAGATAAGAAAAGTTTTCCAACAAAACAAAAGATTAGCAAAACTCAGGGAGTTTAATAAATGAATCTGCAATTTACATTAGTTTGGGATGCAGGCCGGGACATGATCTAGTTTAAACCTCCAACTTTGCTGAGGAAGCAGATTAGAAATGTTTAACATACAGCACTAAATCATTTCACATTGCACTCTAGGCTACTGGAAGTATGACTGCATAGTTTGCTTTTAAAATAGACATTTTGTGTTAGATATACAGCATTTGTTATATAAAATGATATCCTTAGTGAAATTTGTAAACAAAGGGTAAATGTGTAATACTTCTATTCGGGAAAGAAACTGCAGTATTTCCTTAATGAAATATTTTACTATTACAGTTCTCAATATTAGACACAATTGATTAAGATAAGCATCTAGTCTTGTCAAGCTCAGTTAACATTTTCTAACAGAAGAAAGAATACAAATTCATATTAGGAGTAACACTTTATTTTAAAGGTAAATCCTCACAATTACTATTCAGAAAATCAGAAACACTGCATATTTATAACACACTTTAAGAAAAACAATGGGGTTGAGGCAATAGGTTTGCCCATGTTATTCTTTTGCACGGCGCTCTCCTCACGGCTTCCTGTCTGCAGTAAGTTGCAAACGGGCCGGACCGGCAGCCACATCTGTGATTGGCTGAGAGGCAGCCAATCACAGACGCAGCTGCCGGCAATGGAGAATGCTTCTTTTTTTTAAAATTAATGCGGTGGTTGGGGTTAGGCAGGGGGGAGCTACTTTATATTAAAAGAATTTTATGCTACAAATTCAGGCAGGCGTGGATGGATCGGATGGTGGGAGGGTGGGGGAAAGGGCTCCCCTGCGTATGTCACACTATTTCCTGGAGGCTACAGAAGAGGCAGAAACCTTTCCCACAAGAAGACAGCTCCTACGCTTCAGTTTCCTGGACTTTGGTATAGGCACCACAAGGTAATAATTTTTTTAAACTTCATAGTGGAACCAGTAGTGGGTTAAATTTTAGGTTTGGGGTGGACATACCCTTCAATTTAAAGGAACTATTGTCTCCATACAAATGGCCTTTATTATAGAGAGCATACTCCTACTGTTCTGCCCCTTGCATAAGAAATGCAAGTAACTTACATGCAGAGTGCAGACAGGTTTAACTCACAAAGTCAGTCTCTTAGAAGGTAAACTTTCAATTCTTTATTGCAACGGAATCCAGGAAATTTAACCCAAATACAAATCTTTAAGGTAAAAAAGACTAGCTCCACAATCCCTGAACACAGCAAGCTCAGTAAAAGCAATACTCTCCCCTGGATCATATGGCAGAGTCGGGAGTCAGCTGCTTAGAGAAAAGAACTTGTACTAAAGCATAGCAGCACTAGGTGGCACTATAACACAGAAAATTATATTAAAATGCTGAATGGGGCAGAACACCTACTTTTAAAATGACTCCAGGATCATGCTTCTAGCTGCAGCTGCATAATTGGTGGTGTTTCCTGCTAACACTGAACTGTGCCATCACCTGCACCTTTGCTCTGCTCCCATGCCTCAGGCATGAGCATGTCTACTTGTATCGTACTGCTGGGACAGAAAATCATCTGCTGCATTATAAGCCCCACCTCCCAAAAGTTTAAATAATTTTTAAGCTAGCCACAAGCCTGAAAATATTTTTTTTTCTCCCTAAGGTGTCCATAGGTTAAAGGATATGTATGCTGTAAACCAAATTTAAGTTTAATTAGTTTTAAATCTTTTTCACTTTTTTTCCCCCCTAGGTCCCTCCTGAGCCTACATTTACTCATGTTGCTGACATCTTGCTTCAGCATTGTAGACTGCTTGGCTCTGCCCTTCTGAGACTTCTTGGATCTCTTACTTCTGTAGTCCAAAAAAGACATGTCATTTCGGTCCGAGCGTGCACTCGTACACAAGACTAAGCCACAAGCTGTACACAAGCACGGCACGTTGACGTCACACACCTGTACGTCCGCTACATATGCCGATACAAAAGAAGGAGACCCAGGAAGTCTCAGAGGGGCAGTCTACGATGCTGAAGCAAGAAGTCAGCAACTTTACTTCATTAAAGGTAGGCTCAGGAGGGACCTAGGGGGGGAAAAAGGGGGGGGGAGATTTTTTTAAAGGCAGCCTCTGATGAAGTGACGGATGTCACGAACCGCGTCAGACACGACCTGCGTCTTCCCGGGTATGTCTTTGTGTTTGTACCTAGCACTAGTAGTTGTACCAAAGCTAAAGAACTACAGTTCTTTTGCTTTGGAATGCGTGACTATAATGTGACATTTTAGAGTGGAATCGTCAAAGACAGTCAAGTGATAGAGCGAACCGCGTTTGGAGCTTGTTTTTAGAGCGTTTGAGCAATATGTGGTGACTGACTTTGACGATTCCCTGCACGGATTCTTTTACATGACTGACTAGGGAGACGCCTTATGATAAGTATTATACATAAATGTATTTGTACTCATGAGGTGTGAACTGTAGGGCACTATTTGTTCTGGTTTTAAGATCTGTAGGGGGGATGCAGGGCGTGAGTACCCCAGCTAGGGGCTCTATGCTTTTTGTTATAATAAATATGATACTTTTTTGCACTTTATCTCCTCTTTCTGTTTTTCTTTTTGATATAAAAAAACTTTCATCTGCTTAGAAAGTTACAGGAGCTGATCTGCCTTTACACTCCTTCCTGCTTCCTGTAGTCTGGCTGCTGGACTCACTCAGCACTGTCACTGCTTATCTGGATGCTGTAAATCTGGTGGATCTTCTCAATTTGGGGCAAAAAATGGCTGCTAGTTCAATGCAAGTGACAGCTTGAAACTACAACTCTCAGGTGACACTTAGCTATTGGGGTCAGGAGAATTGTAAATGATGGTTAGCTTAATTAAAAGTTTATTGAACCTTGCTACTCCACATGTTTAGAAACTACAATTCCCAGCAACCAAAGCATAATGTATGGTAATTCTGCTGTCCATTTAAAGGGCATCTTAAGGCACAAGACAATACTAAATCAGAAGGCAGTAGGGGTCATAATTTCTACTCTCAGCTTATACTCGAGTCAGTCAGTTTTTACTATTTTTTCAGGTAAAAATAGGTACCTCGACTAATACTCAGATTGACTTATACTCAAGTATATAGGTACTTTATATATGAAACGCAAATAATTGTTGCTTCATTTATATTTATGAATGTATGTTGATTGTGAGCTATCGTGTGTGTTGCTAAGCCAATTAGTTAACTACTTAGCTAGCCACTACCTACTACCATAAACCGACCATAACAAATAACAGGAGCAGATTTTGTTAAAGGGGAAGTATGAGTGAACTTATTTCTCTGTAATTTAAGTCAATATATAATAAGTGGCCTATGGATGTTTCTTGTTAGCGAGAGTACGTGCATTGCTTATGTACCACAATTTACGCAATTCCACCACTAAAACACACGCTAAGCTCTTAACGTGGCTTTACCGCTATGTATTAAGACTTACGCAACTTTAGTACTAAAACACACGTTAAGCTCTTAACATGACTTTCTAACGCAAACACTTATGTACTATTAATCGCAACTGGTTTATTGAATACAAGTAATGCTCGTTAACTTTACACCATCTTTTCGATAGCGGCTCTCGGTACATAGCCCTATAAGGGTGCAAATAATAGGATTGTTGTGATTTATAGAGTTTTTTAAGCTTAATTCCCTTTTACAAAAGAACTGGCTACCTCTATATTTATCTACCTGCAATTCCAATAAACAGATCGGTTTACCATGAGCAAATGTCCCCTCTGTACTACATAGAGGTATCCATGTTGAGCACTCTAAAAACTATGTGCAAGGTCAGTCCTTACTATTGTTTTTTTTTTTTGAGGGGGGGGAGTAGTTCAAGATTGAATGTATCTGACTTGCCAATGAAAGTTTTTGCCATTTGTTCTTGTTTTATGCTGTGCGTGAATCTAGAAAGGAAAAATACATTTACAGGGTTCTCGACAATAGTTCTTATAAAGACCTAAATGATCACAAATGCCAGACTGTCATTCGCATCAGGTCTACGCAGTTAGAATAGAAGGTGCTTTTTAATGCTACCCTAGAGTCAATTAAAATACAGTAATGCTGACATTTGCAGCATTGTGAATGATCAAAGTAAAGAATGCCCATACAGCTTCTGACATAAAAGCAGTGTGTTTGGCTGTAGAGTGACACAGTGTAACAGGTCAGGTAATTATCTAAAAAAAATCTATGATGTATCTGTTGCAATTGCTTAGCTTGTTCCCATTATCAGAGCCATCAAACAGAACAGCACTCTCACTTCTCCTGATGGATCGTAAAGCTGGTGACACCCTCGTTCTCCCCATGCAGATGGCATCTTAGGAGCGGCTGAATTAATTTGACAATAAATAGATGATAACAGTTGCTGTCTTCCATTTTTTGTGGCTTGGTTTTAATTGCACCAGGACAGGTTTTAACACTACTGGGAATTGCTATAAAGCTGTTTCTGCGATTAGCAATTCCCCCCTTTCCTTCAGTCTGTGTCTGCTTTGTTCCTATGTTATTTGCATGATAATTGCTCGATGAAAATACGTTTTATTTTTCCCCTTAACCTCCCATCCAAATCTTTGTGCATTAGTTATGTAGATTATGGTTTGTTTTCCCACTTTGTCTTGATGTGTTTATTAATTTAATGAAGGATTTTGACAGAAACGTCTGCATGCTGAGGGTTCGTTGGGGCTAAGGCCATGGGTATTTTCTAACTGGCTGCATATTTTCTACTTCACTAACATTATAATTGGCTTAATGGGCTTTCTGTTCTGTGCACTGCTTTCTACATCCTATCTAAAGCTGACTAATTACAGCTTCTTACATTAAAACCGGATAGTTTTCAATTTATCTCCTCAAAATTATCGCAATAATTACAGTAATAAATTAGGCATATGGATGCCATTAATCACACCAATTTAAAACCTGGTCTCATAGCAGGGCAGAGCGGAATTTGTTTTTCTGAACGTGCATTCAAATGTTATGGTTGTGTGAATACTTTGAATTCCCTAAGCAGCTTAGCAAATGCATGGGTGCCTTGGGCACTGGGTGTCTAGGAAAATATATTGATTCTGCATAGTCGTGCATATTTTATTGCCCTTCATGCAAAGAATAAATACGTAATGCTTATTTAGCTTACTAATACCAAATATGTAGCTTCATTCTGGTGCATCGTGCACTTACAGTATGAACAGTATGAACACAAATGATTTATAATATAATATTTGTTATACTGTTTGAAAATGAATATCTGTGTCATGTGCTTATGGTGTTTAGCTCCGATTCAATTCAAATAAGAATGTGAAATATGAATCCCAATCAAATTTAAAGACTGCAAAAAAATCATAACAGACTTATTTCCATTTTACAATACATTATTAAATCAAAGTGGTCTAACAAATTGATACCTCAGGGGGATCTGATCTGAGCATTTGCCAGCATCTTCCCTTGAGCCGTCAACTTGGGCAGTGTGGCAGCTGAGGACGTTTAATTTTGTCAGGAAAGAAATCTGCAAATTGTGATTAACTTTTTGAAATAGTAAGGCTGCAATCCAAGGTGCTTGTTTTCTGCTCTGGTTCCTGTCAACAGTTTAATCTTGCTTTTCCATTACGAAAGTAACTCCTTTATAAGTACAGAAAGTTGTTCCATAAAAGAGCGATATTAGAAAAAATAAGGATTACTACCAGCAAGACATTTAAAGGGAAACTATGCCACACATAAACATCTTTTGTCATTAGAAAGTCTCTATCCCAGAAATGTAAGAAATACAATACCCATCTTTGTGAGTGGCAATATATCTCTAAAATGACTTGAGATAATCATGTTAAAGCAAAGGCCATGGGCACAGTCAGGACTCAGGAGGATGACTACAAAAAAAAAGGGGTCTCCACTCTGGGTACCTCAAAGGAGGAGAAGGAGGAGGGTTGCATGAGTTGACTATTATTGCAACTAATAAAAAGAATTAAAATAAGACCAGTAGGTGGGCACTAAATAACCCCCCCCCCATACACACTCCACCCCTATTAAGCAGATTTACAACCCAAACAGGGGCTGAACTTTCGATCCAGGGCAAGAGGCAACTTTCCCTGGCTTGCCTTTGATTAAAAAAAGCCAGCATTTACCCACCCCCATGTAACTTGTTGGCAGCACCAATACCTTATAACCTCACCATCCCCCCTTTCAAAATATCCAGAGCAGCCAGCAGCAGCACATAAAATCAAATGACCTGAAACTAAAAATTAAGGGAAAGTTCAGTGGAAAATATCATTAAAATATAATTTTTAAAATTCTTAGTTTATATTATGCATACCTAATTATTTATATCTGTTGTATTCAATTAACTGGACTTGAAGTTTAGTTCTTGAAGACGTTTCGCTAGTCATCCGACTGGCTTTCTCAATTCAGAATGACTTGTACAAGAATCTGTGGCAATAATGTACCCCATGTAACTTGTTGGCAGCCACAGATTCTTGTACAAGTCATTCTGAATTGAGAAAGCCAGTCGGATGACTAGCGAAACGTCTTCAAGAACTAAACTTCAAGTCCAGTTGATCTAATTGAATACAACAGATATACCATGACCTGGATGAATGAGAACCTTCATAAGCATACCTAATTATTCTAAATATTCTCATCCATTTTTTTAGAAAATCAGTTGAATTTATACCCTTTGCTATTTCCTGCTGTTAACAGTGAGCTGACATTTCAGGTTCTGGAACGGTCCTTCTTCTTTCCAGAATGCACACTAAACACAACTGAATCAGCCCAGGTGCTGGGTCAAGACCATAGTGGTCTCTATTAGGGGCCTGCAAACAGGAAGTCAGTATTTCGGAAGCATTTATTAATGCTTAAGGTCATTAGGATGAAAAAATAATGCACTTTTTTTTAAAAAGCATAAGTATTTGCACTGGACTTCTGCTTTAATATTTATTTTTGTAATCTGCATCATATAGAGGAAAGAGGGCAAAGGCGTTATTCTTCACAGAAGCAGAACCATTGAGTTAGTGTAGGCTCAATGCAGTTTGCCACCATTGTTGAGGAGTCAGGCAAGCTTGGCCCCTCTGGACATACTCCACAACACAATGGCTTCTCTCCCTCGTGCAAGGGAAAGTGGGCAAAAGGGTTATTTTGAAATTTATCGAATTTGGTTAGATGACAAATCCACATGTCGCAAACTCCCAAATTACAGCTATTTTTAGCAGTGCCAAACCCCTGGGTATAAAAAAAAACAGTTTGACAGGTGCCTTGTGATTGTGATGTCTTACCCCTTGCACAATACAAGTTCTTCCAGAAAAGGCTCCTATGAGACCCCCTCTGGACATGGAATCTAAGTGCCTGCCGGTATTCCCCAGAGTCTCTGATGGTGAGGATGTTGTGTGGCAAAGCAGGCACCAGGTCGCAGCTCCAGATAAGAGCCCCACAAGAGCCAATCCCACAATGTGGAGAAGGCAGCAGAAATAGAAAGCCGAGACAGGACTGGCAGGAGATAATCAAGGCAGCAAGTATGGATAACAGGACATACCAGTAGCAGGAGGGATAGACAAGTATGAAGACGGAGTGGCGCTGGAAACTGGAAAGAACTGGCAGGATATGCAGACCAAGGTGTAGTCTGGAAGCTGGAGCAAACTGGCAGGATATGGAGACCAATGTGTAAACTGGAAGCTGGAGTAAACTGGCAGGATTTGGAGACCAATGTACAATCTGAAAGCTGGAGCAACTAGCAGAATACAGGAGAAGAGGGAACTGAAGAACACGTGCGCACGTACGCCCACCAGCCAGTGTGTGTGTGTGAGAAGATGCCCTGACGTTCCAATAGGACCAGGAGAAGGTGCCTGTGCCCATGTGGAAATGCGTGAGCCCCGTCACACGCATCACCGGAAGCCTCCTGGTAAGTACAGGAGCGTAACATACATACTTTCATAGTTTCCAACTTTTACTAAAGTTCGAAAACTCTAAATCGAACCGAGCTTTAGGAAGTACGGCCATCACTATTATCAGGTGGTGGCAGCACAGGAGAAAGTTCTTGCATAGGTGCAGCCTACACTCTTTCCCCTTCTTTGTGTGCAGTGAATTCAGAAGCCATGCAGAGAAACTGAAAGTGCCATGTGACCTCTCTCTGTGCCAGATGGTGCTTTGGAAAATTAAAAGTACAGGGTACACTTTCTAAAGCCTGATGAACTCCAGATTGCAGGACAGCGGGACCGATGTTTTAAGACATTTTTATTTGCCCAATATTGCATGAACATAAAAATAAAGTCAGATTGTTATAAAAATCCAAAAGCCAAAGCTCAAAGAAATATAAAGGGAACCACATTTATAATGACTTGTAGTACTACTCCATGGAGCACTCCTAGGTTTCATAACTATTAAATATTAAGACACAAAAAAGTCTGTGATTACCTACGTGTTTTGAACCTCTTTCATTTTGGCCATCACCAGGATGTCTCTTTAATGACCCTTTAATGTGTCTTAATTTTGAATTGGTCCTTGGATTACACACACATACACAAGGTCACAAGGCTTTACTGCTCAAACGTAAACATAAGAGTTTATGAAAAGAACATACCTGCTTATCCTTCTTCCAAGGAAACAAATAGAATCTACAGGGTTGCAAACCATAACATAAACTGGACTGCCCATAAGGGTGGTGGGGATTTAATTGATAAACACAGAGAGCAAGCATAGATAAGAGCATAGCTGTGTTTTCCCTATGTTATGTATAAATGCAAGGTTATGCTGCTCAAACATCAACTCAAAATATACTCAGGTCTGGTGCATGGAGAACCCGCAATTTATACACTACACAAATAGCTCTAGCACTCAACGGGCATAAGAGTTTAGCATACATGCAAGCAATAAAGGAAGACCACCTGCACTAAGGTTAAAAATGGACACATTGGTTACATTTTTTTTTTTTTTAACAAATATTCACTTAGTGCAGGTGACCTTCCTTCATTGTTTGCATGTAAGCCTCCCGTACACAAAATTGAGGATTTACAAATCCAGTATTTTTCCCATGCATACGGAATTGAGGGTTAACAAATTATGTAAACCTCACCTATAGGGAATAAATAGTTTCCACAAATTCAATAAATATCGAATCCCAAATTTGAAAATCCACGACCATTCATTCGATAATTATTGGCAAAGTCCATCGCTACCTGGGAGACCTGGATGAGATGTTTAGATATTGCAACAGAGGGCTTGTTGGCTAGGTATTTCATCACACTTTTGAAGCTGTTGTAGTAAGTTTATAACCTTTTTCTTGTAGCACCTGGTGGAATCACTTGTTAGAGCTTCATACATATTGTTATGTAGAGGGAAGGTAAGTACAGTTCTGGGGACTTTCTTAAAATAATTTTTTTGTGGTTGGGGCTGGGGGAACATATTTTATTAAATGGGCAAGGGGTTTTATGGTAGGGGAGGGATAGCAAAACGGATAGAAAGGGGGAGGGGGAGGGAGGGGGAGAAGGGCTGCAGTACGCATACCAAACTTCTCCCGGAGGCCAGATAGGAGGCAGAGTCCTATATGGACTCTGCTATCCTCCTGGTGGGCAGTTTTTGGGACTTTGGGGGGGGACTACAGGAGAACCTTATGGAGCTGGCATTTGAGGTAAGGATTTTACTACACTACATGTTGGGGCCAGTAGTGGGGGGATTATAGTTTTGGGGGTGGACATGCCCTTTAAGCCAGACACCTGTCACTGCTGAAACATCTGCATGTGTTTAGACATTAAAACATAAGGCAACTTTAAAGGGCATGTCCACCACCAAAACCAAATTCTCCCCCACAGCTGGCCAAACTGTGTAGTGTGTAAAAATCCTTACCTTACCTCTCTGCTCCAAATGGTTCTCCTGTAATGCTCAGTGCAGCCCCCCCCCCTTCCCTACCTCCCTAACCCCGATCCCTGTTAGATTTCCTGTACCCCTATTGTTAAATCCCTTTTCTGTAGTGTAGGGCTTCCTCTCCCACACCCAACCACTCTATTAGCTTTTAGCAATTGAAAATTTTCTTGAGGCACATCTGTGTTCTTAATGTTAGACATAAAGTTGTAATTACCCATATTTTATGCACTTTACAGTGTAAATTGTATTCATATCGATGGGTTGCACTACACTGACTGTTGTTATTTTATTTTAATATATATTTTAGAGTACAAAATAACAAAAATGTAAGTTATATATGTCACAACCCACCACTTCGGTCTGTCTGTATACTTTATCGGAAAATGTACTCCAACTAACCGAAAAGGTGACTAAAATTGAACGGAGAAGGAGCAGGTCCATTTCTAGACATTTTGGCACCTGACACAAAATTCCAAATGTTAAACCCCCCCCCCCCTTTTATGGGAGGTCCTATGCCTTTAATATAAAGCACTGGATGGCCTCTTCCCTCATTTTAAAAAGCCAAAGGGCTGGGGGGAAGTGAGAGCCTGTTATATGGATCCAATGTGTAAGAATGAGAAATGCAAAAGTTTGCTAATCGTAATTGAAGTAAAAGAAATTGAAAAGGTTAGACGTTCGGACCTTCCAGACTGGGGTTACCTTGACGTGGTTGGAAGGCTTTTCATTCATGTGATCACAGTAATGTATACTAAAACCCCTTTGTTTATAAAGTATGCCAGTGTGCAGATAATATGATATTGTATGGGGCCTAGGAATGTGCATTGATTATCTTTTCTATGTTTGTATAAATGTTTGACCAGATCAGTAGCACTTCCGCTAAATGTAGTTGTAAATTAGTCTAATTGGAGTGCTTCCACAATTCTTGTATTGTATGTATTTATTGGGAGGCTTGGTCAAGCCTCCATGTGGAAATAGCACCCCCAATACGCCCTTTTATGGGAGGTCCTATGCCTTTAATATAAAGCACTGGATGGTCTCTTCCCTCATTTTAAAAAGCCAAAGGGCTGAGGGGGAAGGGAGAGAGCCTGTTATATGGATCCAGTCTGTAAGAATGAGAAATGCAAAAGTTTGCTAATCGTAATTGAAGTAAAAGAAATTGAAAAGGTTAGACATTAGGACCTTCCAGACTGGGGTTACCTTGACGTGGTTGGAAGGCTTTTCATTAATGTGATCACAGTAATGTATACAAAAACCCCTTTGTTTATAAAGTATGCCAGTGTGCAGATAATATGATATTGTATGGGGCCTAGGAATGTGCATTGATTATCTTTTTTTTTTTTAACCCATATTGTTTCTGCCTTATCGTTTATACCCCCATCTATTTTATCTTTTAAATTTGGCTTCAATTCTTGTTTCCATACATACATACTCCCCCTCTTTTTTAAAGGGACACAATACTGAAAAAATCAGTTTGTCTCATTTTAATCTATAATTGAATACATGTAAGTAGCACTTACTGATTTGTGTGTGTTGCTGCATGCCTTTAATCCAGCACACATTTTGTATAGGAGCAATATCCCCCCTCCCTCTTTTAACCACTTCCACTTCCATCCGACCTGACATTTTCCCCACAAACCAACTATCAAGCCTGCACACAGCATACAGCATTCCAACTGTCAAAACTCTGTCACCATTCCAGCTACAGTAAAACTACTCACAGAAGAATAGATTTTGAGAGCAAGGAACTTGATTGACAGTTGAAATATAAGAAGTTTTAGATTGGATATCTAAAGAACTAGGGGTCAGATCAACAAAAAAATTATACAGTGGTGGTTGGGAAGAATTATAGTTTCCAGGTATGGTCAATTTAAAATAACCTATTGTTCATTATAGATGCCCTTTAACTCTGTTGTGTCTAAATAAGGAGTATCCCATAATATTTACTGTCCAGTCTTGTAAATCATTTAGCCATGTTTCAGCTATACCGATCACATCATACCTTTCCTATAAAGCCATTAGTTCTAGTTTTCCAGTTTTTCCAGACAGACTTCTTGCATTTGTAAGCATACATTTTAGAATATCATTCAATTTACTTCCAAACTTGGACTTACTTGCCTCCTTATCCTCTATGTTTCCCCTCCCCCATTTTCAACCTACATTATCTTACTAGCCACCTGATTGCTAATTCCTCTTTCTACCCCTGTGTGTACCCTCCCCCCATTCCTAGTTTAAAATCTCCTCCAACCCTCTAGCCATCTCCCCCAAAATAGAGGTGCCATCATCATTGAGATGCAATGGTAATGATAGCCATGGGGATTTCATCACAAACTTGTAGCTATTTCATTACATACTGGAAGCCTTGGGAATTTCATTACATACTGGTAGCCATTTCATTACATACTGGTAGCCATGGGAATTTCATTACATACTGGTAGCCATGGAAATTTCATCTCATACTGGTAGGCCATGGGAATTGAATAACATACTGGTAGCCATGTGAATTTAATCATATACTGTGGTAGGCTATTACCTACCCCATGTGCAAGGCAATCCACTCATTATATTAGTACAGGCAGTGGCAGCATTGCCTCGCTCCACTAATATAATGAGTGCATTGCCCTGCACATGGGGTAGGTAATAGCCTAATAGGGCTATGCTGATATCACCTAACAATGTGCAGTGAAGCAGCTAGAGGCTGGAATTCATTGTAGTGTCACTGCCGAGATAGCACAGGAGTGGCAGTTCCCAGTAGTACAACACGGGCTGCATGATGACATGATTGCACAGCCACAGAATACTACTGGGAAAAGGAGGTTCGGGTCACATCTATTACTAGGTAAGTTCTGCCATCAAAACAGCTGTCTCCCTACAGGGTGCCATTATACGGTAGCACAACTTCAAAGACACTGGTTAATTTTTTGTAATATAATCAGAATAGGACAATTAGCCTTTAAATAATTTTATATCATTTATTTAAAGTACAAAAGAGTGCATAAAAAGTTTAAGAAAAATGCTATAGTAAATATATCTGTTGTATTCAATTAGATCAACTGGACTTGAAGTTTAGTTCTTGAAGACGTTTCGCTAGTCATCCGACTGGCTTTCTCAATTCAGAATGACTTGTACAAGAATCTGTGGCAATTATGTACCCTGGAAAATCCCAATTAGCATATCACAGCCAAGTGTTAAGGGCGTGATTGGATAGTGGCTAAGAGGTGTTATAGGAACGCCCAGAGTAAGGTGTCAAAACAGCATTGTACATGGTAGACAGTTAGTGTCGAACCTCCTTGGTTTCTTTATTTTCACATAAATGTCCTCCTTAACATAAAATAAAGAAAGAAAGAAACCAAGCCTAAAAAGAGGTGGGGGGGGGGGTTCGACACCAACTGTCTGCCATGTACAATGCAGTTTTGACACCTTACTCTGGGCGTCCCCCCTTACGGCAGCTGCTGAAATAGAGATCTGGAGAGTTAAGCCAGCCCTCCAGTTCACCAGCCACTGTTGACTTAACAGTGTTTGGTGAATAGGAGGTTTTATTTGACACTGGCTGGTGAACTAGAGGACTGACTTGACACTGGCTAGAGGGCTGACCTAACAGTGACTGCTGAACACTCCTGCTCTCCAGTATAGCAGACACTGTTAGGTAAGCCCTTTAGCAATGCTGTTTTATAATGTCCCATACATTACAAAGGGTGATAAAGTTCAATGATAATGTTTGGTGTTGTGCAACTATAACAATTCTAATTATACTCTGCTAACCTAATGTGCAATCTATTGAAGTGATGTTTCCTATATTCCCACATTCTAGTTGAAATCTCCACTAACCTATGTTTCTCCTCTCTAAAATGGCTTCACCATTATAGTTGAGGTACCCTGTATCCAACAGTAAAGTCTGCCTTTTTGATGCACTTTGCATTAAGGCAGGGGTGATCCATTATAAATATAAATAAAGCACACATTTGATTTGTGATTGTGCCCTCCAGCTTTAGTTTTATGGTGTCCTCTAATTTTAAGTATAGTTCTTCTAATACTGAAACACATAGAGCCATATTAATTATACCAGAAGAAACCATAAAGGCTGATTGGGTTGTGCAGGTCCTGACCCTACATTACTGTTACTGTTGGCTGTACATTGAGCTCTAAGAAACCTGGTTGCCGCAATAGAGAGACATTTGCCCTAATTCACTGAGAGACACTGGCAATAGGGATAACATTAACCTATTCACTGCCAGATATAGTGATGTAAACAATCACCCCCAGCTTGTGGCAACTGCGCAATTATTGCATGTGCCCCAAACTATTCACCTGCGGCTGTGCAGGTCTTTGGACATGACAATTTAACGCTAGCTTATAGCTGGCATTAAATACTTATTTCGGGTGAAATTCACTCAGAGCCACACAACCACTGGTGAATCTTAGGGCCAAATTTATAAAGGCACCATATTGCTAAATAGAGATACCTTTAATGGAAATTTTTTTATATCAAACAATACGATCGTAATTGCGTAATTGTACGATAGCCTATACAATACCATTGAGGTACTTTAGCACCACATGGTATTGTACAGCTGCCTGGTCAGAAGTTTCTGATACCAAGGGTTACTACTGTAAATGTGGCCCTTATACGGAAGATCTTACCCACAGCAGCTGGGGCTCTGGGTAAATCTTCCCAATTATGACAATCTGGCAAAATTGTACAGAAACAAATGTAAATTCCAAATCTGTCTGCCAAGAAACCAGAAAGCATTTTGCACTGACATTATCTTATATATATATAAAAAAAAAAAAAAGAATTACATTCAAATAAAATTTTTCACAAATATTTTCATAAATATTTTCACTTTATGCACAAGCTAATGGCTGGATTTTTCACAGTACAGGTCTATGTATTAAAATATTACAAGGAAATGTTCTTACAAGGTATGAATATGCAATAAACCAACTGTGGGCATACAGTATCTATATACAGTATTATTTTACTATAAAACTAATGGTTGGGTATAGTGGCGTACTAATATAATTCATGTCTCTTTGTAAATGTGCATGCTAATCCTTTTCCAGTTAAGATGTAGAAATAGTAGAACAGCCAAAATCTCACTAATAAAGATGTATCGGAAAATGAAAAACCAAAAATGTTGCGGTTTATGTCAAAACCATGTACTGTCAAAATGTTTTTCTTGCTTGGAAACGTTGTTGCCTCGTTACTTAACTCCAGTATGGTGAATCTACACTATACCTTTCCTGCAACCTGTTATAAACTGTTTAAAATAGTAAGAATTGGATTTGTTTCTTTCCTTTTTCATATTTGTTTTGGAATACAGTCTAAGTAAGAAGACATGAATTATACTACTCCTGAAACCCACCCTGCAGTGTTGTGATGGAGGTTTAATATGCATAATATGGAAAACTAAACTGATATTAGACTGATATAAACTTTTTAATAATAAGTACAGTTTAAAGGACAAATGTTTACAGGAAAATGTTGGATTTTTTATTGTTTGAAGTTATTCTTATTTTAAGTACGCAACCTGAATCATAAACTCATTTATTATTACCTATTATTATAAATTATTACCTAATCGTGGCTAGGAGGCTTTTTAACATTTTTATCGTCCTCTGGGTTTTTCACCTTAGTGAATAGTTCCCTTAATTCTTTTTCCTGCCCCACCCAATACATATGTTGTAAAAGCTAATCTATACATAGACCAAGCAATAATACTGTGAAACATATGGCCACCTACAAGTGACTTTGTGGCATTAAATTAATCATCTCTGAACAATATTGGAGTGTCGCAAAACCATAAACAAATTTAACATTCAATAACTTTGTAGCTTCAAACAGATCATCTATACACAGTGTCACATTGTTATGGAACAAGCAACCAAGGCTCCAAACATATAAATGACTATAACAAAATGTTCTAGCCTGAAACCGGATTTAATAATATCTTGGGGATATGAGTGTCACTAATGGAATTTTATTTTACTGGGATTTTATTGGTTAGAACATGTGTAAATAAACAGAGGTCTTTAGTGCCACAGTACAATGGTGTTGTTGTTTTTTGCTGTTATTACAATTCTTATATAATGGGTATTACAGTGGCACCCTGTGGTCAGTTTGATAATATGTTTACATTGATCGATTATAGTTGCTTCCAAACTTATTCTCAGTCTATCTCTCAGACTGTTTCTAAGCTTCAAAGTGCATTTTGAACTGTGTTTTCATGAGAACTATGCCAGCAGCAGCAATACAAAATGTGTTGCTGATTCCCATATGAGTTCCCATATGAACCTTGGCAAATTTGGCCAATAAGCATTGTTTAATAAAATAATAATGTTACACCGGAAACTCATGGCGAACTATCGTCTCATGGTGAACTATCGTTTTTCGTTGCCAAACCCTATATGGCATTAAAGGGTTTCCATGGACAGCATTTGCAAAAGGAGCATTGGTGTTTCCAATGCCATTTCCTACATTGCTCTACATTATTTTATACTTAAAAAAGATAAAGGGGAACTGTGGTCTCCAAACACCTCTCTACCTGCTCCGCAGCCCAAGATATACAGAAATGACTGACCAGAAAGTTAATGGGTGGGAGGCTGACATGTGACATTCCTGAGGCTTCTCCTACACAGCGCCGCCGGCGAGCACAGCCTCAGACTTCCTCAGTGTGTGAGGAAGACAGGAAGTCCCTCCTCCTCTCTGCTGTGTGAAGTCCTGACAGAGAAGGTAAGGGGGGTCTGAGTAACCCACGGTACCCTTATGGCTTAGACACCCATGAGTGGGTGAGGCTTAGACACCCGTGACTGGGCGGGGCTTAGACACCTGTGAGTGGGCAGGCCACATGGGGCTGTAAGATAATGGGCCATGGGGAGCCTGCAACTGGAGGGACCATGGGGTCCATGAGTGGGAGGGACCAGGGGGGCTGCAAAGGGGAGGAGGAGACACAGGACAGATTGACTGACAGTTTCAGAGCAGGAAGCAAGAAGTGCAGGGGACCTGGTGATGCTGCTGCCATATCACACACAAAAATGTAAATATCTTCAAAACTATGCAAAATAAACAATAGAAATAAATTGCAAAATTTCCCAGGGGAGCAATTCCTATCAATTTACCTCAATTTAATTTTGGACCACAGTTCCCCTTTAAGATTTTACAATAAAGTAAGGTAAAGTATTCTTGAAAATTCACTTCCTGTAAACTAAAAAAGACTTCAATGTTTCAAGTTTTACAAAATCTCCCAGCATTCCCTGGCTGCATACTGCTGGGAGTTGTGTATTTTAAATATCTGGAGGGCCACAAGTTTGACGTCTCTGCTCTATTTTCTAAATAATTTACATGGATGAAGAGGGCTTATAGAGCTGCTTTTCTAGTTTGATTCCAGCTATTTGAGTTTGAGTTGGTTAAACCAATTCCTCAATATAAATGTCTTTATAGAGTCTTTATAAATGTATACAGATTCAGAAATAAAAACAACAAACAATAAAAGAAAAAGCAAACAATACAAATTCCCATACCAGCTTTCCTAGCCATGCTTTAAAAATGGCCTGGATAAGTTTCTAAAACTAAAAAATATTGAGCATTACTGGTATTAAAACATTTACTGTAGATCTGTAGATCTGGTTGATCCAGGGATACTTTCCGATTGCCGTTTGGAGTCAGGAAGGAATCCCCCCACCCCCTTTTTTTTAGCTGGGGAATTTTGCCTTCCTCTGGATCAACTGTAAGGAAGGGTAAAAAAAAAATGAATAGGTTGGACTTAATGGACGTATGTCTTTATTCAACCTCAATTACTATGTTACTATGTATGTATTCTGGCCTATTTCATAGCATTTGACTCTCTGCTTCTTCCAGAACAGCTTTATACAATCTCTTGTTTTTGGCACTGTTTTAGCATCTTTTCTTTACCACCATGTGACTTGTTTTCTCTGTTGTATCTATGAACAGAAGATTAGAGAGACACTGCACACGATATTAGATGTAAAAAAGTTGTATGTACATACCCTTTATTTAAAGGCAATACCCGGGAAATAGACAGTGAACAGATCATTAAAAACAATTAAAAACAATATATACAAGCAAATCCATGATAAGAAGTACAGACACTGTTGTAAATACAACCCATCCTAAACCTATCCCCCTGATAACAGTCGTAAGTGCAGTCACAAACTTATCTGTCCAGTCGGCAGGTACACAAGAAGTCACACCATGGGGGTAACAGTGTATGTAGGTTAGGGAGTTCCGCATGGAAGAATAGCAGCCATCCGAACGCTATACGCGTTACGCCTCCACTCGAGGCTTTCTCGGATGGCTGTGACTTCTTGTGTACCTGCCGACTGGACAGATAAGTTTGTGACTGCACTTACGACTGTTATCAGGGGGATAGGTTTAGGATGGGTTGTATTTACAACAGTGTCTGTACTTCTTATCATGGATTTGCTTGTATATATTGTTTTTAATTGTTTTTAATGATCTGTTCACTGTCTATACCCCGGGTATTGCCTTTAAATAAAGGGTATGTACATACAACTTTTTTACATCTAATATCGTGTGCAGTGTCTCTCTAATCTTCTGTTCATAGATATATATTCTATATACACTTGCACCGAGGCCTATTGTGGCTTGATTATATTACCCTGTAGCCTGTCACTTGTATAATATAAATATTGTTTTCTCTGTTGATCTCCCCTTCTGTGTGCTCCTCTAAATCATTAACCATCTGGGTGCCATTCCCACTAATAGCGCCACTGGCAACCACAGACTGCAAACTATGTTTACACTGATCTGACATTGGTATAACTTAATAACAGGTGTATTTCCATTAGTTCTAATGGATCTGTAGAATTGTTATGCAACATAATCATCTCATACTAAGCTGCAAAAATATAGTAAATACAGTAAATTGTAACTTTTTGAACTTTTACTAGATGCTGAACAATGCAGTGCATTTCCAGCTTTAAAGTTACTATCAGTATAATATGCACCAAATGTTCATACAGAAAGTTTTGTCTTACTACAACTACTTAATTAGGATATATTACTGGATACATGACCTTCATGTCAATGAATATTTCATTCTGTTTGTGCATTCTGTATGCTTTTTGTAATTTCTCAAACATGGAATCTTTACTCATTTCTCCAGTGTACAGTACCTCCGAGTATCTCTTTCTATGTGTCTAATAAACATACAGTATTAAATGTACTGTGAGTTATTGGATATTTTGTTGGAAGATTGTGAATTATATTAATTCTCTCTCTCATTCTCTCTCCCTCTTGCTCTCTGTACTTCTCTACCTCTCTTTCTCTCCTCTTCCTCTCTCCCCCACCCTCTCTCTTTTTCTCTCTCCCCCTCTATGTCTCTGCCTTTCATTCTCTCCCTCTCTCTCTCTTTCTCTCTCCATCTCTCTCTCCCTTTCTCTCCCTCTCTATTTAAAGTACCACATTTTACCCATGGTTTTCTTTTACCCCCAACTTGGCAATTTGATTGGAATAATAATATTGTATTTGATTATTGATTCATTATCATTGGTATAAAATTGGCCATTCATTGAATTTCCATTATTAAGCTTAAGCAAAGTAAATCCCAAGACATGTCTAGAGCAGGACTACTGGGCTCCATTAAGAAATGAAAACTTACTATTTAGAAAATAGTAATCACACGAGACATTCTTTTGCAAAGTGAATTTGGTTCTTGCCCTTTCCCTAGAAAGATGTCACAGTAAGTATGATCTATTACTGTTCCTTAGGCAAAGCACAATATCCATTGTTCTGCACTTTTCCTTTTCCTCATCATTGTGGAACATTACTATGTTAGAAAAGTGAAATTAAACATCCCATTGTAGAGCAAGGTGTCCAGTTTTATTCTATCACTTGCCAGTGTAAGAAAGGGAGCAATCCATTAGACCTTATGGAAGGGAACAGTCAGTTAGAGGTTTCCGATAAGTGTGAAGATACAATTTGCCTTAAGAGCGCCTGAGGATCAAGACAAGCTGACTTTCCATGGAATGAGTCTGTCAGCTGGCATCTTTCAGTAATTGCTTCCCATGGCAGGGCCTTACCAGCCAAGAGGGGACTGCTCTCATCAACCCAACAATCAATTTCAACAGCAACTGAATGATGATTGCATTTTTTTAAGGCTTGGAGAATTGTTGCCAAATTTTAAAAAGGTCCAAATGGAGATTGGCAATCATTATACCTGGTGTGAACATGTAAAGAGTTGAACAGCAGAAAAAATGTAAATGTATAGGGAAAATCTCTGCATAGATAATATTCCCGTCTTCCAGATAATCAATACAATGTTTCTGCAGATTGTCTTATCAATCAATGTTAGGTTATATGTAGTAGAAGCTAGTTAAAATGTTTCCAATAATATTTTAGTAAAATGAAATAGTTATTTTTTTTAAAAAAAAGAAACAATGGTTTTTAATATAAAAACCAAGATGGCCTGATCAAATACATCTCCATCTGTGAATCATTAAGCATCAATCATTTTTATGTTGAGAGGAAATAACAAAAGTAACTTTACCTTGCAGCCATAGTTGCTTAGTAGATTCATTAATATTCTTAAATCCAGCCACGTTAACATTATTTATTTTCTCCAGATTAAAAATGAAAAAAAGTTAAAAAGGGGTTCCAAAGAGAATTACTGTTTCATAGACTTCAGAAGGTTCTTATTCTGATTTGATTTGTGTAGAAACCACTGATTATTATTTTGCCTTTCTAATCTTCCCATGTTCTGACACCCATACATCGCTTGTGGTCTAGCGCAATGGGGTCCTATCTCCAGGCTAATAAGCAATTAAAAATTTTACCTTCAACAATTAGCAGATGTGAAAGGTTTTGTCTGCCACAAGAGCAAGGTGCTGCAGTTGTGCTAAATCAGTATAAGTGGCATAGCTTTACAGGTGTCAGTGATTCTATATCTTCTCTAAGAGAATACAGGTAAGTCTACACCAAAAATATTTACAGGCTTAAATCTACTTAGCCAAGAAATTATGGACTACATGCCATTGTATTGGGAAAGAGTTCTGCACATGCTCAGTAAGTTTGGTCTTCCCTCAGTGCTTACTTGTATATATGTATGTATACATTTATATAGTGCCACAATACTATATAATATAACAATTCCTAAAATTCCTAAAAAGGGAAAAGTTATTTAAAAAAAAAAAAAAAGCATTCATAACTTATAAATATATAAATAAGTATTTTAATAAAATGAAAGTGCTTCAAATATATATGAGAAAATGGAAGATGGTTTTGTAAAAAGTGAGGAAGGTACAATATCAACCATTCAACCACATATACCTTTATCATTTGTAAAGGAGGAAGCTCTGTTGGTCAGTTATCACACCATAAATGTTCATGCCTGTGAGGGGTTGGTTAGACACAAAACCTTTCAAATTCAAATCCATATTACTAATCATCTCTAATGCACACTGGAGGCTTTCTTCAGTGAAGCCTTTCAGAGCATGAGCTAATTACTGTTTATATTTAAGTGTCCTATTATGAAGTCTGAATTTGCTTATGCATCTCTTTTTGATTGTATTTCTATAATATTTATTGTTCATTCAGCATTTCTAATTAGTTTCTGTTTGCAATGTAGAGTTGAAGATGCATTTCCTTAATAAGTACACAGAAAATCAATTTGATTATTTTAGAAAAAATTTACATGTTTTTTGAATATTTACAAAAACACATCACAGAGCAATCAGACAACTAGCAAGACTTTAGGTGGATTTTGATATCCAACTAGTTTAAAGGAATACTGCAACAATGGTCACTTGTCAGTTACCGGCCCCCAATTCCAACCAATATATTCAGCACATTATTAGATGCATTACTAACCAAAAATGTAAAGCAAATGTTCACCCAAAAAACACCTGCACATCTATTGGTCAACCACAAAAAGGTAATTAAATAAAGACAACTCTCACCCTTCTATGTGTAGGGAAGCTGGGGATACTTTCCTGCTACATCATAGAGCTTTTAAGATTAGGAAGAGAGGGAGAGGAGCCAGGTAACCAGAAAGTGAGGGGAAAGTAAAGAGAGAACCGGTATGATAAAAAATTGTCTATGATTAAAGGAGAACTAAACCCAATTTTTTATACTCCAGAATCTGAAAACAACCCCCCTAAAAACACCAATGAACTATAAATGCCACTTTAGTAAACTCTGTTAAAGTAAATCAAAGCCTGTTAAGAACTGGATGAAGTATCTGTGTGTATGTGCAGTGTCAGACCACACCTCCTGACCTCAGTCACATGCTTCCTTACTTTATCTGTCCTGTAAAAGGATTGGCTAGAGATTATTAATGGGTGTGACCAACTGTAACAAGTTTGTGCCATAGCTAAGGACTGAGCATGAGCAGAACATAATAGTCGTTGACCAAAATGTGTGATACTAGAATGCTGAGAAGTAAAGCACAAACCATATGTTATTTAGGTAAATTTCCCAGTGCCCATATTAAAATGAGAGGTAAGACACAGATTACTGGTTTTATATCAAGGTGTTCTGCCTTCTGGTTAAAGGACAATTATACTCACCTTCCCTCCGCTACTCTTCTTTGTTCATTAGCGTTTACCCAGGGTGAGGACCTGAACCGCTAAGTCCTCACCCCTGGGTTCACGTAACCTACAGCGACGAGGCCAATAGGAAGGCACGCTTGTTGCTCTAAGACTCTGCAGTAAGTTACGCGAACCCAGGGGTGAGGACTTAGCAGTTCAGGTCCTCACCCTGGGTAAAAGCTAATGAACAAAGAAGAGGAGCAGAGGGAAGGTGGGTATAATTGTCCTTTAAGTGTTGTTCTGTGGCTTTAGTTGCCCTTTAAGGTGTAAACAGAAAGAAGGAAACCCTTGTCAGGAAACTGTTTTCTCCCCAGTAATACCCTCCAGCATACAATGTATCAGTTTCTGGTTCTGCAACACTCACTCCTGTTCATATCTGCCTTAAAGGGGAAGTTCAGTGCAAATACATATGCTTTTAAGAAAAAAGAGCAGTAATTTTCCATCCCAATGACCTTCATGTCCATCTCAATGACCATTCAACATGTTGTCTGTGTAAAAATAAATGCAACTGAAATACTGACTTCCTGTTTGCAGGACCCCTAGTAGAGACCGTTATGGTCTTGCCCTTGACCCAGCGCCTGGGTTGATTCAGTTGCTCAGTAAAGATCTGAGCATGTTTGACCCATCTAACAGCCAATCTGTAGAAATTGCTGCAGTGGTGCATCCTGGGAAGAAGAAGGACCGTTAAAACCTGAAATGTCAGCTCACTAATATCAACAGCAGGAAACAGCAAAGGGTATGAAATCAACTGATTTTTCAAAATGGGACATAATATGTAGAATAGCTAGGTATGCATAATACACTGAATTTTCCCTTTAAGTAAACTTTTCCATTCTGCTTAGTGGAATAAAGTGAATGCAGAGTAATTACTCAAAGTTTCCAAGGAGCCTGTGTCAATCCTGGGTGGAGGCACGCCAATTTGTTATTCCTGCTCTCTGATATAGCGGAGACACAGGACTCCTGTAGTGCCAATCCAGGCTATAAATACCAAACTTCTATTTTGTGTAACCAGAGGGCTACATATGCATTATGGGTCCAGAGATATACTGTATGCTGACAAATTAATTTTGTGTTTATGCTGTTTATAATGAAAGCCCACCCCTTTACACTACTGGCCAATCACACTTCCGCACTAACAGGGAGATTCAATAAAAGTTCTTATCGTTTAAAATGGTGCTAATTTTGCCCCAGCCAATCAGATCTTATTTAACATTTGAAAGTTAAAATCTGATTGGTTGGGGCAAAATTAGCACCATTTTAAACGATAATAACTTTTATTGAATAACCCTGTAAATCTATATTTATTAATGAAAAAGGGGAGAAACAGAATTGATCTTATAAATTCTTCTATCAGTAGGTTAGACTGCTAGGAAAAGCATTGGGAAATCAAGCTTTCCTTAGGGGGGGGGAGTCCAGCTCTAAGCACCTACTGAGCAAAGCAAAAAGTTTTCTACATAGATCTCTGGAACTAAAGCACTAGGGAAGTTGAGAGTTAACTTTATTACATTTTTGCGATCTAGCAATAGGGATGTTGTTGTTTTTTTAGTACCTAGAGCAGAGAGGTGGGGTTAATCATTCTAACCTCCCAATATTATTTTGTTGCCAGCATATAGATGCATTTTCATCTGCCAGGATAGTGTCCAGGAATTTCCTGTTTTCTTCATGCTGGAACTCACAGAAATTAAAGTGGGAGCAAGAAATTACCTAAATGATAATGGGAGGTAAAAAAAGACACACCTTCTACTTCCCTGCCCCAGGTACTTTTCATTTTAAAGGGCATGTCCACCCATAAAACGAAATTTTACATATAGCTGCAGGACCCTCCCAAACCCTAGTTACATTTTACTTACGTCTTTCAAAGAAGCTAAACAAACTTGAAAGCCCCGGTCCCTCAACACCTGGGTACCGCCCCCTGCTGCTGTTGCAGCTTGTTTCGAGCAAGAACAGCGGCTGCCAGGAAGCAGAGAGGGGAAGCACAGCAGAGCGATGAGGGTCTTGTAAGTTTCTTTAGCTGAATATTTGGAAAAGGTAAGTAAAACGTAACTAGGGTTTGGGGGGTGTCCTAGAGCTGTATGTACAATTTTGATTTATCGGTGGACATGCCCTTTTTTTTTTACTATAAGGGCTATATATCAACATCTGCTATTGCAGAAAGTGTAAGCAATATACATGTGATTTCCATATGTAGCAAAGTGTTCACAAACATTAGTGTATTGTGTTTTGCGTTGTATTTTCACACTTATGTTACATAGTTACATAGTAATTGAGGTTAAATAAAGACATATGACCATCAAGTCCAAATTCACCCTCCTTTTCTAACCCTACCTAACAGTTGATCCAGAGGAAGGAAAAAAACAGCTAATAAAGGTGGGAGGGGGATTCCTTCCTGACTCCTAATCGGAAAGTATCCCTGGATCAACCAGATCTATATGCATTAATACCAGTAATTCTCAATATTTTTTAATTTTAGAAACTTATCCAGGCCTTTTTTAAAGCTATTTAATGAGCTTGCCATTACCACTTCTGCTGGAAAACAGTTTCACAGTTCTCACTGTAAAGAAACCTTTCCTAACCTGAAGATGAAACTTCTTTTCTTCCAATCTGAAAGGATGTCCATATGTCCTCTGATATGACCTATTAGTCGTATTTATTGTATGGCCCATTAATATATTTGTATAAAGTTATCATATCCCTATGCAAATGTGGTTAATAGGATTTACTGTAGCAAATAATACATTGCTTTATGTTAGTTATTAGATAAATGTGTGTTATGGAAGTGTTTTAACCATATACTACATAGTGGCACAGTGTATTAAAAGGACCATAACAGTGTTATACCTATCAGCCATCAGATGTAAACAAAAACATGATAACCTTTTTCAACGCGTCAACATAAGACCATAAATGTTATGGTGTAGCATTAAAAACTGAAACAAATGTTGTCTAACACTTTGATACATTGCTTGCAGCCCTTAGATGGGCACAAATATGAAAAACTTTGCAACCTTCGCAACTAACACCAAAACCTCATGTAAACCATTCATAAGTCTGCTGTGAAGAAGTTCTGTGTACATATGCACCCATACATACTGTACAGTACAGAATTCATAGCTGCTCAGTGCATGCACACATTTGCTTTCAGACGAATCTTAAATTATACATTTCTTGTGTATTAAAGCTTTGCTACACCCTGACAAAGCAAAATCATCCATCCTATTTTTATCTCCTTTACTGTACGTGATTATAATTTTTTTCTTTCTTTTTTTTCACAACATTACACATTTATTTTAAAAAAAGGACATTGTTAGATGAAATACTTAATTAGAGCCTTTAAATGGACCATCTGCTGAATTTTGATTGGGTTTCGTGTAAACAAAATGTGAGTACTGGTTGAAAACAAATTATCTCATCTATTGTATTATGATACAACTGGAAATTAAATGAAGCTGCCTACATAGTATTGTGCCTGAATCTTAAATTTCTTATGAAAACTGAATGTTTTCTGCAAGTATTCATTGGACCTGATGAGAGCCTCATTATTTTTTTACCAGCAGTACATACTGGGTATAGCATAATCAAAGCCTGGGGGTACGTATTAATTATCTTTTTGAATAGTGATGAAATTTTAAAAAGATCTCCTTAAGGCTCACATCATCAGCAGATGAAGCAAAGCTTTGCACAGCTTGTGAGCTGTGGATCACATGTGTTTTTACATCTGTTCAGGATATTTCAATTTGAAGAGCAACAAGCCAAGTTTGGGATTAAAAGAAAATGCAGGGGAAAAAATGAGAGGAAGAAAGAAAAGTCTTCTTCATGACAAGCACAGTTCACCTGTTTTATCCACTGAAAATTCTCATTTCTCCCATCAATAAGTGTGCAGCCTTGATTTTTTACTTGTAAAGAAATATTTAACATTTGTGAATTTGTATCCTATTGTTTTATTAGGTGTCAAAGCCGATTAGGAAGATCACCTGTTTTTGTCTATTCCTGCTGTTCTATCAATCCCTGCACCTTATCATTTAGACCTTTGTCTTTTACAAAAGTGGTAAAGTTTATAATCTATTAGGGGAATTGGGACTAAGCTCCTGAAGATCTTTGTTTCTAATGTGTCAACAAATGGACATTTTTTCTACATTTCTTCTGCTGGATATAATAAACATAAACGTAAGAGTAAGAAAAAAGCATTATACACGACACAACACATGTAATTAATTACCCACAGAAGTGAAGGTGAAAAACAAACATCATTTTTCTTGGATCATTTTCTGATAAATATGTAAATGTGAAAAATCTCCTACCACTAGAGATTACAGATGCAAGTATATAAATATTGACGTGTTTTCTGGGTACTTCGTAGTAAAACTGTACTTAGTGCTCAGAATTGTTTATATGAAGGTTTAATGCCCTCTACTGGAGGAACCCAAACACTTTGTGGTGAAATTTTTTTTTAAACATCCAAAAAGCAACATGTGTTTGTTAATATCATATTGTAACTGTAAGATCAATCATTGCATAAATTACAAACAGGATATGTTGTTTAATAACGAAGTCTTGATTCAAGATGAAACGCATCAAGTCTGTGTTTTAACCGCTCCTCCAATGTGCCCTATCTACTGAGTCCATCTTTACTTGTCTTGGGGTTATGATCTGCCACACTGTTATGTGTATTGCTGTTTGATAATTAACATGTGATTACCAGAGTATATCTGTTGTATTCAATTAGATCAACTGGACTTGAAATGTAGTTCTTGAAGACGTTTCGCTAGTCATCCGACTGGCTTTCTCAATTCAGAATGACTTGTACAAGAATCTGTGGCAATTATGTACCCTGGAAAATCCCAATTAGCATATCACAGCCAATTCCTCGGGTCAGGACTCAGCCATGTATCTGCATCTTAAGGATAAAGGACATACCTTTGAAGATTGTAATGTTAACATACTGGCGAAGGAACGTGACTGGTTCAAGAGAGGTGTTAAGGAGGCCATTTATGTGAAAATAAAGAAACCAAGCCTAAATAGAGGTGGGGGGGTTCGACACCAACTGTCTGCCATGTACAATGCTGTTTTAACACCTTACTCTGGGCGTTCCTATAACACCTCTTAGCCACTATCTAATCACACCCTTAACACTTGGCTGTGATATGCTAATTGGGATTTTCCAGGGTACATAATTGCACAGATTCTTGTACAAGTCATTCTGAATTGAGAAAGCCAGTCGGATGACTAGCGAAACGTCTTCAAGAACTACATTCAAGTCCAGTTGATCTAATTGAATACAACAGATATACCATGACCTGGATGAATGAGAACCTTCACAAGCAGTACCAGAGTGTTATGTTCTACACTAGAAGCATACTTATCCTACTTAACTATGTGCTGGTTTCTTACTGTTAATATCTTTGTATACATAATATTACCTTACTGCTCATCCTTGGACTTGGTAATAAGTTACCTGGGCTCTATTTAGCGTACTCAGATGTATCACTATATTGTGATATGCCCCTGTGGAATGCTATTATCCTCTGTGAATACCGGTATATTCTATCTACCACTAAGGTTATACTATTAGGGCTACTTTGAGGGAGTGTTTTTAATGGTTTGGGGTTTCTTTTGTGTCTTAGGAATACTGAACTGTGACTCCGCTATTTATAATAAAGGAGATTTTTATATATTCGGAGGTGTGTGCCCACTTTTACCACTTCTTTTTATTCTTTGCTGCTATTTAGTCTCTTTAGTGGATGGAGCACCCATTTTTTCACATATACATTTGATCCTAAACTTTGAATTTCGGTTTTGGGACCAGTGCCCTTATAGAGCTCTATATTTTTCTTATGTTCAATTATTTAAAACAGGAATTGCAATCAAATTTTAATAGCCAAAGGTGATGTATGGCAAGATTTTGCACACCCTTAACCTCGATTTAATTCATACATAAAATCTTATAGAAGCCTTAATGCTGGTGTTAAACTGGAGATGTAATTGCTCTTGGAGAGCTACAAATTAAAGGAATAGTTCACTCTCAAAGTAAACTATTCCTTAATATATGATTGAAGCCCGGGAGTTTAAGGAGCTATGCTTTGCCTTACGTTCTTCATCATAAGCTTGAAAATAAGAAGAAACTTACGCTGAAATCTCTGACTGCTTCCCTCTCCATGCGCATGCACGCTATAGCTGTACACAGAGCGCAGAAAGCAAAAGCAGTTCTCTGTAAGTGAGGCCAATACATACATGTACATACAGTACACATTTGTGAAATATATATATATATTATATATAATATATATATATATATATATATATAATATAAAAATCAATAAGGACAGAGACTCCGGACTAGTACATCAAGTTTATTGAACAAAAGTAGGTCAAGAGACCTACGCGTTTCGGCCCAGGACTTCCGGGCCGAAACGCATAGGTTCGCTTGACCTACTTTTGTTCAATAAACTTGATGTATAGTCCTCGGAGTGCTCAGCGTCCTTGTGTTCTATGCTTCCTACCTCAGCACCCAGGCAGATGCTAGCGAGACCGGAGTGCAACGGATCCTGTAACCATTATATATATATATATGTGTGTATCAACAATCTTTAAATTATGTCAAAAAGGGGAATTATCTCAGTCAGGTCACATCATTTCTAATTCAAAATTTACATTTGGTAAACTAACAAAATAGAGAACTCCAGATAATGTTGGTTAGTGTGTCCATGTAATTCAGCTTGCTACAAGGTGCCCCACCCTGTCACTCTATTGTCACCAATAATCACTAAACTTTGCCCTGTTTCCAATTGTTTTACCTTTTCACTAAAATGTACAAATTAATAAATCTTTACTGGAAATATTATGGCCCAGCTAAGCTTGGCTTACTATATGACCAGTGAAATGAGGCCTACATCCAAATGAATGTTAACACCAGATTTCTTTTTTGTATTGCAAATAAATATTTAGACACATCTATATTTTACTTTTGCCTACAGATATATGTATTATGGGCTATACATGAGCGGTCCATTTGGGATATGTACATATTGATGCTCAACACACAACAATAAATGAAGAACAAAAGTAAAAGAAAAAAGCAATATAGTATGTACCATTCATTCCTCGCTTTATGAGATGTATTTGGCTAAGCTTATACTGTACCTTCCTTATGTACTACGCTGGCAATCAAATAATAATAATAATAATAATGTGTTCAATGTATGATTTAATCTAAGAAAGACAAAACACTTCTGTGATACCTCCAGAGCATCCAACATATTCTTTGGGAGTTAAGGCAATTACAGAAATCATTTTACCTTTACTAAACGTTTGTCGCTGTATTCACATAGGGAAGATAGAACAATACAAGAAAATATCTCTAATTCAGCAGGAAATTGCGGTATATGAGAATACCCAACAGACACTTAAATAATCTCTTTTCTATTAGATTTCAAAATCATTTCCTGTTATATTAGCATTAACTGCTTTAACAGTAAAAAGATTAGAATTTGTATTGGAAACATGACAATGTTAAATACAGTGCACTCAACCTTGTTGATTTTAGACCTGGTAAACATCGGCCAATATTTTGGGGCAAATGATCTCTTTATCTGTCAGCAGGAAAATCATACAGAAATGTGCCTAAGTGTAGCAGAGTTTAGACTTTTCATTCTTCCTCCATATTTCTGTTTTATTGACTGTGCTTCATCTAAAGCTACTTCTGCCTCTTCATCAAGAAAATGGCACATATCAGTGGTTTATTGAGCTGAATATATTTCCAATGTAACTGACAAAAAGATTTGTAGGGAAACTGATGAACTAAGCAGCTCTTTACCTGATAATTTATTAACACCTGCACTTGTGTAGTCTGTGGGACTTTTATACGATCAAGCCTTCATTTATTCCTAATGGATTCCTAAGCCAGGAGAGCACCATTGTGTGAGATGGGCAGATTCCCTAATGGGAATAGTTTCTCTGGACATAATACCAGACAGGGCCATTTCTATGCATAAGGGACCTAGGCTACCTGCTAGGGCGCTGAAAGAGTGGAGGGCACCGGTCTATCTAAAGACAGGGATTATTATCATCCATAGAGCAATATGCTTTTTCCTGCTGGCTGATTTCAGTATTTTCTGACACAACAAATATAGAATTTCCCTTATTTGGCTCAATACAGCACTCTATACTATATAGCAGCCACTCTGGGTAGATCTCCCTTTACGGAGATTCACCAGCGGCTCTGGGTAAATCACTTTACCATTATGTAAATATTTAACGCCATCTATTAGCTATTTCTTCATTCAGTACTAGCAGAGAAATGTACCGTGTTAGCCATTGATGATAGTAGAGACATCTTGGATAAAATATAAACTTTTATGGCAACTAAAATGATTGAAAATGCAAGCTGTCGATCCTGAGGAAGAAGCACACTGAGGCAGCAATTGGTACATCCGAAAGACCCAATACCAAAACACAAGAAAAGCGACATCATATATGCAGTGCAGTGCAGTGAAGAATGCTCTGATTTGTATGTGGGGGAGACCAAACAGCAACTGCATCAACGTATGGCCCAGCACAGAAGAGCCAATTCCTCGGGTCAGGACTCAGCCGTGTATCTGCATCTTAAGGATAAAGGACATACCTTTGAAGATTGTAATGTTAACATACTGGCGAAGGAACGTGACTGGTTCAAGAGAGGTGTTAAGGAGGCCATTTATGTGAAAATAAAGAAACCAAGCCTAAATAGAGGTGGGGGGGTTCGACACCAACTGTCTGCCATGTACAATGCTGTTTTAACACCTTACTCTGGGCGTTCCTATAACACCTCTTAGCCACTATCTAATCACACCCTTAACACTTGGCTGTGATATGCTAATTGGGATTTTCCAGGGTACATAATTGCCACAGATTCTTGTACAAGTCATTCTGAATTGAGAAAGCCAGTCGGATGACTAGCGAAACGTCTTCAAGAACTACATTTCAAGTCCAGTTGATCTAATTGAATACAACAGATATACCATGACCTGGATGAATGAGAACCTTCACAAGCAGATTACCAGAGTGTTATGTTCTACACTAGAAGCATACTTATCTTACTTAACTATGTGCTGGTTTTCTTACTGTTAATATCTTTGTATACATAATATTACCTTACTGCTCATCCTTGGACTTGGTAATAAGTTACCTGGGCTCTTATTTAGCGTACTCAGATGTATACACTATTGTGATATGCCCCTGTGGAATGCTATTATCCTTCTGTGATATACCGGTATATTCTATCTACCACTAAGGTTATACTATTATGGGCTACTTTGAGGGAGTGTTTTTAATGGTTTGGGGTTTCTTTTGTGTCTTGGGAATACTGTAACTGTGACTCCCGCTATTTATAATAAAGGAGATTTTTATATATTCGGAGGTGTGCCCACTTTTATCCACTTCTATTTTTATTCTTTGCTGCTATTTAGTCTCTTTAGTGGATGGAGCACCCATTTTTTCACATATACATTTGATCCTAAACTTTGAATTTCGGTTTTGGGACCAGTGCCCTTATAGAGCTCTATATTTTTCTTATGTTCAATAATTTTAAAACAGGAATTGCAATCAAATTTTAATAGCCAAAGGTGATGTATGGCAAAGATTTTGCACACCCTTAACCTCGATTTAATTCATAACTAAAATCTTATAGAAGCCTTAATGCTGGTGTTAAACTGGAGATGTAATTGCTCTTGGAGAGCTACAAATTAAAGGAATAGTTCACTCTCAAAGTAAACTATTCCTTTAATATATTGATTGAAGCCCGGGAGTTTAAGGAGCTATGCTTTGCCTTACGTTCTTCCATCAATAATGCTTGAAAATAAGAAGAAACTTACGCTGAAATCTCTGACTGCTTCCCTCTCCATGCGCATGCACGCTATAGCTGTACACAGAGCGCAGAAAGCAAAAGCAGTTCTCTGTAAGTGAGGCCAATACATACATGTACATACAGTACACATTTGTGAATATTTATATATATATATATTATATATATATATATATATTATATATATATATATATAATCAATAAGGACACTGAGCACTCCGAGGACTAGTACATCAAGTTTATTGAACAAAAGTAGGTCAAGCGAACCTACCGTTTCGGCCCAGGACTTCCGGGCCGAAACGCATAGGTTCCTTGACCTACTTTTGTTCAATAAACTTGATGTACTAGTCCTCGGAGTGCTCAGCGTCCTTGTTGATTCTATGCTTCCTACCTCAGCACCCAGGCAGATGCTAGCGAGACCGGAGTGCAACGGATCCTTGTAACCATTATATATATATATATGTGTGTATCAACATCTTTAAATTATGTCAAAAAGGGAATTACTCAGTCGGTCACATCATTTCTAATTCAAAATTTACATTTGGTAAACTAACAAATAGAGAACTCCAGATAATGTTGGTTTGTGTCCATTAATTCAGCTTGCTACAAGGTGCCCACCCTGTCACTCTATGTCACCAATAATCACTAAACTTTGCCCTGTTTCCAATTGTTTTACCTTTTCACTAAAATGTACAAATTAATAAATCTTTACTGGAAAATTATGGCCCAGCTAAGTTTGGTTACTATATGACCAGTGAAATGAGGCCTACATCTAAATGAATGTTAACACCAGATTTCTTTTTGTATTGCAAAATAATATTTAGACACATCTATATTTTACTTTTCCTACAGATATATGTATTATGGGCTATACATGAGCCCATTTGGGATATGTACATATTGATGCTCAACACACAACAATAAATGAAGAACAAAAGTAAAAGAAAAAAGCAATATAGTATGTACCATTCATTCCTCGCTTTATGAGATGTATTTGGCTAAGCTTATACTGTACCTTCCTTATGTACTACGCTGGCAATCAAATAATAATAATAATAATAATAATAATAATGTGTTCAATGTATGATTTAATCTAAGAAAGACAAAACACTTCTGTGATACCTCCAGAGCATCCCAACATATTCTTTGGGAGTTAAGGCAATTACAGAAATCATTTTACCTTTACTAAACGTTTGTCGCTGTATTCACATAGGGAAAATAGAACAATACAAGAAAATTATCTCTAATTCAGCAGGAAATTGGCGGTATATGAGAATACCCAACAGACACTTTAAATAATCTCTTTTCTATTAGATTTCAAAATCATTTCCTGTTATATTAGCATTAACTGCTTTAACAGTAAAAAGATAGAATTTTATTGGAAACATGACAATGTTAAATACAGTGCACTCAACCTTGTTGATTTTAGACCTGGTAAACATCGGCCAATATTTTGGGGCAAATGATCTCTTTATCTGTCAGCAGGAAAATCATACAGAAATGTGCCTAAGTGTAGCAGAGTTTAGACTTTTCATTCTTCCTCCATATTTCTGTTTTATTGACTGTGCTTCATCTAAAGCTACTTCTGCCTCTTCATCAAGAAAATGGCACATATCAGTGGTTTATTGAGCTGAATATATTTCCAATGTAACTGACAAAAAGATTTGTAGGGAAACTGATGAACTAAGCAGCTCTTTACCTGATAATTATATTAACACCTGCACTTGTGGTAGTCTGTGGGACTTTTATATCGATCAAGCCTTCATTTATTCCTAATGGATTCCTAAGCCAGGGAGAGCACCATTGTGTGAGATGGGCAGATTCCCTAATGGGAATAGTTTCTCTGGACATAATACCAGACAGGGCCATTTCTATGCATAAGGGACCTAGGCTACCTGCTAGGGCGCTGAAAGAGTGGAGGGCACCGGTCTATCTAAAGACAGGGATTATTATCATCCATAGAGCAATATGCTTTTTCCTGCTGGCTGATTTCAGTATTTTCTGACACAACAAATATAGAATTTCCCTTATTTGGCTCAATACAGCACTCTATACTATATAGCAGCCACTCTGGGTAGATCTCCCTTTACGGAGATTCACCAGCGGCTCTGGGTAAATCACTTTACCATTATGTAAATATTAACCACACCCTATTGCTATTTCTCATTCGTACTAGCAGAGAAATGTACCGTGTTAGCCATTGATGATAGTAGAGACATCTTGGATATAAAATAATAACTTTTATTGGCTAACTAAAATGATTGAAAATGCAAGCTGTCGATCCGAGGAAGAAGCCTAACAGGGAGATTCAATAAAAGTTCTTTAGGGAGATTCAATAAAAGTTCTTATCATTAAAAATGGTGCTAATTTTGCCCCAACCAATCAAATGTTAGCTTTTAAATGTTAAAGAAGATCTGATTGGTTGGGGCAAAATTAGCACCACTTTAACGATAAGAACTTTTATTAAATCTCCCTGCTTATCGTTTAAAATGGTGCTAATTTGCCCCAACCAAGCAGACACCTTATTTAACATTCAAAAGCAAACAACTGATTGGTTGGGGTAAAATTAGCACCATTTTAAATGATAAGAACTTTTATTGAATAACCCTGTAAGTGTTTAGAAAGCTTGCATTTTCAATCATTTTAGTTGGCCAATAAAATATTTTATATCAAAGATGTCTCTATTTCATAATTCCAAATACAATATCACCTTAGCCACACATACAGGGTTATTCAATAAAAGTTCTTATTGATAAAAATGGTGCTAATTTTGCCCCAACCAATCAGATGTTAGCTTTCAAATGTTAAATAAGATCTGATTGGTTGGTGCAAAATTAGCAGCATTTTAAACGATAAGAACTTTTATTGAATCTCCCTGATAGTCTGCCAATTTAAATGCCCATTAAATCCCCTTACCTTTAAATACTAGTCAATCAAACTTTGTAGTTCCAGCAAGATAGTGAATTTCATCAATATTAACATAATAGGTTTAGGCAGTTCACTGCAGTTGCTGAATTAGAAGGAAAGGTAAATGTTTAGACTGAATATGGACTCAATACATCTGATTCATGGCTGCTAGGATATATTTGCATAGATCTATAAGATTCATACTTGTCCAGTTAATGGTGTAGTTTACAGCATTAACCTGTATTAATGTATAAGCTTTAATTTCACATTGTGTCTACACTGACCAATCAACATACACTTGCACTTCTTTGGGATATGTCACTCTGGTTTGGTGAATAAATACCCCTCTTACCTGAAATGCTGCACAATGTCCTTTTACACAAAAAATAAATCACCAGCGCTCAGTCTAACCCATGCTCTGGTGTTGACCAGCTTCTAGAAGCTCCCTAGTGCCAGCGCTCGGTCTAACCCATATTCTGATGTTGATGAGCTACTACAAATTATAAAATGCCATGTTTTTACACACACACAAAAAAGGAATATTGCCAGCATGCAGTTTGCCTTTAAAAGTAACTTAAACAATAATCAGGGGGCTAGTACCACACTTTAGCCATGTTTATGCTTGCAGGCCCCTCATTTAATGTGAGTCCTACTCTGCTTATTAGCATTCTAAAAGGGAAACTCAATAAAAGTTCCTCAGGAAGATATAATAGAATTTCTTATTGTTAAAAATGGTGCTAATTTTGCCCCAACCAATCAGATATTATTTACCCAAACCAATCAAGCTAACATTTGATTGGTTGGGGCAAATTTAGCACCATTTTTAACAAAAAGAACTTTTATTGAATAACCCTACATGTCTGTAGTGCATTTAAAATCCAGTCCCCCAGCATTATACCTGAGTATTAAGCCAGTGTTGCACTTACCGTTGACATAAAGGCTCTGGTATGTTGGCTAGGAGCTATTTAAACCACAGCCCATTAACATACACCTGTAGGTTCCTTCTTAGCCTGTTAGCATTATAAGTCTATAGTACATTTTAACAAAGTCCACCAGCCATCAATGAAACTGAGTAAAAAGACAATGTAAATTACATTTAAAGGCAAACCATGTACTAGCACTGGTGATTTCTTTCTGTGTTTTGTGTACAAATTTTAACCAAGTACTATATTGCTTCTAGACACCAACATGCCTTTAAATAAGAAACCTCTCATTTGTCTCCCCATTAGAGCTTCTATTAGTAAGTGCGGTTTGAAAAATTCAGCTCCTGTTGCCCTGAATTGCATTAAATTTGAATTTCTGGCTTTTGACACATTCTCGGAATAGTTGGCTAAACAAAACTTGCTCTATTGATTAATTTGTCAATGGCTGCATGCACATGCGCATAGCAGGCAGAGTCTGTCGGGACCTGTCAGACTATGTGCCGGGGGAGCTAACGATCGGGTATGTTCGTTTCCTGGCTAATGATTGTTTTATTGAAGCACGGGGGGGGGGGGGGGTGGAAAGAAAAAAACGTCTCCTTTATGTCCTTCAATAAAACTGAATTCTCAAAATGTGTTAATACCAGTAGAGATACCCTTTAATGTGGAAATAGCAAGTTACATAGTAACATAGTGCCCTTCCTCTAAAAACACTAATCATATGGTAGGGCACCCCGTGACTGCTGGTCCAGCCCCCTGCTTACAGTTCCAGCATGCAGAGGGCTGAAATGAGAGCACTGGGGAATCAAAGGATTGTAAATAGAGTTCTGCACCCTTTTTTAACAAACAAACCTAGCGGTTGGGGGTGGGCTAGTGTCCTCTACAATATGTTAAAAGTTTATTTTCATGGTGGACATACCCTTTAATCCTACCTTAATGTTGAAAACAGCTAAAAAGGGGGGGGAATCCTTCCCCGACTCACCCCTGGCAATCGTAAAAGTATCCCTGGATCAACCAGATCTACAGTATATGCATTAATACCAGTAATTCTCAATATTTTTTAGTTTTAGAAACTTATCTAGGCCACTTTTAAAGCTATTCAATGAACTTGCCATTACCACATCTGCTGGAAGACAGTTCCACAGTTTCACCATTTTCACTGTAAAGAAACCTTTCCTAACCTGATGAAAGATAAAACTTCTTTTCTATCAATCTTAAAGGATGTCCATGAGTCCTTTGATATGACCTATTAGTGACCAATGCACCAGAGAGTTTATTGTATGGCCCATTAATATGTTTGTATAAAGTGATCATATCCCCATGCAAACATTGCTTCTCCAATGTTAACAGTCCTAACTTGTCTAATCTGCCTGCATAGTCAACCCCTCCATTCCCTTTATTATTTTAAATGCCCATCTTTGAACTGCTTCCATTTCCAAGATGTCCCTTTTTGTATATGGGACTCCAAAATATATTCCAAATGAGGCCTTACCAGTGCCTTGTAAAGAGGAAGAATAATATTTTTCTCACTTGGATCTATTCTCCTCTTTATACTAGACAATATCTTGCTAGCTCTAGACGTTTCTACCTGGCATTGTTTGCTACAGATACTTAGAGATTCACATAACATGGTGTAGGTGGCACAAGGATTGTTAAACCCCAAATGCATCTGCTTGCATTTATCAACATTGAATCTCATCTCATTTGGTTGTCCAATTTGATAATCTATCTAGGTCTGCTTGCAGAAATTGCACATCATTTGAAGTTGCCAAAGCTCTACACAGTTTAGTGTCATTGGCAAACAATGAGACCTTGCTCTCAATGCCCCCTTCTAAGTAATTTATAAACAGATTAAAAAAGAAGTGGCCCCAGTACAGAACCCTGAGGCACTCCACTTAGAAATTTAGCCCACATAGGTGTAGCTCCATTGACCACCACTCTCTGTTTGCAATCCAACAACCAATTCTCTATCCATGTACAAATGTTTTTCTCTAGGCCAACAGTCCTCAGTTTATACATTCATCACCTATGTGGCACAGTATCAAAAGCTTTAGCAAGATTCAAGTATACATCCACTGCTATTCCTCAATCTAAATTCTTACTCACTTCTTCATAAAAACCAAGCAAATTTGTCTCATTTCTCATAAATCCGTGCTGACTACTACTAATAAGATCAGTTCTGGAGACAAGTCAAGGATATGTTCCCGTAACAAAGTTTCCAACACCTTCCCTACCAACGACGTTAGGCTTACAGGTCTATAGTTACCAGGCTGGAAACAACTATCTTTTTTCAATATTAGTATTAAATTGGCTTTTTTCCAGTCCAGCAGCAAATCACCAGATGAATCTGAAAAGATAATGCAAATAAAGAATGGACACTTCTGGTTTATTTCCATGGGAAGCCTTATTCTCTCCCTATTTTATTTAATTTATTAGCGACATCTGAAAAGATAAGAAGCAGTGGTCTAGATAAAACTGGATTAAGGTCTTTTAAAATCCAAGGATGTATTTCATCCGGTCCTGGGGCTTTATTGATATTATATTTGTCTAATTGTTTCCGTACCATATCCTCTGTCAGCCCGAGTGAAAATTCCTCATTTATACCTTTCATATTATTAAAATATGGACTAGGATCCTCCTTATTGAAAACTGATGGAAAAAAATAGTTTAGCGCATTAGCCTTTTGTGCATCCTCTATGATCCTTTCAGCCCCATTATTTAATTGTCCCACAGTTTCAGTCCTCATCTTTTTACTATTGATATACTAAAAACACATTTGGGGGCTAGTCTTGCTTTGTTCTGCTATCCGTATTTCATTTTCTATTTTAGCTAGTTTAATAAATTTGGCTTGAAAAAGCCAAATTACTGTTCTTTCTATTTCTTCTTCTTTTTCTTCTTCTTTTTCTTCTTCCGTTTTATTCTTCCGCTTTTTTGGACTGTATCTCCTCCCACAGTTTTTGAGCTAGAGATGTGAAATTCGGTACAGACATGCGGGGCATATAGGAGAAGTGTGCTATCTTCTAGCTAAGGAATCTGCAGAAGCGTTACGGCATTATCGGCGAATTTCCGGACATTTTTTCCCATAGACTATAATGGTAACAATCCTCAAATGTGGATATTTCAAAACAGTTTTTTTCATGGTCATAAATACAAATGGTGATACCCCCCACACAGACCCAGGTACACCCACCTACTGACCTACCTTTCCATGCCCATGGAAGCCATATTTAAAGGTTAACTAAAGACAAAAAAACTAATTTAGATTTATCCTCAATAAAAGATAGTTTTATGGTTATAAACACAAAAAAGACATACCCCCTCAACCAGACCCAGGTACACACACCTACTGATCTACTTATCCATTACTGTGGCAGCCATACTTAAAGGGTAACTAAAGTAAAAAAAAACTTATTTAGATTTATTCTCAATAAAAGATAGTTTTATGGTTGTAAACACAAAAAAGACATACACCCTAAACCAGACCCAGGTACACACACCTACTGATATAATTATCCATTACGGTGGCAGCCATATTTAAAGGGTAACTAAAGTCAAAAAAACTAATTTAGATTTATCCTCAATAAAAGATAGTTTTATGGTTGTAAACACAAAAAAGACACACACCCTCAACCAGACCCAGGTACACACACCTACTAATCTACTAATTCATTATGGTGGTAGCCATACTTAAAGGGTAACTAAAGTCTCAATATTTTTTAGTTTTAGAAACTTATCTAGGCCACTTTTAAAGCTATTCAATGAACTTGCCATTACCACATCTGCTTGAAGACAGTTCCACAATTGATGGAAATTCCCAGTTTGATGCATCAGTATCGTGGAATTCTCAATTTGCTGAACCAGTAGCACTAATTTGCCAGTTTGCTGTACCAGTATCAGTCTGCTGTGGCAGTATCATGAAATTCTGTCTGCTGTGCTAGTATCATGAAATTCTCAGTTTGCTGTACCGGTATCATGAAATTCACAGTTTATTGTACCAGTATCATGAAATTCACAGTTTAATTGTACCAGTATCATTAAATTCTCAGTTTGCTTTGCCATTATCATGAAATTCACAATTTGCTGTACCAGTATCATAAAATTCCCAGTTTATTGTACCATTATCATGCAATTCACAGTTTAATTGTACCAGTATCATTAAAGTCACGGTTTTCTGTACCAGTATAATGAAATTCTCATTTTATTGTACCAGTGTCATGAAATTCATAGTTTTCTGTACTAGTATCATTAAAGCAACACCTAACTCTACTTTGTTATATTATGGATTGATAAAAGACCTAACCCATTTTGGGAAACTGTCTGAACTGAAAATTAACTATGATATAAGTCCCAAACTGGTCACACAGCTTCACTTTTAGATGGGCCACTACCTCAATAATATATTTAGGAATCTTAATCCCTAATGCATAGAATCATTATACTTCAAAAACATCCCACCCCTCATATATCAGTTAAATGACACACTAATAGCATGGAAACAATTCTCCAATTCCTTCACAGGATAAGCTAACCTCATAAAAATGATTATCTTCCAAAAACTATTTCTACAGACCCTAGCTTTATTCAGTAGTGATGGATCCGAACCCAAACCTGAGTTTGGGTCAAACTTTATGAGTTTGAACTACTAGCTTTTTTCCAACTCACAGACTTATTTTCGATAATTTTCAAACCAGTAACCCTCGAATGTAGCGTTCAAATTCGGTAACCTTTATATGTAGCCATTGATTTTGGTAACCCTCTAATGTAGCCTTCTATTTAAGTAACCCTCAAATGTAGCCTTCGATTTTGGTAACCCTCGAATGTTTTGTTTGGTAACCCTCAAATTTAGAGTTCGTTTTCGGTAACCCTTGAATGTAGCTTTTGATTACGGTAACCCTTGTATCGTTTGGTAACCCTCAAATGTACAGTATAGTATATTATAGTATTTGAGGTTGAACAAAGACATACGTCCATCCAGTTCAACCTACCCAGCAAAACCAACATTTCCTGCCTAACTGTTGATCCAGAGGAAGAAAAAACCCCACCAGAAAAGTGGCAATCAGAAATATTCCTGGATCAACTCTACTTTATGTATCAATACCAGTTACGTGCAACATTCCTTGTTTGCAGAAACTCATCCAGCTTTCTTGTGAAACTATCCAATGAACCTGCCATCACAACTTCCAATGGAAGACAGTTCCATAGCTTTACCGTTCTCACAGTGAAAAACCCTTTCTGACATGGGCGTCCACACAAAGGGGCAAGGCATCCACACAAAGGGGCAAGGTGGGGCATTTGCCCCCACCCCTGGATTTTGTCTCCCATTTTTTGTTCTTTGTTGGGGTGATGTACTGACACTGTCCCCTTAATTAACTGGGGTTATGGGGGGTGTAGTCCCAGTAGTGTGCTCCTCTCCATGATCTTACTTGTCTTCCTGTGTGTTGCGCATATGATATCACACGTGCGGAGTGTGTCTCCCATATGAAGACAAGCAGAACACATTATGTGTTGCGTGCGTGTCACGTGTATGATGTCACACGCAACAGATGCTCTCTGTGCATGCGTCAATGATGTCACGCACAGCAGACTTGGTAGAGGAGGCCATTGAGACTTGCTCCTCCTTATGGAGATAGAGAGCACACCTAGTAAGGTAATTAGAGCCACATGGGAATGGCACTTACAAAAATACATCAATAATACCACAATATTAATATCAGCTTTGTCTTTGGGGATAACAAATATATTTTTTTGGCTTTATAGATCCTGGCTGATTGGCTGGCATTAACAGCCTGATATAGACTTAGACTTGGTGCAATTATATATATGATTTTAGCCCCCTATTTATGTTTAAAATTCTTAGTTTGTATTATGCATACCTAGTTATTCTACATTTTGAAAAATCAGTTGAGTTTATGCCCCTTACTATTACCTGCTGTTGACATTAGTGAGCTGACATTTCAGGTTCTGTAATGGTCCTTCTTCTTCCCAGAATGCACACTACTGTGTAATGTTCCTAAGTCCTAACAGTAATTTCTACTGATTAGCTGTTAATGGGTCAAACATGCTCAGATCTCCACTGAGCTACTGAACCAACCAAGGCACTGGGTCAAGGGCAAGACCATAATGGTCTCTATTAGGGGTCCTGCAAACAGGAAGTCAGTACTTTCGGAAGCATTTATGTATACACAGACAAATGCTGAATGGGCAAGTTAAGGTCATTAGGATGGATAAAAACTGCTCATTCACAAGTTGTGCCCACAAAATAAACCACGCCCACAAAATAAATCAAGCCAACTTGTCTGTAGCTACACGCTTCACATTTCTTTCCCTGTGCCCCCCCTCAAAAACTTTCTGTGGACACCCATGCTTTCTGACCATGAAGACTAAACTTCTTTTCATTTTGAATATGTCCTTTTTGTACAAAGGATTCCAAGATTGCACTGCATATTCCAAACTAAGTCATACGAATGCGTTGTAAAGAGGGTGGGGGAAAAATTTCCCCCTTGAATCCATACCTCTCCTTATACAAGCTGTATCTGCCTGTCACTGCTTGCTACCTTTAAGTTTGCTATCCACCAAATCTCCAAGATCCTTTTTCAATAGGGAAAACAGAGCCATTTAAACAGCACAAGGATTTTTTTAAGCGGTCTGACGCGTTTCACGGCATCACTGCCGCTTCATCAGAGACTCCCTGAGGGAGTCTCTGATGAAACGGCAGTGACGCCGTGAAACGCGACAGACCACTGTTTGGTTGTACCCCCGTTGTATTTGGCACAGCCTGTTGATGCATATGTGTGTGGTTTGAATAAAATAGAAGTTGATATAACCCGCTGTGACTGACTCCTGGTTTCGGAGCGATCCGCTCCCTGATGTCTGCTTGCCATTCTTTCCAATTGCCATTGGCAGTCAGGTATGAAAAGAGATAGATAGATAGATAGATAGATAGATAGATAGATAGATAGATAGATAGATAGATAGATAGATAGATAGATAGATAGATAGATAGATAGATAGATAGACAACAGACAACACAGACGAAGACAGATAGATAGATACCTGCAGTGACAGACAGATTAGACCAATATTTGTTGCTATATTTTTTTGCAAGATAACCTTAATTTGTTACAAAATTATTTTTTTTCTATAGTGTGCGAAGATTGTTGCATAAAACAAAACATAAACTGCATTATTTTATAGATTAAACAACAAAATCAAATACCAGGACCTATTTCTTTCTTTTAGGTTACACATTCAATTATATGAGAGTTCTTAACAGCATGTTTTTCTTTCTTTTACAACTCTTGGAATAAAACTGAGATCTTGATTTCTCCATTTGTTATATATACCGGTATATAATAATATAAATATATATAGGCTGTGTATAAATAATGTTTTATATCAGGTTAGCATATGCTTATAGTAGTTCAATATGATGAAGTGCTAATAGAAGACAGTGAAGGACCTATAATCCACCACATTTTTGCGACACATGCTAATATGATTAGACTTTCATGTGGTATTACTGTTGGAATGCTGTTTTTTTCCAGCTCACCTGCTTTGCTTCCTTTGAACCTTCCTTTTTAATATCCTACATGTATTCAAAATTGTGCGTGCACAATGATTGGCACAGCTGAGTGCGTTCAATGTAAATATTAGAAAGTAAGATGAGGTGAATTATTTGTAGCCCATAACATGAAATGAGGTATCAAGTTTCTGTTTCTAATACAGGATAGTAGTTTTAGATCCCTCCAAAGAATTAATGAAATTTTAGAAGTGCTTAATACTTGGTCCAAGGTTACACCACAGTAGGAGGGAATTTCGATAATATTTTTCCATCCCACACCCAGCCTCCAGGTCTCTAATATTCTACAAGTACAAACATGTCATATGAAGCATTTGTGAACAATTTCTTTATTTCAAAGACAATATGATAAGAAAAATGAATTCTTCATATATTTAAATTTGACATTGAAGTAGGTATGTTCACATTGATGGCCTGATTCTTTTTTGTTATATGGTTATTAAATTAAATGTCTTATTATTTTAAAGATATTTTTCTATTCAATCTGGCCTGATCTAGTGGCTTTTAAATGGAGATGGACAAACTTCCGGAAAAATCTAAAAATCCGAAATTAAAGTTAATGGGGATATATATATATAACCCAGTATATTCAATATGTCTCGTATATTTCCGTATATTTGATAAATTCTGAAAAATGTATCAAATCTCAAATTAGTCTGCGATAGTTTCCACGAATTCCATAAATTTAAAATAGTTGATCTAGTTTGAAATCCGAGTTCCATCAGACACACCTCGCGTTTTCTGTTTGATAACAAAGGGTTTCGTTGTTTCTGCCAGGTATCTTCACTTTGAGTTGATTCAATTTTGAGCCCTTCTCGTTATAGATGGTAAAACTAAAGAGACGAGGTGATCTTCATAACAAACTTTTGTGTTGAGAAGCCTTCTGGAGTCATAAATTGAGCACTTTAGAACGCTTGGGGAGGAATCTAGAGTTTGAGTTAAACTGTTTCCTGTATTAGGTCATAGGAGAATTTTGGATAATTATAAACAGTGTCCTCATATCCTAATCTATTTTTAAGGTCATGATATATGTTTCTCGATTATATCTTAATGTGGCTACGTATGCATAGGGCTAATTGTTTGCTTTTTATCTGCTTATATTTATATATCCGTGTTTGTATGTATCTATATTTATATCTATTTATATTCATCTATCTTTATATTTCTGTATTTCTATGTCTATGTATTTATATATTTATTTATTCACATGGCTATGCATTCCTGCCCCCGTGTAAGTATGCATTAAGATATATGTATGAGCTCAGATATGAGCCGATTTTTTGCATAGGTTTGATTCTGTGTGTTCTTTTCTCCATATTGCCTATGCATGCATGCATATACATATATGCATAAATACATTCCAGTGTAGTATTAATCTTGTATGGTAACATTTTCAGGATATGCCAACTATTTTTATATTTTTTTTGGACATATATTTTATTACCTTTGTGTATCATTGGTGCCATTCTAACATATTATGGTGGAACCACCCTGTTTGGTGTTTTTATTATGTGTCATTTTATTGTGTTTCCTGTTAAGGTGTTCCTTTTAAAATGTTTCTCTTTAAAGTCTTTTATGGATGTCAACCTTGAGGTGCTAGTTTATTATCACTTTTAAAGGTTACATTGAAAGTGTTACATCTGAGAGGCAACATATATGTTCTTTTTGTTTAAAACATGTATCTTATATGCATTCATATATGTGTGGCTTTACGTAGATTGTGCACTTTTAATTCAAATTAATACACTAGTGGTTTCTGGAAGGGCAGGTTGTTCTATACACAGTTCAGGGTACCTTACCTTTAAAATTGGCCAGTCACAATGGCCAAGTCTGAGATGGCATAATGCATTTTTGTGACTTTTGTAGCCTGCTAATAGAATCTTTTACTTTCTGGAAGGTATCATCACATTACAACAGTTAGAAATTTCCCAATACACAAAATAACAAATAACTGTTCAGGAGGTGTTAGGCTATTATACATATACATCCTAATTACATCACAGAATCCTAACTGTGTGTGAACCATAGAAAGATCTGACGTGTGTTTAAAGGGCATGTCCACCCCCAAAACTATAATCCCCCCCACTACTGGCCCCATTGTGTAGTGTAGTTTAATTCTTACCTCATATCCCAGCTCCATATGGTTCTCCTGTAGTCCCGCCCCAAAGTCCCAAAAACTGCCCACCAGGAGGATAGCAGTTAGATAGTACTCTGCCTCCTACCTGGCCTCTGGGAGAAGTTTAGCATGCGTACTGCAGCCCTTCTCCCCCTCCCTCCCCCTCCCCCTCCCTCTCCCTCCTGATTAGGATTCCCTCCCCCTACCATAAAACCCTTTTTACCAAACATTCCCCCTGTCCCCCCAGCCCCAACCGCTCTATTAGAATTATCAGAAAATGCCCAGAACATTACTTACCTTCCCTCTTGCCTCCGCCGCACTGAACTCCCGGCAGCCGCGTCCGTGATTGGCTGCCGCTCAGCCAATCACAGACGTGACTGCCGGTCCCGCCCCTCTGCTTGCATTTTCACGCTGGCAGTGCGGCAGGGGAAAGAGGGAAGGTAAGTAAAGTTTGGGGCATTTTCTGATATTACTAATATAGTGGTTGGGGCTGGGGGGACAGGGGGAATGTTTGGTGAAATTTTTTTTTGAAGGGTGGACATACCCTTTAATTAGAGACCAGAGGAAATGCTTTCAAAGTATAGCCATGCCCATGCACTTTGTCTCACCTTGCAGTCTGTAACTTTTGTAATTTTGCAAAAATGATACGGGTTTATGGTAAGTTATCTAGATAAGAAATGAGTAACAAAGAAAAGGAAAGAGACCCTAAAAAAGAAAACTGATATACAGTACATGTACATGCATAAAGATTATTTAAAATTGTATTAATTGAAAGAGCTCACACAAAGAAAGAAAGATTATAAAGTAAGTACTGTCATGGTATATGCTGAGTGACAAGCAGAAAGAGAACCCCATTTGATAATCTTAGAAATAGAAGACACACTTAGAGGGCATCTATACCGAATAATGGGTTATCTTAAATTAACCATAACTGGAAACTATTATTCTTCCCAACCACCACTGTATCATTTTTTGTTGATCTGCCCCCTATTTCTTTAGATATCCAATCTAAAACTTCTTATATTTCAGATGTCAATGAAGTTCCTTGCTCTCAAAAACTACTTCTGTGAGTAGTGTTACTGTAGCTGTAATGGTGACAGAGTTTTGACAGTTGGAATGCTGTATGCTGTGAGCAGGCTTGACAGTTGGTTTGTGGGAAAAAAGTCAGGTCGGATGGAAGTGGGAGCGGTTAAAAGAGGGAGGGGAGATACTGCTCCAAAATAAGATGCATGCTTGATTGAAGGCATGCAGCAACAAATTAGAGTAAGTGCTACTTACATGTATTCAATTATAGATTAAGATGAGGCAAAGTCATTTTTTCAGTAGTGTCCCTTTAAAACATTACTCTAGACTCATTTTAGACATGAAAAGGCCCAGCATGTGACGATGTTTGACTGTTATAAACTTTTAACAATTATTGCTCTGTGACTTTCTAGCATATTGTATTGCAGATATCTATAACCCTGAGCTCATTTTAGAGATGAAGGTTATGGGAAGCTTAGGGAATAGTGATCATGATATAGTGTCATTTAATATAGGTTGCAAAAACAAAGTGCACTGGGTTAACAAAAACGTATAACTTTAGGAACTAATTTTATGTTGTTGAAGGAATCGCTCCTGCTCATAGACTGGAGGGATTTGTTCCTAGGTAAGGATATTGAGCAGAAGTGGACCGCTTTTAAAGGGATATTAAACCATTACATTTCTAAATTTATACCTTTAGGCAACAGGTGTAAAAAAAAAGGTCCCCTTCTGCCTGGCTTAATGCCCAGGTAAAAATGGAAATAGAAAAAAAGAAAAAGGCTTTTAAAATTTTGAAATCGGAGGGAACCGAACAGGCACACAGGGACTATAAAAGCTGTAATAATGAGTGCAAGAAAGCAATTAACAAACAAGTTTAACCCCAAAATGTTTTTTAAAAATATCAATAGTAAAAAGATGAGGACTGAGAATGTGCGACCATTAAAGGGTATGTCCACCTAAACTATTTTTGGATATATGATTCCTCCTGTCCCCCCAGCCCCAACTGCTCTATTTTTACTCTTAGAAAGTGCCCCAAACTTTACTTACCTCCCCTCTTTCCTCCGCCGCGCTGCCGGCCCTCTGCTTGCGAGAAAATGCAAGCAGAGGGGCGGGACCGGCAGTCACGTCTGTGATTGGCTGAGCGGCAGCCAATCACGGACGCGGCTGCCGGGAGTTCATTGCGGCGGGGGAAAGAGGGAAGGTAAGTAAAGTTTGGGGCACTTCCTAAGAATAAGTTATATCATCAGAAAGTCCCCCGATCATTACTTACCTTACCTCTCTCTTTCGCCACACTGCCCGGCCCTCTGCTTGCATGGAACTGCAAGCAGGGGGCAGGACCGGCAGCCACATCTGTGATTGGCTGAGAGGCAGCCAATCACGGACGCGGCTGCCGGCTGCTGACAGCGGCGAAGGAAGAGGTAAGGTAAGTAATGATCAGGGGACTTCTGATGATATAATTATAGCGGTTGGGGCTGGGGAACATGAACTATATTATAATAAAAACAGATTTACGCTGGGGAGGGAGACCAGAGCGGGTGGGAGAGGGGGGGGGCTCTCCTGCGCATGCCTCAAACCTTGTCGAGTTGAGGCAGACGCAGGACAGGACAGGGAAGACGCACACTGCAGAACCAATTTAAACTTTTATTTTACTTCAACCATCTCACGTGCACAACGTTTCGGGGACATGCCCCTTCCTCAGGTGCAGGAAGGGCACCTGAGGAGGGGCGTGTCCCCCGAAACGTTGTGCACGTGAGATGGTTGAAGTAAAATAAAGTTTAAATGGTTCTGCAGTGTGCGTCTTCCCTGTTTTCTCCCTGGATTGTATAAGAAGAACATAATGCATTGGGTGGCTGCCATGGGCAGTGACACCACTATCATGGCCATGACTGACTGCTGCTACCTAGGATTACAGGTGACAGTAGAGAAGGGGCCAGGAAGCTTGGAGTTCAAGATTTCTGTTCAGGAACATCGGTACTGTCTATGCTAGTCTACACTTGTAGACTTAACTGTGTAGTTCTGTCTCTCTTTTTGTGCCTTGAAGCTTTCAGGGAAAGCTATGTCAAGAAAGGTCAAATAAAGTCCTGAGAAGCCAGCAATACATTACAGGGACTTGCACCTGTTACGCTTAGCTATTTAACCACTTAGCTCTCCACTAAAGAATGTGTTAAAATGATATGCAATCTTTCTACTAAGACAAGCAAACATACAGGGCAGTGTTAACAGTCACTATATATTCATTCTGCTTGGTGCCACTAAATGAGTGTATACATTTTATACTGTGATGACAAGTCCATTTGCTAACAGTGCATAATTACGAACACATATAATACTGAACTAATAAGCCCCTGTGTGTGTAGGGGGGGGCTGGTGAGACACACGGCTTCTTGAGTTTAGGCTGCACTAAAAAGGCAGGGTTTATTTTTCAGCATTTGGGCTGTATGAGGTCCAACACTTTAAATTCCATTTTGGTTTATGCCTAGAGCCAACCCTCCAGCAGTAGCAGCTAGAGGTCATTGCACAACTGAAAATGGAATACAATCTACTGAACAAAACAGAAGAAAACAGTAGTTTGGTATGGATTATGTCATTCATTTCAAAATCATCCGGTATGGGGATATTGGGAGAATATGTGGAAAATGTGCAGTAATACAGTCATAGAAGGACTCCAAACCCTATGCAGCCTGACACCAGGAAAAATAGTATACATAAACTTGGAAGAAGTAAAAAAAAGAAGAATGGGATTTGCTGTGTGTGCTTAGCTTACTGGAGGAACTAAATGCACTGGAATTTTGACTTGAAAAAAGATGCATAGGAATTACCTGTATGGGAAAAAGTAAGAAATTATAAGGGGAATTGGGTGTTGAGTATTCTAGAGGCTCTAAATAAGCAGGAGAGGGGCAAATTAATGTATTGCGCCTGAGTTGGCTGGATGCCATTATAGGGTGTTTATCATTAACATTAAGGGCACGGCCACACTGCAATGCAAACACAATCGCACACGGAATCGCACGTGATTTCATGTGCGATTTTGTTGCGTTTGCACATGCGTTTTTTTCATTAAGTATTGAAAAACGCATGTGATTTAAAATGCGGAATGCAAATCGCAACGCACCCGAATACGCACATTTTCGGTGCGTTGCCGCATTTTCAATGATATGAAAAAAACACAAGCGCAAACGCAAAAAAAGCGCAACAGTGTGTCCTAGCCCTTATACATATTTTTAATGAACAAATAGATAGATTGCAGTAGGCAATGTGCATATGAAACAGAAGGAGCAGTCTTTCTTTACATTTTTATCTTTACAAGGTATAAGATTTCAGGAGGAGCAATATAAGCTTTACATGTTAAGGCAGAATGGTAACGTCCATTGGTCACCACTAGAGATGGGATCCGGGTGCGACACGGAACCCCTCGGTTCCCGAAATCCGAATTATATGTCCGAATCCAGACGGATTGTCCGGATTCCGGGACTTTGGAACCTATTTTCTATAATTATCGAACGTTTGAGTATTATCAAAAATAGCCTCAAACGTTCGATAATCCCTGAAAATACGATTGTAGACTCGAAAGTAGTCTCCGATTGTATTTTTGATGATTATCAAATGTTCAAGGTTATTTTCAATAATCCTCGAAAATAGCCTCGAACATTTGATATTTATTGAAAATTCGTTGCATATTCGGATCTTCGGAATTTTCCAGAGATCTGGGAATCCGAAAACGGAACGAAACTGGTGAGTTTGGGCCATCTCTAGTCACCACCATAGAGAAGAAATAAAGGATGTGACAGGTTAGTTAGACTTGATTTTCTGCCCCTTGTGGAAACAGTAGGTCACTTGCAGGAGCCTCGGGCTACCTCATGATAAACACGCCCTGTTACTTTGATGGTTCCTTCTCCACTTGCCCCTCGTTGCAAATCCTTCGTATACAATCAACTATAATGTTTAAAAATAAGCACAGTGTATAATGTCTTTAAAAAGAAATACATTTGCACTTACCTACAAACCAATTCACTTATAAATTCTTAAGTCCATGGCTGGAGTACAATTTAAGGGAATAAAGAAGAAGAGAGAAACCTGGGAACAAGACAAGAAACAGTTTCTAGAAAGTGCTGACAATATACTGCCCATTTACCAAAAGTAAGTTAGAAAACCAGCCCCTGAACCCATGTACCGTAAAATATATCTAATTGTATAACACGTTACATTTCTAGTACATGCTACTCATCCTCTTTCCCTTTCCATGATGTGCCAACTGCATCATATTTTAGCCACACAACCTTTATCAGGCTTTGCAAGCCACAAAAATGTGTAGCTCTTTTACCCGTGCAAAAACTTTCACTGCTTGCATGACCCATACATTCTGCAGGGTAAAAAAACATTTCCTATCTGAAAGGATTAGTTAAAACTATAATGCTTTCTTATGGAAATAATTTGTAAGGTGCTACTATTTTGCCCACAAAAAAAACAAAAAAACTTTTGGAAGTAGACACTAGTATCTTTATATCATATCAACAAAGTGCCTCATATCCTAAAGTGCCTCAGGCCACATGTTGAGCACCCATGTGCTAGATGATGCAGTTGGATAGGCTTTAAGAAACTTGAGTTTACCAGCCAAGTATTAAATAACAGAATTAACTAGAAAGGGAAAGTTTAAGTATAAACTTTGAATTTGGCTTGAAAGACTGCATTTTGTAAGGGAATTTGTGTTTTTGTGCTGCAGATTTTAAAACTCAATAATGTCAATGATGAGGACATTGTTGTTTTTTACTTACCCTTTAAATATGTCACATGCATTAAAGGTAGGTCAGTTGGTGTGTGTGTATTCATATCAGGTTGAGGGATAAAATACTAACTTTTTTGATGATTGGTCAAAATGAGTTTTTTTTACTTTAGTTAACCTTTATTTATGGCTTTAAGTATGGCTGCCACAGTAATGGATAAGTAGATCATTAGGTATGTATACCTGGGTCTGGTTGAGAGTTAAAAAAAAAACTTTTTTGATGATTGGTCAAAATATTTTTTTTTGACTTTAGTTACCCTTTAAGTATGGCTGCAACAGTAATGAAGGGGTAGGTCAGTAGCTGTGTATACCTGTATCACGTTGGGGGTTAAAAAAACAAAGTTTTTTGATTATTGATCAAAATTTGCTTTTTTGACTTTAGTTACCCTTTAAAGTATGGCTTCCACAGTAATGGATAAGTAGATCAGTAGGTGTGTGAACCTGGGTCAGGTTGAGGGGTATGTCTTTTTTGTGTTTACAACCATAAAACTATTTTTTATTGAGGATAAATCTAAATTGGTTTTTTTACTTTAGTTACCCTTTAAGTATGGCTGCCAGCCTACCACTGTAATGGATAAGTAGATCAGTAGGTGTGTGTACCTGGTCTGGTTGAGGGGGTATGTCTTTTTTGTGTTTACAACCATAAAACTATCTTTTATTGAGGATAAATCTAAATTTGTTTTTTAGACTTTAGTTACCGTTTAAATATGTCTGCCACAGTAATGGATAAGTAGATCAGTAGGTGTGTGTACCTGGGTCTGGTTGAGGGGGTATGTCTTTTTTGTGTTTACAACCATAAAACTATCTTTTGTTGAGAATAAATCTAAATTAGTTTTTTTTTACTTTAGTTACCCTTTAAGTATGGCTGCCACAGTAATGGATAAGTAGATTAGTAGTGGTGTGTACCTGGGTCTGGTTGAGGGGGTATGTCTTTTTGTGTTTATAACCATAAACTATCTTTTAGTAGGATAAATCTAAATTATTTTTTTGACTTTAGTTACCCTTTAAATATGGCTTCCATGGGATGGAAAGGTAGGTCAGTAGGTGGGTGTACCTGGGTCTGTGTGGGGGGTTGGGGGTATCACCATTTGTATTTTGACCATGACAAAAAACTGTTTTGAAATATCCACATTTGAGGATGTTACCATTATAGTCTATGGGAAAAATGTCGGAAATTCGCCAATACCGCCGTAACGCTCCGCGGATTCCTTAGCTAGAAGATAGCACACTTCTCCTATTGCACCGCCATCTGTACCCGAATTTCATGTCTCTAGCTCAAAAACTGTGGGAGGAGATACGGTCCAAAAAAGTGGAAGAATAAAACGGAAGAAAAAGAAGAAGAAGAAGAAGAAGAAGAAATAGAAAGAACAGTAATTTGGCTTTTTCAAGCCAAATTAATTAACATGAACAGGGGAGTAACTACAAATTAGCGTGTCTCCACCCACTCACGCTTATGTAAGTATGCAGGTGCAATCAGCTGTTTTCAGAATCACACCAATGCATGAAAATGAGCCTTAGAGATGGCCGAACTAAAAATACGGCCCAATTTAGACTTTTAGCATTTCTGAAAAAGTTTAAAAATTCAAAAGTACTACATCTGACCTGTTAAAGTCAATGGGGACAAACAGCTTGGATAAAATAAGGGTAAAATAGCAATGGAAAGTTACTGTACATGGCTCTAGGACCTGGGAAATGGTCTGCTGACCACGTACAAATATCTAGAACTTGGACTTGAACTTGAACTCCCTTCATATGCGCACTTCTATCGAGATTCTGCATTCATCATTCATAATATTCCCGAAAATTCAAAACTTTTCTAAAATTCGATATTTTTCAAATTTCTACATTTTTTTCCCCTCGAAAATTTTAAATTTCTAGAATCTGTCTCTTAATCTTTCCCTGAATGTCTTAAAAGTAGGATGCTTATTATTATACAAAAGAGAAATCATGCCCAGCATGGAGTGGCAAAGCTTACTTATTTTTAAAATTCTTACAGGGAGATTCAATAAAGGTTCTTATCGTTTAAAATGGTGCTAATTTTGCCCCAACCAATCAGGTGTTATTTAACATTTGAAAGCTTACATCTGATTGGTTGGGGCAAATTTAGCACCATTTTTAACGATAAGAACTTTTATTGAATAACCCTGTTAGTTTATATTCTGCATATCATGCATACCTAGTTATTCTACATATTCTCTTCCATTTTGAAATATTAGTGTAATTTATACGCCTTGCTATTCCTTGCTGTTGACATTAGTGAGCTAACATTTCAGGTTCTGTAATGGTCCTTCTTCCTAGAATGCACACTAACATGGAATGTTCCTAACAGTAAATGTGGCCAAACATGTGATCCCTATTGCATTGTGCCGACAGATCACATTGGTATTTGTCAGCACACATGCCATGGGAACCATAAACATTGACCCAACCGATCGTCCACAACCGGTATGGGGATCGGTCTCCTGGGTGGCCATATACAAGCCCATAGTATCGGCTCCTTTTACTTAAAGCAAAGGCCGATTCCAACTGATGGAAATTTTCTGTCTTTCCCTACTGACCGTGATGCAGACTACAGTCATTCGTCGTCATTGTGGTTGGTTGGTTTGGGTCCCTACACACTGCCGATACTGTTTTATCGTTTACCCAGGCGCTGGTATGGATGATAACAGTCTCTATTAGGGGTCCTGCAAATAGGAAGTCAGTATTTCAGGAAGCATTTACTTTTTTTTACAGACAAAATGCTGAATGGACAGGGGTCATTAGCATGGGAAAATACTTTTTTCCCCTTAAAAGTATATGTACTTGCACAGAACTTCCCTATTAATCTTTATTTTTGCAATTTGCATTATATGTGCATGATATAGGGCAAAGCAGACGAAAGGTTAACACTTCAGAAGGCAACTCAGTAGACACTGCTAAAAATAGCTTTCATTGATAAATTTGGAACATATGGCTGGATTGTTTCCACAAATTCGATAAAATCCTTGAAATTTCAAAAAATCAATGAAAGTTTGAAATTCCGAAAGTACGTTTAAACTCATAAAAGCTCATTTAAACTCATGTCCAAGTTCTAGTTCATCTCTAGTGAGCATGTGTGTGACTAGGGGTCCGTATAAGCTATCTATTCCCCCCATCCCCTGGATAGTTATGCCACTGAACATGAACTAGGAAAGGAGTGATGTGACACTTTATTACATTATACATTAATAAAATAAACTGTGCATCCCGCAAATTGTTAAGCCCTATTGAAATGCTGTGTGTACATATAGTACATAAAAAGACTTGAATGCAAGGCCTGGTCTGAATAGAATCAGATAAACTAATCATAAAACACTATGGCATTTGTTTAGTCATATATAATACATAAATACAAGAGACAGTGCTGTTTTGCTTTGTGACACAGATGGCTTAGTTTTCCATATAGAATATCACCTGCTAATGCAAAGGCTTCAAAGTTAAAAGCAAATGTTAAAATGTTCTTATTAATGCATTTGATCCTTTGAAAGAAGCAACACGGATATTAATGGAGCATGATGTAAATAAGGTGCGTTGCTGCCACCTACTGGTTATCTTATGAAGAGACCATAAGGCTGGGAATATTACCCCAGATGGCTCTAGCACTGCAGAAACAAAAAACTTTTATAAAAAGAAAATGCATACAATAGAAATGAAGAAAATTACTTTGATTCTTATCATATTATCATGTATACAAAATGTAACCACAATATATACATAGTTTTTGGGAATAAACTGTAATAAATTAATTTGTTGATCAATTTAAGGGCAAATCAATCCCTCAAATGAAAAAATTATGTAGGTACGTCACCTATCTGCTATGGTTAGAAAGATGACAGATGTAAGATTAACCTGAAAAGCTGCCCAATGTTCAGTTAACACTCTTCCTGCTTCCTGTGGTTAGCAGTTGTCAGTCATGGATGTAACAATTGACAGAGGAGGCAGAAACCTTTTGAGGGGCAAAGGGAAGGGAGAGAAGAACAAGTAGCAGCATGTTAATCCTACATCTGTCAGATTTTAAATAATGTGGTTTGGTATTTTGGGGGGGATTTATCTATATATCATTTAAATCATTTTCATTTGAGTGGTGAATATTCCCTTTAAGGGAAGGGCCAATGCTTCTGTTCATTTTTCAGCCAGCATGTTTTGTGATCCTCAATTATAATGTAAATTGTGTTAGTTATGCTCCACTGTCTGCCCAGGATTATGAAAATAATCTTTGCTTATTCTTCTTGATCTGTCCTCTGCTTTTGATACTGTTGATCACCCTCTACTTCTTCAGATCCTGGCCTCCTTAGGTATCTAGGACACTGCACTATCTTGGCTATCCTCCTATCTCTCTGGTAGGACCTTCACTTTTCCACTCTGGAATTAACTCCACCCCTCGCCCCTCCCCCCTCCCTGTGGTAGTACTGCAAAGCTCAGTACTCAACCCTCTTCTTTTCTCATTAGTTCATTTGGATTTCAGTATCACCTGTATGCGGACGATACCCAAATTTACATCCGAACCCGAGATCTCACTAAACTAACATCCCAGGTCCCCGACTGCCTTAGTGCCATCTCTGCCTTCATGTTCTCCCACTTCCTCAAACTCAACTTGGACAAGACTGAACTTGTCTTTTTCCCACCCTCACAATCTGCTCCCCTCCCTAGTCTTACTATTAATATTAACAATACATCTATATCACCATCTCCTCATGTCCGCTGCCTGGGAATAATGCTAGATTCCGATCTTTCCTTCAAACCCCATATCAATTCGCTTGCCAACTCCTGTCGGCTCCAACTCAAAAACATCTCCCGCATTCTGGAACTCCCTTCCTCTGACTGTCCGAAATACCTTCAAACAGCATTGCTGTAAGTAACTCATCACTGCGTGCTCATATTATGTATTACCTGTGTATGCAATATGTATGACTTTGTATAAAATGTATGACCCTGTATGTAATGTATGACTATGTAATTGTAAAGCGCCACAAAAGATGTTGGCACTGTATAAATCAACAATAATAATAAAAAGAATAATAATATGTTTATTTATATAGCACCACTTTGGGATGCAGCGCTGAACAATATTACAATACAAATAAAATGTACAAGGGGGCAATAAATAAATGCATAAATATATAAAGCATTATGAAATATACAAGTGCTTGAAACATGTAACATGAGGAAAAAGGTCCCTGCTCCGTAGAGCTTACAATCAAATTAGGTTAGTAACATACAGATACATAGGAAAGGGTAGAAGTACCATAGTAATAACTAATGAAGTGTCAGTAGTCATATGCTGTCTTGTGCTCAGAGAGATAAGATGAAAGGTTAGATTTAAACTTGTTTATTGAGGTTTCTTGACAAAGAGGGAAATAGATCTGCCTATTTATTTAGAAATCCTGTAGTCTGAAGCACAGCTGTCAAGCAAGTGCCTTAGTTATTATCAAACTCTTCTGCTGTGTACAGTGTTGCTGCAAATAGAATGGTGACACTTGATGAAACGTGTGAATTGTATGGTGGGAAATTATCTCTCCCAGTACTGGCTAATAGTAATTACTGAGCATGCTTTTCTTCACAGAAAGTCATGCCAGATGGAAAAAGGAGTCACTTAAGAGTGGGAGGGGGATACTTAGCCTTTGCAAAACATGTAGTGGATTGAAGGCAAGCAGCAACACAAACACCTCAGAGTAAGTGTACATGTTTTTATTTAAGATGAGAATAGGTAATTTTTCAGTATAATTACAATTTAAACTCCTCAATTGCAGGGACATGACAGAGTTTATATTAAAGATAAGGCATACAATAAAATCTAGACATAATACCAGACCAAAATCATAAGGCTGGGTACACACCAGCCAATATTTTCGGCCGACCGACCAATTCACGGCACTTTCAGCCTAAAATACACACCAACCTAAAATATGGTGTGGGCCGGGCGGCCGCGACCAACATCGATTGTTTGTTCGTCTGGATCGGACGAACGAACAATCGGGCATGTCGGAAAATTCCGATCGATCGTACGGTTCCCTATGGGAACGCATGATCGATTGTTCGCTAATTCGGCCTTGGCCGTATTTGCTGCAATCGACGGACGGGACAAAAAGTCCCTTCATGTGTACCCAGCCTAAGAGTTCATGTCATAGGAATAGTTTATTAGACATTGAGTAAATAACTCAACACTGCAGGTGCATAAGGGCTTTGGAAACTAGGAAAGCTAGGTTCAGTTTGTGACATTAACACCAGCTATTAGCTGTCATGAGAAGTCACGCATAAAAGATCTGCAATTGCTATACAAAATAGCTTGCACTGCACCAGCTTTATTTTTGTGGGACCTGTGCATTTTTGACTAAATGTCATGCTAACCCAGGGATGTCCAAACTAGGATCCTCCTCCACATGTTTGCAAATCATAACTCGCTCCATTCCTTGCATAAAGCCTAGAAATGCTGAGGGTTGTAGTTTGAAAACATCTGGAGGGTTGCAAGTTGGATGTCCCTGTGCTAACTACTGGTAAAAAGGTTAGTGTAACTTTAAGGCTGGGTACACACCAGCAGATATTTCTGTTGACCAACCGATAGTGCCGTGGAACCGAGCTCAGTCGTCCATTCGTCGCGATTGGGTCCACTGGTAAATCACGGGCAAACCTATTCAACCTCCTTTTTTTTTTTTAAACCCTACATAACAGTTGATACAGGGAAAGGCAAAAAAACAAGGAGAAAAGGGGGGGGGGGGAAATTCCTCCCTGACTCCAAACGGTAATCGGAAAGTATCCCTGGATCAACCAGATCTATATGTATTAATACCAGTAATTCTCAATATTTTTTAGTTTTAGAAACTTATCTAGGCCTTTTTTAAAGCTATTTAATTTGCCATTACCACATCTGCTGTAAGATAGTTCCACAGTTTCACCGTTCTCACTGTAAAGAAACCTTTCCTAACCTGAAGATGAAACTTCTTTTCTTCCAACCTTAAAGGATGTCCACGAGTCATCTGATATGACCTATTAGTGAACAATGCACCAGAGAGTTCCTTGTATGGTCCATTAATATATTTGTATACGGTTATCATAACTCCACACAAACATCGCTTCTCCTATGTAAACAGCTCTAACTTGTCTAATCTGCCTGCATATTCAAGCCCCTCCATTCCCCTTTTTAATTTAGTTGACCTTCTCTGAACTGCTTCCATTTCCAAGATGTCTTTTTTGTATATGTACAAGGAACAGAAGACTCCTTCTTTGGGAGGACTAGGATACAACCAAGTAGCCCTTTCACAGAAGATCGCAAAATGTTTGACCACGCTCAGTTTGCTATTGTCATACTTTTCTTAAGTTTGGCCCATTTTTAAGACTACTATTCTCATTTAACATGGTTGCCTGCAATATTTTCAAGTGTATGGTGGGGTTAAGATAACTAACAGACTAATAAACTGGAGGCTGACTTAACACTGGCTAATGATGTGGAGGGCTGATAACACTGGCTAATGATGTGGAGGGCTGATAACACTGGCTAATGATATGGAGAGCTTACAACACTGTGTAATGATCCCGGGGGGGGGGGGGGGGGGCTGACTAATCATAAATGTGATTATATAACCAATACCCCCATATATTGCTCTGCTCTCAGCTTCCCTCAACCCCTCAATGTACTGCCCAGACTGTCACTAAGTAATCTGCTAAACTTTTGGCACATGCTACCCTCCCCCCCATCAGCATTTCAGCCAAGGCAAGCAGCACATAGTTTACTTTAAACTGAAGCACTGTCTCCAAAACCTCATTACTGACCTCCCATTCTCATAAAGCATTTTAGTTTAGGCTGTGGTGCATGTCAGCTCCCATTGTCAGTAAAGGAACGAAGATTAAGCAGCAGAGGAGGAGTCTTCTGATCCTTGTCCATGTTAGAGCTAGATGTGCGCTATTTAACCACGTAACTTACTAATAGCTTATGTGGCAGCCCAAATTTTTCATTGGAGACCAGCTCGGGGGGCATTTGCCCTTCAGTCTACTGGGCCAGTCCTCCCCTGCAGCCACTTTTGCTGCAACCGGCAGTCATTTGTCCCGGCTGAATGCTCACTCAAATCAATCGTTTGCCCGGGACAAATAATAGCCCTGCGTGTACCCAGCCTAAGACAAAAATTGGAGAGCTGCGGCTCCTAGTAATTTGCCCTGAAAATGTATGAAGTCTGAAATAAATTAGATGCACTTACAACAGTTTTTTTTTATTCATATTGAGGAATGAGTGACCTTCCAGTGTGTTCATTTCTGTTTGTTTTTCCCTTCTGTTATCACTGGTTTTATCAGGTAATCTCCTAGAAAAGTATTATTTTTTAGGTAGGGGGTATATGCCTACTGCCATATCCAAGATTGTGGACATACTGTAGCAACATTTCTTTTTGACCTATCCAACATTCAATCAGTAGAAATTATTTTTAAGAAAGTGTGCATCCTGGGAAGTAGGACCATTGCATAACCTGAAATGGCAGCTCACAACTGACCACAGCCCAGCAAAGGGAATTGATTTTTCAAAGATGGAGTCTATGGGGCATATTTATAAAGGAAAGTTAACTTATTTCCATTTTTATCGGGCTGCAGGGAAGGGGATGTGTTGCGGGGTGGAGTGCCGCCACGAGGAGATGGGTCTACTCCACCTCCATATGTACCCCTTGTGCAAAGTGCCTTTTGAAGCTTAAAGGGCAAGTCCAGCCCCAAAATGAAAACTTACATACAGGTAAATCACCCCCCAAAGCCCTAAACCGTAATAGTTTGAAATGTGAAATATATAAATTTAACCTGAAATCCTGCACAATGTCGTGTTTCCCCTGTTTCTGCTTCCTGGTTCTTCCAGTTAGTAACTGTCAGTTATGGATTTGACAGTTGACATCACAGCCAATGACTGAATGTTAATCCCCTGTCTGTCTCTTCTGAGCATGCCCAGGCTCAGTACAGGCTCAGTACAGGGTTCTAAATTTCTCAGTTTCCATGAGGCATCCAGAAGCATAGCAGGCATACAGTAATGAATTCATAAGACAAACTATGATATATCAACATATTATAAAGAGGCCATTCTTTCTAAAAGATGTTCTTATGAGGGTGGAGTTGTCCTTTAAGGCGCCAACACCAATGTCGCAAATGACGCCAATGCTGGATGATGTCACCACAGCCGGCGAGGACACCACCACGTGTTCCATGCAGTTTTGCACCGCTTTATAAAGAATTGCTGAAAGATTGCTTAAATTTTCCTAGTTTGTTATCCACCAAAACTCCAGATCTCGTTCCAATAGAAATTCACTTAACACAAGGCCATTTATTGTATAAACAGCACAGAAATCATCATAAATTTATTAACATTAAATTTCAGCTGCCCCCTAGCAGCCCAATGTGACAATCTATCTAAATCCATCTGCAACGATTGCACATCATCTGTAGATTTTAATGTTCAACAAAGTTTTGTGTCGTCTGCAAACCTAGAGACCTTGCGGATAATACCCACTTCCAAATCATTAATACATAGATTAAATAGAAGCAGCCCCAACACAGGACCCTGTGGCAATTTTTGTCTAAATTGACAAAGCCCCTTTAAAAACCAATCTCTGCATCCAATCCATCAACAATGTGCCAACAAATGTGCCACCCTAGCCAAAAAGACCTTAACTTATATATTAGTCACCTAAAGGGGACTGTATCAGTCAGAAGTATACTACATCTACTGCTAAGCCAGTGTCCTGCTCACTTCTTCATAAAAGCCAAGAAAGATTTATGTTCTGTATAAATCCATGCAGACTGTATCAATCAGTATACTACATCTACTGTTATGCCAGTGTCCTACTCACTTCCTCATAAAAGCCAAGAAAGATTTATGTACTTCATAAATCCATGCTGGTTACTACTTATAAGTTCAGCCCTTGAAACATACTCTAGAACAAGTTCCCTTATCAAACATTCCAGTATCTTCCCCAGCACTGAAATTAAACTTACAGGCCTGTAATTACCCAGCTGTGAATGACTACCATTTTTGAATAGGGTAGTCATCAGGACAAGAAGAAATCTGTGAAAATAAGAAACAATGAGGTTTATTAATATTCACCTTATTTAGTTGTTTCTGAGCCATATCCTCTGTTAACCAAAGTTCAATTGCATCTGTATACCATTATTGCTATTATACTCCATGCTATCTGTACTTTTTTTTCTATAGTGTATACAGAGGAAATAAAAGTGTTCAAGACGTTTGCTTTATCGCCATCCTCTGTAACTAGCTAATCCCCATTAATTAATGGCCCCACATTTTCAGTCCTCATCTACCTACTATTAATATACTTTAAAATTTGTTTAGGGTTAGTCTTGCTTTGTTCAGCTATCCTAACTTCATTATTTATTAGCTATGATGGTCCTTTTATAGAAAAAGTTCCATATGCACTGCTGATGCACTTTTGGAGCTTGCACACAAACTCTTTCAGGAAGATGCAATATTTTTTTCCAGGATTGCGTACATGAAGAACTCACATTTGCAAATGATTAGTGCATCATGGGAGTGAAGGAAAGTAAGCAGCATTGGTTGAATAAACATTTAGCGGTTATAAGTGTTACATTTTGATCTAAATAAAAATTGCACTATTTAAAAACCACAGAAAACTTATTTTATAGGAGCAGGCCCCATAAAATAAGTGTTAAAAGTGCTTTGCACATATGTTCAAATTATTGCATCTCCCCTTTTGATTTTCTGATTTACAAATCCGGGAGGTTGTTCCTTGTTAAAGTCTTTTGAATTTCACCATTAAGAAATGTACTGTTAAAACCTATACGTTGTAATTCCATACGTTCTCTAACTGTGATGCACCACAGAGGAAAAGATATTGATTAATTATTCTCTTGACTAAATATTTCCAATTATCTTTGACAGTTGATAACATAGCATTGCAGCTTTGATGCAAGTAAGTTAAAGGGCATCTATAGTGAAAAAAACACATTGGCCCACTGCAAAGTTAAATTCATTTACTCTGTGCTGCCTTTATCCTACCACTGTCAGTGACTCTGTTTTTCCATGGTGTCAGATCTCTGTGTAGCACTCCCCCCTCCCTTCTGTTACCTCCTCCATGTCTCAACTCCGGCTAACCGACAAGCTTATCATATGCAGTAGGAGTTAAAATTTCAACATCCTGAAAAACACACCCATACACGGAAGAGATGGGATAACAGTACAGTTACTCCTGCAATACGATCTCTCTCTTTGTGACCCATCATCAATCAGTGAACGCTATGAAGAAGGGGGGTCAAATGCGGCCTTATCTCTGCAGTCAAAGCTACATCTCCCCCCCTGCTAATGTTCTTATCTCTATGTTGTGCAAACAGAGCAGGGAGGAGGGAGGGACTTGAGCATGGAAGAGGATCACGTCACAGATTTGATTGACAGTACAAGTAGGAGTACAGGAATGCTGAGAGGGAATTGTAGAACACATGGAAGGAAAGAAAAAAAGTTAATTTTCTCACTATAGATGCCCTTTAAAGTCCACAAATAATCAATTTCTTCTTGTCCAGCTGTTCACCATTTCTCAACCATTTCTACCTGCCATTAACCCATTAAAGGGTTTCTCCACTAAAAAAGTGGACACTTTTTAATATTAATTGAAGACAGTAGATAAAGGAGCTACGCCTTACCTACCATTCTTTAACTAATTAAAACAGGAGCCGACAGACAGGAGTTAAAGGTTGATTGCGCTCCTCTGATTGTTCCTCTTACAGGTCCCGACTACTTCCATGCTCCCTTGTACTATACGTGCATGCATGTATCAATGTATCATTTCAATCGTAAAGGAACTACATTAATCCATAATAATAAAAATATATATATATAAAAATATATATGTGTATATTTTAATGGCTTGTTTTAAACCAAATATATGTTTCTTTATATAACAACTTCTAGAGAGTTTAATGTACATGTAAATTTCGATACATAGTGACTTTTTTTGCGCTTGCATATTTAAGCAATAAGCTATATGATTATGTTCCCTAGTTAATGGAAATCATAAATCTAGTAAAATAAATTTAAAAGCAGACACAACATAAAATTGCTGGAATATTTTTGTATTAGAACAACTACCTTTGTGTTTGTTCACCAATGTAACCATGATTTTCTTGTGTATTTTTATTGCAAAATATGTATGGGAAATGTCTCAATTGAAAGGACAGAATTAGTCATGATTTTTAGATTCAAGAACAGCTAGCAGGCTATAAAGTACCACATTAGAACATGTTTCCCCATCTAATTACTGATTTAACGTGTGATTCTATTACTTATTTTTATTTTATTTTCATTCCTGTTAAACTTATATTATTGCTATCTTAAAAGAGTAAAGCAAACGCAATGTTTCTGTGGTGAAATTTCACAAGATAAATGCACATCTATGACTGGATAGTAAATGTAGAATATATTTTTTTAGTCTTTACATTTTTTTCAGTTTAAGCGATTTAATGAGGGTAATATAAAATGCATAGGTTTTTGAGAAAGCCATTTTGAATAATTGTTAAATCCTTTGCAGGCCTCTTAATAGGAAGTCCTGTTTCCCTTTAAAAGCAAAAAGACTATTATGTTCTCCAGTGGAAAGTTTGCACATTGTATTTCTTTTGTGATGTGCAGTTAAACATGTGGCACTTTAATTTCCCTTTCTTTGAAAGGGAGTTTGCCCATCTGGTAAAATTCTGCTGATCAGCATTTATGATGAAAGTTGAAAAAAATGTAAAGTTGAAAGATTAAAGTATATAGTAAAAGCAACAAATTGGAACTACTTGGAGTGTGGTTAAATAATGTTCCTAAGAAGGAACAGAAACTTTGAGAAACTTTTAGAATATAAAATAATTTTAAATATAAGTAAAACATTTATCACGTTTCAAAATTGTACACACAAAATTAACAAAACAGGACCAGGAATCAGTCAGAATGTAATAATTTGTCACATGGTCATATATAGCAATTGAGCCATTTTAGTTTATAGCCAAGTGTACTGATAGCCAACAGGCATTTGGCATGTTATGGAACGAAACTTGCCAAAATCAACTAGCAGTCTGGTTATTATTAAAGTTTTCTTTAACACAATATTTTATTCTTTTTTGAAATGGACAATATAAATATACAATACAAAAATATAATACCTTATTAATTCCCAGAAGTTTATTAATATATACAGGAAATCTAAAGCATATCATAAATGCCTGGTGTTTCCAGTTGATGCAACAACAAAATGATTGGATTATCTACATATATAAAATTCAATGTATGTATGTACGTATGTATGTATGTTTGTATGTTCCAGAAATACTTCCAAACGGCTGGGACAATTTTCATGAGACTTGGTATACTTATATTTAAAGGGCATGTCCACCCCCAAAACTAAAATGTAACCCCTTACTGGCCACATCAAGTAGTTTAAAACAATCCTTACCTTACATTCCTGCTCAAAATAGTTCCCCTGCTGTGCCCCTCCAAAGTCCAGGAAACTGCTGTGTAGGAGCAGTGTGTGACTCATGCTGTGCCTGAGACTTCCTCAACCTCATCAAGGTTGAGGCATGCTCAGTGCAGCCCTCCCTGCCTCTCAGCCAATCACGGACGCGGCTGCCGGTCCCGCCCCCTGCTTTCAATTCCATGCAGCAGAGGGCCTGAACACTGCAGCGGAGGAGAGAGGGCAGGTAAGTAAGAATCGGGGGACTTTCTAACAATTATATTAATGCGGTTGGGGCTGGGGGAGCATGCCCTACCACATATCAAAAGTTAAATTTTGGGGTGGACATGCCCTTTAAGGACCTTGAAAAAAGCATAGGCTATTTTACAACTTTTAAAAATGCCCTTGTAACCCCTTTTAAAGACATTTTTAAGTTAATTAACCTGTGTGCTGCCATCTGGTGAGGAATTAAGTGAATCAACTTAATTGCACACCTAAATGTCATAGATGTTTAATTTTAACAAACATCTATATTTTATATTGAGTCTGACAAGATTAATAAAGAACAATTGAAGATATGCACAATGTATGCCAAGTGCATTGGGTTGGGTTCACACAGATTTATAAAGAGCATAATTTGCCACAAAGGAGCCATTTTGTGATCTTGTATAAGAATATTTAGTTCTAGAAGGGACTGTGAAGATAACTTATGAAATATACCATATTGACTATGTTTGTCACATTCTTAATAGAACATTAGATACTGACTAGATATTAACTAAATACTGATGTTATAAAGTTAAAGGGCAAGTCCACCCCTCCAACAAAAATTGGCAGACCCTCAAAAACCTAGAACTCGCTTCCTTTGAAATCGGCCCCTTGCTGCCTTCAGCTTGTCTCCCGTGCCTGTTTAGTGCATGGAAGCAAGCAGAAGGCACTCAACTGGCAGCCATGACATTAATTAGCTGAGACGTCTGTCTAGGTTTTGGGGGTGAAGTTACATTTTTTGTTGGGGGGTTGGACATGCCTTTTAAAGTGATAAGCCTTTTTTATGTGCTATAATTTAATGGTATGAGGAAAATAAATAGGATGAATATTTTTTTAAATTAATATGCCTTTATAGAGAGAGTGTATCAGAGTGTTACAGTTCAGACCTTTCTTTTCCTTTTTCTTTCTTTTCACCTCCTCTACTAAGAACATTACAATATATCTAGTGGGGACTAAGCAGCACTGTCGCGAAGTTCCGTAAGTGCCGTGAAAGGAGACAGAGGAATTGGTGGGGGACCAGAGAAGAGTTAAGAAGCTCCGGGGACTGACAAAAAGTAATTGTGTATTCCCCATAACTTCCCTGTAATAAATGGCCGGGAGGCCGGGGTACTTACAAGTACGCTTTTAGGAGGAGGCAGATAGTCCGGAACATGCAGGACACAGAGGCTGCTGAGAACAGAGGGCTGGATTCTGGAACAAGGTGCTGCTGGGAACTGTAGGCGGAATGCTGGAACAAGGTGCTGCTGGGAACTGTAGGCGGAATGCTGGAACAAGGTGCTGAAGAACTGGAACCAGCAAGGTAGGTCACAGGAGCAGGCAAGGTAGGTAGTCTCAGGAGCGGGGAAGGTAAGTAGTTGGAGCAGGCTGAATACTGGAACAAGGTGCTGAAGAACTGGAACCGGCAAGGTCGGTCACAGGAGCAGGCAAGGAAGGTAGTCTCAGGAGCGGGTATGGTAAGTAGTGGAGCAGGCTGAATACTAAACAAGGTGCTGAGAACGGAACCAGCAAGGTAGGTCACAGGAGCAGGCAAGTAGTTAGTCTCAGGAACGGGGAAGGTAAGTAATTGGAGCAGGCTGAATACTGGAACAAGGTGCTGAAGACTGGAACCAGCAAGGTAGGTCACAGGAGCAGGCAAGGTAGGTAGTCTCAGGAATGGAAGGTAGTATCAGAGCAGGTCCAAAGGAGGTAAGTACAGGGAACAGGGTGTTGCTAACGCTACTATAGGGCACCGGGTCCGAGGACACCGTTTTTTAAATCCTCGCGCCGCCCGGCGTGTCGGCGTCGCGAGTGCGGGCGGGACCGGAGCGGCAGGTACGTTCGTGACGGTACCCCCCCCTTACGGGGGGCCACAGGAACCAACGGGCCAGGTTTCCCTGGAAAACTCCTGTGAAAAGCTCTGACTAGATGAGGAGCATGCAAATCTGAGTGTTTAATCCAAGCTCTTTCTTCCGGACCAAAACCTTTCCAATGGACCAAATACTGAAGAGATCTCCTCACGAATCTAGAGTACAAGATTTTCTCAACCTCGAACTCCTGCTGACTAGGAGGAACAGGAGGTAGTAAAGATGTGGAATACTGATTAGCAACGCTGGTTTGATGAGAGAAACATGAAACACGTTAGGAATCCAATGCTGGAAGGAAGTTGAAGGCGAACAGCCACTGGCCGACAATTCCAGGATAGGAAAAGGACCAATAAATTTGGGTCCCAGTTTGGAGGAAGGAACCCGTAGATTAATATGAGCAGAGGAGAGCCACACTTTATCTCCAACCGAATAAGCTGGGGGTTCTCTACGTCTCCTATCTGCTGCAGTTTTTTGTACCAGGGCAGATTTCTGAAGGCTGATTTCCGTAGCATGCCAGATATCGGTCATCTGGGCCACAGAGTCATTGGCAGCGGGTACATGTGTGAAAAGAAAATATTGAGGAAAACATCTAGGATTCGTCCCCAAGACCACTAAAAAAGGAGATTTCCCAGTAAAAGCATGAGGTGAATTGTTATGGGCAAACTCAGCCCAACAGAAGTCAGCCCAATCATCATGAGTATAGAAATGTAACAACGAAGATATTGTTCCAAAGACTGGTTAGTGCGTTCAGTAGCCCCATTGGACTGTGGATGGTAAGCCGAGGAAAATTGTAACTTGTATGTTCATGGACTTCATGGACAAAGTGCTCTCCAAATTTGGAAACAAATTGAGTACCTCTGTCAGATCCAATTTCAAAGGGAGTCCATGAAAGCGGAAGATATTGTGAAATAAATAGTTGACTAACTCCGTCGAAGATGGTAGTTTGGGGAAGGGCATTTTGCTAAAGCGGCTACTGTCACCCATATAACCGTGTTTTTTTGGAAGGGAAGTTCAACAATAAAGTCCATGGATAGATGGTTCCAGGTCTGGACGGAATGGGGAGGGGTTGAAGAAGACCACAGGGGAGGGTTCTAGAAGATTTGGATTGAGCACAGCTGGTACACACTTGAATAAAGTCTTTAACATCTTTTCTCATTTTGGGCCACCAAAGGGAACGGGCAAGAATATTAAAAGTTTTGTTAACACTGGGATGCCCGGCTTGCTTGGAACAGTGAGTATGAAGAAGTATAGTTTTCCGAAGTGAAACAGGAACAAAGATTTTGCCAAGGGTGTGTCTGGAGGAGCAGAATCTTGAGCGGCTTGGATCTTGGAACAAAGTTGAGGAGATATAGAGGCCAGATTTTAGTGGTTGGAATAATGGAGCCCTTATCTTCATTAATACAGTCGGAAGCAACAAATGATCTGGAAAGGGCATCAGCTTCTTGTTTTTGGAACCAGGTTGGTAAGTGATAACAAGTTGAATTGGGAAAGAAATAAGACCCACCGTGCTTGACGGGATTTAACCTTTTAAGATTCTGGATGTATTCGAGGTTTTTATGGTCAGTAAGTGGTGATAGGTACAAGGTGCCTTCCAATAGATGACGACACTCCTCGAGGGCCAGCTTGATGGCAAGAAGTTCCCTATTTCCAACATCATAATTTCGCTCGTTGGGTAGAAACTTCTTAGAGAAATACACAGGGATGGAGTTTCCTTTTAGGGCCTTGTCTTTGGGAAAGGACAGCTGCCCAAGTCCGAGGCATCAACTTCGATGTAAAGGGAAGACTAGGATCTGGATGTACTAGAACAGGAGCATCAGCAAGGCCTCCTTGAGTCTTTAAAAACGGCTTCGGCTTCGGGGCTGCAGGGGTCCATGAATGAGGCTTACCACCTTTACTGATGAGGGCTAATATCTGAGAATTATTGAAGAGAACCCTTGAATGAATTGTCTGTAATAATTGGCAAACCAATGAACCTTTGAATAGCTTGGTTCCCATAGGAAGAGACCAATCTTGGATGGCCGAAACTTAACAGGATCCATCTGGAACCCTTGTGCAGATACGATGTAGCCCAGGAAGGGTACTTGCACACTCAAACAGCACACTTTTCCAGTTTGGCATATAGGCTATTCTTTCCCAGACGTAGTAACACCTGTTTAACATGGATGCGGTGAGAGGCAGATCTTGAGAAAAGATTAAAATGTCATCGAGATATACTACTACAGAGATTCCCAACTATCCCGGAAAATGTAATTTACAAATTCTTGGAACACCACTGGAGCATTAACAAGCCAAAGGGCATTACGAGATTTCGTAGTGACCGTCCCTAGTGTTAAAGGCGGTCTTCCACTCGTCACCTTTGCGATATGGATCAGATTGTATGCCCCCCGAAGATCCATTTTGGTAAATATTTTAGCCCCTTTTATCTGGTCAAACAGTTCAGAATGAGGGAAGAGATACCGATTCTTTATTGTGATTTTATTTACCCACGGAAGTCGATGCAGGGTCGTAAACCTCCGTCTTTTTTTTCAACAAAAAAGAACCCAGCACCAGCAGGGGAAGTGGAAGGTTGTATGAAACCCCTTGACAAATGTTCAGTAATGTACTCTTTCATGGCTAGAGTTTCCAAGGGAGACAATGGGTATGTGCGTCCGGAGGCATAGTACCTGAGAGAAGATCGATGGGGCAATTGTAGGATCGTGCGGTGGTAGCTTCTCAGCTCGCTTTTTACAACACATCAAGAAATCATGATAACATTCAGGGAGGTTTTTCTCAGATTTATTTTACAGGTAATGGTAGTGCAATGAGTAGAAAGGCAATTTTTGAACAGAAAGGACTCCAAGACTTAGTTCATGTTTAGACCAATCTATAACAGGGTTGTGTAATCTGCCCACCGAAGGCCGAGAATTGGGGAGCAGAAGCTTTGGATGACAAGAAAAGATAAAGTTTCTTGGTGAAATATGCCAATGCGGAATAGGACTTCATATGTAGATTTGGAGATAATTCAGAAGCCAACGGGTTATTGTCAATAGCCAAAACTCGAAGAGGTTTGCTGCAAGTGAGGAGAGGAAGCCCCAATTGTGCTGCATAGGTAGAATCAAGGAAATTTTCCAGCTGCACCAGAATCGACAAGGCCTGGGAGGAAAAAGTTTTACCATTACAAGTGATAGTAGCGGGTAGAAAGAGTTCAGTGGTTCAAATTTGGCGGAGACTTAACGTTACCTAGAAGGAGCTCCTCCTTAACTTCTAGGTCCTGGATTTTTCCCCACTTCTGGGGACAATTCCTTACAAATTGTCCTTGCCCAGCACAATAGACATCCATTGGTACGTCGGCGTGATTTTTCCTCGGGAATAGATGAGTGGCCGCCAATTTGCATCGGCTCTTTACCCGAAGATATGGGTTGCGGAAAGGTCAGAGCAGGCCTAGGAAGGTCTTAGGAGGCTGAACGGGCTGCAGACCTTTCTGCCTGCCGTTCACAGAAAGCGGGCATCAATCTGGATGCATAGTGTAATCAAGTCTTCCAATGGGACGTATTCCCTAGATACCAATTCTTCCTTGAGGCGATCAAGAGTCCCTGCCAAAAGGCTGCAGTAAGTGCCTCATTGTTCCAAGAAGTCTCCCAGTAAGGGTACGAAATTCAATAGCATATTGACCCACGGAACAAGACCCTTGGCGGAGCTGCATCAAACGGGAGGAGGCAGCAGAGGTTCTTCCTGGAGCATCGAAGACTCCATACAAGATTTTAGATGCCCCTGTAAGAAACAGTTATATAATTCTGTTAAATGTTATCCTTTTCTAAACTGTGTTAAATGTAAGGTAAATGTGTGTCTGTATTGTTTTGATGATAGCCTCTTTAAGAGATCAGCCAAAGGGCTGAAGTGACACGCCCCCAGGTGTGCTCTGTGTGGTTGGGGGATCCAGAGGAAGAGAGAGAGACAGGGGCCATTGTTGTTTTGGCAGAATCAGGAAAGGTTTTCATGTGCTGTGTATGAACTCTATGGATTGCCAATAAAGGAGACAGCAGAACAGAGTAAAGTGACTATGTATTCAGGAAAGCCAAGCTAAAAGGGACTGTGTGTAGTAGCTGATTGGAAGAGAACTGTGTGGATTGCTGCTAATAGTAAGAGACTCACAGTGCTGTCGAGGTACCGGCCAGTAACTGTAAAATCCTGGAGTATATCACACCCCAACATCCCACAGGATGACTAGAATATCAAAGGATATTGCCATTGAACTTCTTCACAACCCATCCGGTTCCCAACCGGCTGTTAAGGTTTCACAGTTACAGGCCTTTGTTCACAAAGAAGGAGACTCAACGGGCCCCACCGCACGCTGCTACAAATTGTAGGTGGTCCACTTGGATCGCTGGGAAATAGAGGGGTGCGCACCCAATTGTTAAGATAGGGTCGTTAGGTCATTTTGTACTGGTGATCATCGAGTGTCCGCACTGCAAATACGACATAAAGACAAAAGGAAACAATATGTAAAACCGGTCTTGTACTGTTGTGTTATATGTACATTTTTGTCTATCTTTCTCACTGTTATACCACCATTAACCTGCCTTCTTCATTTCTGAGTAAATGCAATTTTCTTAAATTTGAGTATCGTGTGCGCATTCTTTTCTGGTAACGGAACCAAACCACCTGCCTTGCCCTCGGTTTACAAATTGGCGTAGTCGGCAGGAGCCAAAATGGACGGCGACACGCCTGGTAGAAGGGAAGGTGCTGAAGGAAAAATGCCAGCAGGGGCTGTAATGAGTCAGTTAAATTTGATGGCAATAACATGTCTGTGAGTGTGTGGGCAGAACAGATGCGAATGGTACAACGCATGTACCAACTACACCAAGGTACTAGTAGAGTTAGCCATATTGGATTGTTGCAAGGAGATGCCAAGACCACGTGATATTACGGCCTTAGAACAAAGAAAGACATTTGATCAAGTGGTACAGATTCTAAAACCATTTTATGGTGAAACTGCATTGCTGGGGTCTCTGCAGGCTCGGTTTTTCCAAAGAGTACAACGAGAGCATGAAAGTCTCCCCCAATAGGCAAATGCTCTACAAGAACTGCTCCGAGATATCCAAGGAAGGAGAGAGGGGGGTCCACCAGCCTTCTCTAACCCTGATAGGACTCTTCGTGACCAGTTTGTTTTGGGGATTCGTGACGGCAGTTTTGACTATTGCCATGCAGGATTTCATACGACGGGAACCAATGCTAAATTTCATGATATACATAGGTAGAAGCCATCTCACTGCCAATAGTATGTTCTTAAAACTGCGCACTATAGTTGGAGTCACTCGTCGGCGGAGTTAAGTTAGCTCGGGCCCAAAACAGTAGAAAAAGGGATGGTTAAAGTGATACTTACTGTAATGCAGAAATTGCAAGAGCAAATGGAACGCCTACAACCAGTTTGTAATGAGAAACAATGAAATTTCAGGCCTCCAGCAGACCAGGAAGACAGGGAGGGTCGTTCCCATCAAGAAAGTCAGAGTCCCCCACAGCCCTGCTGGAAGGAGAGAGATAGGACTTACCAAAGGGTCTGAATAATTCAGTACAACCCTCAGGAGAGACTGACAGGCTTACCGAAGGGGCCCTAACCAAAGGCCTGACCGCTGGAGACACGTTGCTGGAGCGTGGACGTATGGGCCACATTGCAGCTAGATGTCCAGGCAGCGACAAGTTTATGAGAGACCGCCGTTAAACTAAAGTCCCCTACTGCTGTAGGGCACGTAGTGGGGAAATGAAAAAGGAAACTGCGAGAGGAGATGCCCTAATGAGGACCTAATCGCTGAAAGTCCCATCATACAGATGGAATTGAAAGTATTCCGGTTACCGCAATGGTTTATACGGGTTCCAAGTGACGACCCTGAGCAAAGACTGTTATGAACAGTATTTCCAGCGGCATATGAAATATGTCCCCATACGTTTGTACGAGTGGTTGCAGCTAATCAGTTACCATTGCCCGTGGTGGGTGTGGCCTGGATGAATGTCCAGTTTATTCGGTCAAGATTTAGGCAAGAAAGGTATGTGTGTGGTACAGGAAACACATGAAGTAAAGGTCCCTGTCATTTTGGGATGAATGTGTTAAAAGAATTGGATCGGATTTTCTGAAAAGGGAGTGTCATGTATTGGAAGAAACCACCAGCCATCGTCCTACTCAGACAGCATTCCAGCAGCTGGACATGTGGCTTACAGAAAAGCCAAGATACACAACGCCCTCTGGCTCGAATTTTGGTTCCTTGGCATACCAAAGTTACACTGCCACCCAGTCGCGAGACGATAATGTCCATGCCTGTAGGCACTTGCCGGAAATTAGAAGGTATAGCTGTATTGATAGAGCAGTGAAGACAGCCGAGGGGGGTGTTGATCCACTAGTAGCCAGGTCATTGGCAGTAGTCCGCCATGGGAGAGTACTACTCTGTGTACACCCAGAACAAGAGTGTCAATCTAGCCCCAGGGAGGTTGCTGGCTAATCTTTATGTGACTCCAGAACAAGTAAAGAAAGTGACCCAGATGCAGTTGGAGCCTGCTGAAGGAGATGAGTGGTCGGTAACCGTGTCTATGGGGGGAGATGGGAGCTCTTCTCCTGAATGGAATGGCGGTGCGATTCGGGAGCAGATGAAGGTTGAGACTTCTTCGTTCTCTCTAGAACAGGTCCGAAAAATAGACAAATTGTTGTGGAACCACCGCGCAGTCTTTGCACGTTATGCTGAAGACTTTGGATGTACCACAGGAATCTTTCATGAGATACCCACCAGGGCGCTCCTCCGATTAGGGAACGCTATGGATAAATTCCTCCGAAGATGTATCAGGAGGTGAAACAACGTTGACACAGATGTTGCAGGTGGGGATCATTCAAGAAAGCCAAAGCCTTGGGCGGCTCCGGTGTGTATGGTTAAGAAAGGATGGGTCCATTCGTTTTTGCGTGGACTACAGGAAGTTAAATGCCTGCACTGTGCGAGACTCCTACCCCTTACCCCGGATTGAGAGTCCCTCTCAGCACTAAGAAGAGCTCCTACTTCTCCTCACTAACCTGGCTAGTGGGTATTGGCAGGTGCCGATGGCTGAGATAAGTAGAAGACCGCTTTCATCTCTGCCCATGGGGCTATATGAATTTAAACCGGATGCCCTTTGGGCTGACGAATGCGCCTGGAACTTTTCAACGATTATGGAGAAATGTCTTGGTGATTTTAACTTTGAGTTTACTCTCCATCTATCTGGATGACATTATAGTGTACTCTGCAACTTTTGAAGATCCTCTATCAGTTGGGACAAGTATTTCAACGATTGGGGAACCATGGGCTTAAATTGAAACCCAGTAAGTGTCGGTTGTTTCAATCTGAAATTGATTACCGGGTCATCGTATGGCAGGAGAAGGGGTGCGACCGTCGAGGGATAAGATAGCGACTGTTCAAGATTGGCCGACACCAACTACCCTGCCAGAAGTGAGGCATTCCTTGATTGGCCGGTTACTATCGACGGTTTATTAAGGATTTCGCTAGGATAGCAGCACCACTTAATGCTCTCCTGCGAGGCACATCTGGCGGTCCGAAGAGCCGGCCTGTGAAATGGGGACCTGAACAAGAACAGCCTTCTGGGCATTGAAGGATCTTTGACAACAGCCCCAATCTTAGCATATGCTGACTATAGATTGCCATTTCAGCTATATCCGGATGCAAGTCTGTATGGTCTTGGAGCGGTGCTTTCTCAGGTTCAGGATGGCCAGGAACGTGTTATAGCGTATGCTAGCCAGTCTTTGCGAGATTCCGAAAAAACCCAGAAAATTACAGTTCATTCAAGTTAGACTCTTAGCGCTGGTATGGGCTATGACTGAAAAGTTCTCAGAATATGACCGGGGCTGAAGTCTTAGTACTGACTGACAAACCCTTAGCTCACGTGAAAATGCTAGGCTAGCTTTGGAGCAGAGGTGGATGGCCCATGTCTAAGTTCAATTACCGCATTAAGTACCTGTCCAAGACAGAAAACCAGAACGCTGATGGACTTTCCAGGGTACTACCCAGCTCCCCACTGAAGATGTGGATCATGAATTAGAGCATGTGGAGGTGCCTGACTTTAGCAAATTTTCTCGTCTGGGTCGCTGCAATTCAGTGTGCGGTGCAGGGGACTGAGATGGTTCCCTTCTTTGGCCCCTCACGACAAGAATGGACACGGATACAGCATGCGCATGAGGGGTTGGCAAAAATGATCAAGTATGTTGAGGAAGGAAAGAAGCCCTGTATGGAGGAAAGAGAACGATTGACACGGAAATGTTATCAGTTCTGAGCCAGTGGGAAAAGCTAGAGATGAAGAATGGAGTGCTATGCAGGAAGGTCTACCTTCCTTTTGAAATCGATATTCGTTTACAAATTTGGTGCCTAGTGAATTAGCTCAGTCATTGCTCTTGAGGCTCGTACTACATTTTGGTCACAAAAAGACCTTTCATTGTGCAGCGACTGATTTATTGCCCTGGTCTCCACCACATGGTAGAAGAAGTATGCCGCAGCTTGTCGAACTTGTGAGATTCATAAAGCAGGGAACAGAGAGCTCCTCTGCAGACCATAGTGACCCGGAACCTTTGGAGATTGTTATGATAGATTATCTAATGTGGGCCCATCCAACACGGCCACAGTATTGCCTCGTAATGGTGGACCACTTTACCAAATTTGCGTTCGTAACCGCCACCAAGGACCAGACAGCTGAGTCGGCCCGCTGCGGCTCTATGCCAAGATTTCATCAGTAACGGATGTCCGCAACTCATCACTCCGACCAGGTGCCTGCTTTAGGGACATGTAATGAAGGAGTTCAACATATTATGGGATAAAGAAGTTGCACACAACTCCATATCACCCACAAGGAAATGGGGCCTGTGAATGCTTCAATAGGACTCTGTTACAGATGGTGCGAACTCTGGAGGAGGACAAGAAATTACAGTGGCCTCAGTTCTTGTCTGAGATGGTGTGGGCCTATAACAATCAGGTACATTCAACGACAGGGTATTCCCCGTATGCTCTCCTCTTTGGGAGGTCTGGTAGGAGTGTTGAGGAGTTACAGTTAAATGACATGGATGGGTTCCCTCCAAGAGATCTGACATCCTGGGTGCGGACGCACTGGCAGAAGCTAGAGACGGTCCATCGATTAGCATGGCAGCGTTCCACTACAACCAGGTGACCTGGTGCTGGTACGTGCCAAGAAGCTTTGTGGAAAATTGGAAAGTAAATGGGAGGCTGTACCATATCGTGTTGTCAGCTGCAAGTATGCGGATGGGCCAGTGTATGAAGTCCAGAAAGAAGGGACTGAGTGAATTCGAGTCCTTCATCGGAATATGCTGAGCCCGTGTCTATCTGAATAGATAACTTGTGATAAAACTGTTAATGTCAAAGAGTTTCCACATCGGGAGACTAGTGGTATTGAATGGGCCTCGATGATGAGGAGGATGATGATGATGGTGATTGTTGGCCGCTCCCTGCTCCTGAGGATGTTTCACTTATGACTACTGTGCCTTCAGCCTGTGCTTCTACTAGTGTAGAACCTGCTGGTCCTTCACAACCCATAGCTGCCGTGCCTCAAATACCCCAGCAACCTAAGATGTACCACTAAGACCAAATGCTGGTATTCCTCCGTGCGGATGCACAGAATGAGTTTGTTTGGCCTGCTATACAATAACTGTTATCATTTTTCAGTCATTGACAGGGACTGCCAATATTAAAGTGGGGGGGAATATGTAAGAAACAGTTATATAATTCTGTTAAATGTTATCCTGTTCTAAACTGTGTTAAATGTAAGGTAAATGTGTGTCTGTATTGTTTTGATGATCAGCCAAAGGGCTGAAGTGACATGCCCCCGGTGTGCTCTGTGGTGGGTGGGGGATGCAGGAAGGAGAGAGAGTCAGGGGCCATTGTTGTTTTGGCAGAATCAGGAAAGGTTTTTATGTGCTGTGTAAACTCTATGGATTGCCAATAAAGGAGACAGCAGAACAGAGTTAAAAGTGACTGTGTATTCAGGAAGAGCCAACTAAAAAGGGACTGTGGTGTAGTAGCTGATTGGAAAGAACTGTGTGGATTGCTGCTAATAGTAAGAGACTCACAGTGCTGTCGAGGTACCGGACAGTAACTGTAAAATCCTGGAGTATATCACACCCCAACATCCCACAGGATGACTAGAATATCAAAGATATCTGCCATTGAACTTCTTCACAACCCATCCGGTTCCCACCCTGCTGATTAAGGTTTCACGTTACAGGCCTTGTGTGTTCACAGAAGAAGGAACGTCACGGGCCCCACCACGCACGTGCTACAATGTAAGTGGTCCACTTGGATTGCTGGGAAATGAAGGGGTGTGCACCCAATTGTTAAGATAGGTCAGTTAGGGTCATTTTGTACTGGTGATCATCGAGTGTCCGCACTGCAAATACGGACATAAGGAAACGAAAAAGGAAAACAATATTGTAAAACCGGTCTTGTACTGTTTGTGTTATATGTACATTTTTGTCTATCTTTCTCACTGTTATACCACCATTAACCTGCCTTCTTCATTTCTGAGTAAATGCAATTTTCTTAAATTTAGTATCGTGTGCGCATTCTTTTCTGGTAACGGAATCAAACCACCTGCCTTTACACCCCACACACACATAAAATCGGTTTGGTGCAGTTCAACCTAACCCGGAAATTATAGATCACAAAAAATGTTACCTCATGTTTCATTTTACTTAAACCTGGGGGCATCTTTGGAAGGTTTAAGTAAAACGAAAATGTGGTTTGTGGGGCTGAACTTTGTGTGGTAACATTTTTATGGATGGACATGCCTGCAGGGGACCTGGAAGGGGCCCCATTTGGCTCTGGGCCCCATAGCAACTGCTATGGTTGCTATAGTGATTCCTACACCCCTGGTCTTGACCACTCCAAGGAACTTGTGCTTCACTATGGTGTTGAGCAGAAAAGCTCTGGCTCCGGGGCCTTTATGGTGCCCATTCAATAGAGGACATTTCTTGTTGTTTTTATATGAATAGTAGGCAACACTTCCAGATATTTGCTCCAGATATACCAAACTGATAGATAATTATCCAAAACAACCTAGTGTTGTAATAAATCTATCAAGTGCTTCAACAAAGTATTAGTTTAGGCTATGTGTCACTTATAGACCCTGGATTTGATAAGATTTCTTTATTTTTTTTTTTAACTCCTTTGTTCCTTTTTCTATTGTACAAAACCCTGAAATTTAGGGCCCTATTTATAAAAGATCGGCATCTTTATGGTAAAATACAGATCGTTATCGTAAAATAACAACCGTTATTTACCGATAACGACCGTTATTTACGATAACGACCGGTATTTACCGATAACGACCGTTATTTACCAATAACGACCGGTATTTAACGATATCGGTAAATACCGTCGTTATCGGTAAATACCGGTCGTTTTCGGTAAATACGGTCGTTATGTTTCCGATAACGATCAGTATTTTACGATAACGATGCCGATCTTTTATAAATAGGGCTCTTAGAGTGTGTTTTATATTCACTGTATCCACACATAGCTTAGGGTTTACATTTTTTGTTGTTTGGCTTTGGGGGTTGTTTTACTGTGGTGGGGCTATTCGTATTTTCACCTGTTTTACTTTATAAATATTTTACACCACTGAGTCCTATGGCAAATCAAGTAATCTTTCAAACCAGCTGCCTGTGCAGACAGTCACAACAGATGGTTCTGGACAGACTAACAGACTTATTTATTGCAGCAGCAATTCATAATCTTTTGTACTTCACTCTCCTATGTATGACTTTAAAGGGGAACCGTGGTCCAAAAATAACTTTAGGTAAATTGATAGGAATTGCTTTCCTGAGAATTTTTGCAATTTATTTTCATTGTTTTGCATAGTTTTGAAGATATCTACATTTTTGTGTATGATATGGCAGCAGCATCACCAGGTCCCCTGCACTTCCTGCTCCCTGCTCTGAAACCATGTCAGTCAATCTGCCCTGTGTCTCCTCCTCCCCTTTGCAGCCCCCCTGGTCCCTCCCACTCATGGACCCCATGATCCCTCCTCTTGGCCTATTCTCTTACAGCCCCACGTGACCCGCCAACCCATGGGAGCCTAATCCCCGCCCACTCACAGGTGCATAAGCCTCCCTCACTCGTGGGTGCACAAGCCCCGCCCACTAGCAGGTACATAACCCCCGCCCACTCGCAGGGTTGCCGTGGGCCACTCAGACCCCCCAGAGTGAGCCACTCAGACCCCCCAGAGTGAGAACTCTGCCTGAAAAGGCTGTTTTCACATAGTGGGAAAGAAGGGCTGTAGATTACCTTACCTACTTTGTCACTACTTCACACAGCAGAGAGGAGGAGAGACTTCCTGTCTCTCTCACACACTGAAGGAGTCTGAGGCTGTGCTCGCCGGGGGCACTGTGTAGGAGAAGCCCTATGAATGTCACATGTCAGCCTCCCACCCATTAACTTTCTGGTCAGTCATTTCTTTTTATCTTGGGCTGTGGAGCACATAGAGAGGCGGTTGATGGCTTGTTTTAAAGGTAGGAAACTGGCCTTTAATTTAAACTTGTCCCCTTTAAAAGGACTGTCCACCCCTCTCTAGAAAAATCTGTATATTGTAGATTACCCCCCAAAAGCAGGAGATTGTTTTATAGAAAATGCTGAAATCGGCTCCCAACCAGAGATATTATACTTACAAGCTCCTCTATCCTCCGCCACTTCCAGTTTCCTCACTCAGTCTTCACTGTGGCTGCTGTGTTTTTGTTCTTGAGTAGCCACAATGGAGACTACTCCAGGAAGGCAGTCAGTAATTGGCTGTGATGTCACTGTCATGGCTGACACTGTCTGCCTTACCCGAAAGGGCAGAGTCACGGCGGAGGATCGAGGAGGAGCATGTAAGTATAATAACTCTGTCTTGGAGCCAATTTAAACATTTTCTATAAAACGATCATCTGCTTTTGGGGGGTAAGATACAATACATAGATTTTTATAGAGAGGGGTGGACCTTTCCTTTAATGCCAGTTACTCATAATACAGCCTCAGCTACTATTTTAAATTTCTTCACTTTTTGTGAAATGTAACATTGTTGTGTTGTAAACAAATATGAAAATGATCACAGTTGCATAACTACTTAAAAATTATCTATAAGGCTGGGTACAAACCATAAGATATTTTTGGCCAACCAACCGATAGTGACCGACCGATAGTGATATAGCAATATCGCATGGTGTTGGGTGGCCAGCCACAACTGAACTCGGTCGCCCTTTCATCTGTATTGGGACTGTTGGTAAATCACAGTCGATCGTGCCATTCCCTATTTGACCACATGATCGGTCACGCAAACTCTTGGGCATGGCCAATAGTAGTGAACGCTCTGTCGGTACAAAAACTTTGCTGGTGTGTATCCAGCTTAAAACCTCAGCCAAGTAAAATCCTGCATAACTTTTAAAGGAGAACTGTTGGCCTTCAAACCATCAACCACTCTCATGTGCTCCACAGCCCAAGTATAAAGAAATTACAGATCAGAAAGTTAATGGGTGGGAGGCTGACATGTGACATTCCTAAGGCTGCTCCTCCACCTCGCTGCTGGCGAACACAGCCTCAGACTTCAGTGACAGGACAGAAGACAGGAAGTCCCTCCCCCCGCCCTGCTGGGTGAAGATCCCCACCACTCTCCCACTGTGTGAGAACAGCTTTTCAGGCAGAGTTCTCACTCTGCCTGAAAAGGCTGTTTTCACAGTTTTCTGTTGGGGGGGTCTGAGTGTCCCACGGCACCCGCGAGGTGGTGGGGCCATGGCACCCGTTAGGGCCACACGCACCCACGAGGGCCACATGGGGCTGTAAGGGAAGTGGCCAAGGGGGGCCTGCAAATGGAGGGGCCATGGGGTCCATAAGTGGGAGGGACCAGGGTGGCTTGCAAGAGGAGGGGGGCTGCAAGGGGAGGAGGAAACACAGGGCAGATTGACTGTCCTCTACTGACATGGTTTCAGAGCATAAAGCAGGAAGTGCAGGGGACCTGGTGATGCTGCTGCCATATCACACACAAAAATTTAAATATCTTCAAAACTATGCAAAATAAACAATGAAAATAAATTGGAAAAATTCTCAGGAGAGCAATTCCTATCAATTTACCGTAACTTATGTTACGACCACACTTCCCATTTAAATACAAACATTGATATATTATGAATGATTATATACATATCTTGTCCTATGATTTCATTACCATGATCTAAAGAATAAAATAGGAAATTGGTTTCAGCAGATTTTGATCTGTATTTGTGCAAGAATCAGCATAATAATGCTCTTATCTAAAATGGGGGTTTCTATTGTAAAAAAGATTAAGCAGAACACAGGAAATACATTTTGTTCACTATAATATCATGCTATGAAAATGTGTTTTAGTGGAATTTAGTACTATAACTATTTTTCTTTGCAAAAACCTGAGGAAATCCCAGAACATGTGTGCAGCATGACACATTAAAACACTCTAATATTCACAAAACTCAGCATCCATGACTCTTATTGGACATTTTATTTAATTTTCTCTACATACAGAATATTGAATTGTTGTTTTATCTATGGGGGCTTGAAAATGATTTTACCCAATATCTGTTTGAGACAGATAAGTGGCCCCAGTTTTTAAGGAAGGGGTGAATTTCCCCTTTACTTCTACTTTGAGTGTTACTTTTTACTGCTAAGATTTTTATTTGATAAAAAAAATACCCCATAACATAGCATAAAATACATGCTATCATTTATAGCAACTGAGAACTTCTGAGAACAAATTTGTCATCATTTGTGCAGAATGAGTAGAACTGTAATCTTCAGACTGTTAAGGGTCCTGGCAGAATTTCATTCGAATATTCTCTTCAGATTCCCATTTCACCACAACAATTTCTTCTGGGGCATCATTTCGATAAGGCATTTCTTCATGCCCCTTTGTTACCCATTGCTATAAGCAAACAATATATCAATCATAAAACAAAATAACAGCATTTCATTTATTTATTTAGTCTATTGCATTTCTCTCATATTATACTAACTGTTGTACATGGCGTTGCCTGTGTACACTTGTGGGAAGAGACAGGCAGAAAAAGAAGTGCACAGTTGGTAATGTACGTCATGTATTTAATAGTTATGAGTTGAGGAGGTGACATTGTTTGAGGGACGTATAGCACATATGTTTATTGCAAAACCTTATATACAACGTTATCAGTTTATCCATTTGGAGCGTAAATATGCAAATGTTGTGGTGAACCCACTCGTGAACATGCTACTTGGAATTTGCCATTGGGAAAACATTTTTATTGCAACTGAATATCGCAGCACTTGAGTGACTGATGGGCGTCAGTGTCTCTGAAGCATGTGATGTGCTGGCTCTTTGTCTGTGTTATTAAAGGGACAGTTCAGTGGAAATTATGAACATTTGTTAAATTGTTAGTATGTGTAATGCATGCTTAGTTATTTTACATATTCTCAAACATTTTGAAAAATCACTAGATTTCATACCCTTTGCTGTTCCCTGCTGTTGACATTACTGAGCTGACATTTCAGGTTCTAAAAGTCCTTCTTCTTCCCTGGATGCACCACATCCTTGGAATGTTCCTAACAGTAATTTCTACTGATTGGCTGTTGGGTGGGTCAAAGATGCTCAGATCTCTACTGAGCAACTGAATCAACCTAGGCGCTGGGTCAAGGGCAAGACCATAATGGTCTCTACTAGGGGTTCTGCAAACAGGAAGTCAGTATTTCGGTTGCATTTATTTATATATATAGACAAAATGCTGAATTGGCAGATTAAGGTCATCTGGATGAAAAAATACTGCTCTTTTTTCTGAAAAGCATATGTACAGTATTTGCACTGAACTTCCCCTTTAAAGCCGGGCTTCATTCTCTTGCGCTGTCTGAGTGTTGTGTGTTTTTATTAAGCGTGCTCAATTTTTTTGCACATTTGTTAGCAGTATGTCACTTTATTTGCACTTTATATTGACTATTAGATCCCAATCAATAATGTTAGTTTCTGGTCCAAATTGAAAGTGCCATGATTTCTTTGTTCTTTTAGTTGTAACTGTCTGTAAAGTGTGTGACATGTGGGCAGTGTGTGTCTGTTTCTTAAGTCCAGGTAATTCCTGTGTAGTCCATAACCCCCAACTGTCCTGGTTTGAATAGGTGGATGGGACATGTCTGCGATGTTGCGGTGGGTGGGGGCACGGCATTCTAGGGTGTGGACAGTCTGGGTCGTGTCTTTGATGTTGTGGTGTCAAGGAGGCTTGGATGTGACATTTGGTGGTCACAATATTTGGGGACATGGCCACGTTATCTCAAAGTGTGGGTGTGGCCGTGCCATTTAGGGGTGTGGATTTGATGTTTGGGGGTGTGCCTGTGATGTTTGGGGCATGGAAAGGATGTTTGTGTATGTGGGTGTGATTTGGGCACAGACCTGGGATGTTTGGGGTGTGGCCATGATGTATGGGGGCAGACCATAATGTTTTGGGGGTTTTGGGGGGGTGACCACCATATAAGGTAGCGTGATCATAACATTTGGGGGCATGGTTGCAATGCATGGCAGTTATCTTTGGGGGCATGGCTTTGATGGTTGGGGTATGAGCATGACCATGATGTTTTGGGGAATGGTCATATTTCAGGAGGCTCTGCTTTAAATTTCTTAGCATGGCAATAACTGCAAATGGGATTCATATCACCAGTAGCAACATAGTCTTTCCAGGGTTTATATTTGTATATAAATGTGATTCATATCAACAATAGTAACATAGTCTTTCCAGGGTTTATATTTGTATATAAATGTGATTCATATCACCAATAGTAACATAGTCTTTCCAGGGATTATATTTGTATATAAATGTGATTCATATCACCAATAGTAACATAGTCTTTCCAGGGTTTATATTTGAAACCTTCCAGGAGCAAATTGTGTTACAGACCTAAAGGGAAATGTCTGGTTCCCTCTGTTATAGAAGCTGTTGTTCTGTGAGTGCAGCTCTCTGAGTTGTGTAGCCGTACATTACACTGTTGGTTGTGCGACTGAAGTGGACTCTGGGCTCTGTGTTGTTGAAGTCGGACAGCACACAGATCCCAGTCCCTTCATCTGAGTTACAGAATTGGGGAATCACACTCTGCAAGTGACGTGCAGGCTTTTTATTGGTCAAATCGGACTTTATGGGAATTGTGGCTGTGTGGTGAGCACATATATACAAGGTTTCTGCTTTATATAGTAGATTATAATGGAAACAAAGTTGCAAATTGCAATATGCACACTCACAGGACTCCTCCAAAGTAGCAAAATAGAAGCTTTATTGAGCCAAGATGTTTCAGCCCTTACAGGCCATCATCAGGATTCAGGACTATATTAAAATGGAATGTATACATTTAAATAAAAATAATCCACAGTTTTTCAGTAATGACCAGTTCCAGTAGATTAGTATTAGAAAGGTTAATAATGATGAAGTGGTTGGGAAAGAGAAGCAGCTCTGAACTTTATGCATATGTTTTAATTCATTTACATAATAAATATAAATAGGTATTAAAATGTTTTTCATGTTGTACTGTATAATTGTTCTTGAACATTAATCAGAATATTATTATACCTGAAAATTTCCACTGTGATCCTCAAAAAGGCCATAAAATATGTGTTTTGCATCAGGAACTGTAGGTAACGCACAAGTTTTTAGCCTAAAATAAACAATTACATGATGAACATGAATATTCTATACATGTCTAACATAGCACAACTCTAAAGATGGATGTTTATAGTTGACATTCAGATGAAGGACAAATATAGCTGAGTTGGAGCCTTAAGAACATGTCCAGCCTGAAAAAAACTTTAAAGTATCCCCTCCCCCCAAAAAAAGCATAATAAAACTGGGGTTTTGAAGAATGATACTTTAAGGTTTTTTTGAGGCTGGACTTAAGACTCTTAAGACTCTAACTCAGCTATATTTGTCCTTCATCTGAATGTCAACTATAAACATCCATCTTTAGAATTGTAAAGTTTTTTGGGGATGAAGTTACCCTTTAAAACTGGGGGAGGAACAGCCATACACCATAGCAAGGCTGAGAACAGAAACACGAGACGAGGAACAGGGTTTAAAGCGCAAAGAAATTGCCAACTTTAAGCTCTTCATGGAAACATTGCTTCTAAAAAGCAACCTCTGAGGTGGAAACAATGCCAAGCAACTCACCTGTGCATGAAAACATAAGAACTGGAGTGAAGAAAAATGAGAGACAGTGAAAAGATCAGTAGCACTTCCGCTAAATGTAGTTGTAAATTAGCCTAATTGGAGTGCTTCCACAATCCTTGTATTGTATGTATTTATTGGGAGGCTTGGTCAAGCCTCCATGTGGTAATAGCACCCCCAGCACGCCCCTTTTATGGGAGGTCCTATGCTTTTAATATAAAGCACTGGATGGCCTCTTCCCTCATTTTAAAAAGCCAAAAGGCTTGGGGGAAGTGAGAGAGCCTGTTATATGGATCCAGTGTGTAAGAATTAGAAATGCAAAGTTTGACTATCGTAATTGAAGTAAAACATTTAAAAAGGTTAGACATTAGGACCTTCCAGACTGGGGTTACCTTGACGTGGTTGGAAGGCTTTTCATTCATGTGATCACAGTAATGTATACTAAAACCCCTTTGTTTCTAAAGTATGCCAGTGTGCAGATAATATGATATTGTATGGGGCATAGGAATGTGCATTGATTATCTTTTCTATGTTTGTATAAATGTTTGACCAGATTAATAGCACTTCTGCTAAATGTAGTTGTAAGGATTACTTCCACAATCCTTGTATTGTACAGACAGTGAAAAGGACTGATGAGTAAAATTTTTTTTAAATTTCCTTTAGTAAAAGAGCAGTACGATAATATTTTTGCAATTTACAGCGAAGTATTTATTGCTATATAGTATTTATTGCTATATAAACATGTCGATATCATGTTTTAGACATCTTGTGGCCGTCGTCAGGACACTCAATACACTCAAAGACTGAACATATAAGGGAAATTGTATCTTTGGTTTTGTTTGTTTTGTATATAATTCACTATTAATCCCTTCAACTTTTTTCACTTGTACATCTAAACAGATATTACTACAAATATGGAAGTTCCAATAAGATCCAAAGTCACTCCACTACAGAAGGTGGTGGATAGATGAAGTTGTCATGTATTTACCTCCACCAAGCCACACTGTGCTCAGTAAAACTACACTAAATGTACATATAAACTTTCTGGAGCCATGCTCAAATACATTTGCGTAAGACAGGGTAACATTGGATCCCATGGCAGTCCTCATTCATTGTAGATAAAACATCTCATCAAAGGAGAAATAACCAGTGGCGTAAGCACCCTCCCCCACCACCCCTGGAAGTTCGGGTCCGGTCTTTTAAACAGGTGATCACACGTATTTTTCCTTTGTACACGTGATCAGCATATGAAGGAAACAAAGTTTTCTCATTTAGATGATCCTTATATGTTCTTATTTATTTGACAAATGCATTTAATATTAAATTTTACTATAATACTTTAGTCTCTTCATCCTTATAACTAATTGATAAATGTATAGATTTTTCTCACTTACCTTTGAGCTAGACAAGCAAGCAATACTACAGCACATACTATTATTGGCAGAACAGTGGAAAGCTGTGTTATTAGTCTCTTTGGGATAGGCTTCTCCGTGCAGTTTTCTAACACACAAAAAAATTGTTAATATAAACAAACACACTAACAGCAGTAATCACTTTCTGATATTTTCTGCATCATTTTTGCAGACAAGTAAGGAGCAACAACTTACACCTCCATTAAGGAAAATAGTAGCTCAAAACATTTTGTTGTATTGCATCAGGTGATCCATGCCATTAATAGAATCAGTGCCGGCCTCCTACTTTAAGTGGGTTACACTTATTTGGCTGAAAATGGCCTTTATCGCATCGCCCCCAAAACATTCATTAAATCGTTTTACTGTTGTAGAAGATAATTAAATTCATTGTACTTGCCTAATATTGTGCCATTTCTCAGGAATATCATAGGCCCCCATCTACTTTCAGGACTTTCATAGTGACAAAAACTGTTAATTTTAAATTTTGCTTGCATTATGTAGCATTTCTCAGGATCCAAATTAAGATTGGAACTAGAACAGCGGAAAGGTTTTTCAATTTTGCAGTCCTGATAGGATAGAGGATTCTGCACAATGTAACACAAAATAAAATACAATTTATTTATCATTGCCTATCATTACTCATTTATCATAGTTAGACAGGGGTGACCTTTTTTCACCTGAACAAATATTTAAAGCCAACCCAGTATCTTCCTGTGGCACACAAAGTACGCCTCTGTGGGGGAAAGTTGGTGTGGCTTGTGGAGGTGGGACTGACTTTACACTGACTGGTGAACTGGAGGGCTGACTATACTGACTGGAGGGCTGACTTTACACTGATTGGTGAACTGGAGGACAGACTGGTGAACTTATTGCCTGCCCACACAGACTGGTAAATACTGTATAAGATGCTCCTGTGCCTGGCCCACACAGATTGATACATATAGGATGCCCCCATGATCAGCCCAAACAGACTGGTACATATAAGATGCCCCCATACCCAGCGAACACAGATTGGTACATATAAGATGCCTTCATGCCCAGTCCACAGAGATTGGTAAATATAAGATGCCCCTGTGCCCAGACCACACACATTTGTAAATAGGATGTGCCCACCCATGGCTGCTGGGATACCAATCCCATCAGCCATCAATCATCCAATAGACATCTTAAGCTCCAATCCATGACCATACTTAATGATTTTACTATACATTTGCATTGGGCTTGATGCATAATTAGAGGTAGTCCTATGCCAGACACAGTTGGTGGTAAACAAAATACATAAAGATATCTTGATGCCCACACAGATTGGTACATGTAAGAATCCTTCAGACAACACAGACTGGTAAATATAAGATGGCCCTGTGCCCAGCCCATACAGATTGGTACATATAGAATGCCCCCATGTCCAGCGAACACAGATTGGTACATACTGTATAAAATGCCCCTTGCCCAGTTTACATAGATTAGTACATATTAGATGTCTTCATGCCCAGCCCACAAAGACTGGTAAATATAAGATGCCCTATGCCCAGCTTACTTGTAAATATGGATACCAATCCCATCAGCCTTCAATCATCATTCCATCCCTCCCATTTCCCTTAATCAGTGAAATGCCACAAGATATATAAATTCTCCCTCAGCTCCCTGTATAACTGTTCTGGGCCACTGAGTCTAAGATTCCTTGCAAGGCGGGTGGATATATCCTGTGTGCGTCTAGGTGTGTGGGTACTGGGCACACAGATACTGCTGTCTGCTACTTACTGCTCAGCATATTCACTACCCGCACGTGCATGACATCCTTACGCACACGCGCAGCACTTATGTGAGAGGTGGTGGTTGCCGATATACTTAATCAAATTGGGGGCAAGCGTGTGCTGGGTGACGATAGACAAGGGCACTGCCTGGCATGAGAACAATGCTATGCATTTAGATGCACACTCACTCTACTCAATCTACTGAAATAAATTCCGCTTTCCTTCTGGGCCACAGGGGCAAAGTTCGGGTCTGATTCTAACCAAGTTCTGAATCAGATTTGACAGTTTCAAAGTTGATGATCCAGCAGTGCCAGCAAAGTCAATGTTCCAGGCACCTTTTAGTCAGTGCATTGTATGTTACTGTCCAATGCGCTGCGATCCATGAAATTTCACGTAATCGGAGCACATGCAATTTGCCAAAAAATGCATGCGCTCCGAAAAAGGATTACAGCACATCGCATGCAATGTGGCCACCCATGCAATAAAGTTGTAAGATCTGTGTATCATATGGCCACGGTTGTAGTGTCTATGGCCACCATTACACCGTGGGATAGAACAGGGAATAGTAATCAAGATCTGAGTTTGATGTCGATTTTGAGAAATGCTGAATCTACTGTTGCTGTCCGTTTAGGGTGCGATCTGCGCAGTTTTGCATAATTGGAGCACATGTTATTTGCAAAAAAATACGTATTGCACGCAATCCGAAAACGGATTGCAGCGCAGGGCTGTCAATGTGGCCACCCACCTTGTCATGCACGGCACTGCGATTCTCACATGCTAACAGCTAACAAGCACAATTGTTAGCGTGTGATAAAACAGGCCAGTGTTACATACTAGTGACATGCACAGGGGAGCCCTTCCCCCCCCCCCTCCCTGGCTGCCCTTCATGCTGCATAAAAACCTTTATATATATTATAGGGCATGCCCTCCCACCCCCAACTGCTATATTGCTCCCGCAGCGTTCTGTATTGCTGGCAGCCACAGCTGTGATTGGCTGCCTCTCAGCTAATCACAGCCGTGTCTGCCGGTCCGCTCCCCTGCTTGTAGTTCCGGCAGCAAGGGGAGCTGTACCAAAGCGATGCTGGAACGAGGAGCTTTAAGTAGAGTTTGCAAACAATTTTTAAAGTGGATGGGCATGCAGTACAATATATAAAAAGTTTTTGCTGAGGGTGGAGATGCCCTTTAAATACAAACTTACATTCTCTCTCATTCAGATACTTTCAGTCATGCAGACACACTCTCAGTCATACAGACACTGTGAAGCAGACATGCTCATTCATGCAGCATGCTCACTCACACAGACACTCTCACTCACGCAGACATGCTTAGTCACATATATACGCTCACTAACACAGACAAAATCAACAAAGGTCCATATGCACACTAGCCTAGTGAAGGGGGATTGTACCTTTCGAAACATTGTTGATGATTGTTTGTGAATAAACCCACTATTTCACTTTGTAGTGCGACTCTATACTACCTTGTTCAGTAACACAGGCACTCTCAGTCACGCAGACACGCTCAGTCATGTAGACACACTCAGTCACGCAGATACACTCAGTCACACACACACTCGCTCAGACAGATACGCTCTGTGACACAGACACTCTCAGTCATGCAGCCACGCTCAGTCACCTAGACACACTCAGTCACACAGACACACTCAGTCAGGCAGACACTCTCTATCACACAGACACTCTCAGTCATGTAGACACGCTCAGTCATGCAGACACTCTCAGTCACACAGACAATCTCCGTCACACAGACACTCTCTGTCACACAGACACTCTCAGTCACACAGACACTCTCAGTCACACAGACACTCTCAGTCACACAAACAATCTCAGTCTCACAGACACTCTCTTTAACACAGACACTCTCTTTAACACAGACACTCTTTGTCATACAGACACTCTTTCACACAGACACTCTCTGTCACACACTCTGTCACACAGAGACTCTTTTACACAGACACTCTGTCACACAAACACTCTCTGTCACACAGACACTCTCTGTCACACAGACACTCTCTGTCACACAGACACTCTGTCACACACTCTCTGTCACACAGACACTCTGTCACACAGACACTCTCTGTCACGCAGACACTCTCTGTCACGCAAACACTCTCAGTCATGTAGACACACTCAGCCACACAGACACTCTCAGTCACACAGACACACTCAGTCACAGAGACACACTCAGTCACACAGACACACTCAGTCACGCAGACACTCTCAGTCATGTAGACACACTCAGTCACACAGGCACTCTCAGTCATGTAGACACACTCAGTCACACAGACACACTCAGTCACGCAGACACACAGAAAATATAACGGAAATTCTAAAATTTTCTGAAATGATCCTGCCACATGACATGAAATCACCAACCACAGCAGTGCCAGACCCCAGACATCTGACAGTGGGAAATACTCTTCTTGCTATTGTGTTGATCTGAAAAAAAAAAATCTTGTCTTACCTGCCAATGAGTCTCAAGGTTGCTTTTGATCTGTAGTTGCATTTGAAAGCAAACTGCAGGTTGATCATTGGTATAAGCATAAAGCATGTTATGGTCCCATTTAAAAGTAATGTTCTCAGGAAATTTAAGGAAGTCTAAAAACAGAATAACAAAACCTTCTTTTTTTTCCCAAACATGTAAAGACATTTAACCTCGGTTGCAATTTCACATCAGATTCCATTTTCCCCAATTCGCAAATACACAGTAACAATCTTTCCCCATATATTTTACACAGAACCATTGTTCATTGCGCCAATACACATTACTGATGTTTTACTGTAGTTTAGGGAGCCAATAACGTTCAATATGTTTGTTGGCTTAGCAACTTATCCATATACATTGCTGAAGTTCAACACATTCAGATCCAACAATAAATCGCTCATAACCTACTACAACTAGTAAATCACTAGCCAGAAATATTTCCAACTGTACTACTAGGGATTTCGTTGTTTTACCCATTCATATTCAGTAATATAAGTTTAAAAACTCAGCCACTGTCTAGGAATCCTTCAACAGCAATTACCGTACACTCCTACACTCTCCTACACTCCTACACTCTATCTGTTATCTTTCATTTTAAAGATATAAAAATCTTTACTGATCTGTTAACTGGCATTTACAGTTCCTGGAGTAATTGAGTGAAAGTGTGAATCTATTTTCTTATCAAGAAAAAGTAGTGTAAACCTGTTATTTGCTTTGGGGTTTCTTTGTTTTTTTGAGTTTCAGGGGGGAAATCTTTGTGGTAAAAATGCCGAAAGTCCTATAATGATATTGTGACACTTTTGCTTGCACTATAAAGTAATGGGAAGTATTGCATGTTCTATTGGTACATGAAGACTTTTTATTTTATTCAATGCATTAAATATTTATAATGAATATGATTAAAACTATGTGCAATCAATATTAATCAGATATACTGAGAATCAAAAAATTCTAGAAAGCCAGGCTTATGTTTAGTAATACGAGGCACAGCCATGAAACCAAACATCCAATCATTGTGTGTTTATTTAACTGGTAATTCATTGATGCCGTGTAATATGGTGAGGTTACGTGTAATTTGGCTTGTTAGAGTGTATTAACTATGAAGCTAGAATGTCATTTTTGTAAATCCCTTCAAAGGTCATTTTCAGAATCAATCACATTTTTAATTTGGGTTTACCTACCAGCAGCCAGGCCAAAGGGAATATGTATAATTGTTGCTATACATATGAAGAACATCTTTGCCAACACCACACGATTGTTCTTAAGTTGCTAAAAAAAAAGTAGCAGGATCTTGGAAATAAAGTAGCAGGATTCTTCAAATCACAGAATAGTAAGTTCCATTAACTTCTATTGAAATAGAAAGGATGAGGATGTGACAACAGGAAAATAGTGACTAAAAAAAATGTTATTCTGTTTCAAATAGATCACTCTAACAGCAGGAACGAAGGAACGGCCCCTTCATAGATAAAAGGGTTGTGAAATGTAAAAACCTTTACCAGCATTGTGGCATCTATGGTCTTAAAGGGCATCTATACTAAAACAAAATGTTATTTTAAATTGACCATTATTGGAAACTTATTCTCAACCACCACTGTACCATTTTCATCTATCCCCTATTTCTTTAGATATCCAATCAGAAGCTTCTTATATTTTAGCTGGCAATCAATTGCCATATTATTATTATTATTATTATTATTATTATTATTATTATTATTAAGGATTTAAATATCACCAACATCTTCCGTTACATGTTTCCATTCACATCAGGCCTTGCCCCAAAGAGCTTACAATCTAAGCACATTTATTTGGCACATACAACCTATCAGTATGTATTTTTGATTGTGAGAAAAACGGAATGCCCATAGAAAACACATGCAAGCATGGGGAGAACATACAAACTCTTTGCAGATGTGTCCAAAGGTGGAATCGAATTCAGTACATTAGCAAGGCATCAGTGCTAACCACTGAGCCACCGTGCTGCCCCATGAACTCTTCTGCTGTGTGCAGTTTTGCTGTAGCTGGTATGGTGACAGTTGGAGTTTTGACAGTTGGTATGCTGTATGCTGTGTGCAGCCCTGACAGTTGTATGATTTTATTGAATTGATTTCACAGAAAGTCAAGTCAGATGGAAGGGGGAGAGGTTAAAAGAGGGGGAATACTTATCCTGAACTTGAGGAAGGAAAAGTGGGTCTGAAACATGTAGTGCACGTGTTTTGCAATAAACCTGCACTATTCACAGTTACTTGTCCAAGAACCTTGCGGCAATATATTCTTTAAGTGTTGTAAGGCCATATTTAAACAAGATCATAAATCTAAAGTTGCAATCGTAGATTTACGTTCCCTATCATACATTTATGAGATCAATATTGTAGATTTATATATACTAGCTCTCCCTGTCAGCTGTAGCAATATTAGTGGGAAGTGTACTTTCTTAAAGGGGAATGTTGGAGAATGTTGGAGAGTGTGTTCTTGTTTATGTTGTATTTATAGAAACCATATAATGCAGAACTGTAGGGGGAGAATAGTGAAGTGAACCTGATTTTAGTACAGCTCTGTGCAATGCATTTCTCATCAGTTTACTTTATTAAAGGGCATGTCCACCCCCAAAACTACATTTTAACCCACTACTGGCCCCACTGTGTAGTGTAGTAAAATCCATACCTTACAACCCTGCTTCAAATGATTGCCCTGCAATGTCCCTCCAAAGTCCAAAAAAGTAAAGACCAGGAGCCTGTCTGTGTCCCATTCTGTGTCTGCCTCCTGTCTCTCCTCTGGGAGAATTTGGACATGCGCAGTGCAGCCCTCCCCCCTCACTCTCCCTCCCGTTTCTCTTTCCCTCCCCCTATCTCCAATCCTCTTTTCTGTAGTGTAGGGCTCCCTCACCCACCCCCAACTGCTGTAGTTATTTGCAGAAAAACTCTCCCGATCTATACTTACATTGGCTCTTTTCCCTGGCGTTCTGTACAGCCGGAAGCCGCGTCCATGATTGGCTGCCTCTTAGCCAATCACAGACGTGGCTGTCGGTCCGGCCCCCTGCTTGCAGATTCATGCAAGCAGAGGGCCGTGTCAGATCGCCGGGGCAAAAAGTAAGTACTGGTCGGGAGAGTTTTTCTGCAAATAACTATGGCGGTTGGGGGTGGGTGAGGGAGCCCTACACTACAGAAAAAAATTACAAAAGGGGTGGACATGCCTTTAAAGGGAATGTTGGACGGTAGGAAGAGTGTGTTTTTGTTTATGCTGTCTGTATAAAAACAACATAGTACAGAGCTAAGCTGAGAAATGCATTTCACAGGGCTGTGCTAAGATCAGGGTCATTATATTATCCTCTACCTGCTATATAAAATATACACAACAAAAGTCAGTTAGTATTTTTTTTAGAAGCATGATGAAGGCTGCATTGATTTAAGTGTAGCCATGCAGTTGCCTTTACACTACTTCCAATACTACTTCCAAGCTCCAAATTTCCCACATTAAAATGTATTGCAGAGCTGTGCAGAGATCAGGTTCATTTCAATGCACCTGCAGCTCTGAGCAGTTTTGTTTTTATAAGTGTACCTTGTAAAGTGATCAGTACAAATCTACTGGGGTTGCCACCTTTACCTTTAAGACTCAAATTCTTAGGGCTAGGCCCCACTAGTGCAGTTTGTGATCCGATTGCGCTAGTGGGAGTGCAGGCATGATCCTGATTTGAATTTGTGCACTAGGCTTCTATTTTGTATGTATACTATATTTAATTGGTACTCCACCCAAGGAAAGGTCATGTGTTCAGGTGAGTAAAGTACTTATAGCAGGAGAGTTAGTCCCAAAGAAGCTAGCCACAAAGCAGCAACAACTTTCAGCTCATAAAAGGCAAAAACTGATAAAATAGGACCCAGCTAAAAAAAAAAAATCTTAAAGTGGTTGCTGGGCTTGAAATAGCAAAGGGGATGGGGAACAAGCACAAGGAACCTAGTTAGCATGTGCAGACAGAGTTTAGTGTCAGGGACCACCAGAGGTAACTCTAGAAAGCAGCCATGACATCACAGAAGAGGCTGTTTTATAGGAAAGAGATCTGTGGAGTTGCCTTTGTATATTGTGGTTCCTTTTCCTTTAAGGCTGGCACACCAAACAATATTTTCGGCCGACTAATCGACTGTCAGTCAATATAACTGCATGGTGTGGGAGCCAACACTCACAACCGATCTCGATCTAGTCCATTCCGAACAAACAGGCAATTGGGTATGCTGGTAAATCAAAGCAGTTTATGCTGTTCCTTATGGGACTGCAGTATCGGTCGTGGCAAACTGTTGTCCGCTGCTACCTATTCCACCATCGACAATACATTGTCACAGCAGACCTAGGTAACTGAGCAAGAGATTGGATTTGCATGGTACTAAAATCTCAGAATGAGGGGCCAGGACAGGAAACAGGTTTGTGCATGTGGATAACGCAAACCATGTCTTTGTTGTTAAACCAAACTTTAACAACAAAGACTTGGCTTAGTAAAGTAATAAAGTTGAGTGCACCATACCCTTTTTAATTACTTTTAGGTGTGGCAACGCATCAATAGTGTGGTGCTACCTGGGATACATTTATTAAGAATATAACACTCAAGAGACCTGTACACAGAATCCCTTACTGGAAGTACAATGGCACAAATATAATAAAAGTCTAGCCATAATGTACAAATATGAGGCCCAAGCTTTCTTTGTGGTGCTACATACATGACATTTTTCATCCTTAATTGGTCTTTCTCATTCTTCTTGTGTGCAGGGCCGTCTATAGACTTTTTGGCACCTAAAAAAATCCAAATGCTTCAACACCCCCCAACCCCTCGCCATGCTGCTGAAAGGGGTGTGGTTTTATCATTGAAAGTGGGTGGTGCTTTGTCTGGAAGTGAGGTGTGGCTTGTCCAGAAATTGTTATACACATAACTTGCAAATGATGCCCACAGTGACTTGTATTAGATGACCACCATGACTGGTAAATGATGCTCACCATGACTGGTAAATGATGCCCACAGTGACTGGTATTAGATGCCCACTGTGACTGTTAAATAATGCCCAACATTGATTTTGGATCTGCTGAGCTGATAAATATTGATTTTTTGATCTGTTGGGCTGACAACATTGATTTTTGATCTGCTGGGCTGACAAACTTTGATTTTGGATCTGCAGGACTGACAAACATTAATTTTGGATCTGCAGAGCTGACAAACATTGATTTTTGATTTGCAGTGCTGACAAACATTGATTTTGGATCTGCCTCATTAGGGAGGTGGCCCTGCTTGTGTGCTATTAAGCATAGCACTATAGGAACACTATTTTTAAGACACATGTGATACCGAATGCAGTAAATCTCTGCTAGATTTAATGCATTGCGGGATTGCGGTCAGGTAGGATGCACCTCTATTTTAAAGGGCATGTCCACCCTTTAAAAAAAATGTTTGTATGTGGTAGGGGACCTTCCCCCAGCCCCATTTTCCAGAAAGTGCCCCAATAGTTACTTACCTTACCTGTTTTCCCCCGCCGCACAATCCCGGCCCTCTGCTTGCACTGAACTGCAAGCAGGGGGCTGGACCGGCAGCCACTTCCCTGATTGGCTGAGAGGAAGCCAATCACGGACACGACTGCCGGCAGTTCAGAACTCCGGGGGGAAAGAGGTAAGGTAAGTAACTATCGGGGGAGTCTCTGGAAAATTTAATAATGCGGTTGGGGCTGGGGGAAGGCAACCTACTAATGGGCAAATGGTTTTAATGGTAGGGGGAGGGCTTGCAAAACGGAAGGGTGGAGGGAGGGGGGGAGGCCTGCAGTACGCAGGACAAATTTCTCTAGAGTCCTATATGGACTCTGCAGTGCTCCTGGTGGGCAGTTTTTGGGACTTTGGGGGGGATTACTGGAGAACCATTTGGAGCTGGGATGTAAGATAAGGATTTTATTACACTACAGAGGGGGGCCAGTAGTGGGGGTATTATAGTTTTGGGGGTGGACATGCCCTTTAAAGGCATTTAGTTTTGTGCAATGGTAGTGCAAAACTTAATGCTGCCTATATTACATAGCCTGATCTGCACAAAAAGGTTTGGAAATGGTGCTTGCTACCTCAAAAGTAAAACATCGGGTAGCGTGGGTTTTAAAAAATGTTTTTACTTTAAAACACAGAACTGCGCAGACAAAGCCTGAAAAAAGACCTTTGCTGGGTGCCATCCACTAATGGACTGTGTCCAAGAAGTTTATAGTACATCCTTTTAATGTATTTGTAAAAAAAAAAAGTGATCGTATTGCTACACAAATGCCTCTTCTCTTGTGTAAATAACCATAGCTAATCCAAACTTAGTTAAAGGGCAACTGTGGTCTCCAAACAAGTTAGGGTTTAATGAAAGCCTGTCGTATTTCCTTTATAATGAGCCGACAATCACATCTCTGGCTTCACCCTGTGAGAAATTATGTTGAGGTGAATGTTCAGTGTGTTCCAGTGACATCACCTTATATCTGCTTGCCCCTCTGCCCCGGGGGAGAAGCATGCTCAGTTAAGACTTAATGCTGGGGAAATCAGGAAGTACCTGGGGGGAAAATTGACAGTTGAGAAGGGGAGCCTATTAATGCAGACAGGCTGGTCACATGACTACAAGCTGGTCACATGGCTGAAAACAGGAAGCATTCAACCAGGAAGTTACATTGCTGAACCTCTCCAACAATAACTTCTCACAAATTTTATCTAGAGATGGGATTTAAATTTTAGTTTGAAGGTGTGATGGAAGGCTTTTTATATCATTCTTACTAGTTTGGAAGAATTCAAGACCACAGTTACCCGTTAAGCTCCCCCAGTCCCCTTCTTGATTTATTATTTAGGAAGGGCACACAACAACCAAAACATTTTGTATCACAGACATTAAATATAATCATAAATATATAAAAATTCTCAGCTGAGTCTGTGAACTAGTCTCCTACATATTACACATGCAGGAAATGGGTCAAGGTTTGTCCCCATTTCCTGCAACATATTAAAACATTTTTTGGGGGTTGGACATACCCTTTAAAATAAATAGTATCATTACACAGAACATGGATCTATACAGCACATGAATCTATTACTTGGAGCAAACAGTTTACTACAGGGCTAAAGTGCTGTTAATTCAGTGTTCCTAATCTTTTTTAAATTTTATAACAAAACATTTACCATAAATAATATCACTTCCTCATCAATATTTGTGTTGCGATTCTACAGACACATAACAATTTACATCATTAAAAAACGCTTCAAAACAAAAGAACATGAAAAGCTTTTCTATGTTATAATTATTGTATTAGGAATATTAACACATCAGTATTGCATTGCTCAAATACAGATCTTGTACTTCACATCCAAAAATGAGTTTCATTCTTACTCAGGCAAAGAAAAAGATATCTGAAATCTTTAGTCTAGCATGAGAACTATGCAGATAGTTATCAGTTCTCTAAATGCTGCACACCATAGTTCATTATAATTATACGGTCTAGATGAAACAGATTTTGAATTTCATATCATCTCATCTCTCGTGCATTTTGTTTTTTGAATATTTCATTATCAACATATTTGATTTCATAAAAATTCACAGTGAAAGGTTTAAAGCTATTACAGCAAAATTTTCACTTTTAAAGAAGGCCTCATCTCTTAACTTAAGCAGTAACTGATGTCTCTCTGACTCTGTGTGAGTGACACTTCTCCTATCTGTAACATGGGGGAGAATATGTAAATGAACAAGATGGCAGACCTTGCATTCTCCACCTTTCATTGGAAGATGCCCCACAGGTGCTCAATAGGGTCTAGGTCTGGAGACCTTGGCCAGTCCAGCACCTTTACACTCAGTTTCCTTAGCAAGGCAATGGTCTTCTTGGAGGTGTGTTTGGGGTTATTATCATGTTGGAACACTGCCTTGCGTCCCAGTTTCCAAAGGGAAAGTCACAGTACATGTTGGCATTAACGGCTCCCTCAATAAACTGTAGCTCACCAGCATCAGCAGTACTAGTGCAGCCCCAAACCATAACACTCCCACCACCATGCATGACTGTAGACAAGACACACTTGTCTATGTACTCCTCACCTTGCCCTCACAGAGAGTCAGTTCTGTGTCTCTCAGAGGCCTGGGTGACTGAGCTTGAGCAAAACAAATACTAGATTGAAGTCATGTAGCAACACAAACAAAGATGTAGTGCTTACATGTATTTATTTATAAAATGTAGGCAAAGTAATTTTTTCAGTTTACAATCCCTTGAAGAAGGAAAGGAAAAGTATTACAAAATTGCAGGAATGCAAATGTTACCATGTGATATCCACTATTAGTGTAGAAGTTTAGTGTATACTGAAGTTTATTTAGAAAATCCCAGCATTATACATTTGTACAATGAAGATATAGCATTAATAACAATTCATTGTTCGTCTCATTTCGTACATTGTATTTCCTTGGGCATATTTAATAGTAGTTAAAGAAAGGAGGAAAGGAATAACACATTGTAGTCAGATTAGTTTTTATAACATATAGAAATGTATTGCTTCCACAAGTGAATATACAATGTTTATTAGTATAATAGAGTATAATAGAAATCAAGAATGTGATATATACCGGTGGCACCCTTTCTCTGTAGATCAGGATTCCTTTCAAGTTATATGAGCATACCAAAGTGTTCACACCAGCAGGACCACATTTTATTGAATCTACTGAAGGAATTATTTTGCCCCAGACCTCAATCTCAGGGACACTTAGCACTTAGTTTAGGATCTAATGGCACACCCCTAAGAATCTATTTACCTGGGGGCACTTGTCAAACCAAATGCCAGGAATTTGTTATATCGAGTTATGTCAACATATCAAGCAGGAGGAGGAGTGTGAGGGGAACATATGCATCATGGACACAGGAGAAAGATCAGCTTAATGCAGAATATAAAACTACATTCATTTGTGCCGATAAAGTGCCGATGGCGACACTTTAAAGGGCATGTCCACCCACGAAACTAAAATTTAACCCATTTCTGGCCCAACTGTATAAGGTTAACAAATCCTTAACTTACACCTCAGCTCCCTATGGTTTTCTTGCAGTGCAGTGCAATCCATAGTTCAGAACAATTTAAGTAGGAGCTGTCTGTGAGTCATCTGGTCCCTGCTTCTTCTTGTCCTTGGAGGGAAGAGCGTGGGGGAGCTCTTCCCTCCATCCGGATCTATCTCCTTTGATACTTTCTGTAGCATAGTGGGGATTTGCTGTAGTGTAGGGTACCCCTGCCCAACCCCAACCGCCATGTTAGTTTGTTATAAATCCCACTAAAAATAGACTTACCACCATTCGTTCCCTCAGCTCTTTGCATAGCCGGCAGCGGGGGCTGTGATTGGCTGAGAGTCAGACCGGTGCCGGTCAGGCCCCTTTCTGCTACTTCTAGCAAGCAGAGAGCCGAGGGAAACGAACGGTGCTAAGTTTATCTCTGGGGGGATTTTTAACAAAATAATATGTCGGTTGGGGTTGGAGATACCCTTTAAAGTGGGATTCTGCTATGTCCTCCCATTTCAAGACAGTTACTGATGGGATAAGTGTCTGCCATTTGCTTATTAATTTATCAGTATCTTCCTTCAAGTTTGCCATAAGCAGACAACTATAAAGCCAAGACACTAGACACTAAAATCTGAATAATTGTGTGGGGCTAAATAAGCATTGTAGTTCTCTAAAACTCTATACAGTATTACTCTATAGTATTGTACTTGTAAATATCCTAAAGTATTGTATAACATCTGAGGGATTGTTGCAGGGATTGATTAGTTCACTCTGTAGCTCTATTGGTATGGGTATAATAGGCAGATAAAAATTTAATTTATTGCCCAAGGATTTCCACAATGCTCTCCAGAACTTAAAAATATATTAGATTCCCCTGTCGGAAATTACATCTAAAGAGAGACCATGAAGGCAAAAAATGTGAAGAATAAATAAATTAGCAAGTTTAAGAGAGGATGGTAGTTTTGGAAGAGAAGCAAAATAGGCTCTATGGGATACATCTGGGTCAGAAAAATAATGGATTAAACAAAATGTTGTGGCTTTCGGCTATCAATTGGGCAATTGGGGTGGGCTGCGTGATAGGGTGCATAACAGTATATAATCATAACAACATTGTAAACTATTCCAGCTATGCTAGATGGAATTATCAGGTATATATCCTATATATATCAGGTAGAAACTGCTCCAGGGAAGAATGACTGCTTTATCCTCGATTTAAATATCTAAGCAATTTCAGCAACTTACGGTACTGCGGGATATCATAAAAGAACAGTTGCATCTGTATCATTTGTACAAAAACCATGTCATAGGACACTACCACAATGGTATTTAATGGGTAATCGAACAATAACGATTGCAGAGATAAATCTATGATCACGCTAATGTTCGTTAAAGGAGCGGTATCGCTTTAGAAAGCAGCAAAGAAAGTATGAAGCAGCAATCCAAAAGATTTATAGCAAAACCAGGGATATATTTTTATCCCTCCTGTTGTATAATATTTACATGTTCATAGGAGAATGCATTAACAGGGTTATTCAATAAAAGTTCTTAGCATTAAAAATGGTGCTAAATTTGCACCAACCAATCAGGTGTTACCTTTCAAATGTTAAATAAAATCTGATTGGTTGGGGCAAAATTAGCACCATTTTTAACGATAAGAACTTTTATTGAATAACCCTGTAAGTTTTTGGGAGCAACCAATTATTTATTTATTTTATTTATTTATTTCCACCAGCAACCAAGGAGCAGGTGGAAATAAATAATATTAAATATAGGAAAGGTGTACACCTATGTGTAATTTCTCACTATTACTATCTTAATGACCATAAATAAATGTATATAAATAATATAAAGTTTAGTACGGTCTTACATTAGCTAGAAGACAAAATATATTCAATTATAAACGTAGCCACATTTACATAGTAACATAGTAACATAGTAATTAAGGTTGAATAAAGACATTCGTCCATCAAGTCCAACCTATTCCCTTTTTTTTTTTTTTTTTTTTTAACCCTACCTAACAGTTGATCCAGAGGAAGGCAAAAAACCCCAGCTTAAAAAAGGGGGGAAAAAACTCTTCCTGACTCCAAACGGCAATCGGAAAGTATCCCTGGATCAAACCAGATCTATATGCTTAATACCAGTAATTCTCAATATTTTTTAGTTTTAGAAACTTATCCAGGCCTTTTTTAAAGTTATTCAATGAACTTGCCATACACCTCTGCTGGAAGACAGTTCCACAGTTTCCACCGTTCTCACTGTAAGAAACCTCTCCTAACTATGAAGATAACTTCTTTTCTTCAACCTTAAGGATGTCCACGAGTCCTCTGATATGACCTATTAGTGAACAATGCACCAGAGAGTTCACCGTATGGGCCATTAATATTTGTATAAAGTTATCATGTCCCCACGCAACCGCCGTTCTCCAATGTAAACAGCCCTAACTTGTCTAATCTGCTGCATATTCAACCCTCCATTCCCCTTATTAATTTAGTTGCCCTTCTCTGGACTGCTTCCATTTCCAAGATGTCCCTTTTGATATGGGATTCAAAACTGCACCGCATATTCCAAATGAGGCTTACCAGTGCTTGTAAAGAGGGAGATAATATTTTTCTCTCTTGAATCTATTCCCCTCTTTATACAAGACAATATATTGCTAGCTCTAGCTGTTGCTACCTGGCATTGTTTGCTACAGCTAAGTCTGTTATCTACCAGAACCCCCAAATCTCTTTCATTTCAGATGCACCTAACACAGAGTTATTTATGGTGTAGGTGGCACAGGGATTATTAAATCCAAATGCATCACCTTACATTTACCAACATTGAATCTCATCTGCCATTCTGCTGCCCATTTTGATAATCTATCTAGGTCTGCTTGCAGCACTTGCACATCATTGGAAGTTTCCAAAGCTCTGCATAATTAGTGTCATCAGCAAACACAGAGACCTGCTCTCAATGCCCCCTTCTAAGTCATTTATAAACAGATTAAACAGAAGCGGCCCCAGTACAGAACCCTGAGGAACCCGCTTAGAACTTAGCCCACATGATGTAGCTCCATTAACCACCACTCTCTGTTTGCGGTCCAATAACCAGTTCTCTATCCATGAACAAATGTTTTCTTCAAGGCCAACAGTCCTCAGTTTATACATTAGTCGCCTATGTGGCACAGTATCAAAGGCTTTTGCAAAATCCAAATTACCACATCCACAGCTGTGCCTGAATCTAACTTCTTACTCACTTCTTCATAAAACCAATTAAATTTGTCTGGCATGATCTATTTCTCATAAATCCATGTGATACTACTAATAAGATGATCTCTGGAGACAAAGTAAGGATATGATCCCTTAACAAAGTTTCCATCACCTTCTCTACACTGATGTTAGGCTTACAGGTCTATAGTTACCAGGCTGTGAACGACTACCTTTTTTGAATATTGGTATTACATTGGCTTTTTTCCAATCCAGCGGCACATCCCCAGACAAAAGTGAATCTGAAAAGATGAGACACAGTGGTCTTGCTAGAACTGAACTAAGCTCTTTTAAAATCCTAGGATGCAATCCATTGGTCCTGGCGCTTTATTGATATTAACTTTGTCTAATTGATTCCGTACCATATCCTCTGTTATCCAATGTGAAAACTCTTCATTTCCTCCCTGCACATTGTTCCAATCCCTACTGTAAGGATTCTCAACAGTAAAAACCGATGTAAAAAAACGGTTTAGCAGATTAGCCTTTTCGGCATCCTCTACAACCACCTCAGCTCATTATTTAATGGTCCCACATTCTCAGTCCTCATTTTTTACCATTTATATACTTAAAAAACATCTTGGGGTTGGACTTGCTTTGTTCGGCAATCCGTATTCATTTCTATTTTAGCTAATTTAATTGCTTTCTTGCACTCTTTATTACACTTTTGAAGTCCCTGTAAGCCTGTCTGTGCCTTCTGCTTTCAAAATTTTAAAAGCCCTTTCTTTTTTTCCATTTCCCTTTTTACCTGAGCATTAAGCCAGCAGGAGTGGACCTCATTTTTTACACTTGTTTCCTAAAGGTACCGATTTGGAGAATGTTATAGTTTAATATCCCTTTAAAAGTGGTCCACATCTGCTCAGATCTTTACCTAGAAACAGTTCCCCCCAGTCTATGAGCAGGAGCGATTCCTTTAAAAGCATAAAAATTAGCTTTCCTAAAGTTAAAAGTTTTTGTTAAGCCAGTGCACTTTAGTTTTCTGCAACCTATATTAAATGACACTATATCATGGTCACTATTCCCTAAGCTTCCCATTACCTTCATCTCCAAAATGAGCTCTGGGTTATTAGATATCACAGATCCAACAACGCATTCTTTCTAGTAGGAACTTCTACCATCTGTGAAAGAAAATGCTCATATAGGAAATTTAAGAACTTTATACCTTTTGAGGTGCTGGCAGTTCCTTACTCCAATCTTTTCAGGGTAGTTAAAATCCCCCATAACCAGAACATGCCCCATACCAGCAGCCTTCGCCAACTGCATATGGAGATTCATTTCCACCTTCCCGGCATTTGGCGGCTTAAAAAATGGAATAGTCAAAATGGAAGGTTTAGCCACCCTCTGTCACTGCTAAAAGGTCTGTAGATGTTTACAGCAATTAAAACTGAAAGAAAGTAACTAACATTTCACTATAACATCCAATTTTGTGCACTGTTACGCAATAAAAAAACTAGTGCATTGTAGGCACTGTACTACGCTACTTTACATCCTGCAGCTTTCTAAGGAGCAGGGGTGCGCCAACCATAAAACATGCTGAAACATTTGCTCATGGCAATGCCCTGTGACCACTAAAAGGGCAGAAAAATAATTGTGCGTGCCTGAGCAAGAACACGCTCACGCACCCACAGTTCTCTCCTTCTTTGCAATAACTGCCTCTTTTGTAGTAAGTTCATGCAGCCACTCAGGCTCGGCTCTGCTCTGCTTATCATGGGTGACTGTGTGGGCAGTGATGGGCACATCTTATTTGCAACTTGTGTGAGGGGCATGAAGGCATCTATATATAACTGTCTGTGTGAGCTGGGACTAAGGGGAGTTATATGTACCAGTCTGTGTGAGCTGGGGCAAGAGAGCATCTTATATGTACCAGACTATGTGAGCTGAGTATGAGGACACCTTATATGTACCTATCTGTGTGAGTTGGGCATGAGGGCATCTTATATGTACCATTCTGTGAGAGCTGGGCATGAGGGCATCTTATTGTTCCAGTCTGTATGGGCTGAGCACAAGGGCATCTTATAATACCTATCTGTGTGAATTGGGCATGAGGGCATCTTATAAGTATCATTTTGTGTGAGCTGGGCATGAGGGCATCTTATATATACCATTCTGTGTGAACTGGGCATGGGGGCATCTTATATGTTCCAGTGTGTGTGGGCTGCGCATGAGGGCATCTTATATGTACCTGTCTGTATGTGTTGGGCATGAGGGTATCTTATATGTTCCAGTCTTTGTGGGCTGTGCATGAGAGCATCTTATATGTACCTATCTGTGTGAGTTGGGCATGAGGGCATCTTATATGTACCTATCTGTGTGAGTTGGGCATGAGGGCATCTTATATGTACCTATCTGTGTGAGCTGGGCATGAGGGCATCATATATGTTCCAGTCTGTATGGGCTGTGCACAAGGGCATCTTATATATGTACCTATCTGTGTGAGTTGGGCATGAGGGCATCTTATATGTACCATTCTGTGTGAGCTGGGCACAAAGGCATCTTATATGTTCCAGTCTGTGTGGGCTGTGCATGAGGGCATCTTATACTGTATGTAACTATCTGTGTGAGCTGGTCATGGCCTTTGCCAATATTTCTATGTATAACATAGAGATAAACCATTTCCTGAAAAGCAAATATCAAGCTAAGATCATTAAATACTAACTATTAGAGATGTAATGTGGGTTCAAATAGAACCCAGTTTTGAGTCGAATCTGAGGGTTTCGAAGTCCCAACAAAATTTCAAAATTTCACGGAACCCAGATTTTTAGAATCTAGAAAGTAGACGATTTTCTAATCGAAAGTGAACGAAACAGAACAAAACTCACAGTTCCACATCTCTACTAACTATATGGACAATATTTTTAATCTGGCAAGGAACCGAATAAGGTTATCACTATGTTAAAAGAGCTCAACCAACTATCAAATTTATATATGAAATGTCAACACTAAGATAGTTGTTTTTTTTTGCTGTATGTATGTATGTATTACTGTGAAAGAAAACTTCACACGTCATTATAGCAAACTAATAACAACCGATGAAGTTTTCACAACCTGAAGGCTATACCCTGAAGACAATATATACAGGCCAAACGTATATCATCAGATAATGAAAATTACCAAGAAACGCACAATGATTAAAAATTGAAATGGAAGAAAAAGGATTATCAAGACAGAGTTGTGCAAAATTCAGGGGAAGTTCAAATGACACTCAGATACACTATATAGAGTACAAAAATTAAAAGGTATAGATAATTTATCTATACTTTTAATTTTTGTACTCTAATATAGAGTACAAACAAAATATATACAACAAAAGTCAAATGTTACATTTTGGGCAATTCTGCAAAATGATGTAGAAATTGACCATCTTTTGAAAAACTAAAAGAGGAAGAACCACCATAAGAGTAAATTTGTCAGCGAATTAAAATAGAGTGGAATGTTCCATTGCCTGGGTTGTATTTGTTGCACTTCTATAATAAAAGGGGACACTATTACCCATCAGCTAAAGGGACACCCATTAATAGAAACATGCACATGCCTCATGGAACAGATAATCTACATGTTTGAAATGTTCCGTTTGGCAGTGTGTTATGTAGGACAAACACAATGTGCAGCTAAGAACGCATTAAATAACATAAAAAAGGCATTAAACCATAATGCCGGACCAGATATTACACTCTTGTTTCAATTTATTCTTTTAAACATGGACATACTCCACATCAACTAAAATTAGTAATTTTGAATAAGATAATCACCCTGCGAGAGAGAATTATGAATGAATGAACCCTGGTCCCGAAGTGTTTCCTGTAATTGTGATTTAGACCCAAGTACCCTTGATATCATGTATATAGCTACTATTAGACTTCTATAGTGGACTATATGTTATTCCATAGTGAGTCCTACAGTTTTTTTCTAATCATATGATGATGTGTTAATGAATGTACCATTTATATCTTTAGATATTCAGATAGCTACTATTAGCCTTATATAATGGACCACATGAAGTTGAATCCTACAGTTGAGGTAACAAATTAATAGAACATGTTAATGAGACAAACCTTTTTCTGTACATAAAAGCGCTGGTCTCTGAGGGCATAAGTAAATAGTGTGTGTGAGAAAAGGCGTAGTAAAGGCAGTATTCAGTTTTAATACAGAATTATCGAATAATAAAAGTTAGTAGAGTTGATTTGTGCATTTTTTTTAATAAATATAGTGTATAATGTTTTAAATTATCACGGATTTATGACCTTTATTGACATGCAAGAAAAATAACTGGTGCACACTTTAATTTGGAATCTTATTTACGAAATTACATCAACAAACTTAAAACTTGCACTTTGTGGAATCTTATATACTAAAAGACAGTTGTAAAATACGACAGTGGACCCACTGCAGTACCTTAAATGGGCGTTAGGGTGCTGGTGGAGAGAATAGGAAGAAATCCTGATACTAACTGAAGGATTACAGCAGTGTTGCTGGAAGGGGGGAGGGAAGAGAGGGTGGGGTCCTGGGGGGGGGGGGGGGGGTGTTGCACGGCAGGGATTTGCGATTCTTTAAAGAATCAGGGGTTTGCTGGTTAAGAGACATGTTGCACTTTATGGATATGTACAATGAACTTGACACAACAGTTAGTATTTTAAATGAGAGGTTTTAAAATTGTATCATTATCTTATTACTTTTTATATTGTATTTTTATTATATTGTATTTCTATGTAACAGTATGAATCACTAATAATATATGTAGGAGGCTGAGTCAGTTGTTAATTAATAATGGATGTTACAAAAGTGGTATTAAGGAAATGATCACACTTGAGAAATGACAAGCTTTTTTCCCACTAATTGCAATACCATGAGTGTTCGTTTTACTTTTGTTTTTGAGCTAGGCATGAGGGAAACTTATATGTAATTATGTTATTAAATTAAATATACAAATATTCTTACTTTACACCAACGGGAACACATTTGCTAGTGTATATATATATATAAACCTAAAGAGGTAAAGAAGGTGCACTCCAAGGTCTTCTTTATAGTGATTTCTTAAGTGCGTAGCAATGTTTCTGCTCTGTTTCTGGGGGCCTTATCAAGACAAATATTGTGTACACTTGTGACAAACACTTAAAAAGACATACCCACCCTACTAGTGACATCATGATAACAAAACAGAGAATTTAAATCACATACTCTTAAAGGCATACTTTTGACTAGTGCAAAATAAATAGACAAGTCTATCTTGGTACGATGGCTTTAACCTTTCCTTTAATTTAGGCCCACCCTTGGAACAATTTGCATAAATATAGGTCTCGGAGGAGTACTTGTGAGACCTGACGAAGCTTGATTGAAGTCATTGGTGGCAAGCGAAATGCGCGTCGGTATGTGTGGCTGGTGACATACGCTCACTGTGAATGGTGTCATCATGAGACAGCATTGATTGGCAAGCGAGACAGGATTTGGACGTGTCCAGCACGTGTGCAATCACTGTTTGTTGGAATCATTGTATCTTCAGATTTGGATGCTTGGAAACTTTAGCACTAAAGCCACTTTATACAGTTTGCACTTGTCCACAGCCTTATATTTAATATGTTTATTATTTATATGAGGTGGGAGTGGGGGTATAGTACATTGGGTGTTTGGGATATGGTAGTTGTAGTTTCTGTGTCAATAAATTTGATTATTTTCAATATGGATGACAAGTGTGCGAGTGCTTATGAGGATACTGGGGGAAGGCATCCTTCACGAATTTTGTTATTATGAATATGTAGGTTTGATCCTTAGCACTGTCTGATGTACAGACTACAACTTTTCATTGCCCCACACTCTGAATCAGTCAGATTATACGATGACTCGGGAAGGCATGGAATCAGTATAAGATTGACTGCGCAGTCGCGGAGTCTATGTGGAGGCAAAATGCCTGAGCCCTGTGGAGAAAACCCTCCTCTTCTGTAAGGGTTAGCCAGATGCATAGACAGTTGGGTTTAAAAACAACTCGAACCCCTATTTTACAGTGCCCCACAGTCCAATTTACTACTGGATTACCCTGTGCTGAATACGAGGGATACATGAAGAAAACTGAGTGAAACTTAACAAGGTAGAAGGGAAGGAAACCAAGATGGGCACCAACAGGATCAAACCACTGGAAAAAGTGCACTGACAGAGGAACCGGAGGATAGGTAGATGCAGGACAGAGCACCACGAGCAAGGCATTAAAGCGAAACTATAATGGGAAAAGGAAACAGGGGAAGGAGCCTGAGAAGGAGGATGGGGGCCAGAGAGTAAAGGCTGATTGGTAGATAGATCAGTTTAAATCCTAACAGATTTTCTCTCACCTAGACAGCTGAGCAGCCAGAAAAGGCACTAAAAAGAGCTGTCTGCACATGCTTTCAAGGATCTGAACGTACATTGGATTTCTGGAAACCGAAACAGTCGAACAAGCAAAAGGGAATAAGAGGAACCTCCGGAAGAAGCCAAGGAAGCCAATGCTCACGAACAAGTGGAGGAGCAGTGTGAGAGTGATGGAAAGGTTCTAGATTGATTATATTTTTAGTTAAGTTTTCCTTTAAGACATTTTTATACTCTTCATTTTATTCAATCAAGAAACAGTAAAGTACTGTATAACGCATCATTTTAAGAAAAATATTTTTTTCTCTCGCTTTATTATATTGGTTAACATGTTTGTTGGTTAGCAGTTATCACATTTTCTGTTATAAAGCGCTGGTATACAATATTGAAATAAGGAAAAAAATAGGATTCTATTCCTCAAAAATCTACACAATATATGATACGTTCTGTGCAAAACGATTCAGTAGCAGTGAACTACGGACATACAGTAAAATCAATTCTAATATCTGAAATCTAGAAATTCTATATAACTAGCTCTCTAAGGCTGAATTTCATTTGCAAATAGAAAAAAAAAAAAGCATAAAAAACAGAGGAATACCTTAACTATGGATTAACCCTGACATGAGCTGTTATTAAAAATGATTCTAATAATGTACATTTTGGGTTATGTTCTATGTTTGTGGTTTCTTTCATGAAAAAACATTTATTTTTGCACATTTTGTAAAAATGATTACACCTTAAATCGTTGTATTGGGGATTGATAGTAGTAACAGGATTCATCCATTGATGCAGGCCATTATTACAAATTGAATCTACCTGCAAAGTGCTGTTTATAAACTGCAGTCTACAAAAGCAGAATCTATGAAGGTTTTAAAAAATGCTAACCGTTAATTTACAATAAGTTGATTATAACGAATAAGTTGTATATTAATGTATGTGATGTCAATGTGCTATATAATTTGATGTTTATGAAGATTTTTGGGGGTTTTTTTAAAGGAAAAGAAATTCATTGAAAAGTCAAACTATCCTTAATGTATTGATTGAAGACTGAGAGGTTGAGGAGCTATGCCTTACATCCCATTCTTCAATCAATTTTGAGCAGGAGCCTCGAGAAGGAAAGAAGATATTTACTTTACACATGATCGCACGCAGCCTGACGGGTCCGGATGGCTTCAGGATAGATTAAGTATAGCGCACATGCCCAAAAATGCACTATAGTTAAACCAAAAAAAAGCGATGGGAGTTTTCCATGCTGTCTACAGAGGATCATGTTGTTATGTAAATATCTTCTATCTTCGTCTGTGGCTCTGGTCAAGTGATTGAAGAATGGAAGTAAGGCAATAGCTCCTTAAACTCCCGGTCTTCAATCATACATTAAGAATAGTTCACTTTCAAGTGAACTATTCCTTGTGGCTTTCAAGTGAAACTATCCTTTAATTTACCTTGCAGGATCTAATTTTCTGTTATTCGTTCAAATGGTATAGAATTGAATACTTATGTAGCTTATTACAAAAATGCCACTAGATTTAACTTTGCATATGATTTTTCCAACACACTTGAAGCCAGGGACGAAGCCACTTAAGCTCACATTATTTCTTAAAGGGTAACTCGTGGTCTCCAACAATTGCCATTGTTTAAAAGAAAAATATAACCTTTCAAACAAACCTATGATGATATCTAGCTTCTCAAGCTTCGAAGTTATAGGCTGTAAAGTTACAGTTCCTGTCGTCCTGTCTGTCTGAGTCTCTGTGACAAGTCACATGATGTGCCCCATCCCCAAAAATCAATCTTTCTGAAGCTAGTAACAAACATGCAGCCATTCTTTGCTATCCCCTACCGTGCGTAGATAAAGTTTTTTTTTCAGGCTTGTGGCAGCTTTAAAAATTATAAGCAGTTTGGGGGTGGAGCTTATGATGCAGAAGGTGAGTGTTCTGTCTCAGCGGTGTAGGATGCAAGTTAGCATGCTATCCCTAGGCATGGGGCAGAGCAATGGTGGTGATGTCACAGCTCACAGTGTGCACGGAAACACCTCCTTTACAGTTCTGTAAGTTTGGATAGATTGCAAGAAGCATGATCCTGAAGTCATTTTAAAGGAAGGAATTTGGTCTATTTGATTTTTTTTTTTTTTAGAACTTCTATGGGAGCACCCAGTTCCCCTAACAATATGAGTGATGTGTTGAGGTGTTTCTTATCTGGTTTCTTGAGATACCTTATATTTATATAATATATGATAATTATCCTGCGGGGGCACATGATTTGTGATTGCACCATCAATTATTATCCAATTTTTCCTGTTTACCATGCTGTGATCCACACAGTTCACCCTGATGACACTCAGGTCCTGCCATCATTTTTTTGGTTTGGGATGTGTCGACTACATCCTATCGTACACATATCAATAAGCTGCTTTGCATTACCACTCTGTCAGCATTTAGAAAATCAACCCCTGGCATGGAAAGATTCATTTATAAAAAATGTAAAAACCAGCACTCGCAGAAACAGCATAACAGGAAGGGTAGCCATGTGACAGAAGCTGGTATAAAACAGGCACGGAATCTCTTGGTGTCCGTGATTTAGTGTTTCAGAGACTTACAAAAGGACTAAAATCCATGTACAGACTTGGAGAAGCTTACCCAGAAATTGCAAAATGCTGCAAATCAGGAAAAAACAAAAAATGTAAGAAAATAGAACAGATAATATATTGTGGGGGAAAAAACATTTAAAAGCTATTGCAGACGTGATACATCTAATGGTATTTATGTAAAGTTACCCAATTTAAAAAGATCATACTACAGACGATATTTTTTTTAAGGAAATATATATTTTGAAAGATAAGGCGCAATCTAGCACCTATTGGAATTCCCAAAACTCTCCTGCTTGCTGTATTAACAGGGGAAATCTGTCACACACACAGCACAGCCTAATGACTGGAAGCACAACACTTCTAGACATTGCTGAGAGATATCGATTTCTCAGCTAAAAGGGAACCATGTTGGACAACCTAAGGTAAGTATATTTAAAAGCCTTACATTGTAAATTAAAGGGTCATTATACTCAAATAACTTGAGTTATTATAAGTATATTATACTTAAATTAACTTTATCTGAAACTACAATTGAGAGAAGTAAAATGGTGGTACACATATTGATATGTGCTTGCTTTGTCATCATTTATTAATGTTTAGTGAGTGATTCTAAATTGCCCCCACCCTCCCTTACTCACTGCCTTCTTGTAGTGTCTGTGACACTTACCAGTTCTGCACAGCCTCTCCATAGACCCTGCTCGTTTACAATCCCCCCTCCCTCCCCTTCTTTTTTTTTCTTTGCTGATTCTCTTAATTGTTGCAGAAAATGTGCTGGCAGGCAGCCAAAGATCCCAGTAAGAGGTCAGGGATAGGGAACATATATAACTTTGCATTGGAGTGACAAGGTCTTTACCTGTAAATGCTGTGAGTTCAAATTATGATTTTCAGAATCTACAGCTCAGATTTAAAATTCAAAAAAGCTTTGAAGTAGTGGAATCTTGCTGTATCTAAAGGTGTTTTTTGTTTTGTGAAAAGCATCAATCCAGGGTGCAGCACAGTTTACAGCAGGCATTAAAAACTTGCAGATGTTTAAAAAACTACAACTTCCAACATTCCCTATCTGCAGTATGTAAACATCTGGAGGGCTGCAAATTTGATATTCACAGTAGCCTGTTAATTTCCTTTATTTAATATCTTACAGGGTATTCTCCACATATAAATAAATGAGTTAGCTTTTTCCCTTAAATAAAAGAGTCTTTATCAGTTGGAGTCCCTTTAAATCAAATGTACAGTTAAATAAAATACTTTAAAAATATTGTACACTGAATAACGGTATGCAAATTGACAAATTAATGTTTTTTCTCATGGTATTAAACAAATACCAGATAATAATCGAAGCAAAAATTCATTAAAACCCCAAATTTATTTGGCACATAACAGTACAGTATTAATAGGCAGTGCCAAGCCAAAAAAAAACATTGTTCCTGATTTATATAACCCCTGAACTACTGATTAAAACAATGTATCATTTTTTATGTAATTCCTAACTAACCTTACCTTTGTTGTTTAGACATGCTCATTGTGCTTTATCCATGGTAGATGAATTACGCCAATGGTAGTGCAGAAGTGTACCAGAAATTAAAAGGAACAGGCCTTCGTAGATTTTCCATTTCAATGAACATTAATCTAATTGGTTTGGTTAAAAGAGTGACACAGCCCACACTGCGTATTACATCACATCTATTGTGAATAGAAACAGTGTCTGACAAACAATTAAAACTATGTAACTGAAGATCACTGAGAACACAAATATACAATTCTGCTGTTCAGATCCCATTATAATTACACATTTTTTGCAAGTATATACATTTGTATAGTCTGTAAACATTACCTATATTTAATATCTACAGCCATTGTTCCTTTTTGCCAGTGGTTATATATGTTGTCAAGTCCAAGGTTCTCAGCTCATTATATACAGTTATGTTCAAAGCATCCAGTTTGCACAACTGATGGTATAAACTGCTTAAATAATATAATTTCAAGACTGGGTATTTTAAGAAAAACCTTGCAGTCAGCCAAACAGAAAAATTAAAACGGTGGCTCCTCTAAGCAATTCGACATACTCCTGACTTGGGAGCAGAGTTGTCATTTACAAAAGGATTCTCTCCTAGCAACGTAGGATTCATCACTTAGTTCCTCAAATTCCAGTTTCAATCATTTCTTCTTGCCAAGGAATAGGTATGTTGCCTGAAGCGAATTATTAATAAAAACTGTTTGTCAGAATTCTTCAAGGGTGACTCCTTTCACTGTAGAAAAAGCCCCAAACATTCTTGGTATCCTTAGCATAAAATGTTCTGGAGTCAGGGTAAAAGGTGGGGAAGGATACCTGAAAGGGTAAACCAAAGTCCAAAAAGAGTTTGATTAAAACATGCATGAAGATCTGTAAGGTGAAAAAAAATACACACCAATGCTTATTTACAGACACAAATCTAAAGAAAACATACTGATCTAATCTCTAGATTTTGCCCTAGTACTATCTAGGGAAAAACATTGTTACATTTAAAATAATAGTGATAGCTCCAATCTGGACCTTGGAATGGACTAAAAAGACGTGGTTTTTCCTTTGACAGTGTGACTATGAAATACTAATTTGTTTCCTTGACTAGATCCTGCCTTATGTCATATCGTGTTGCTGCCCTTACCTCGAATTTAGTAATGTGACAGATATTTACAAATTTTTAAAAAAGAGAATCAAAATAATAAATTAAAGTACTGTTTCTGTTTTCAGGAATGCTTTAGGGCTAGGTCCCTCTTCTTGCATTTTGGACATGCCCTTTAAAACAGAGAATAATTTAATTCCAGCTATTTGCTGCATTAAAATCTGCACTAAAACTAGCACAAACGATATTAAAATCGTTGAGCATCGATGCACGGGTGATCCTTGCGTTAACCCGCGCATCCGGCGCTAATATGCAGTTAAAGTCGCGCTAACCGGTAGTGAACTGTTTAGCGACTTTACCTCTCCATATATTTGCCCAGCGAGTCCCCAGTAGATTTCATTGGCTTATCCAAATGTTGTGCACAACCTTTAACGAGCTCAAGATTTTCTTCCTCAGTGGAGTCTTGCACAGTGAGCATGCATAGAGGGCCAGGACAGTTTAGTGCATTCTTGATATTGTTTTCTTTGAAACAACTGTACACTGATACATTCCAAAAAATTTCTAAGGCTCTGTGTGTGGTCGGCTTTGGACAACTCTTCTGATTAATCTTTTGACTCCTCTGTCAGACCATCTGTGAGGAGCCCTTGGTTGTGATGTTTATAGTGGAAATGGTGTTCCGTTAACTTCCGTGTTATGCCCCCAATGGTTAATGGCCCCAAAATTTCATGTCAATAGCCCCATTAGAAATATATTTACAGAGAAAAATATTGACATGTTCAATATTGTCGAGTTTATAACAATATTATTACTCTATAATACTATATTGGTCTATACATACCAGCTTCTAGTTTTCTCCAATTGATAGATCTGAAAAATGGGTGTCTCTAATCATGACAGGTTCCACTTTTTAAATCCAAGCTTTTCTTGTGATCTTTTTCTAGTAAGGCCTCACAAATCCACTTGCACTCAAAGCTGAATTTTTCTGAGATGTTACAGGATCATTGAGAATCCATTCTTTAAATCCTTGTTTTCAACCTATAAAAACATTAAAACATTATCATTATCATTTAAATAAATAATGGCAAAATAGATTATTTTTTTTGAATTCAGCATTTTTATACATATAGAGAAACCTAATAACTTATAATTTTATAATAGTTGAATGAATGAATAAATGTCTTAAGAATCCAGCAGAGTTTCTCCATTACTATACTATGACTATCTGAAAGATTAGCACCCTGTATTTGGAGTATGTAGTGGTGTGAATGGTCACCAAGATGCGCTCTCTCTCGCTCTCTCTCTCTCTCTCCTTTCTACTAATTGACAACACCAATCTCCCCAACACCTTGTAGAACCTTTTAACCTTGACTCAGAACTTCCTTTAAACACCCCATTAATACTCTGTCACTCCTGTCGGTACAGCTCAAACACATCTCATGCATTCGTCCCCTTCCTTTCGCAAAACACTATCCACATTCTAGTCATTGTCTTATATTTCTCGGCTGGACTACTGGAACACCCTCCTGTGCGGTCCACCAAGCAAACCGACTGGGCCCCTTCAATCAATCTAACTCTGCTGCCAGGCTACACTTCTCTTCCCACTTCTCACACGCTGCTCTTCTCTGTCAATCTCTTCACTGTTCCCATTACCCAAAGGATTCAACTTAAGCTGCTAACCTTATCTACAAGGCTCTCTCCATACAGCCCCCATACATCTCTGATTTGACAAACAGATACTACCAAGGTGTAACCCCAATCTGCTAATGATCTTCTCCCTCTCATGCTCTCTAATCACCTCTTCCTACGCCTGAATTCAGGACTTTTCTTGTGTTGCCCCTCTGCTCTGGTCTCCATTCTACGCGTTATGTCAATACACCATCACTTTGTATTCAGACGCAACCTACAAACTCACCTTCAGGCAAGCTTAAAATTGGACCTGCACATCGGTCTGACCATAGTTGACCAGCTAGTTATAATCTACTGACAACTGGGTTACAGCCTTACGGATCTCCTCTAGATGTAAGCTCTTTGGGCAAGGCCAAACTGAATGCTGTGGACCAGCACTTGAATTTTGCACTTTGTATTACTTGCACAACCCTTGTATGTTGATTTAACATGTAGTTTTTTTCTTATGTATATTAATGCAAGAGCACAGCGACCATTTCAGGCACAACTGGACCATTTCTCAAGCCACGGCACAGTTTGCGCTTGAGAAACGTTGCCGTTGTGTACAGAAGGGTAAATAAAATGTTTTGCACAAAAACGGAGGACTCTTCCATCATTTTTACTTGACAGTGAATATTGGATTCGTGGCAGTGAAGTCTGGAATTGAGGACATTCAGTAACAGTGAGTGGCAATTTGTATTTACTTTCTTCTCTGATATTTGATTGTGTTTTAAGTAAATAAAGGAAGTCTGAGACGTGGATACAGGAGGAATTGTAAATGTTTATAATCCACTAGATGGCAGTAAAATCCATACAATCCAATTTTGTGTTCATTCTCATTTTCAAAGTGGAAATTCCAAAGCTTTGTATTAATGTGATGTATGCATGGTTTGCACTATTTAAATGATAATATATTAAATAATTGACATAGACCTTGCATTCCTATGAATGTATGTCATTTTAGACAGGTCTGAAACGCGGTAAACTAAAATGCTTTTACAAATAAAGAAGTGTTAATAGTTTATTTTTATCAATCATCATGCAAAGCATTCAAGCAGAAGAGATAACTAGGCCAAATCAATATATTTTCAAAACAGTATCAATTCTTCTAGTGCACTTGCATACACATTTTTAAAGGGAATGTCTACCCCCAAAGTAAAATTGGGCCACTGCTGGCCCCACTGCGTAGCGCTTGAAAAATCCTTACCTTTCTCCTTGCTCCTTATGGATGTCTGCGTGCCAGCTGAAATCCAGGAAAAAACTGAAGAGCAGGAGCCTCTCTATGTGTAATCCGATATCTGCCGTAACTCTTGGTCTCCCTGAGGAATCTGGCATGCACTGTGAAGCCAGCATTATTTACATAGTGGAAATGTATTACCTTTTCTCCTCTGCATCGAAATGGTCCACGAGCAGCAATCATTTCATACAATGTGACACCCAGGGAATAATCTACTGTATAATCATATTTTCCCCTTGCAATATTTCAGGTGACATAAATCCTGAAAAAAAACAGAATTACTTTTATTTGTGGGGGAAAACAGATCATTCTTATCTAAACAGGGTGATCCCCAATAAGATTTTGAATAGAAAAAAGGCGAGTATTCTGTTAATGTTTTCTTACCTGGTGTCCTGATATAACCCTTGGTTTGTTTTCTTCTCCTTCAATTCCACAGCAAGCCCAAGGTCAGAAATGCGGACATTACCTGTAAAGTAAACACGGCATTCTTACAAAGCACAATACACATTCTTCAGCTTTAAGGGACAGTATTGTAAAAAAAAAAAAAAAAAACATGAAAGGCTTTAATACTTTGTTAATGTGTAGGGTTTATATTCAAATAGCCTACTAAACACAGCAAGTGTGTTTTTTTACGAATGTATTTTAAATCCAAAAAGCTTTTGTTTTTTTGACATACTGGTCCTTTAAATCCTTTGTGCTTCAATGCACATTGTTAAATTACTGTATACATATATAAAAAAAATCTAAATGAACATCTATACATAATACATGTGTATATTTGTTGTGTGAATGTACATGTTGTGTGTGATTATGCTTAACATAATTCTCTAAAGCAGCCCATATGTACAGTATGTGTGTATATGTTATATATGCGCCAATGGGGATGTAGCAAGTACAATATTAGAATACAAAAGCCATAGAAGGGGGACAAAATATGATATAAATATAAATATAAAAATAAGTATGTTGCATCAAAAAATATAGAAGTGCTTAAACCATGTAACAAGAGGAAAGGGGGTCCCTTGCCCTGTAGAGCTTACACCTTATAAGGTTGGAACATACAAAATACATTGGGAAGGATAGAAATGCCATAGTAAGAACATGTGTATGTGCTGTGAGGGTGGGATGCGAGGTTAGATTTAAACCTTTTTATTGAAGTTTTGACAAAGATACAGGAATAGAATTCCAGAGGTTTGAGCCACAAGACAAGAGAAATTTAAGAAAGAGAGGCGGCAGTGGGGGTGAAGTGGGGGTCTGTATAAGAGATGGTTCTGTGATGAGGCAGAGGGTATGGCAGGGATACAAGGGAACCTGAGAAGAAAAAAAAGCAGCAGATGGCTGCAGGATAAGTAGCCAAATGTGTTATCAAAACATATGTTGAAGTAGTAACATGCCCTACACCCCCCTTTTATCATCATACTTGCGTGGATTTCAAATAAAAATCCACTCAAGATAATGTGGCTGAATGACCTGCTCAGCATTTTTCAATAGACGCTCAATATGCCAGGCCATCTATCGAAAACAGAAGCACATGGGTCATTATTTCAGCCAATCCAATGGTATACTCATTAAACCAGCCAAAAAAATAAAGGCTGTGTATGCCAGCCTTAACAATACAAACAGACAATTTAAAGGAGTCAAATGTTCAAGCAATTGCCTACTTTGTGGTGGGTACCTAAAATGCTACATAGTATTTTAAGCTGTACTAATCACCTGATAATCACTATGAACATTGTTTTTAATGTCTTTTTATTCCCATGGTCATGCAAGTGCCTCAGCTATCCCTTTAAACTAGAATGAAAATGACATCACTTGCTATCAAGATCATAGGATAAAAAATTAAATGCCACGATTACAGGAGTAGTTTAAATGTACTACATTTAAATAAAGCATTTCTGCAGACTATAGAAACACTACAAATCTTTGCAATGAATTATTTTGAGAAGAACTTTTGTACAAATAATGTTTACGTGCATAATTCATTATGGAACAGATTCAATATGCCGCAGTGATTTGACAGTAAAGAACTATACTTTAAGTGGAGGTGGTGGCCTAAGTTATTCATTGGGTCCACTATCTTTCTGGGGAAAGCAGCTAAGCACATGCTAAGTAGCCAGACGCACTTGGAGAGAAGGTAAAAGTATTATTATCCAATATAAGCTGCAGTATTAATCATTATGAATTGTAAATAAACCTGCAGTCAGAAGCCTGACATTTTCTCACAGCCCTTATGTTAAAATCTGCAGGCTAGGATATGTGCAATACCAGCCCAGTGGGTATAGCAGTGAGACAGTGACCTCCAAAGGACAATTATTAAAGCCATTATCTTCCCTGTATTGATCTGCTGAAACCTTTAAGGCTCAGGACACACGTTAGAAATTGTCCTCCAAAGTGCCAATGAACTAAAAGTCTGTCAAACCAAATGTAGCTCCCATTGTCATTTTTAGTGACCGGCCTGTCGGTTGCTAACAATATCATCTTTGTTTTTCTTGTAAATGTCATCTAATTATTACATTATGTAATAAATATCTTATTTCATATCAAGCGCAGAAATGTTCCTAACCATCATTGTTAATAGCACATTTTCAGGTTTAAGGTCTCGGTAGATAATCCTGTTTTGATGTAAATGTTTCCAGGCCAGCAACAATTGGGCAGCGTAAAAGCAGGCTCTTTGTTCATCAAGACCTGGATTTTCTTCATCAACATTGTTAAATGTGGAACCTTAAACAAAAAGTATGCCATTTAAGGTTGTCATATGTATTCATTTTAACTTTGAAAACACACCTGTTGATTGCTGACCGATGTCCCCTATTTATTGCCCACAGTATATTTTTCCAAAGGGTTTGGGTCCACAAATGTATAACTTGTAATGTACAACCACCAAATGGCGTAGGAATGGACCACATATGAAAAGCAAGGTATGGTAAATTAATTTGAAAGGCAGCAAATTTTTCAAGAATCTACCGAACATAAAAGATTAATCAAATTCCACTTGTCACTACTGCAGACCTTCTGTAATCCCGAGTACAATGCACCCAGAACACCAGAGGGAGAGTTTTGTTGTTTTGTATGGGAGCCTATATACATGACTTGTATATAAACCATGGACCTAGACCTTGTGCTTTTATATGTTTAGAGCAATTCTCTTGAAATCCTTTGTTTAAGAGGCATCTTATAAAAGGGCTATGGTAACATAGTAACATAGTAATTAAGGTTGAATAAAGACATACGTCATCAAGTCCAACCTATCACTTTTTTTTTTTTTTTTTAACCCTACCTAACAGTTGATCCAGAGGAAGGCAAAAAACCCCAGCTAAAAAAGGGGGGAAAAATTCCTTCCTGACTCCAAACGGCAATCGGAAAGTATCCCTGGATCAACCAGATCTATATGCATTAATACCAGTAATTCTCAATATTTTTTAGTTTTAGAAACTTATCCAGGCCTTTTTTAAAGTTATTCAATGAACTTGCCATTACCACCTCTGCTGGAAGACAGTTCCACAGTTTCACCGTTCTCACTGTAAAGAAACCTCTCCTAACTTGAAGATGAAACTTCTTTTCTTCCAACCTTAAAGGATGTCCACGAGTCCTCTGATATGACCTATTAGTGAACAATGCACCAGAGAGTTCACCGTATGGGCCATTAATATATTTGTATAAGGTTATCATGTCCCCACGCAACCGCCGCTTCTCCAATGTAAACAGCCCTAACTTGTCTAATCTGCCTGCATATTCAAGCCCCTCCATTCCCCTTATTAATTTAGTTGCCCTTCTCTGGACTGCTTCCATTTCCAAGATGTCCCTTTTGTATATGGGATTCCAAAACTGCACCGCATATTCCAAATGAGGCCTTACCAGTGCCTTGTAAAGAGGGAGAATAATATTTTTCTCTCTTGAATCTATTCCCCTCTTTATACAAGACAATATATTGCTAGCTCTAGCTGTTGCTACCTGGCATTGTTTGCTACAGCTAAGTCTGTTATCTACCAGAACCCCCAAATCTCTTTCCATTTCAGATGCACCTAACACAGAGTTATTTATGGTGTAGGTGGCACAGGGATTATTAAATCCCAAATGCATCACCTTACATTTACCAACATTGAATCTCATCTGCCATTCTGCTGCCCATTTTGATAATCTATCTAGGTCTGCTTGCAGCACTTGCACATCATTGGAAGTTTCCAAAGCTCTGCATAATTTAGTGTCATCAGCAAACACAGAGACCTTGCTCTCAATGCCCCCTTCTAAGTCATTTATAAACAGATTAAACAGAAGCGGCCCCAGTACAGAACCCTGAGGAACTCCGCTTAGAACTTTAGCCCACATAGATGTAGCTCCATTAACCACCACTCTCTGTTTGCGGTCCAATAACCAGTTCTCTATCCATGAACAAATGTTTTCTTCAAGGCCAACAGTCCTCAGTTTATACATTAGTCGCCTATGTGGCACAGTATCAAAAGCTTTTGCAAAATCCAAATATACCACATCCACTGCTGTGCCTGAGTCCAACTTCTTACTCACTTCTTCATAAAAACCAATTAAATTTGTCTGGCATGATCTATTTCTCATAAATCCATGCTGACTACTACTAATAAGATGATCTCTGGAGACAAAGTCAAGGATATGATCCCTTAACAAAGTTTCCATCACCTTCCCTACCACTGATGTTAGGCTTACAGGTCTATAGTTACCAGGCTGTGAACGACTACCTTTTTTGAATATTGGTATTACATTGGCTTTTTTCCAATCCAGCGGCATATCCCCAGACAAAAGCGAATCTGAAAATATGAGAAACAGTGGTCTAGCTAGAACTGAACTAAGCTCTTTTAAAATCCTAGGATGCAATCCATCTGGTCCTGGCGCTTTATTGATATTAACTTTGTCTAATTGTTTCTGTACCATATCCTCCGTTATCCAATGTGAAAACTATTCATTTCTTCCCTGCATATTGCTACAATCCCTACCGTAAGCACAAGGATTCTCAACAGTAAAAACCGATGTAAAAAAACGGTTTAGCAGATTAGCCTTTTCGGCATCCTCTACAACCACCTCAGCTCCATTATTTAATGGTCCCACATTCTCAGTCCTCATTTTTTTACCATTTATATACTTAAAAAACATCTTGGGGTTGGACTTGCTTTGTTCGGCAATCCGTATTTCATTTTCTATTTTAGCTAGTTTAATTGCTTTCTTGCACTCTTTATTACAGCTTTTGTACTCCCTGTAAGCCTGTTCTGTGCCTTCTGTTTTCAAACTTTTAAAAGCCCTTTTCTTTTTTTCCATTTCCCTTTTTACCTGAGCATTAAGCCGTGCAGGACTGGACCTAATTTTACACTTGTTACCTAAAGGTACCGATTTGGAAATGTAATAGTTTAATATCCCTTTAAAAGTGGTCCACATCTGCTCAGTTTCTTTACCTAGAAACAGTTCCCCCCAGTCTATGAGCAGGAGCGATTCCTTTAAAAGCATAAAATTAGCTTTCCTAAAGTTAAAAGTTTTTGTTAAGCCAGTGCACTTTAGTTTTCTGCAACCTATATTAAATGACACTATATCATGGTCACTATTCCCTAAGCTTCCCATTACCTTCATCTCCAAAATGAGCTCTGGGTTATTAGATATCACCAGATCCAACAACGCATTCTTTCTAGTAGGAACTTCTACCATCTGTGAAAGAAAATGCTCATATAGGAAATTTAAGAACTTTATACCTTTTGAGGTGCTGGCAGTTCCATTACTCCAATCTATTTCAGGGTAGTTAAAATCCCCCATAACCAGAACATGCCCCATACCAGCAGCCTTCGCCAACTGCATATGGAGATTCATTTCCACCTCTTCCCCGGCATTTGGCGGCTTATAAAAATGGAATAGTCAAAATGGAAGGTTTAGCCACACCTCTGTCACTGCTAAAAGGTCTGTAGATGTTTACAGCAATTAAAACTGAAAGAAAGTAACTAACATTTCACTATAACATCCAATTTTGTGCACTGTTACGCAATAAAAAAAACTAGTGCATTGTAGGCACTGTACTACGCTACTTTACATCCTGCAGCTTTCTAAAGGAGCAGGGGTGCGCCAACCATAAAACATGCTGAAACATTTGCTCATGGCATGCCCCTGTGATCCACTAAAAGGGCAGAAAAATAATTGTGCGTGCCTGAGCAAGAACACGCTCACGCACCCACAGTTCTCTCCTTCTTTGCAATAACTGCCTCTTTTGTAGTAAGTTCATGCAGCCACTCAGGCTCGGCTCTGCTCTGCTTATCATGAGGTGACTGTGTGGGCAGTGATGGGCACATCTTATTTGCAACTTGTGTGAGCTGGGCATGAAGGCATCTTATATATAACTGTCTGTGTGAGCTGGGACTAAGGGGAGTTTATATGTACCAGTCTGTGTGAGCTGGGCAAGAGAGCATCTTATATGTACCAGACTATGTGAGCTGAGTATGAGGACACCTTATATGTACCTATCTGTGTGAGTTGGGCATGAGGGCATCTTATATGTACCATTCTGTGTGAGCTGGGCATGAGGGCATCTTATATGTTCCAGTCTGTATGGGCTGAGCACAAGGGCATCTTATATATACCTATCTGTGTGAGTTGGGCATGAGGGCATCTTATAAGTATCATTTTGTGTGAGCTGGGCATGAGGGCATCTTATATATACCATTCTGTGTGAACTGGGCATGGGGGCATCTTATATGTTCCAGTGTGTGTGGGCTGCGCATGAGGGCATCTTATATGTACCTGTCTGTATGTGTTGGGCATGAGGGTATCTTATATGTTCCAGTCTTTGTGGGCTGTGCATGAGAGCATCTTATATGTACCTATCTGTGTGAGTTGGGCATGAGGGCATCTTACATGCCATGAGTTGATTGGTGCTGAGAAGATAACTGTATGTAATGCTGCAGCCGGATAACGAATGATAATGTATAGAGTATAGGGGATGAAAAAAAGGGGGGGGGGGCTCACTTACCGGTGAGCGGACAGCAGCATACTACGCAAACTAATTTTGGGCAGAACAGTGGAAGCGGGGTTTAAGTCTCTTGGGATAGGCGTCTCCGCAGTTTCTAACACACAAAAAAAGTTGTTAATATAACACACACACTAGATACCAACAGCAGTGACGGGTCACTTTCTGATATTTTCTGTCAGTTTGTGCAGAACAGTAAGGAGCAACAACTGCTACACCTCCGGACTAAGGAAAATAGTAGCTCAAAAACTATTTGTTGTAGTTGCATCCATAGTGATCCAAATGCCATAATAAATCAGTGCCGCCAGTGGGCCTCCACTTTAAAGGGTGTTACCATGCCTAAGTGTTGGCTAATGCACTGTGGTACTCGCGGAGTCGGAACGACAGGGCCATAAACTTCATAATGTTTCCACTGTTGTAGAAGATAATAAATTCATTGTACTTGCCTAATATGTGCCATTTCTCAGGAATATCATATGCCACCATCTACTTTCAGGATTTCATAGTGACAAAACGTTTAATTTTAAATTTTGCTTGCATTAGTAGCATTTCTCAGTGATCCAACATTAGAATTGAACTAGAAAAGCGGAAAGGTTTTTCAATTTTGCAGTCCTGATAGGATAGAGGATTCTGCACAATGTACACAAAATAAATAACAATTTATTTATCATTGCCTATCATTACTCTTTATCATAGTTAGACCAGGGGTGACCTTTTTTCACCTGAACCAAATATTTAAGCCAACCCCGTATCTTCCTGTGGGCACACACGTAACGCCTCTGTTGGGGGAAAGTTTGGTGTGGCTTGTGGAGGTGGGACTGACTTTACACGGACTGGTGAACTGGAGGCTGACTATACTGACTGGAGGGCTGACTTTACACTGATTGTGGTGAACTGGAGACAGACTGGTAGACTTATTGCCTGCCCACCAAGACTGGTAAATACTGTATAAGATGCTCCTGTTGCCTGGCCCACACAGATTGTACATATAGCGATGCCCCCATGATCAGCCCAACAGACTGGTACTATAAGATGCCCCCATACCCAGCGAACACAGATTGGTACATATAAGAGCCTTCATGCCCGCCATCACAGATTGGAATATAAGATGTGCCCCTGTGCCCCGAGACCACACACATTTGTAAATAGGATGTGCCCACCCATGGGCTTGCTGGGATACCAACCTCACCATCAAGATCATCCAATAGACACTTACTTAAGCCCAATCCTGACCATACTTAATGATTTTTACTATACATTTGCATTGGGCTTGATGCATAATTAAGGTATTCCGATGCCAGACACAGTTGGTGGTACACAATACATAAAGATATCTTGATGCCCACACAATTGGTACATGTAAGAATCCTTCGACAACACAGACTGGAAATATAAGATGGCCCTGTGTGCCCAGCCCATACCAGATTGGTACATATAGAATGCCCCCATGTCCAGCGAACACAGATTGGTACATACTGTATAAAATGCCCCTTGCCCAGTTTACTAGATTAGATACATATTAGATTTCTTCCATGCCCAGCCCACAAAGACTGGTAAATATAGAGATGCCCTATGGCCCCTTAACTTGTAATATGGATACCATCCCATCACCTTCAATCATCATTCCATCCCTCCCATTTCCCTTAATCAGTGAATGCCACAAGATATATAAATTCTCCCTCAGCTCCCTGTATAACTGTTCTGGGCCACTGAGTCTAAATTCCTTGCAAGGCGGTGGATATATCCTGTGTTGCGTCTAGGGGTGTGGGGTACTGGGCACACAGATACTGCTGGTCTGCTACTTACTGCTCAGCATATTCACTACCCCGCACGTGCATGACATCCTTACACATCGCGCAGCACTTATGTGAGAGGTGGTGGTTGCGATATAACTTAATCAAATTGGGGGCAACGTGTGCTGGTGACGATAGACAAGGGCACTGCCTGGCATAGACACAATGCTATGTCATTTAGATTGCACACTCCACTCTAACTCAATCTACTGAAATAAATTCCGCTTTCCTTCTGGGCCACAGGGGCAAAGTTCGGGTCTCTGATTCTAACACCAGTTCTGAAATCAGATTTGACAGTTTCAAAGTTTGACTGATCTCAACAGCATCATGTCCAGCAGGCACAAAGTATGTTCCAGGCACCTTTTGTTCAGTGCATTGTATATGTTACTGTCCAATGCGCTGCGATCCATCAATTTCACGTATCAGCACATGCAATTTGCCAAAAAATGCATGCGCTCCGAAAAGGATTACAGCACATCGCATGCAATTTGGCCACCCATGCAATAAATTGTAATATCTGTGTATACATATGGCCACGGTTGTAGTGTCATGGCCCCATTACCCAGTGGATAGCAAGGAAACGGGAATGTATCAAGATCTGAGTTTGATGTCGATTTTGAGAAATGCTGAATCTACTGTTGCTGTCCCGTTTAGGGTGATCTGCGCATTTTTTGCATAATTGGAGCACATGTTATTTGCAAAAAAATACGTATTGCACGCAATCCGAAAACGGATTGCAGCGCAGGGCTGTCAATGTGGCCACCCCCACCTTGTCATGCACGGCACTGCGATCCTCACATGCTAACAGCTAACAGCACAATTGTTAGCGTGTGATAAACAGGCAGTTTAACATACTAGTGACATGCACAGGGAGCCCTTCCCCCCCCCCCTCCCTGGCTGCCCTTCATGCTGCTGCATAAAAAAACCTTTATCTATATTATAGGGCATGCCCTCCCACCCCAACTGCTATATTTTGCTCCGACGCGTTCTGTATTGCTGGCAGCCACAGCTGTGATTGGCTGCCTCTCAGCTAATCACAGCCGTGTCTGCCGTCCGCTCCCCCTTGTAAGTTCCGGCAGCAAGGGAGCTGTACCAAAGCGATGCTGGAACGAGGAGCTTTAGTAGCTTTGCAAACAATTTTTAAAGTGGGATGGTCATGCGTACAAATATAAACGTTTTTTGCTGAGGTGGAGATGCCCTTTAAATACAAACTTACATTCCTCTCATTCAGTACTTTCAGTCATGCAGACACACTCTCAGTCATACAGACACTGTGAAGCAGACATGCTCATTCAATGCAGCATGCTCACTCACAAGAGACTCTCACTCACGCAGACATGCTTAGTCCATATATACCGCTCACTAACACAGACAAATCAACAAAGGACCCATATGCACACTAGCCTAGTGAGGGGGATTGGTACCTTTCGAACATTGTTGATGATTGTGATAAACCCACTATTTCACTTTGGTGCGACTCTATAACTACCTTGTTCAGTAACACACACAGCGCACCTCAGTCATGTGACACAGTCAGCATACACTCAGTCACACACACACTCGCTCAGACAGAACGCTCTGTGACACAGACACCTCAGTCATGCAGCCACGCTCAGTCACCTAGACACACTCAGTCACACAGACACAACTCAGTCGGCCAGACACTCTCTATCACCAGAACACGCTCTCAGTCATGTAGACACGCTGCAGTCATGCAGACACTCTCATCGTCACACAGACAATCTCCGTCACACAAGCACTCTCTGTCACACAGACACTCTCAGTCCAACAGACACTCGTCAGTCAACACAGACCTCATCACTCCAGTCGACACACAACAATCTCTCTCCACAGACACTCTCTTTAACACAGACACTCTCTTTACACAGACACTCTCTGTCATACAGACACTCTCTGTCACTACAGCACCTCTCTGTCACACACCTCTGTCACACAGACTCTTTTATTTACACAGACACTCTGTCACACCAAACCTCTCTGTCACACAACACTCTTCACACAGACACGCTGTCACACAGACACTCGTCACACACTCTGTCACACTCTGTCCCACACTCCTAGACACTCTCTGTCACGCAAACACTCTCAGTCATGTAGCACACTCAGCCACACAGACACTCTCAGTCCACCACAGAACACTCAGTCACAGACCACCGCACCCTGCAGTCACACAGACACACTCAGTCACCAGACACTCTCACGCGACACTCTCATCATGTACACCTGACTCAGCCTCTCACAGACACACTCAGTCACACAGACACACTCATGTCACGCAGACACACAGAAATAAACGGAAATCAAAATTCGAAATGTTGACATGAATAAATCACCAACCACCAGCTTCCAGAACCCCGATCTTACATGGGAAATACGCTTCTTGCTATTGTGTTGATCTGAAAAAAAAAAAATCTTGCTTTTACCTGCCAATGAGTCTCAAGGTTGCTTTGATCTGTATTGCATTTGAAAGCAACTGCAGGTTGATCATTGGTATAAGCATAAAGCATGTTTGGTCCCATTTTAAAAGTAATGTTCTCATGGAAATTTAAGGAAGTCTAAAAACAGAATAACAAAACTCTTCTTTTTTTTCCCACACATGTAAAGCATTTAGCCTCGGTTGCAATTTCCACATCAATTCCATTTTCCCCCAATTCGCAAATACACAGTAACAATCTTTCCCCATATTTTTTACACAGAACCATTGTTCATTGCGCCAATACACATTACTGATGTTCCTTAGTTTGGGAGCCATAACGTTCAATTGTTGTTGGCTTAGCAACCTTATCCATATACAATTGCTGAAGTTCAACACATTCAGATCCAACAAAAAATCGCTCATAACCTACTACAACTAGTAAATCACTAGCCAGAAATTTTTCCACTGTACTACTAGGTTTCGTTTGTTTAACCCATTCATATTCAGTAATATAAGTTTAAAACACAGCCACTGTCTAGGAATCCTTCCACACAATTACCGTACACTCCTACACACTCTCCTACACTCCTACACTCTATCTGTTATCTTCATCATTTTAAAGATATAAAAATCTTACTGATCTGTAATAAAGCCGAAGTCATTGATAATGTGAATCTTTCTTACAAGAAAATGGTAACCTGTTTGCTTGCTTGTGAGTTTCAGTCTTTTGGTAACATGTCAAGGGTACATTTGTATATGTATATTCAGTTTATGGACATTTTATTAATCAATCATTAAATTTATAATGAATAATGTTAAACTATGTGCAATCAATATTTCAGATTTATACTTGAGAATCAAAAAATTCTAGAAAGCCAGGCTTATTTTACGTAATACGAGGCACATCCCTGAAACCAAAATCCAATCATTTGTTGTTTATTTAATGGTAATCATTGATTCCGTGTAATATGGTGAGGTTACGTAATTTGGCTTGTTAGAGTGTATTAAGGACTGTAAACTCACGTTAAAATAAGTGCATTTTTGTAATCCTTCACAGGTGACCATTTCAGCTCATCGAATTTAAGTTGGAGGTCTTACCTTACCACGCCGCTCAGCCGCAAGATCGCTCAATGTGCGACTACTAAAGAACCTTGCTCGCCACGACCACAGTTCTTATGCCTAAAAATTATGCAGCATGCTGGACCAATCAGTTCAGGCGCATTCGGCGAAGCTTCAGAATCGCTGAAGGCGGAGGTAAGTTCAGTCCCCGACGTTATAGGCACTGATTGAGATAATCTACTCCGGAATAGATGAGAATGTGACACTAGGTAATTAATTAGTGTTCCTAAAAAAAGTCTAGATTCATTTGAATCCTTCAAAGATCACTTTCAGATCAAATCAGCGGAATTTAATGGTATACGGCCAGCCAAGGAATATATAGTGCTATACATATGAGTGACCTTGTTCGTTCAAAAAAGTCGCATGAAATAAGCGTTCCTACCCGAATAGTAGTGGTCATTACCTTATGGTCGAATAAGGTGAGGATTGCACGATAGTGAACTACACAAAAAATTTTCGTTTAATTTATCTAACATATGAACAGACGGCCTTCATATAAGGGTGAAATTACTTACAGATTGCACAGCTACAGCCTAAAACAAGTTTAATCCATTAACTATCCACAACTGTACCATTTTCATCTATCCCTATTTCTTTAGATATCCATCGCAAGCTTCTTAATTTTTAGCTGGCAAGCAATTGCCATATTTATTATTATTATGATTATTTATGTAAATTATTATTAAGGATTTAAAATTCACCACATCTTCCGTTCATTTTTCCATTCACATCAGGCCTTGCCCGAAAGAGCTTACATCTAAGCACCATTTATTGTGCGCACATACACCCTATCAGTATGTATTTTTGGGTTATTGTGAGAAAAACGGAAATGCCCATAGAAAACACCACCAATGCCGATGGGAGCACTACAACTCTTTGCAATGTTCGACAAAGTTGGAATCGAATTCAGTACATTAGCAGGCATAGCAGTGCAACCACTGAGCCACCGTGCTCCCCATGAACTCTTACTGCTGTGTGTACAGTTTTGTGCGTGTAGGAGCTGGTATGGGGGGTGACGGTTCGTTGGAGTTGTTTTGACGAGGGGTTGGTATGCTGTAATCTGTGGTGCAGAGCCTGTACAGTTGTAGTAGTTTTATTGAATTGATTCACAGAAAGGTCAGTTCAATGGAAGGGGAGAGGTTTAAGGAGGGGGAATTACTTTACCTGAACTGTGAGGAAGGAAAAGGTGGTCTGAACACATGTAGCGCACCGTGTTTTGCAATAAACCTGCACTATTCACAGTTAGTGGCCAAGATTCTCATGCAGTTATCTTTAGTGTTGAAAGGCATATTACGACAGAAACTATAGTTCAACTCGATATTGTTCGTTCCCCACTTTAGGTAAGTAGATCTATACCTATACATAGCTTCTCGATGTCCCTGCTGCTAGTCTATTAGATGTACGCTTAAACGGGAAAAGTTTAAGTTTGACCAGTGTTCTGTGTCATCGTGTATTCTTCCTACCTGTCCTGCGCTCTAGGGAGAATTATAGATGGCAGTGACCCTCCACGATTTAGACAGTCTTGCTGCTTTCCCTCCCTAATCTCCAAGTTCTACTTTTCGAGTGTCAAAGGGCATTCACCCCACCCAACTACTTTATTATCCTCTGCCATGGTAGTAATCTCCTCATCCTGCTAATCTAGCCCTGCAGCCTCAATCCAAAAGTAAAGCCAGGCTTGTGTCATCTTTGTTGCCCCGCTCTTCTGGACTTGACATCCATGCGCCCTCCCCCCTCTCCGTTTCTCTTTCCCCCTATCATTCTGTGAGCTCCACCCCAACTGCTTATTAGCCGACTCTGAAATTGCTGTCCGCATTCTTCGCGGGCGCGCATGATTGGCTGCCTCTTAGCCAATCACAGACTGGCTGTCGTGTCCGCCCCCTGCTTGCATATTCATGCAGCAGACGGGCGTGTCAGATCGCCGGTGTAAAAGTAAGTATGGTCGGGAGAGTTTTTCTGCAAATAACTATGCGGTTGGGGGCGGGTGAGGGAGCCCTACACTACAGAAAAAAATTACAAAAGGGTGGACATTCTGTTAAAGGGAATTTGGACGTGTAAGGAGAGTGTGTTTTGTTTTATGCTGCTGTATAAAAACCCACCCATACGATACAGAATGCTAAGCTGAGACATTCCATTTCACACGGCTTGTGCACGATCAGGCATTAATATTATCCTCTACCTGCTATATAAAATATACACACAAACGTCAGTTTAGTATTTTTTTTAAACATGATGAAGGCTGCATGATTTGTAGCCTGCATGTTCCTTATGCACTGGCTTTGCCTTTACAACTACTCCATACTACTCCACAGCTCCAATTTCCCATTAAATGTTTGGCGAAGCTGTGGCAGATATCGTTCATTTCATGGGCACCTGCAGCTCTGAGATGTTTTTGTTTTTATAGTGTAGCCTTGTAAGTGATCAGTACAATTCCTACTGGGGTTGGCCCACCTTTACCTTTACAGACTCATTTCAATAGGGCTAGGCCCCACTATGCAGTTTGTGATCCAAGCTTGCCGCTAGTGGGAGTGCAGGCATTCCTGATTGAATTTGTGCACTAGGCTTCTATTTTATGTATACTATATTTATTGGTATCCATCACCACCCAAGGAAGGTCTGTGTTTCAGGTGAGTAAAAGAATTATAGCAGGGAGTTATCCCAAAGAAGCTAGCCCACAAATCAACAACTTTCAGCTCATAAATAGGCAAACTGATAAAATCGGACCCAGCAAAAAACAAATCTTAAAGTTTGCTGGGCTTGAAATGCAAAGGTGATGGGTAACAAGCACAAGGAACCTAGTTAGCATGTGCCAGACAGAGTTTAGTGTCAGGGACCACCGAGTCACTCTAGAAAGCAGCCATACAATCACAGAATAGGCTGTTTTATAGGAAGAGATCTGTGGAGTGCCTTTGTATATTGTGGTTCCTTTTCCTTTAGGCTGGCACACCAAACAATATTTTCGGCCGACTAATCGACTGTCAGTCACTATAACTGCATGGTGTGGGAGCCCAACACTCAAACCGATCTCGATCTAGTCCATTCCCGAACAACAGGCCATTGTGTATGCTGGTAAATCAAGCAGTTTTAGCTGTTCCTTATGGACTGCAGTATCGGTCGTGGCAAACTGTTGTTCCCGCTGCTACCTATTCCACCATCGACATCCACATTGTCACATCAGACCTATGTAACTGAGCAAGAGATTGGATTTGCAGGTACTAAAATCTCAGAATGAGGGCCCCAGGACAGGAACAGGTTTGGTGCATGTGGATAACGCAAACCATGTCTTTGTGTTAAAAAACATAAAAACTTTAAAACCACAAAGACTTTGGCTTAGTAAAGAAGTAAGTTGGAGTGCAACCATATACCCTTTTTAATTAACTGTTAGTTGTTTCAACGCATCAATGGCTTGGTGTGGTGCTGACCATGGGATAAAAAAAAAACCCAACCATTTAGTAAGAATATAAACACATCAAAAAGACCTGTTCATCAACAGAATGCCCGTTACTTATACTTGAGCAGTCCAACTGGCACAATATATCAAATTCTAGCCATACAGATGTATCAAATATGAGGGGACCCAAGCTTTCTTTCTTGTGGTGCTACAAACAAACCATCATACATGACATTTTTTCAAATCTTAAGTGGTCTTTTCTCATTCTTCCTTGTGTGCAGGGCCGTCGATAGACTTTTTTTGCACATAAAAAAATCCAAATGCTTCAACACAACCCCCCAACCCCTCCCATGCTGCTGAAAGGGGTGGTGTTTTGATCATTGAAAGTGGGTGGTGGCTTTGCTGGAAGTGGAGGTGTGGCTTGTCCAGAAATTGTATACACATAACTTGCAAATTTAATGCCCACAGTGACTGTATTAGATGACCCACCAATGACTGAGTAAAATGATGCTACTACCCCAGAGACTGGTAAATGATGCCCACCTGACTGGTATAGATGCCCCCTGTGACTGTTAAAAATAATGCCCACTTGATTTTTGGATCTGCTTATCTGATAAATTGATTTTTTTGATCTGTTTGGAGCCTTACAACATTGATTTTTGATCTGCTGGGCTGACAAACTTTGAATTTTGGATCTGACAGGACCGGGACAACATTAATTTTTGATATCTGCAGAGGCTGGGACAAACATGATTTATTTGATTTGACATGCTGACAAACATTGATTTTTGGATCTGCCTCATTAGGGAGGTGGCCCGCTTGTGTGCTATTAAGCATAGCACTATAAGAAACACTAGTTTTAAGACACATTGATCCGAATGCAGTAAATCCCTTGCTAGATTAATGCATGCGGGATTGCGGTCAGGAGGATTGCACCCTCTATTTTAAAAGGGCATCCACCCTTTAAAAAAATGTTTGTTAGTGGTAGGGGACCTTCCCCACCCATTTCCAGAAAGGGCCCCAATAGTTACTTACCTTACCTGTTTTCCCCCCCCGCCGCACAATCCCGGCCCCGGCTTGCACTGAACTGCAAGCAGGGGCTGGACCGGCAGCCACTTCCCTGATTGGCTGAGAGGAAGCCAATCACGGACACGACTGCCGCAGTTCAGAACTCCGGGGGGAAAGAGGTAGGTAAGTAACTATCGGGGGAGTCTCTGAAATTTAATAATGCGGTTGGGCTGGGGGAAGGCAACCTACTAATGGGCAAATGGTTTTAATGGTAGGGGAGGGCTTGCAAAAACGGAAGGTGGAGGGAGGGGGGGAGGGCCTGCAGTACGCAGACAATTTCTCTAGAGTCCTTATGTATCTGCAGTGCTCCTGGTGGGCAGTTTTTGGACTTGGGGGGGATTACTGGAGAACCATTTGGAGCTGGGATGTGTAAGAATGGATTTATACACTACCTAGGGGGGCCGTAGTGGGGATTATAGTTTTGGGGGTGTAACATCCCTTTAAAAGCATTTAGTTTTGTGCAATGTAGTGCAAACTAAATTGCTGCCTATATTACATAGCCTGATCTGCACTCCAAAAAGGTTTGGAAATGGTGCTTGCTACCCCTCAAAAGTAAAACATCGGGTACGTGGGTTTTAAAAAATTTTTTACTTTAAACACCAGAACTGCGCAGACAAAAGCCTGAAAAAGACCTTTGCTGGGTGCACATCCACTAATGGGCCTGTGTCCAAGAAGTTTATAGTACATCCTTTTAATGTATTTGTAAAAAAAAAAGTGATCGTATTGCTACAAAACAAATGCCTTTCTCTTGTGTAAATACCCATAGCTAATCCAAACGTTAGTTAAAGGGCAACTGTGGTCTCCAAACAAGTTAGGGTTTTGTAAAGCCTGTCGTATTTCCTTTATAATGAGCCGACAATCACATCTCTGGCTTCACCCTGTGAGAAATTAATGTGAGGTGAATGTTCAGTGTGTTTCCAGTACATCACCTTATAGCGCTTGCCCCTCTGCCCCGGGGAGAAGCAATGCTCAGTTAAGACTTAATGCTGGGGAAACAGGAAGTCCTGGGGGGAAATTGACAGTTGAGAAGGGCCCTATTAATGCTACAGGACTGGTCACATGTGCTGAAAAAGGAAGCATTCAACCAGGAAGTTACATTGCGAACCTCTCCAACAACCTTCATAACTTCTCACAATTCTCTATCAGAATTTTATCTTTTACAGTTAACACCTTCCCGTTAAGCTCCCCCAGTCCCCTTCTTGATTATTATTTAGGAAGGGCACACAACAACCAAAAACTTTTGTATCACAGACATTAAATATAATCATAATATATAAAATTCTCAGCTGAGTCTGTGAACTAGTCTCCTACATATTACACTGCAGGAAATGGGTCAAGGTTTGTCCCATTCTGCACATATTAAAACAGTTTTTGGGGTTGGACATACCTTTAAATAAATAGTCATTACACAGAACATGGATCTATACAGCCCATGAATCTATTACTTGGAGCAAACAGTTTACTACAGGGCTAAGTGCTTAATTCAGTGTTCCTAATCTTTTTTAAATTTTATAACAAAACATTTACCATAAATAATATCACTTCCCTCATCAATTTTTGTTGCGATTTACAGACACATACCAATTTACATCATTAAAAAACTTCAAAACAAAAAACGAGAAAAGCTTTTCTATGTTACAATTATTGTATTGGAATTAAACACATCAGTATTGCATTGCTCAATACAGATCTTGTACTTCACATCCAAAATGAGTTTCATTCTTACTCAGGCAAAGAAAAGATATCTGAAATCTTTAGTCTAGCATGAGAACTATGCTAGGTTTCAGTTCTCTAAATGCTCACACACCATAGGTTCATTATAATTATACGGTCTAGATAAACAGATTTTGAATTTCATATCATCTCATCTCTCGTGCATTTGTTTTTTGAATATTTCATTATCAACAATTTGATTTCATAAAATTCACAGTGAAGGTTTAAAAGCTATTACAGCAAAATTTCATCTTTAAAGAAGGCCTCATCTCTTAACTTAAGCAGTAACTGATTCTCTCTGACTCTGTGTGAGTGACACTTCTCCTATCTGTAACATGGGGGAGAATATTAAATGACAAATGGCAGACCTTGCACTCCACCTTTCATTGGAAGATGCCCCACAGGTGCTCAATGGGTCTAGGTCTGGAGACCTTGGCCATCCGCACCTTTACACTCAGTTTCTTAGCAAGGCAATGGTCTTCTGGAGGTGTTTGGGGGTTATTCATGTTGGAACACTGCCTGCTCCCAGTTTCCAAAGGAAAGTCACAGTACATGTTGGCATTAAGGCTCCCTCAATAAACTGTAGCTCACCAGCATCAGCAGTACTAGTGCAGCCCCAAACCATAACACTCCCCACCACCTGCTTGACTGTAGACAAGACACCTTGTCTATGTACTCCTCACCTTGCCCTCACAGAGAGTCAGTTCTGTGTCTTCAGAGGCCTGGGTGACTGAGCTTGAGCAAAACAAATACTAGATTGAAGTCATGTAGCAACACAAACACAGATGTAGTGCTTACATGTATTTATTTATAAAATGTAGGCAAGTAATTTTTTCAGTTTACAATCCCTTGAAGAAGAAAGGAAAAGTATACAAAATTGCAGGAATGCAAATGTTACCATGTGATATCCACTATTAGTGTAGAAGTTAGTGTATACTGAAGTTTATTTGAAAATCCCAGCATTATACATTTGTCAATGAAGATATAGCATTAATAACAATTCATTGTTCGTCTCATTTCGTACATTGTATTTCCTTGGCAATTTAAGTAGTTAAAGGAGGAGAAGGAATAACACATTGTAGTCAGATTAGTTTTTTAACATTAGAAATGTATTGCTTCCACAAGTGAATATACAATGTTTATTTAGTAATAGAGTATAATAGAAATCAAGAATGTGATATATACCGGTGGCACCCTTTCTCTGTGATCATATTCCTTTCAAGTTATATGAGCATACCAAAGTGTTCACACACAGGACCACATTTTATTGAATCTACTGAAGGAATTATTTTGCCCCAGACCTCAATCTCAGGGACACTTACACACAGTTTTAGGATCTAATGGCACACCCCTAAGAATCTATTTACCTGGGGGCACTTGTCAAACCAAATGCCAGGAATTTGTTATATCAGTTATGTCAACATATCAAGCAAGGAGAGGAGTGTGAGGGGAACATAGATCATGACACAGGAGAAGATAGCTTAATGCAGAATATAAAACACATTCATTTGTGCCGATAAAGTGCCGATGGGCGCACTTTAAAGGGCATGTCCACCCACGAAACTAAATTTAACCCATTTCTGGCCCAACTGTATAAGGTTACAAATCCTTAACTTACACCTCAGCTCCCTATGGTTTCTTGCAGTGCAGTGCAATCCATAGTTCAGAACAATTTAAGTAGGAGCTGTCTGTGATTCTCTGGTCCCTGCTTCTTCTTGTCCTTGGAGGAAGAGCGTGGGGGAGCTCTTCCCTCCTCCGGATCTATCTCCTTTGATACTTTCTGTAGCATAGTGGGATTTGCTGTAGTGTAGGGTACCCCTGCCCAACCCAACCGCCATGTTAGTTTGTTATAATCCCACTAAAAATAGACTTACCACCATTCGTTCCCTCAGCTCTTTGCATAGCCGCAGCGGGGGCTGTGATTGGCTGAGATCAGACCGGTGCCGGTCAGGCCCCTTTCTGCTACTTCTAGCAAGCAGAGACCGAGGGAAACGAACGTGCTAATTTATCTCTGGGGGGATTTTTAACAAAATAATATGGCGGTTGGGGTTGGAGATACCCTTTAAAGTGGGATTCTGCTATGTCCTCCCATTTCAAGACATTTACTGATGATAAGTGTCTGCCATTTGCTTATTAATTATCAGTATCTTCCTCAAGTTTGCCATAAGCAGACAACTATAAAGCCAAGACACTAACACTAAAATCTGAATAGTGTGTGGGCTAAATAGCATTGTAGTTCTCTAAAACTCTATACAGTATTACTCTATAGTATTGTACTGTAAATATCCTAAGTTTGTATAACATCTGAGGGATTGTTGCAGGGATTGATTAGTTCACTCTGTAGCCTATTGGTATGGGTATAATAGGCAGATAAAAATTTATTTATTGCCCAAGGATTTCCACAATGCTCTCAGAACTAAAAATATATTAGATTCCCCTGTCGGAAATTACATCTAAAGAGAGACCAGTAAGGCAAAAAATGTGAAGAATAATAAATTAGCAAGTTTAAGAGAGGATGGTAGTTTGGAGAGAAGCAACAATAGTCTCTATGGGATACATCTGGGTCAGAAAAATAGGATTAACAAAATGTTGTGGCTTTCGGCTATCAATGGGCAATTGGGGTGGGCTGCGTGATAGGGTGCATACAGTATATAATCATAACACACATTGTAAACTATTCCAGCTATGCTAGATGGAATTATCAGGTAATATCCTATATATATCAGGTAGAAACTGCTCCAGGGAAGAATACTGCTTTCATCCTCGATTTAAATACTAAGCAATTTCAGCAACTTACGGTACCTGCGTATATCATAAAGAACAGTTGCATCTGTATCATTTGTACAATAACCATCATGGACCCTACCCACAATGGTATTTATGGGTAATCGAACAATAACGATTGCAGAATAAATCTATGATCACGCTAATGTTCGTTAAAGGAGCGGTATCCTTTAGAAAGCAGCAAGAAAAGTATGAAGCAGCAATCCAAAAGATTTATAGCAAAACCAGGGATATTTTTTTATCTCCTGTTGTATAATATTTACATGTTCATAGGAGAATGCATTAACAGGGTTTTCAATAAAAGTTCTTAGCATTAAAAATGGTGCTAAATTTGCACCAACACCAATCAGGTGTTACCTTTCAAATGTTAATAAAATCTGATTGGTTGGGGAAAATTAGCACCATTTTTAACGATAAAACTTTTATGAATAACCCTGTAAGTTTTTGGGAGCAACCAAGGACTGGTGGAAATAATTATATTAATATAGGAAAGGTGTACACCTATGTGTAATTTCTCACTGATTACTATCTTATGACCATAATAAATGTATATAAATAATAAAGTTTTAGTACGGTCTTATTTAGCTAGAAGACAAAATTATTCAATTATAACGTAGCCACATTTAAAAATGGATAGTCAAAATGGAAGGTTTAGCCACCTCTGTCACTGCTAAAGGTCTGTAATGTTTACAGCAATTAAAACTGAAAGAAAGTAACTAACATTTCACTATAACATCCATTTTGTGCACTCTTACGCAATAAAAAAAACTATGGCATTGTAGGCACTGTACTACGCTACTTTAACTCCTGCAGCTTTCTAAAGGAGCAGGGGTGCGCCAACCATAAAACATGCTGAAACATTTGCTCATGGCATGCCCCTGTGATCCACTAAAAGGGCAGAAATAATTGTGCTTGCCTGAGCAAGAACACGCTCACGCACCCACAGTTCTCTCCTTCTTTGCAATAACTGCCCTCTTTTGTATAAGTTCATGGCACCACTCAGGCTCGGCTCGCTCTGCTTATCATGAGTGACTGTGTGGGCATTGATGGGCACATCTTATTTGCAACTTGTGTGGCTGGGCATGAAGGCATCTTATATATAACTGTCTGTGTGAGCTGGGACTAAGGGGAGTTTATATGTACCAGTCTGTGTGGCTGGGCAAGAGAGCATCTATATGTACCAGACTATGTTGAGCTGAGTATGAGGACACCTATATTTTAACCTCTCTGTGTGGATTCCAAAGGGAAAGTCACAGTACATGTTGGCATTAAGGCTCCCTCAATAAACTGTAGCTACCAGCATCAGCAGTACTAGTGCAGCCCCAAACCATAACACTCCCACCACCATGCTGACTGTAGACAAGACACACTTGTCTTGTACTCCTCACCTTGCCCTCACAGAGAGTCAGTTCTGTGTCTTCAGAGGCCTGGGTGACTGAGCTTGAGCAAAACAAATACTAGATTGAAGTCATGTAGCAACAAAAACACGAGTGTATGCTTACATGTATTTATTTATAAATGTAGGCAAAGTAATTTTTCAGTTTACAATCCCTTGAAGAAGGAAGGAAAAGTATTACAAAATTGCAGGAATGCAAATGTTACCATGTGATATCCACTATTAGTGTAGAAGTTAGTGTATACTGAAGTTTATTAGAAAATCCCAGCATTATACATTTGTACAATGAAGATATAGCATTATAACAATTCATTGTTCGTCTCATTTCGTACATTGTATTTCCTTGGGCAATTTAATAGTGTTAAAGAGGAAGGAAAGGAATAACACATTTGTAGTCAGATTAGTTTTTATAACATATAGAAATGTATTGCTTCCACAAGTGAATATACAATGTTTATTAGTATAATAGAGTATAATAGAAATCAAGAATGTGATATATACCGTGGCACCCTTTCTCTGTAGATCAGGATTCCTTTCAAGTTATATGAGCATACCAAAGTGTTCACACAGCAGGACCACATTTTATTGAATCTACTGAAGGAATTATTTTGCCCCAGACCTCAATCTCAGGGACACTTAGCACACTAGTTTAGGATCTAATGGCACACCCCTAAGAATCTATTTACCTGGGGGCACTTGTCAAACCAAATGCCAGGAATTTGTTATATCGAGTTATGTCAACATATCAAGCAGGAGGAGAGGGTGTGGGGAACATATGTCATGGACACAGGAGAAAGAATCAGCTTAATGCAGAATATAAAACTACATTCATTTGTGCCGATAAAGTGCCGATGGCGGCACTTTAAGGGCATGTCACCACGAAACTAAAATTTAACCCATTTCTGGCCCAACTGTATAAGGTTAACAAATCCTTAACTTACACCTCAGCCCCTATGGTTTCTTGCAGTGCAGTGCAATCATAGTTCAGAACAATTTAAGTAGGAGCTGTCTGTGAGTCATCTGGTCCCTGCTTTTCTTGTCCTTGGAGGAAGAGCGTGGGGGAGCCTTCCCTCCATGGATCTATCTCCTTTGATACTCTCTGTAGCATAGTGGGGATTTGCTGTAGTGTAGGGTACCCCTGCCCACCCCAACCGCCATGTTAGTTTGTTATAAATCCCACTAAAAATAGACTTACCACCATTCGTTCCCTCAGCTCTTTGCATAGCCGGCAGGGGGGCTGTGATTGGCTGAGAGTCAGACCGGTGCCGGTCAGGCCCCTTTCTGCTACTTCTAGCAAGCAGAGAGCCGAGGGAAACGAACGGTGCTAAGTTTATCTCTGGGGGATTTTTAACAAAATAATATGGCGGTTGGGGTTGGAGATACCCTTTAAAGTGGGATTCTGCTATGTCCTCCCATTCAAGACAGTTACTGATGGAAAGTGTTCTGCCATTTGCTTATTAATTTATCAGTATCTTCCTTCAAGTTTGCCATAAGCAGACAACTATAAAGCCAAGACACTAGACACTAAAATCTGAATAATGTGTGGGGCTAAATAAGCATTGTAGTTCTCTAAAACTCTATACAGTATTACTCTATAGTATTGTACTCGTAAATATCCTAAGTATTGTATAACATCTGAGGGATTGTTGCAGGATTGATTGATAGTTCACTCTGTAGCTCTATTGGTAGGGTATAATAGGCAGATAAAAATTTAATTTATTGCCCAAGGATTTCCACAATGTCTCCCAGAACTTAAAAATATATTAGATTCCCCTGTCGGAAATTACATCTAAAGAGAGACCATGAAGGCAAAAATGTGAAGAATAAATAAATTAGCAAGTTTAAGAGAGGATGGTAGTTTGGAAGAGAAGCAAAATAGGCTCTATGGGATACATCTGGGTCAGAAAAATAATGGATTAAACAAATGTTGTGGCTTTCGGCTATCAATTGGGCAATTGGGGTGGGCTGCGTGATAGGGTGCTAACAGTATATAATCATAACAACATTGTAAACTATTCCAGCTATGCTAGATGGAATTATCAGGTATATATCCTATATATATCAGTGAGAAACTGCTCCAGGGAAGAATGACTGCTTTATCCTCGATTTAAATATCTAAGCAATTTCAGCAACTTACGGTACTGCGGATATCATAAAAGAACAGTTGCATCTGTATCATTTGTACAATAAACCATGTCATAGGACACTACCACAATGGTATTTATGGGTAATCGAACAATAACGATTGCAGAGATAAATCTATGATCACGCTAATGTTCGTTAAAGGAGCGGTATCGCTTTAGAAAGCAGCAAAGAAAGTATGAAGCAGCAATCCAAAAGATTTATAGCAAAACCAGGGATAATTTTTATCCCTCCTGTTGTATAATATTTACATGTTCATAGGAGAATGCATTAACAGGTTATTCAATAAAAGTTCTTAGCATTAAAAATGGTGCTAAATTTGCACCAACCAATCAGGTGTTACCTTTCAAATGTTAAATAAAATCTGATTGGTTGGGGCAAAATTAGCACCATTTTTAACGATAAGAACTTTTATGAATAACCCTGTAAGTTTTTGGGAGCACAACCAAGGAGCTGGTGGAAATAAATAATATTAATATAGGAAAGGTGTACACCTATGTGTAATTTCTCACTATTACTATCTTAATGACCATAAATAATGTATATAAATAATATAAAGTTTAGTACGGTCTTAATTAGCTAGAAGACAAAATTATTCAATTATAAACGTAGCCACATTTTAAAAATGGAATAGTCAAAATGGAAGGTTTAGCCACACCTCTGTCACTGCTAAAGGTCTGTAGATGTTTACAGCAATTAAAACTGAAAGAAGTAACTAACATTTCACTATAACATCCAATTTGTGCACTCGTTACGCAATAAAAAAAACTAGTGCATTGTAGGCACTGTACTACGCTACTTTACATCCTGCAGCTTTCTAAAGGAGCAGGGGTGCGCCAACCATAAAACATGCTGAAACATTTGCTCATGGCATGCCCCTGTGATCCACTAAAAGGGCAGAAAAATAATTGGCGTGCCTGAGCAAGAAACCGCTCACGCACCCACAGTTCTCTCCTTCTTTGCAATAACTGCCCTCTTTTGTAGTAAGTTCATGCCAGCCACTCAGGCTCGGCTTGCTCGTTATCATGAGGTGACTGTGTGGGCAGTGATGGGCACATCTTATTTGCAACTGTGTGAGCTGGGCATGAAGGCATTTTATATAACTGTCTGTGTGAGCTGGGACTAAGGGGAGTTTATATGTACCAGTCTTGTGAGCTGGGCAAGAGAGCATCTTATATGTACCAGACTATGTGAGCTGAGTATGAGGACACCTTATATGTACCTATCTGTGTGAGTTGGGCATGAGGGCATCTTATATGTACCATTCTGTGTGAGCTGGGCATGAGGGCATTATAATGTTCCAGTCTGTATGGGCTGAGCACAAGGGCATCTTATATATACCTATCTGTGTGAGTTGGGCATGAGGGCATCTTATAAGTATCATTTTGTGTGAGCTGGTGGATGAGGGCATCTTATATATACCATTTGTGTGAAATGGGCATGGGGGCATCTATATGTTCCAGTGTGTGTGGGCTGCGCATGAGGGCATCTTATATGTACCTGTCTGTATGTGTTGGGCATGAGGGTATCTTATATGTTCCAGTCTTTGTGGGCTGTGCATGAGGGCATCATATATGTTCCAGTCTGTATGGGCTGTGCACAAGGGCATCTTATATATGTACCTATCTGTGTGAGTTGGGCATGAGGGCATCTTATATGTTCCAGTCTGTGTGGGCTGTGCATGAGGGCATCTTATACTGTATGTAACTATCTGTGTGAGCTGGTCATGGCCTTTGCCAATATTTCTATGTATAACATAGAGATAAACCATTTCCTGAAAAGCAAATATCAAGCTAAGATCATTAAATACTAACTATTAGAGATGTAATGTGGGTTCAAATAGAACCCAGTTTTGAGTCGAATCCTGAGGGTTTCGAATTTCACGGAACCCAGATTTTTAGAATCTAGAAAGTAGACGATTTCCGAAAATCGAAAGTAGACGATTTTCTAAATCGAAAGTAGACGAAACAGAACAAAACTCAACAGTTTCCAACATCTCTACTAACTATATGGACAATATTTTATTAATCTGGCAAGGAACCGAATAAGGATTTATCACTATGTTAAAAGAGCTCAACCAACTATCAAATTTATATATGAAATGTCAACACTAAGATTAGTTTGTTTTTTTTTTTGCTGTATGTATGTATGTATTACTGTGAAAGATAAACTTCACACGTCACTTTATAGCAAACTAATAACAACCTGATAGTTTTCACAACCTGAAGGCTATACCCTGAAGACAATATATACAGGCCAAACGTATATCATCAGATAATGAAAATTACCAAGAAATGATTAAAAATTGAAATGGAAGAAAAAGGATATGACAAGACAGAGTTGTGCAAAATTCAGGAGGAAGTTCAAATGACACTCAGATACACTATATTAGAGTACAAAAATTAAAAGGTATAGATAATTTATCTATACATTTTTAATTTTTGTACTCTAATATAGAGTACAAACAAAATATATACAACAAAAAGTCAAATGTTACATTTTGGGCAATTCTGCAAAATGATGTAGAAATTGACCATCTTTTGAAAAACTAAAAAGAGGAAGAACCACCATAAGAGATAAACTTTGTCAAGGGAATATAAAATAGAGTGGAATGTTCCATTGCCTGGGTTGTATTTGTTGCACTTCTATAATAAAAGGGGACACTATTACCCATCAGCTAAAGGGACACCCATTAAAGTAGAAACATGCAACATGCCTCATGGAACAGATAATCTACATGTTGAAATGTCCGTGTGGCATGTGTTATGTAGGACAAACACAATGTGCAGCTACAGAATGCATTAAATAACATAAAAAAGGCATTAAACACTATAATGCAGACCAGATATTACACTCTGGTTTCAATTTATTCTTTTAACATGGACATACTCACAATCAACTAAAATTAGTAATTTTGAATAAGATCATCACCCTGCAGAGAGAATTATGAATGAATGAACCCTGGTCCCTGAAATGTTTCCTGTAATTGTGATTTAGACCCAAGTACCCTTGATATCATTTATATAGCTACTATTAGACTTCTATAGTGGACTATATGTTATCCCATAGTTGAGTCCTACAGTTTTTTTCTAATCATATGATGTATGTGTATATGAATGTACCATTTATATCTTTCAGATATTCAGATAGCTACTATTAGCCTTATATAATGGACCACATGAAGTTGAATCCTACAGTTGAGGTAACAAATTAATAGAACATGTTAATGAAGACAAACCTTTTTCTGTACATAAAAGCGCTGGTCTCTAGAGGGCATAAGTAAATAGTTGGTGAAAAGGCCGTAGTAAAGGCAGTATTCAGTTTTAATACAGGAATTATCGAATAAATAAAGTTAGTAGAGTTGATTTGTGCATTTTTTTTAATAATATATATTGTATAATGTTTAAATTATCACGGATTTATGACATTTATTGCACTGCAAGAAAAATAACTGGTGCACACTTTAATTTGGAATCTTATTTACGAAATTACATCAACAAACTTAAAACTTGCACTTTGTGGAATCTTATATACTAAAAGACAGTTGTAAAAATACGGACAGTGGACCCACTGCAGTACCTTAAATGGGCGTTAGGTGGTGCTGGAGAGAATAGGAAGAAATCCTGATACTAACTGAAGGATTACAGCAGTGTTGCTGGAAGGGGGGAGGGAAGAGAGGGTGGGGTCCTGCTGGGGGGGGGGGTGTTGCACGGCAGTGGATTTGCGATTCTTTAAAGAATCAGGGGTTTGCTGGTTAAGAGACATGTTGCACTTTATGGATATGTACAATGAACTTGACCACAACAGTATGTATTTTAAATGAGAGGTTTTAATAATTGTATCATTATCTTATTACTTTTTATATTGTATTTTTATTATATTGTATTTCTATGTAACAGTATGAATCACTAATAATATATGTAGGAGGCTGAGTCAGTTGTTAATTAATAATGGATGTTACAAAAGTGGTATTAAAGGTAAATGATCACACTTGAGAAATGACCAAGCTTTTTTCCCACTAATTGCAATACCATGAGTGTTCGTTTTACTTTTGTTTTTGAGCTAGGCATGAGGGAAACTTATATGTAATTATGTATATAAAATTAAATATACAAATAATTCTTACTTTACACCAACGGGAACACATTTGCTAGTGTATATATATATATAAACCTAAAAAGAGGTAAAGAAGGTGCACTCCAAGGTCTTCTTTATAGTGATTTCTTAAAGTGCGTAGCAATGTTTCTGCTCTGTTTCTGGGGCCTTTATCAAGACAAATATTGTGTACACTTGTGCAAACACTTAAAAAGACATACCCCACCTACATAGTGACATCATGATAACAAAACAGAGTAATTAAAATCACATACTCTTAAAGGCATACTTTTGACTAGTGCAAAATAAATAGACAAGTCTATCTTTGGTACGATGGCTTTAATCCTTTCCTTTAATTTAGGCCCACCCCTTGGAACAAATTTGCATAAATATAGGTCTCGGAGGAGTACTTGTGAGACCCTGACGAAGCTTGATTGAAGTCATTGGTGGCAAGCGAAATGCGCGTCGGTATGTGTGGCTGTGACATACGCTCACTGTGAATGGTGTCATCATGAGACAGCATTGATTGGCAAGCGGAGACAGGATTTGGACTGTGTCACAGCACGTGTGCAATCACTGTTTGTTGGAATCATTGTATCTTCAGATTTGGATGCTTGGAAACTTTAGCACTAAAGCCACTTTATACAGTTTGCACTTTGTCCTACAGCCTTATATTTTAATATGTTTATTATTATATGAGGTGGGAGTGGGGGTATAGTACATTGGGTGTTTGGGATTATGGTAGTTGTGAATTTCTGTGTCAATAAATTTGATTATTTTCAATATGGATGACAAGTGTGCGAGTGCTTATGAGGATACTGGGGAAGGCTATCCTTCACGAATTTTGTTATTATAGAATATGTAGGTTTTGATCCTTAGCACTGTCTGATGTACAGACTACAACTTTTCATTGCCCCACACTCTGAATCAGTCAGATTATACAGATGACCTCGGGAAGGCATGGAATCAGTAATAAGATTGACTGCGCAGTCGCGGAGTCTATGTGGAGGCAAAATGCCTGAGCCCTGTGGAGAAAACCCTCCTCCTTCTGTAAGGAGGTTAGCCAGATGCATAGACAGTTGGGTTTTAAAAACAACTCGAACCCCTATTTTACAGTTGCCCCACAGTCCAATTTACTACTGGATTACCCTGTGCTGAATACGAGGATACATGAAGAAAACTGAGTGAAACTTAACAAGGTAGAAGGGAAGGAAACCAAGATGGGCACCAACAGGATCAACCACTGGAAAATGTGCACTGACAGAGGAACCAGGAGGAATAGGTAGATGCAGGACAGAGCACCACGAGCAAGGCATTAAAGCTGAAACTATAATGGGAAAAGGAAACAGGGGAAGGAGCCAATGAGAAGGAGGATGGGGCCAGAGAGTAAAGGCTGATTGGTAGATAGATCAGTTTAAATCCTAACAGATTTTCTCTCACCTAGACAGCTGCAGCAGCCAGAAAAGGCACTAAAAAGAGCTGTCTGCACATGCTTTCAAGGATCTGAACGTACATTGGATTTCTGGAAACCGAAACCAGTCGAACACGCAAAAGGGACCTAAGAGGAACCTCCGGAAGAAGCCAAGGTAAGCCAATGCTCACGAACAAGTGGAGGAGCAGTGTGCAGAGTGATGGAAAGGTTCTAGATTGATATATTATTTTTAGTTAAGTTTTCCTTTAAGACATTTTTATACTCTTCATTTTATTCACATCAAGAAACATAAAGTACTGTATAACGCCATCATTTTAAGAAAAATATTTTTTTTCTCTCGCTTTATTATATTTGGTTAACATGTTTGTTGGTTAGCAGTTATCACATTTTCTGTTATAAAGCGCTGTATACAATATTTGAAATAAGGAAAAAAATAGGATTCTATTCCTCAAAAAATCTACACAATATATGATACGTTCTGTGCAAAACGATTCAGTAGCAGTGAACTACGGACATACAGTAAAATCAATTCTAATATCTGAAATCTAGAACATTCTATATAACTAGCTCTCTAAGGCTGAATTTTCATTTGCAAATAGAAAATAAAAAAAAGCATAAACAGAGGAATACCTTAACTATGGAATTAACCGTGACATGCAGCTGTTATTAAACTGATTTCTAATAAATGTACATTTTTGGGTTATGTTCTATGTTTGTGGTTTCTTTCATGAAAAAACATTTATTTTTGCACATTTCTGTAAAATGATTACACCTTAAATTGTGTATTGGGTGATAGTAGTAACAGGATTCATCCATTGATTGCAGGCCATTATTACAAATTGAATCTACCTGCAAAGTGCTGTTTTATAAACTGCAGTCTACACAAGCAGAATCTTATGAAGGTTTTTTAAAAAATGCTAACCGTAATTTACAATAAGTATGATTAATAACGAATAAGTTGTATATTAAATGTATGTGATGGCAATGTGCTATATAATTTGATGTTTATGAAGATTTTTGGGGGTTTTTTTAAAGGAAAAGTTCACTTGAAAAGTCAACTATTCCTTTAATGTATTGATTGAAGACTGAGAGGTTGAGGAGCTATGCCTTACCTCCCATTCTTCAATCAATTGAGCAGGAGCCTCAGACGAAGAAAGAAGATATTTACTTTACACATGATCCGCAGCAGCAGCACTGACGGGTCCGGATGGCTTCCAGGATCAGATTAAGTATAGCGCACATGCCCAAAAATGCACTATAGTTAAACCAAAAAGCAGTTGGGAGTTTTCAATGCTGCTACAGAGGATCATGTGTTATGTAAATATCTTCTATCTTCGTCTGTGGCTTCTGGTCAAGTGATTGAAGAATGGAAGGTAAGGCAATAGCTCCTTAACCTCCCGGTCTTCAATCAATACATTAAAGAAATAGTTCACTTTCAAGTGAACTATTCCTTGTGGCTTTTCAAGTGAACTATTCCTTTAATTTACCTTGCAGGATCCTAATTTTCTGTTATTCGTTCAAATGGTATTAGAATTGACTACTTATGTAGCTCCTTATTACAAAAATGCCACTAGATTTAACTTTGCATATGATTTTTTCCACCACACTTGAAGCCAGGGACGAAGCACACTTAAGCTCACATGTATTTCTTAAAGGGTAACTGTGGTCTCCATACAATTGCCATCTGTTTAAAAGAAAAATATCATACCTTTCAAACAAACCTATGATGATATCTAGCTTCTCAAGCTTCTGAAGTTATAGGCTTGTAAAGTTACAGTTCCTGGTCTGTCCTGTCTGTCTGAGTCTCTGTGACAGTCACATGATGTGCCCCATCCCCCAAAAAATCAATCTTTTCTGAAGCTAGTAACAAACATGCAGCCATTCTTTGTCCTATCCCCTACCTGTGGCAGATAAAGGTTTTTTTTTCAGGCTTGTGGTTAGCTTTAAAAATTATTAAGCAGTTTGGGGGTGGAGCTTATGATGCAGAAGGTGATGTTCTGTCTCAGCGGTAGGATGCAAGTTAGCATGCTCATCCCTAAGGCATGGGGCAGAGCAATGGTGCTGGTGATGTCACAGCTCACAGTGCTAGCAGGAAACACCATCCTTTACAGTTCTGTAAGTTTGGATAGATTGCAAGAAGCATGATCCTGAAGTCATTTTAAAGGAAGGAATTTGCGTCTATTTGATTTTTTTTTTTAGAACTTCTATGGAGACCACAGTTCCCCTTTAACAATATTGCTGATGTGTTGAGTGTGTTTCTATCTTGGTTTCTTGAGATACCTATATATTTATATAATATATGATAATTATCCTGCCGGGGCACATGATTTGTGATTGCACCATCAATTATTATCCACTTTTTCCTGTTTACCATTGCTGTGCTCCACACAGTCTCACCCTGATGACACTCAGGTCCTGCCATCATTTTTTTGGTTTGGGATGTGTTCGACTACATCCCTATCGTTATGACATATCAATAAGCTTGCTTTGCATTACCACTCTGTCAGCACTTTAGAAAATCAACCCACTGTGCATGGAAAGATTCATTTAATAAAAATGTAAAAACCAGCACTCGCAGAAACAGCATAACAGGAAAGGGTAGCCATGTGACAGAAGCTTGTATAAACAGGCACGGAATCTCTTGGTAGTCCGTGATTTAGTGTTTCAGAGATCTACAAAAGGACTAAAATCCATGTAACAGCTTGGAGAAGCTTACCCAGAAATTGCAAAATGCTGCAAATCAGGAAAAAGCAAATAAATGTAAGAAAATAGAAACAGATAATATATGTGTGGGGAAAAACATTAAAAGCTATTGCAGACGTGATACATCTAATGGTATTTTATGTAAAGTTACCCATTTAAAAAGATCATTACTACAAGAATATTTTTTTAAAGGAAATATATATTTTTGAAAGATAAGGCAGCAATCTAGCACCCTATTGGAATTCCCAAACTCTCCTGCTTGCTGTATTAACAGGGGAAATCTGTCACACACACAGCCCAGCCTAATGACTGGGAAGGCACAACACTTCTAGACATTGCTGAGAGATATCGATTTCTCAGCTAAAAGGGGAACCAATGTTGGACAACTAAGGGTAAGTATATTTTAAAAGCCTTACATTTGTAAATTTAAAGGGTCATTATACTCAAATAACTTTGAGTATATTATAAGTATATTATACTTAAATTAACTTTATCTGAAACTACAATTTGAGAGAAGTAAAATGGTGGTACACATATTGATATGTGCTTGCTTTGTCATTCATTTATTAATGTTTAGTGAGTGATTCTAATTGCCCCCACCCTCCCTTACTCACTGCCTTCTTGTAGTGTCTGTGACACTTACCAGTTCTGCACAGCCTCTCCATAGACCCTGCTCTGCTTACACATCCCCCCTCCCTCCCCCTTCTTTTTTTTCTTTGCTGATTCTCTTAATTGTTGCAGAAAATGTGCTGGCAGGCAGCCAAAGATCCCAGTAAGAGGTCAGGGATAGGGAACATATTATAACTTTTGCATCTGGAGTGACAAGGTCTTTACCTGTAAATGCTGTGAGTTCAAATTATGATTTTTCAGAATCTACAGCTCAGATTTAAAATTCAAAAAAGCTTTGAAGTAGTGGAATCTTGCTGTATCTAAAGGTGTTTTTTGTTTTTGTGAAAAAGCATCAATCCAGGGTGCAGCAGCAGTTTACAGCAGGCATGTAAAACTTGCAGATGTTTAAAAACTACAACTTCCAACATTCCCTATCTGCAGTATGTAAACATCTGGAGGGCTGCAAATTTGATATTCACAGTATGCCTGTTAATTTCCTTTATTTAATATCTTACAGGGTATCTCCACCAATATAATAAATGAGTTAGCTTTTTTCCCTTTAAATAAAAGAGTCATTTTTATCAGTGGAGATACCCTTTAAATCAAATGTACAGTTAAATAAAATACCTTTAAAAATATTGTACACTGAATAACGGTATGCAAATTGACAACTTTAATGTTTTTCTCATGGTATTAAACAACTACCAGATAATAATCGAAAAGAAAAATCATTAAAACCCCAAATTTATTCTGGCACATACAGTACAGTATTAATAGGCAGTGCCAAGCCAAAAAAAAAACATTTTTCCTGATTTATATAACCCCTGAACTACTGATTAAAACAATGTATCATTTTTTATGTAATTCCTAACTAACCTTACCTTTGTTGTTTAGACATGCTCATTGTGCTTTATCCATGGTAGATGAATTACGCCAATGGTAGTGCAGAAGTGTACCAGAAATTAAAAGGAACAGGCCTTCTGTAGATTTTCCATTTTCAATGACACATTAATCTAATTGGTTTGGTAAAAGAGTGAACACAGCCCACACTGCTGTATTACATCTACATTATTTGTGAATAGAACAGTGTCTGACAAACAATTAAAACTATGTAACTGAAGATCACTGAGAACACAAATATACAATTCTGCTGTTCAGATCCCATTATAATTACACATTTTTGCAAGTATATACATATTGTATAGTCTGTATAACATACCTATATTTAATATCTACAGCCATTGTTCCTTTTTGCCAGTGGTTAGTATATGTTGTCAAGTCCAAATGTTCTCAGCTCATTATATACAGTTATGTTCAAAGCATCAGTTTGCACAACTGATGGTATAAACTGCCTTAAATAATATAATTTCAAAGACTGGGTATTTTATTAAGAAAAACCTTGCAGTCAGCCAAACAAGAAAAATTAAAACTGGTGCTCCCTCTAAGCAATTCGACATACTCCTGACTTGGGAGCAGAGTTGTCATTTACAATGGATTCTCTCCTAGCAACGTAGGATTCATCACTTAGTTCCTCAAAAATTCCAGTTTCAATCATTTCTTCTTGCCAAGGAATAGGTATGTTGCCTGAAGCGAATTCATCAAAAAACTGTTTGTCAGAATCTTCAAGGGTGACTCCTTTCACTGTAGAAAAAGCCCCAACATCTTGGATATCCTTAGCATAAACTGTTCTGGAGTCAGGGGTAAAAGGTGGTGGAAGGATACCTGAAAGGGTAAACCAAAGTCAAAAAGAGTTTGAGTAAAACATGGCTGAAGATCTGTAAGGTGAAAAAAAAATAACACACCATTGCTTATTACAGACACAAATCTAAAGAAACATACTGATCTAATCTCTAGATTTTGCCCTAGTACTATCTAGGGAAAAACATTGTTACATTTAAAATAATAGTGATAGCTCCATCTGGACCTTGGAATGGACTAAAAAGACGTGGTTTTCCTTTTTGACAGTGTGAGCTATGAAATACTAATTTGTTTTCCTTGACTAGATCCTGCCTTATGTCATATCTGTTGCTGCCCTTACCTCGAATTTAGTAAATGTGACAAGATATGTTACAAATTTTTAAAAAAGAGAATAAAAATAATAAATTAAAGTAACTGTTTCTGTTTTCATGAATGCTTTAGGGCTAGGTCCCTCTTGTGCAATTTTGGACATGCCCTTTAAAACAGAGAATAATTTAATGCCAGCTATTTGCTGGCATTAAAATCCTGCACTAAAACTAGCACAAACACGATATTAAATCGTGAGCATCGGATGCACGGGTGATCCTTGCGTAACCCGCGCATCCGGCGCTAATATGCAGTTAAAGTCGCGCTAACCGGTAGTGAACTGTTTAGCGCGACTTTACCTCCATATATTTGCCCAGCGAGTCCCCAGTATTTCATTGGCTTATCCAAATGTTGTGCACCAACCTTTAAACGAGCTCCAAGATTTTCTTCCTCAGTGGAGTCTTGCACAGTGAGCATGCATAGAGGCCAGGACAGTTTAGTGCATTACTTGATATTGTTTTCTTTGAAACAACTGTACCTGATAATTCCAAAAATTTCTTAAGCTCTCTGTGTGTGGTCCTTGGCTCTTGGACAACTCTTCTGATTAATCTTTTGACTCCTCTGTCAGACATCTTGTGAGGAGCCCTTGGTTGTGGATGGTTTATAGTGAAATGGTGTTCCGTTAACTTCCGTGTTATGCCCCCAATGGTTAATGGCCCCAAATTTCATGTCAATAGCCCCATTAGAAATATATTTACAGAGAAAAATATTGACATGTTCAATATTGTCGAGTTATAACAATATTATTACTCTATAATTACTATATTGTGTCATATACATACCAGCTTCTAGTTTTCTCCAATTGATAGATCTGAAAAATGGGTGTACTCTTAAATCATGACAGGTTCCATTTTTAAATCCAAGCCTTTTCTTGTGATCTTTTTCTAGTAAGGCCTCACAAATCCACTTGCACTCAAAGCTGAATTTTTCTGAGAATGTTACAGGATCATTGAGAATCCTATTCTTTAAATCCTTGTTTTCAACCTATAAAAACATTAAAACATTATCATTATCATTTTAAATAAATAATGGCAAAATAGATTATTTTTTTTTTTGAAATTCAGCATTTTTATACATATAGAGAAACCTAATAAACTTATAATCTTTATAATAGTTGAATGAATATTACATGTCTTAAGAAATCCAGCAGAGTTTCTCCATTACTATACTATGACTATCTCCTAAAGATTAGCACCCTGATATTTGGAGTATGTAGTGGTGTGAATGAGTCACCAAGATGCGCTCTCTCTCGCTCTCTCTCTCTCTCTCTCTTTCTCTCATCATTGACACACCAATCTCCCCAACACCTGGTAGTAACCTTTTAACCTTTGACTCAGAACTTTCCTTTAAACACCCCATTAATACTCTGTCTAACTCCTGTCGGTTACAGCTCAAACACATCTCATGCATTCGTCCCTTCCTTTCGCAAAACACTATCACAATTCTAGTTCATTGTCTTATCATTTCTCGGCTGGACTACTGGAACACCCTCCTGTGCGGTCCACCAAGCAACCGACTGGCGCCCCTTCAATCAATCCTTAACTCTGCTGCCAGGCTCATTCACTTCTCTTCCCACTTCTCACACGCTGCTCTTCTCTGTCAATCTCTTCACTGGCTTCCCATTACCCAAAGGATTCAACTTAAGCTGCTAACCTTATCCTACAAGGCTCTCTCCAATACAGCCCCCATACATCTCTGATTTGACAAACAGATACTACCCAAGGTGTAACCTCCAATCTGCTAATGATCTTCTCCTCTCATGCTCTCTAATCACCTCTTCCTACGCCTGAATTCAGGACTATTCTTGTGTTGCCCCTCTGCTCTGCTCTCCATTCCTCGCTTTATGTCACTCACCATCACTTTGTATTCAGACGCAACCTCAAAACTCACCTCTTCAGGCAAGCTTAAAATCTGGACCTGCACTCTTCTGACCATCGTTGACCAGCTAGTTATAATCTACTGACAACTTGGTTACAGCCTACTGATCTCCTCTAGACTGTAAGCTATTTTGGGCAAGGCCAAACTGAATGCTGCTGGACCAGCACTTGAATTATTTGCACTTTGTATTACTTGCACAACCCTTGTATGTTGTATTTAACATGTATGTTTTCCTTATGTATATTAATGCACAGAGCACAGCGACATTTCAGGCACAACTGTACCATTTCTCAAGCCACGGGCACAGTTTTGCCTGAAACGTTGCCGTGCTGTGTACAGAAGGGTAAATAAAATGTTTTGCACAAAAATCTGGAGGACTCTTCCATCATTTTTACTTGACAGTGAATATTGGATTCTGTGGCAGTGAAGTCTGGAATTGAGGACATTCAGTAACAGTGAGTGGCAATTTGTATTTACTTTCTTCTCTGATATTTGATTGTGTTTTAAGTAATATAAAGGAAGTCTGAGACGTTGCATACAGGAGGAATTGTAAATTGTTTATAATCCACTAGATGGCAGTAAAATCCATACAATCACATTTTGTGTTCATTCTCATTTTCAAAGTGAAATTCCAAAGCTTTGTATTAATGTGATGTATGCATGGTTTGCATATTTAAATGATAATATATTAAATAATTGACATAGACCTTGCATTCATCATGAATGTATGTCATTTTAGACAGGTCTGAAACGCTGTAAACTAAAAATGCTTTTACAAATAGAAGTGTTAATAGTTTATTTTTATCAATCATCAATGCAAAGCATTCAAGCAGAAGAGATAACTAGGCCAAATCAATATATTTTCAAAACAGTATCAATTCTTCTAGGTGCACTTGCATACACATTTTTAAAGGGAATGTCTACCCCCCAAAGTAAAATTTGGGCCACTGCTGGCCCCACTGCGTAGCGCTGAAAAATCCTTACCTTTCTCCTCTGCTCCTTATGGATGTCCTGCAGTGCCTGCTGAAAATCCAGGAAACTGAAGAGCAGGAGCCTCTCTATGTGTAATCCGATATCTGCCTACTTCTTGTCCTCCCTGAGGAATCTGGCATGCACTGTGAAGCCAGCATTATTTACATAGATGGAAATGTATTACCTTTTCTCCTCTGCATCGAAATGGTCCACGAGCAGCAATCATTTCATACAATGTGACACCCAGGGAGAAATAATCTACTGTATAATCATATTCTTCCCCTTGCAATATTTCAGGTGACATAAATCCTGAAAAAACAGAATTACTTTTATTTGTGGGGGAAAACAGATCATTCTTATCTTAAACAGGGCTGATCCCCAATAAGATTTTGAATAGAAAAAGGCTTTAGTATTCTGTTAATGTTTCTTACCTGGTGTTCCTGCATAACCCTTGGTTTTTGTTTTCTTCTCCTTCAATTCCACAGCAAGCCCAAGGTCAGAAATGCGGACATTACCTGTAAAGTAAACACCGGCATTCTTACACAGCACAATACATTTCTTCAGCTTTAAAGGGACAGTATTGTAAAAAAAAAAAAAAAAAACATGAAAAGGCTTTAATACTTTGTTAATGTGTAGGGTTATATCATCAAATAGCCTACTAAAACAGCAAGTGTGTTTTTTTACAGAATGTATTTTAAATCCAAAAAGCCTTTTTGTTTTTTTGACATACTGGTCCTTTAAATCCCCTTTGTGCTTCAATGCACATTTAAATTACTGTATACATATATAAAAAAAATCTAAATGAACATCTATACATAATACATGAATGTATATTTGTGTGTGAATGTACATTTGTGTGTGATTATGCTTAACATAATTCTCTAAAGCAGCCCATATGTACAGTATGTGTGTATATGTTTATATAGCGCCACTTGGGGATGTAGCACTGTACAATATTAGAATACAAAAAGCCATAGAAGGGGGACAAAAATATGAATAAATATATAACTATAAAAATAAGTATGTGCATCAAAAAATATAGAAGTGCTTAAAACCATGTAACAAGAGGAAAGGGGTCCCTGCCCTGTAGAGCTTACAACCTTATAAGGTTGGTAACATACAAATACATTGGGAAGGATAGAAATGCCATAGTAAGAACATGTGTAGTGCTGTGAGAGGTGGGATGCGAGGTTAGATTTAAACCTTTTTATTGAAGTTTCTTGACAAAGATACAGGAATAGAATTCCAGAGGATTGGAGCCACAAGAGAAAACGATTTAAGAAGAGAGGCGGCAGTGTGAGTGGGGGTCTGTATAAGAGATGGTTCTGTGATGAGCAGAGGGTATGGGCAGGGATACAAGGGAACATGAGAAGAAAAAAGCAGCAGATGGCTGCAGGATAATGTAGCCAACTGTGTTATCCAAAACTTATATTGTGAAGTAACATTTGCCCTACACCCCCTTTTATCATCATACTTGCGTGGATTTCAAATTAAAAATCCACTCAAGATAATGTGGCTGACTGACCTGCTCAGCATTTTTTCAATAGACTGCTCAATATTGCCAGGCAATCTATCGAACAGAAGCCACATGGGTCATTATTTCAGCCAATCCAATGGTACTCATTAAACCAGCCAAAAAAAATAAAGGCCTGTGTATGCCAGCCTTAACAATACAAACAGACAATTTAAAGGAGTCAAATGTTCAAGCAATTGCCTACTTTGTGGGTACCTAAAATGCTACATAGTATTTTAAGCTGTACTAATCACCTGATAATCACTATGAACATTGTTTTATATGCTCTTTTTATTCCCATGGTCATGCAAGTGCCTCAGCTATCCCTTTAAACTAGAATGAATAATGACATCACTTGCTATCAAGGATCATAGGATAAAAATTAAATGCCACTGATTTACAGGTAAGTAGTTTAAATGTACTACATTCTTAAATAAAGCATTTCTGATGACTATAGAAACACTACAAATCTTTGCAATGCAATTATTTTGAGAAGAACTTTTGCTACAAATAATGTATTACGTGCATAATTCATTATGGAACAGATTCAATATGCCGCAGTGATTTGACAGTAAAGAACTATACTTTAAGTGGAGGTGTCTAAAGTTATTCATTGGGTCTCACTATCTTTCTTGGGGAAAGCAGCTAAGCACATGCTAAGTAGCCAGACTGCACTTGGAGAGAAGTAAAATGTATTATTTTATCCAATATAAGCTGCAGTATTAATCATTATTGAATTGTAAAATAAACATGCAGTCATAGAAGCCTGACATTTTCTCACAGCCCTTATGTTAAAATCTGCAGCTACTGGATATGTGCAATACCAGCCCAGTGGCTATAGCAGTGAAGACAGTGACCTCCAAAGGACAATTATTAAAGCCATTTATCTTCCCTGTCATTGATCTGCTGAAACCTTTAAGGCTCAGGACACACGTTAGATAATTGTCCTCCAAAGTGCCAATGAACTAAAAGTTCTGTCAAACCTAACATGTAGCTCCCCATGTCATTGTTTAGTGACCCGGCCTGTCGGTTGCTTAACAATATCATCTTTGTTTTTCTTGTAAATGTCATCTAATTATTACATTATGTATAAAATATCTTATTTCATATCAAGCAGCAGAAATGTTCCTACCATCATTGTCTAATAGCACATTTTCAGGTTTAAGGTCTCGGTAGATAATCCTGTTTTGATGTAAATGTTCCAGGCCAGCAACAATCTGGGCAGCGTAAAAGCAGGCTCTTTGTTCATCAAGACCTGGATTTTCTTCATCAACATTGTAAATGTGGAACCTTAACACAAAAAGTATGCCATTTAAGGTTGTCAATATAGTATTCATTTTAACTTTGAAAACACACCTGTTGATTTGCTGACCGATGTCCCTCTATTTATTGCCCACAGTATATTTTTCCAAAGGGTTTCTGGGTCCACAAATGTAATAACTTGTACTGTACAACCAACAAATGGCAGTGAATGGACCACATATGAAAAGCAGGTATGGTAAATTAATTTGAAAGGCAGCAAATTTTTCACTGAATCTACCGAACAATAAAAGATTAATCAAATTCCCACTTGTCACTACTGCAGACCTTCTGTTACTCCCGAGTACAATGCACCAGAACACCAGAGGGAGAGTTTGTTGTTTTGTTATGGAGCCTATATACATGACTTGTATATAAACCATTGGACTATAACCCTGTGCTTTTATATGTTTAGAGAATTCTCTATGATAATCCTTTGTAAGAGGCATCTTTATAAACTTGGGCTATTGGTACTTTATGGCTGTATAGCTATGCTATGACTAAGGCCGGGTACACACAGTACCAATCTCTATAAAATTACGGACATTTTTCAAAGAAGAGTGTACACACAGCCACTATGTAAAGCGGGACTGACATGTTTTCCAACGTTGAATGTTCACCAAACGTTTGGGATTGCTTGTTACATTTGGAAAATTTACCTTGTCCGCAGTCGGCCCCCTATACTAAAGTATAGGGAGTTGACTGCTGGTCCTGGGAAACATGTCAGTCCCGAACATTGTCCCAATCCTTAAAGCTTGTTAGCCAAGTACACACATTGCTGAGACAGGTGCTATTCTATCCGATCCAACAGAATCGTCCCTTACTTGTTCCTGTGTGTAGCCATCTTAATACCTTATTTGTAGCATTCCCCATTATATTTTAACTTAATTACCTCCAGGCATACAAAATCGATTCTAACAAGGATAGTGGTGAATCTGCATTTGCCATCAGATTAGGTTTGTCCTTCAGCCAATCACAGTGAGAGGCAGAGACAGATGGGCTGAAAGGCTAACCGAGAATTGGGTTAGCCGCTTAAAGATCCATAAAGGAGGTTTCATAGATCCAAACCCAATGATATAGGTGTTGGTGTATTTGTAAGTGACACAGACTGTTCCTTCTCTAACAGAAGAGTTTGCTTTACCAACACCCAGTGGATTACTGATTATGGTACCCTGGTATGTATGGAACATTATGGGACTTGTAACTTGTAGCTGTATATGTGCAGTACAACTGTCACTTGCCTTAGGAACCTTAATTTGTGGGTACTCTCTGAGCCCTTTATGGAACCATGTGCTGCGGATTCTGTCCCCTAGTGGCTAAAATTTTTAGTGCAAGAAAGTTAACCAATCAAAGCATTGTTTAAAGGATAAGTACACTACAAAAACAATTTAAAAGTAATTGGAAGCTGCAGCTTTAACTAATCAGCTCCTCTTTTTTTTGTTCTTCTACTTCCCTTCTTCCCACAGGAAAGCTCAGAAGGGACCTAGAAGAACAAAAAAAGAGGAGCTGATTAGTTAAAGCTGCAGCTTCCAATTACACTTAACTTGTTTTTGTAGTGTACTTATGCTTTAATTTTAATGTTCATTACTGTTGATGTTTTGTTGTGACACTAATGGTTATAATATACTTATTATTGCTCCATATCTACAAATCCCCATACCCAAAACAACTTGGACATTTACAAGCTACAGAATATTGAGTGACATTACGTTAATCCAATTAATAAAGTGTGTCTTGGTTAATCTAAAGATGATTTGTTGATGGGTTCCTTCAGTCTCAGCTAAAGGCTTATACACATGCGCAATTGTGGGGCTGACCTGCAATGCACAATGTGTATGGGCGACAATCGTGCCGTGTATGGGCACTTAGTTGGGCAAAATGGACGTCCTGTTGGGTCTCATTGATGAAGAAGCTGAGCACATGCTCAGTAGCGCTCATACACGGCACAATTGGCCATTCATAAACATCGTGCATCGTATATCAGCACCTGTGATCGCACGTGTGTATGAAGCTTAAGTCGTGACAGTACTGAAAGAAGGTTTAAGATCCCTGAGATATTTTATGACCAATACCACACAGCATCAGGATGTCGCACTACACTTTCATTATATTATGACCGTGCTGCAAAATATGTCACTCTAAACTACAGATTGATATTTGTAGTTTACAATGTTGGAGCAGTATTGCAAATTTGCAATATGTGCCTTTAAAATATTCTTATATAAAACAGTAAGGGGTAAATTATGCATTTTATATATACTCGGTTGGGGATGAAGCCCTGTATTTTGCATATAACTTGATGAATGATGACCTATAGTCTATGAAACAGAATATGCATAAAGGCTTGAAATACCTCAAGAATTTTGGTAAGGTATCATGACTGTGGATCTATATGAATTTTCTATACCCAGTTAATTTTGTTGAAACATTTAAGGTACAATAAAAGCAGTTATTTCAAATTGAATGCAAACAAATAATGTTTTTTAGAAGGGGCTCTTGGGTAATTCATTTTTAGGTTATCAAGTATTAATTCTGAGAATTAGTTTGTTAATGCTTTGATAGTGTTTTATTTAGAGGATTTGTGAAGCATTCTCATTCACCTTGTACAAGTCATTCTGAAGTGAGAGATCCAGTCAGATGACTACAAAATGTCTTCAAGAACTAAATTATTTAACTGAATACCACAGATTTACTGCAAGGACCTTTCTCGTCAGCCATACATTTAGAGTTAATATGTGAGCTTTTCATAGCCTTTTTTTTTAGTTCAAACAAATGAATGCACTGATAAAGGGAAAATAACCAGTTTATTATTTAATCCATTAATGAATCCATGTACAGCTTAAATGTGTAAGCTGTATATGTAAATTTAATCATAATGATGACTTAATTATATGAAGGATGGTATGTCCAGTGCTTACAACAGGATATGACCACCTAAGATTATTCTTTATGGAAAACAAAAGCCAATAATTACAAATTAGAAACTCACCGTAGGTCCCCACCATTCATTATTGTCATTACTAAACAAGCGTCATTCTTGGTTTGGAATGCATATGCCAACGAGACAATAAATCTGCTATGAACTTTAGCAAGAATTCTTTTTTCTACCATAGCACCCTGTAAACACAAAAGTTAAGGTATAAGAAATCTCTTTCTATTTGCATCACCAGGTAGGTCAAATGCTTTATGGTACCAATGAAGGCAAGAAGACATATAAGTCATAGGCATTTAATATTATTTTTCTAAAATTAAATAAAGTGTACAAATACATTGTTTAGCAAAATACATTGTTTATCATACAGTTTCAATACTGCCTTTTAAAGTAAAAACTGGGCAGCAAAAGTGGACATGGCTGACAGTCCATAGGAGACCACAGGATTGGCCACAATCATCCTTTCATCTTATTTGGACTAAAGAACAACTGATATTTCAGGCCGACTAACCAGAATACAGAAATATCAGTGGTTTGGCCCGAAGGAATGTACATGTGCACTGGCAAGTTTTTTTGTTCATTAATTTTTATTTTGCTTTAACTGAAAAAGAACAAAAAATGAAACAAAACTTCATCCAGCAAGGTTCAACTGGAAAAAATGAAGTAGGGTGCAATATAAACTGAACAGATATTATGACACTTTGTTGTAAACCCAATAAAAAAGAATCATAGTATTTGTGGTATTATTGATATCCTAGTGTTTGAGGATATAAAAAAGGAATATAACATTCTACATTCAATTTTTCAAGGTAGTATGGTAGCAGCATCCATAACTGTAGTTATTAGATTCATCTGCATTTATAAGATTTAAAGGACAACTCCACCCTTATAATAACATCTTTCAGAAAGAATGGCCTATTTAATGGGCATGTCCACTCCCAAAACTAAAATTTAACCCGCTACTGGCCTCACTGTGAAGTTTTAAAAAATCCTTACCGTACTCCTCTGCTCCTTATGGTTCTCCTGCAATGCCTGTTTAAAGTTGTTCAGTCCCTGCTGCTTTCTTATCCTTAGTAAGGGTAGTGACATGCGCAGGGGATCCCTCCTCCCCCTCCAACCATCCATGCTTGTCCTTCTACCTAGCATTAAATCCTTTTAACATATGGTAGATACACCTTGCCCACCCCTAACTGCCAAGTTATTTCTTTAAAAAAGCCCTTCATTCCCATCATTGATGGTGACTGCCCCCCGCAAATCACAAACATGGCTGCAGGTCTGGCCCCCTGCTTGCAAGTTCCGGCAATCAGGGAGACGGATCAGTGCCCATGGGAGTGAAGGGCTGTATGAGTACAGTTCTAATAGTTTTTTTAAAGAAATAACAAGGCAGTTGGAGGTGGGCCGGGGGTAGATACCATATATTAAAAAATTATTTTTAGGGTGGACATGGACTTTAAAATGTGTTGATATGTCCTACTTTGTCCTTTGGCCTCATGGAAACTGAGCAATTAAGTGACCTGGTACTGAGCATGAGAATGCTCAGAAAAGGCACCTAAGGGATTAGCATTCAGTCATTGCCTGTGATGTCAGCTGTCAAATACATAACTTACAGTTGCTAACTGGAAGAACCAAGAAGTAGAAATGGGCAACAGGACACTGTGCAGGATTTCAGGTTAGACTTATATATTTCAGATTTCAAACTATTACAGTTTAGGGTTTTGGGGGGTGATTTACCTGTATATATGTTTTAATTTGAGGGCTGGACGTGCTCTTTAAAACATAGATGGTAGGAATTTAGCAATCCTTTTGGGAGTTTAACTATAGCAAGTAGTGATTTTTTTTAATTCCAGCACTGTGCTTGAACACATTCTTTAAACACTTTCAGGGTTATTCAATAAAAGTTCTTATTGTTAAAAATGGTGCTAATTTTGTCCCAACTAATCAGATGTTAGCTTCCAAATGTAAAATAAGATCTGATTTGTTGGGGGCAAAATTAGCACCATTTTTAACAATAAGAACTTTTATTGAATAACACTGTTTGTTCTTGTGTCCCATTTGATCCTACCTTTACATGGTATGTATACTGGAAAAATGACTTTGCCTCATCTTAAGCTTTAATTAAATACATGTAAGTAGCAATTACTCTGAGGTGTGTGTGCTGCTGCATGCCTTCAATTAAGTACTTGTTTTGCTCAGGTTCAGTATCCCCTCTCTTAACCAACTCCTCCTTTCCTCAGACCTGACTTTTTAAAACTGAGCATGTAACAGAAGTTACTATCATCTAGCAGCGCGAGATGGAATTTCCCAACTGTCACCAATCCTGTTACAGTAATGGTGGCCACAGTTGCTAAGATCCCAGTTGTACGATATCGGGATACCCCAATATCATACGATCGTTGGATTGTATATAGACAATCGGCTGATGGTCGTCCAATTATTTCCCCAATCGGGCCAGTTGAAACTTTTTTACCGTACTTGATTGACAGCTGAAACATCTTATCTTCAGATTGCATATCTAAAGAAATAGGGGACAGATTAACAAGAAAATCGTACAGTGATAGTTCGGAAGAATTATATTTTCCAGTAATGGGCAATTCAAAAAACGACTTTTCCAGTGTGCATATCCATTAAAGGAAAATTCTACCTACCCCCCTCAGCTCTTCTTCTTTCCATCCAAAGTAAAAAGGGTAAGGCCCTAAATCTATCGGTCTTCACCCTTGGGTTTACTGACATCAGCTTTTCAATTTACCTAAAGTTTCCTTCACTGGTCTGGAACACTCTTTAGCTCCTCTACCTTTTACTGTATGTAAAATGTTTTTAACCTTTAAAAACCATTAACCCTCCTCTTATAAACTTCATGCTATTGGATTATGAAGCTTCAGAACCCATCCTCCTCCACCTAGACATGTTCCAAAATTTATGTCACTTTAAGAACCGTTTAATAAAAAATAAAATAAACTTAGGGGACCTCCAGACCTAATAAAAAACCTAGTAAAAAAACTTTTGTCAAAAGACCTCATAGAATCAGAGAGTTTGTAAACATTCCAAGATGGGGCCGTGCCGTCACTTCCGGTCACATTGTAGATACCCGGGTAAATCAGGCATATAAAGCCAAACAGTACACTGAAGCATTTTATGATTATAATACTCCTGAGAAAGATGAATGAAACAGCGAAAAAAACCAGTAATACTGTCTAATTTCTGTATCACAGCTAAATGTATTGTATATGATTTGATATATTTTAAAATAATTTAATTTTATTTGCACTGAATACCTAGCCCCAAACGTACACTATAAAACTGATTTCCCAAGGTGGTACAGAAAAATGAAAACTGGAATAAATAAAATAAGAACAATGATGACAACAATGAAAATCTCAGCAGCACTACCAGAAGACAAAAGAATCACAAACCATTCAACACGGAAAACAACAATTCAAAAACTTGTGACCCACAACATCCCTCCCAATGAAATTATGCAAATATCTGGACATAAAAATATTTCTAGCATAAATAACTATGCAACCATAACAGAAAATCAACAACAAGAAATCTCACATATTTTGAGTAGTAACACACAAAATATCCCAAAACACAACACAAAAACACAAATCACAAATGAACAACCATCAACATCAACTTACAAGGACCAAGGACATTAAAATACAATCAAAAAACACACTACAAACAATATTTGGAGAAAATTGTAACTTTCGTAACACACAAATTTCAGTAAATGTTTACACACATCAAACAACCAATCCAACAAAAAGAAAGAGAATTATAGAATCCTCTGACTAATTTCATATTTACATCAATATTAAATGTTAAAGTTAAATATTAAACAATGTTCTATTAAACAAATATAAAACAACTGTTCATGTTACTATAAACTGAAAAATGTTATTACAATAAATACTTTAATTTTACCATCAATAATGTCTCTTATTGAAAATATAACAACTTGTGTATTATAAGAAATAATGCGCCCCATTACAGTGTTAATATACGGCTATTACACTGTAAGGGGCGCATTATCCCTTATATGCTATTCCCCCTAGCTGCCTCCTCTGAGAATGTAATAGCTTGTAAAATGGCGCAGAGAGCTTGAATAGGAGGCAGAAACTTTTGAGAGGTGAAGGGAAGAGCATAATTTTGCTGCAAAACTGATTAGCCCTACGTCTGTCAGCTTTCTAAAGATAGGAACAAACAGCATCGATAAAGCCCTAATACCGTTGGATCCAATGGTATCGGATATTGTCAGTGGTATTGGTTATTGTCAATGTGTATAGCATCTTTCCCAAATGATCACATGGCCGCCGAACGTTACCATCAGCCTCGCAGATCCTGTCTGTCATTTTACAATGGTCTGTCATTTTTGGTTATTTGTGGGGTGGACATTCTCCTTAATGAACTATTTGCTCTGTATAAAACAAAATATCCAGCAATTTTTTGTCTATTCATGTCCAGTTACTGACCAAATTTAAGGACATGGCGTTTACATGCATGTGGGGGGGGGGGTTAAAGAAAATGTGTGTTACTTTGTTTTCCATGTTTTTCATTAAATGTATTGCATTAGCTAAGAAATATTTTTGCCTTAATGATAAATGATAGTGTAATTCAAATTCCTGAGCAATTGGCAATTAGCTATTGGGAAATAATCTATTTTTTACAATTATTTACAATATAATGTTTCAGAAACAAACTGATATTTCCATACCAGCCTCCTACTACCCTATAATACAGATCATAAACAAAATATTTTGGAAGCATTTTATAACTAGAATCTGAACCCCGTTGACCTCTTTTTGGACTATTATTTATATTGTACGTTTTCTTTTGGATCTCTATCAGGGCGATGTCATATTGCAGAGACTTGCTTCTTACACATTTTTAACAGCATCATTAACACTGTTAATGTAAATTAGCAATGTGCTTGGCAATCTGCTTTAAGTAAAATCTGTCAATAACAGATCAGTGCAATTGTGAAAAGTGGAATGTCACGTTGGGGTGGCAATCAGGTAAACTGTAGACATGGCTTTCAAAAAAATAAATCGGGTTTAACATATATATTTAATATATCATACTTTATTTTTTAGTTTTATGCAATGAACAATGTTTGCCCAAGTACACAAGTCTTTGTATTTCCACACCAGACACCCACTATTACACCCATGTTTCTTCTTTTACCCATGAATATTGCAGCTGAAATGTATGTCCACGATTAAAGACAGACCTTCCCATTTAAAGCCAGAAGTTAGAAGATCCATATCACATGTGCTCAGCATGATTGGGAGTACATATTGTAATCATTTTAGAAAACTAACAGAAAAATGTAAAAAAGAAAAATTGTCCACCTTAAGGGCCCTATTTATAAAAGATCGGTATCGTTACCGTAAAATACCGATCATTATCATAAAATAACGACCGGGTTTTTACCGATAACGACCGTTATTTACTGATAATGACCGTGATTTACAGATAACGACCGTTATTTACCGATATCGGTAAATAACGACCGGTATTTACCGATAATGACCGGTATTTAACGATATCGGTAAATAACGGTCGTTATCGGTAAATAACGGTCGTTATCGGTAAAAACCCGGTCGTTATTTTACGATAACGATCGGTATTTTACGATAATAATACCGATCTTTTATAAATAGGGCCCTAAGTTAGCTAATAGCTACTCAACATACTCTAATCATGCTCACACAATACTACACATATCCCTTTAGCCTTCCAAATTATTTGCAGTCAGTTACACAACCCAAATACAAATATTCCTGCATGCTGCACTTTTTTTTACAATATTTGTTTCCCCTTACAATAAAAAATACACAAACGTTTTATGTATTTTCTGTATGCAATACAAAACGGTCCCAGTGCAATGAATAGTGCAAAAGTTTACAACATACAATCAATCTGGAGCAACCATTAAAAAAGCTCATTAAAAAGCTAAAATCTGGATGGCTGCTGTAAATTAACAACAAAACTTTAGCGCCTCTTATTGCATATGCCCAGAATTTGAATTTTGCTTTTAATATCAATTATTTGCAGTGTTGTTATCCAGGAGACATGCTTACAAACTTTGGTAAGAAATATCAATTAAGCAAAATTTTACTACAATATCTCCATTCTGGAGGTTATCTTGAGGCTATAAAACCACTTTACATCCACTTGGTTGTAGCATTATAAACCTATATATTTCTTAAAAAAATAAATGAAAACTCATATAAAATAGGTGCTTACTTCAAAACCTTTCCTCTTCTTTAGTCTCTTCTTGTTTAATTTTTTGCAGGCATACATTTTACCTGTTGCTCTCATTTGAGTAGCAGATACTTCCCCAAATCCACCTTTTCCCAGGATCCTAAAGTCCATAAACCAATCTTCTCCAATCGGCTGAGCTTCCAGCCATTTCCATTGTAGAAACTTAGAAAAATAATTGCTCTCCTTATACTGTGGGAATGCATTTTCTTTTAAAAAACTCAAGGTCGACTGAAGCAGTTGTTTAAAAAGCCCATCTGGAACTCTGTTGCAGTCTTGAACTACTTTTATTATTGCTTTTTGATCTAAATAGTGACAAAACTGCTTTGAATCAGCATCGAGATATGCATTTATGACACTAGAAGCTTTCTGCAAACGATCTTCATCCTCAGCAACATCATAGTCCTCAATGTCTTTCCAAATCTCCAGAGCAGGAATGTACAGTGCCACAGTTTCCAAAAACTCCTGAAACAAACGCTTTCCAATAGGCTGCTTGACACAGATACTATCAAACTCTGTATCAATTGTATCCTTCAAGTGTTGACACTCTGCACTAGGTGGTAGCTTTAGCCTAGCACGAAATTTCTTGTTCCTAGTAATTTGTGGATTAAAACCTCCATCAAAACTTCCTCTGGCTGTAATATATGCAGAATTTGCTACAACTGTTTCCAGTGCTCCAAAATCCATTTTTGACAATTTAGTCTCTTAAAAGAAACATGAACTGGACAGCTAGCAGATTCAGTGATTGACTGAAAGAAAAAAAAAGTGTTCCCTGCATGCAGTGTTTCTCAGGCTTAGTAAAATCCCCTTGCTCATGCAAAAATTATAGACTAAGGTTTCCAATCACATGTTGTAAGTACATATTTGATATGTTATGTAAAAAAAAGGTGAATGAAAAATGTCAAAGCTTTGAAATACATGCATATAAAATCTTCAAATAATTGAGCAAATAAAACAAGTGACAGTTCCTGGTGTGTCCTAGAAATTTAGGAAGAATTGCCTGATCCATAAATCTCTAATCCAAATCTAAGATATAACAGAAGAACATTAAATTACAATAGATGGCTAATGACAGGTGAAGGAATAATACTCCTGAGTCAACACCTCTGTAAACACTTTATCCACTTAAGCAGATAAGTCCGCTTTTTCCTCTCCATCATTAGTCGTTAAAGATAAACTATTTTGGAACACTGTCAAGTACATAAAAAGAGACAAGAATATTAACATAAAAGCCTCTTTTTTAAAAATACTTTATGTAGCTGCCATAGTAATGTAGTAGTTACTACAATAAATTATGGAATATTTATTTGTACAAGGTACAGATTCCTAAATAAAATAGATGATTTAAGCAAATCAGTTTTTCCTACAATCCCTTAAATCGTATCTTGTGATGTATATCTATGAACAGTGTCATTTTAAAAAAATATTTACAGTAGCAAATTAAAATAGTTTGTACCAATGTAACCCAGAGTGATGAAATTAACTCTTCCTACAGTATCTCTGGAAAAGCCAACGGTGTTTTTAATCCATCACTACAGATTGTATTAGTCATAGTTAATCCTTGTTCACACCCCAACAGGCAATCCCAGACCACAACCTGATGTTTCTTTTTCATGTTAATTTTTCTGCATTTTTAGGGAAATTATTTGTTAGCTGTAGATTAGCTTTAGTTTTTAAAATGGATAAAAAATATACCCGGGAAGATCTGACAAAGTTGCCATATGCTGCAATAATCTTGGCCAAGGGCCACAAAATGAGTTAAACAGATGGGGCTCAACCAGCAAGCCCGTCTGCTTCTATATATTGTTTAATGAGAACTGCAAATGTTACATTTTATTTTTACTTGGAGTGAGTATCTAGTCTATTATGCTTCTGTAATAAACTAAACTAACCTAGGATGATATCGTACAATAACCGTTAGATTAACAATACCTAAATATAACTAAGCACTGCACCGTTCCTTTTGCAGACATGTCAAGTCGGCTGATTTCATTGTAGTCAAAATAGGATTATAGTCTTTGCAGACATATATAAAAGAAAATCTCTGGATTAGGGCCCACCCTTATTGGTGTGTTTTACAGCCCGAATAACCACTGGACTGCTTGGTTAATATGGATTATTTCACAAATGCCTACAATGAAATTAATCATTTTGCATTTTAAACATTCTAAATAGAAAGTGAAATAGTTTTTGTTATAGCATAATTCAAATAAATGTTTTATTATCTAGTTAGGATTTAGGATAAATTATCAGACAACATTTCCCCAATAGAAAGAGCACATTTACAAAGATACAAAAAAAGTCTCATCTTTCTCTTTGCTGTGGATGCTGGGTGATTTATGAAATTAGCCTGTGGGTACTAGGGATCAGCTTCCATAATTCACCTTAGCTGGGAACACCCAGCCAATTGTACGCAGTACACTTTCCAGGAATCTGCAGCCTTGCTTCCTGGAAGCTGACTGACAATCATGTTACAGATCAAAGATCATCCCTCCCTGACACAGAACACAGATTTCAGTGCAGCTTTTATGTAAACACGTTTGCTTCCAAAACCAGCACTTTAGCGGCCACCACTAAACATGTAGAAGATGCAAGTACATTTCAGCAAATGTCAGTAAAATCACTATTTTGTATTGCTCCAGGAAATCTGTCAGCAATTGACACTGGCTGGTAAATAAAAATAGAGCTGTTATATATAAAGTTTGTACATATGTAGAAACTGTATATTTTTCCAGGAACATGATGGAAACAAACAAACAAAAGCAATAAATTGAGGCAGTAGACTATGTTGCATTGTTTCATTGTAAACTAGGGGGTTTGAATTTCTTCGGTGGTGTCTTCCTAAAAACACCTGTCACTCAACAAGGAACGGCGGGTACATTTTGAAACATTCAGGGCTATGTACCAAGAGTCCCTATCACTCTCAATTGTCCTCTCTTAGGCAATACACCAAGCCAATAGTGGCTGTTATCAGCTCGGTACATAGCATAGAACTGTTGACACTGAACCAATTATTACTATAGCACTTCCACCCTTTCCTATGTATCTGTATGTTACATACCTAAGCAGATTGTAAGCTCTACGGGGCAGGGACCTCTTTTCTCATGTTACATGTTTCAAGCACTTGTATATTCCATGATGCAAATACTTATTTATGTATTTATTTATTGTCCCCCTTGTGCGGCTTTTTGTATTCTATATTGTACAGAGCTTTGTCCCCAAGTGGCGCTTTATAAACATATACATACATTGGTTGCGGTAGTTGCATGACACAGTTTTTACGTAACAAAGCAACTGCCATTAGGTGTGTCTTAAAGTCATGTTAACGCTTGGTACATCGGTTAATGTGACTTTAAGACACAAATAGCTGATAACAGCTCTAGGTACATAGCCCTGTTAATCTTTCACTAGAAACATAATCTCTGTGCATAGAGAACGTGAATCTTGGGGTCAGTGGGCGTGACTCTTTGAAGCCTACATGGGCTGTGAGTTGTACTGGCAACAACATGGAAGTCTTCTTAGTTACAGAATCTATTTTTACATGTACTAAATGAGACTTAATATAGAAAAAATTTACAATGTATAGGTGTTCTGGGTTTGATTCTCCTTTAACTCAAATAAAAGGAGTGAGATTAGTAAGATCCATATTTTAAAGGAGAATTAAAATTCAATGTTTTTAATCCAAACGTGAAAGCTTTTTCTCCCCAGAACACCTATACATTACAAAATTCTTCTCTAGTAAGTTACATTTAAGTACATATGACAAATACATTCTGTGACTAAGAAGGCATCCATGTTGTTGCCAGTACAACTCACAATTCATGTAAACTTACCCTGAACTTTATTTGGAAATGGCGTTGAAAAACACACATTCATTTGATATTACTTCAGGTTAACAGGGGTTTTAGATGGATTTGCCCCATATTGAATTTATCTGAAAGTCTCTAAATGTACCTTGTTTTAAAAAAAAAAAGTCTGAGTTTTTCAGAATTCCAACAAAACAAGATATTCAGCTGATTGTACTGCCATTTTTTTTGCTTCTGTTTCTAAATGTAACTGTAAAAAAAAATCACACAACCCATGAGGACAAAGATTCAAATTGCGACTAATACATCTATACCTAAACTTTTACCAGTTCAGGTTTATACCACACATGAAAAGGATTTTAATTTGACTGACATCTTTGTAAAAATTATTGTTGGGGTGCCCTTCCCCCACTATTGTACTCATTGCCGCCCATTTCCCAATAGCAGAAAATTCCTCAGACTTTTTTAAGTGTCCCAGGCCATTTTGTCACATTTGGTTATTGCATTTGTTTACCATGTATGTAGATAAACTACCCTAATACCATTAAGGAGTTTGAATTTAAGGTAAGATTTTACCTGATCTACCATTTTAATAGTGGTGAGGATCTGACACTTTAGGTCTTGACGCTGATGGTGGTTTGGTGGGGGTGCATTAAGAACACACTGGTGGATTTCTATAAGAAAGGGCAGTGGTCCTGTGTGCATGATTGCTACCTAATTGTCTGATTAGCCTTTGAAAATGCAATTTGTTTTAAATTTGTGTGCATCTATTAATCAGTAGAAGGTAGAGGAGCTGTGTCTTACCTCCCATTTTTAGCCAGTAGCCAGGAGAGAAGGGCTCTGTCTTCTAGGTGCATTTGCAAGTGCGATGCACATGCGCATAGAGGACAGTCCGTCGGGACCTGTCAGACTACTATGCGGCGGAGGAGTGTGCAAGTGAGTGGTTAAGTAGCTTACCTTCTCTCCTGGCTCCTGCAGGTTTTATTGCAGAACGGGAGGTAAGACACAACTCCTTTACCTCCTATTCTTCAATAAAACTGCATTTTTTCTGTTATTAACCAATACCAAAAATTATTTTGGCATTATATTACAGCTTTTATATGTACAAGACTCTCTTATCAAACTAAACAAAGTAATCAGGATGTGCACCAAGAGTAAAATATGCACAGTAGGGCAAACTATATCTAGAAATTGTTTGTTGTGTGTTATCAGGAGGGAGTTTCAATGCTATGAACTTAAAAGTATTTGTTTTTATTTCTTGATAGAATTTCAAAGTCATCAAGACAACCTTCAGAAACCGTATATAAGAGAACTAGATTTCCAATGCGTGCTACAAGGAGTGTGTTAAATCTCTTGTTAGAAAGGATCTATCTTTTGTGAAATAAAATGGCAACTTTCAATGAAAAGAAGACATGCAGCCAGCGAATGGAAAACTTTGGTCGCTTTGTGTGGAATCCTGATACCGGGGAGGTGCTGGGGAGAACTTTTGTTAAGTGGGGTAAGAGTATTTTTCTTACTTATATTAACTAAAGGATACAATTTCTTACAAACAGGAATATTTATTATAACATCTTTTATCTACATTTGTTAGGTGTAAAGCACAGTATTCAAAGAGAACTCTGGTGAAATACTTCCTGCATTTAAAAATTATAGGGGAGGTGTATTCCTACCTCATGGTCTTCTTTATGCAATAAAATCATCTGTTGAGCTTTCCCAGCTCTTACAACTAAAGATGGAAGTACACACAGTCACAATTGTACACCCTATATATAGTATAGGGAGAAAGTTTGTGACTGCCATACTCCTTACGATTGTGGCCTACTCCCTATACTTTATTACAGGGAGCCAACCACGAATGAGGTAAATTTTTCATCCGAAACTTCCATTCCCGAACCCAAATGTTTATAAGCGTCAGAAACTAACGTTTCGGCAGTACACGCTTTACCGATAAAGGGCCAGAAAACTTTTTTATGTTTATTATTGTGCATGAGAACCACAATATCTAGCTAAAGATGTTAGCATAGCTATTCTTATATTTGTGTGACATGTAATACTATTTATGTATTTTTTCACTATTAAAACCTCATTATACAGAATATATTTTACATTTCAAATAAATAATCAGGTAAAATGCATAATTATACAAATGATTCCATCTCAGTTCCAGGATTTATTTAAAGGGAATGTACAGGGTACATTTTAAAGTTCCGTCAAAGTTGCTGGACATAAATTTCATCCAGTCAGTCAGGACTGCCCTGCTAGCTGCATATTACACTTAAAGGGAAGTACCACCCCCAAAACTATAATCCCCCCAACTACTGGCCCACCATGTAGTGTAGTTTAATCCTTACCTCACATCCCAACTCCATCTGGTTCTCTGTAGTCCCCCCCAAAGTTCCAAAAACTGCCACCAGGAGGCTAGCAGGTCCATATAGGACACTGCCTGCTACCTGGCCTCCCGGAGATTCCTGCCATGCGTGCTGCAGCCCTTCTCCCCCCTCCCTCCTCCCTCTCCCTCCCGTTCTACTATCCCTCCCCCTAGCATTAAACCCCCTTAATATTCTGCTCCCCCATGTCCCCCAGCCCCAAACTCTTACTACCTCTCCGCTTTCCTCCGCTGCACTGAATGACCGGCAGCCGCGTCCGTGATTGGCGTGCCGTCAGCCAATCACAGACGCGACTGCCGGTCCGCCCCTCTGCTTGCATTCTCGCAAGCAGAGGGGGCAGTGCGGCGGAGGATCGAGGGAGGTAAGTAAGAGTTTGGGGAGCTTTTTGAAAAAACAAAACATGCGGTTGGGGCTAGGGGACATGGGGGAGCAGAATATTAAAATTCTATTTTAGGGGTGGACATAGCCTTTAAAGTAAAACAGAACGCTTCTATGTATAAAATGCAATGTTGTTTAAAAGGCTAATGCTGTGGCAAATTATTGTTTAGGGCAGTGATGGCGAAAAATACCAAAACTTCAACCCAAACCCCCACTTTTCATTGCCTAGTGCCAACATGATCATTTGACCTGAATACAGAGTTTTTAATTTAGAAAAAACAACTCAAATAGACACAGACCAATACAGTAGATAGAATCAATTATAGATTACCTATTAACCTCTACATTACCACACAGGAGTTTGAGATCTAAAACAGTGACCATTAACCCCTACATTATTAGACAGGAGTTTGGGCATTCTCTAATACAGACAGCTGCTACACTTTCTCTCTGGCTTTCTGGTAACAAACTCTGGTGAACTCTCCTGTGTATAAATGTCCACACTCTGGCATGCGTGGCATAGGTTCACCACCACTGGTTTAGTGTATTGAGCCGCAGTCATCTATCTAATGTGTGACTATAAATGTGGTTAATCTTTTGAAATGTTCCTGTGAACTTCACACACATCTTGAATTTTTCTTTTCCATGTGTATTTTTTTTTATTTTTGCAAGCATGAATTTTATGTGGCAGCTAAATTGTGTTTCCTGAAGGGCACTGTGTGTCAATAATTAATTTAGGTCGATTGCAGTACTTTTAAATGTAGGGGTTATTGTTGTGCAACATGGTCACTAAGAGGATATTGCAAAATGTCCACATTTTGGGGCAAATTGCGTTTGGTGTTTTTTTCAACATTGGATAGAAAAACACTTTATTTGAGGTGTGCAAGAAGTTCACAGGAACATTTCAAAAGATTACTGACATATATAGTCAGACACTGATAGATGGCTGCTGCTCAATGCCCCAAACATTCATATGCCACAGTGTTAGCCCTTTGAAAATCATTGCATTTCATACATAGAAGCGGCACTCTGTAAATCCAGTCTGCGTTCCGGTCCACGTTTTACTTTAACACTTTCCCTGCCACAGATCGTATATTCATGATCTGTGCAGAGAATGCTCAAACTGCCACAGATCGTGAATATACGATCTGTGGCTGTCCCTTTAAAAAATTGAGCCGCGCTAGGGGCGATCGGGGGGCAGCGGCCCGACTAACCCCCTCGATCCCCCCCGGTTTCGTCGAAATCCGAGGGGGGGATCGGGAGATATACCTTTTTTGCGTAATCGTACAGGAGCTGCCGGTCCCACGTGGAGGAAGAAGCAGATGTGGAAAGGGAGACCCTGGTGACGTCATGGAGTTTCCTCCTTCCCCGGGGTCTTCCCTAAGAGTGGTATGAGGCTGCCCCTGGTGGTCTAGTGGAGGTACTGCACTGTGATCTCCATTCAGATCACAGTACAGTACCTGGTATAGTAAAGCTGTCAGTGTGACAGCTTTACTATACTTTTTGTGAATGGAACTCAAAGTTCCATTCACAAATAGGATTTTTTCTAAGTCTTTGCTACTTAGCTACTTAGAAAATTCCATGTTTCTGGACTGGCAGCGTGGCTGAGAAAGCTCCGACACCTGGATAGGAGGAGCGAAATGCGTCCCACCTGCTTTGCCTTCATACAGGGTCTCACTCACCAGACACCACATGGATGACATTGACTGATAAGACAGGAGACTGGTAGCTATATGTCGCTTTAATAATTAGCTATAAAAAGGTCTTTTACACAAATGTCTTACCATGTTATGACTTAAACTCTGATAGTGTGAAGTGTTAGCCCTGTATGTGTTTTTAAGTGATTTTAAATATATCCCTTCTGTAATAAAAAATTAGTTTGATACCATACATAGAGTGTTGCAGCCTGTATATTTCCTTTTTGTATTTCTCTAGTTAGTATCTATATCTACATATTTATGGCTTTTTGTGCACCTCTACTCCACTGGAGATATACACATAAAGCAAAGTGCCCTATCTCTCCCATTTTTTGAAATTCCATTTGAGCTAGTTGGTGGCCACGTCTCTGTGTGCATCCACGCATATGGCATACCGTTTGATTCAGGACATGTGGGAGATTGCTATTTAGTGGGGTTTTTTGCTTGTCAAGTGGGTTTAGGTAGGATTTAAACCCTTGAATCATCTTATTTTATTTTTCACAAAACCTCCTAAAAACACAGAGTTCTTTGGATCATTGGGTCTGGAATTCTTCATGTATGTATGAAAGCATGGCGCCGTAACGTAGCTGAAGGTGTGTAGATTCCAAAAATATATAGTTTGTGGGGGGAATTTCCATGTTTCGGGACTGTTTCCTTAGAAAAAGTGTAGGCTATTCAAATTACAGAGCACTTTGATTTTTCTTGTAATTGCATTTGTGCACGTCCCATTGAGCTAGTTGGTGGCCACGTCTCTGGTACATCCACGCATATGGCATACCTTTGATTCAGAACATGTGGGAGATTGATATTTAGTGGGGGGGTTATTTGTGAGGGCATTTCCAAGTTTTGGGGCTGTTGGAAATTACAGAGCACTTTGATTTTTTTCTTGTAATTACACTTGTGCATGCGTCCCATTTGAGCTAGTTGGTGGCCACGTCTCTGTGTGCACCCACACATATTGCATACCGTTTGATGCAGGATCTGTGGGGCATTGACATTTAGTGGGTTTTTTTGCTTGTCAAGTGGGTTTAGGTAGGATTTCAACCCTGATCACTGGGTCTGGAATTCTTCATGTATGTATGAAAGCATGCGCGCCGTACGAGCTGAAGGTGTGATTCCAAAAATATATAGGTTGTGGGGGAATTTCCATGTTTCGGCTGTTTCCTTAGAAAAAGGGTAGGCTGTTCAAATTACAGAGCACTTTGATTTTTTCCTGTAATTGCATTTGTGCATGCATCCCATTTGAGCTAGTTGGTGGCCACGTCTCTGTGTGCATCCACGCATATGGCATACCGTTTGATTCAGAAACATGTGGGAGATTGATATTTAGTGGGGGGGTTATTTGTGAGGGCATTTCCAAGTTTTGGGGCTGTTGGAAATTACAGAGCACTTTGATTTTTTTCTTGTAATTACACTTGTGCATGCGTCCCATTTGAGCTAGTTGGTGGCCACGTCTCTGTGTGCACCCACACATATTGCATACCGTTTGATGCAGGATCTGTGGGGCATTGACATTTAGTGGGTTTTTTTGCTTGTCAAGTGGGTTTAGGTAGGATTTCAACCCTTGATCACTGGGTCTGGAATTCTTCATGTATGTATGAAAGCATGGCGCCGTAACGTAGCTGAAGGTGTGTAGATTCCAAAAATATATAGGTTGTGGGGGGAATTTCCATGTTTCGGGACTGTTTCCTTAGAAAAAGGGTAGGCTGTTCAAATTACAGAGCACTTTGATTTTTTCCTGTAATTGCATTTGTGCATGCATCCCATTTGAGCTAGTTGGTGGCCACGTCTCTGTGTGCATCCACGCATATGGCATACCGTTTGATTCAGAACATGTGGGAGATTGATATTTAGTGGAAGGTTTTATTTGTGGGGGGCATTTCCAAGTTATGGGGCTGTTTGAAATTACAGAGCACTTTGATTTTTTTCTTGTAATTACACTTGTGCATGCGTCCCATTTGAAGCGAGTGGTGCCACGTCTCTGTGTGCATCCACGCATATGGCATACCATTTGATTCAGGGCATTTGGAGATTGATAATTGACAAGTTTTTTTTTTTACATGAAATGGAATTTGACATGATTTTTAACTTGAATTGTATTTTTATAAATTTTTCCTGAAAATCTGGTAAGAAAGTGAAATTTTACACGAAACTGCGCCCACACCATGGTGGTATGCATAAAAGAATCACACCATTGTGTAGCTGAAGGTGTGTAGAGTCCAAGAATATATAGTTTTGGGGTATTCTAATATAGATGGGTGTTTAGTCTGAAATCTGAAAAGTTGCTGTAATTGGGCCACTGTTCATTGGCTCACTTTGTGGCTAGTTTATTCCACGTCTGCGTGTGTAACCATACATAGGGCATACCGTTTGATTCAGGACATTTGGGAGATTGATATTTGGTAACTTTCTACCTTTGAGTGTGTTTTTTTTCAAATTTTTTAGAAAATCTGCTAAAACTGTGAACTTCTACGAAGAACTGCGCCCACACCATTAATGCTATGAATGAACAAACTACAGAATTACGTAGATAAAGGTGTGTAGATTCGAGAATTATATGGTTTGTGGGGGTTGTTTTGTGGGGAAAAACTGCAGACTGTTCAGATTCAGATTTGGCTGACAATTTTTGCTGTTTTTGACCAATTGTGCATTGTCTCACTTCATGGCCATTCGCTTCCACATCCGTGTATGTAACCACACATATGGCATACCGTTTGATTCAGGACATTTGGGAGATTGATATTTAGTAACTTTCTTTTACATTCCATCAGGTTTTGGCATGATTTCTACCTTTTGAATTTGTTTTTTGTTAATTTTTTCAGACAAATGCGAAATTCTACGAAGAACTGTGCCCACACCATTGATGGTATGAATGAACAAACTACAGTGTTACATAGCTGAAGGTGTGTAGATTTCAGGAATATATAGTTTGTGAGGGTTATTTCTAAGTTATGGGGGTGTTTTGTGGAAAAAACTGCAGACTGTTCAAATTCAGAGATGGCTAAATATTTTCGCTTATTGTGAGCCATCGTGCATTGTCTCACTTCGCGGCTGTTCGCTTCCACGTCTGCGTGTGTAACCACACATATGGCATACCGTTTGATTCAGGACATTTGGGAGATTGATATTTGGTAACTTTTTTTACATTCCATGAGGTTTTGGCATAATTTCTACCTTTTTGAATGTTGTTTGATGTTAATTTTTTTTAAAAATCTGGTAAAAGTGCAAACTTCTACGAAGAACTGCGCCCAAACTATTGATGGTATGAATGAATGAACTACAGTGTTACATAGATGAAGATGTGTAGATTTCATATATAGTTTGTGGGGGGTATCTCTGAGTTAGGGGGATGTTTTGTGGAAAAACTGCAGACTGTTTAAATACAAAACTGGCTAATTTTTTTTTTGCTGCTACTGACATTTGGCACTGGTCACGCTCTGGGTTAGTTGGTAGCCATGTCTCTGGGTATACCCATGAATGTGGCATACTGTTTTATTCGGGAGGGGGTTAGGCTTTCATATTTGAGATGCGTTTGAACTTTCCTTCACAGTTTTTAGCTGAAATTCGCATTTGATTTTGTCTCTGATTTTACAGTTGAGGAAAAAAAGGAAAATGTGAGAAAATAACTTGTGTCCGGGTATCTGCATTTTGATCGAAACTAACCTCACTCATAAAATCCTGCGGGTGTGTAGTTTCTAAAAATATCTCACTTGTGGGGATATTTTAGTTAATTTGGAAGATATTCTATGTTACCCGTGAGAAGTGGTTATACGTTTTAATTTGGGGTAATATTCTTGAAGGTGCAGTTTTAGTTTGGGGGGGTCTCCTGTACAGGAAAAGTGGGGTACCTACATATATCTGGTATCGTTGTAGTCGGGAGTATCTGAGCTTTTAGAAACAGTAAGATTTTTGTGTGTAACCTTAAGATAACTATAAGTAAAAATGGGAAAAATCCATGAAAATTTGCAAATTTTTTTTTTTACATATTTTACCCATGATTCCAGTAAAATTTCCAGAAAAGTTACAAAATTCTGTTACCATGTTAAAGTACACTTTGTGCTGAAAAAATAATGTATAATATTCCTGATTTACTGCAAGGTTTCCTACTGTAAAATTAGTCTAAAGCGATTAAGGGCAAAATCCTGAAAATTCTTCTGGCAGTTAATGCAGTTCTCCTGGCAGTGAAAGGGTTAAAGTGTATCTCCACTGGTAAATTCATTTTTTGCTATTCAGTTTTATTGAAGATTAGGAAGATTCAGAACTTACCCGATCTCTCGCTCCTCCGCTGCGTCCTCTGACAGATCCTGACAGACTTTGTACACTATGCACATCTCACTTGTGCATGCGCATAGTGTACAAAGTCCGAAGAAACTAATATAGCGGTTGGGTGTGGGAAGGGGTAGCCTACATGGTATCAAAAGTTTTTATTTAGACTGGACTTGCCCTTTAATTGTCATATAATGTTAGTGCACATAGCTTGGGCTAGAAACAAAGTGCACAGTGCATGGTACATCATGCACCTACTCAGAGCGACATAAGCCCAATGACAGTGAAAATAAATGTTTTTTAAATAGTCCCATGGGGGTTGCCATCTTGGTTCCTCCTCCTGCAATACCCCCTGAGTATTGCACATGCCCAATAGCCATGCCTTAAGGACCGAGGACAAATAGCAACTCATCTGCATGTATAGTTACTTATCAGAACTAATTAATACTGCACTTGCATTAGATTAGAAATAGTAATGCACTTTTTATGTGCACTAAAAACTATTGGAAAAGCCCAAGCTTGATAAATCCTGTTAAACTGAATATTTATAAAATAGTTACGGTTGCTTGTTTTTCTATTAGGTAAGCTTACCTTTAATTTAATTACCTTTAAAGGGCATGTCCACCCCAAAATCTACATTTTCACCTACTACTGGCCCACTGTGTAATCCTTACCTTACGTCCCTGCTCCAAATGGCTGCCCTGCAATGTCCCTACAAAGTCCTAAAAAGTTAACAGCAGGAGCCTGTCTGTGTCCATATAGGACTCTGCCTCCTGTCTCTCCTCCGGGAGAAGTTTGCCATGCTCAGTACAGCCCCCCCCTCCCTCTCCCTCCCATTTCTCTCTGACTCCCCCTATCTCCAAATACATTTGCTGTAGTGTAGGGCTCCCTCACCCACCCCAACTGCTATAGTAATTTGTACTAATTACTTTTCCTGTTTCCCCCGGCATTCTGTACAGCCGGAAGCCATGTCCAGCCCCCTGCTTGAAGTTTTATGGGCCATGACAGAAAGTCGTGGGAAACAGGCAAAGTAAGTAGTGATGGGCTAAGTTTTTTTACAAAGTACTATAGCGGTTGTGGGTGGGTAAGTGAGCTCTACACAACAGAATTTTTTTTAATAAAAGGGTGGTCATGCCCTTTAAAAAGTGCTGAAATGTCTGTAGCCCTCTCATCAGTTTACTTTATTAAAGGGCAATGCTGGTCGGTATTAATAAATCTTCTTCTTTGTGTGACACCATTTTTTGTAACCAGTTTATTGTTTGCCTCAACCTTTTAACTGAAACTTCTTGCAATTTGGTCAGAAGGTCTATTTAAGAAGGTTAATTTCCATGTTGAATAAACATTAGGGTAAATAATGCAGTTTTTATATCACTGTCTGATAATGAATGATGGGCGAAGTAATTTAACCACCAACTGGGACCAATTTAAAATAGTTACTTATAGTGACTTGTAATAATCACCTGCCGCGCCCCTCTTCCTTCTGGATCTCGAGATGCTGTTCTCAGTGTGAGTTACTGCAACGATGGAACATGGAGGGTAAGGAGGGCGGCTGTAACGTTTCCATTTTACATCACCAATAATTAGATAACGCATGGTTAAAACAATCTTATTTGATATTTATCTACAAACAAGAAAAACTTATGAGGTATAACATCTGCATTTTTCAGTAATTCATTTTATTTCAGCTCCCTTTCTGGTGCCTTTAATAAGTCAATTAAAACTAAACACTTGTATTGAAACCAATGCAGTTTGCATCCTGTATTTGTTAAAATGTGGGTAAAGGATTGACAATGTTTCACAGTCCCTAAGGAACAAAGCTTCAGGTGGATTTATTGTCACTCTGAAACTACTGATGCATCTACATGTCAGTAAATACAGTGTAATGTGCTCAGTGCAGTATTTTTAGACTTCAATCTGATCAATCCACTGAAGTTCCCCTTTAAGAATGAGTTTGCTAATTCCAAGCCAATGAAAGCTGCAATTTGCTATTCCCTGTTCTCTTCTACCACTATGTGTACCTCTATGCATAGATCTGCAATGTCTTGCATTATCTCATCATTCAAAATTTCTTTAGAATATTTATGATCTAAAAAAATTACAGAATTACATATATATGTTGTATTCAGTTAGATTAACTGGACTACAGGTTTAGTTCTTGAAGACATTTTGCTAGTCATCTGACTGGCTTTCTCAATTCAGAATTCTGAATTGGGAAAGCCAGTCGGATGACTAGCAAAACGTCTTCAAGAACTAAACCTCTAGTCCAGTTGATCTAACTGAATACAACAGATATACATGACCTGGATGAATGAGAACCTTTACAAGCTTACAGAATTAAATAGTATAATTAATCAAGCATTAATAGGCATACAATAATTACAAAGTTAGTGGAAATGTTTTTTGAATGAAAAATTAAATATTTGGTCAGTAATTCTAATTACACTTTTATTTTCATTTTTTTTAGTATACATCAGTCTGTATTACGCTGCATTCTATGTTATTATGATTGGAATCTTTGCCCTCAGTATATATTCATTGATGAAAACATTGAGTCCGTATGAACCGGATTATCAGGATCAGATACAATCGCCAGGTAGGTGAACTCTCAATTTACAATCTAATGCTATTCAATAGCCAGTCCTGTTGGAAAATTAGCATGGCATGTTTTCAAATGTGTGGTCACAGCAACCTGTAAAACTGGTTAATAAGCATTTTACACATCACCGGACCCATTTTCTTAAATTCTGGAGCGTTTTTGGAAGCTACAAATAACGAGAAAGTGAGGTTTGGGGGGATGGGGTGGTAATAAACAATTTAATCACATTCTAGCTCTGACTCCAGCTCAATGTGTCAGTGCTTAATTGAGTAATTAACAAAACGTGGAGCAGAATTAAAGGACAACTATACTCACCTTCCCCACTGTCCGCCAAAACTTAATACCCAGGGTGATAACTTAAACCTCCAGGTCCTCACTGCTGGTTTGCCTTACATCTTCTTCAATAGTTACTTAAAGTTTCCTTTGTGGCTTTGTCCTTCAGTCTGCGACTCCAGTCAATGAGAAGATACGCTTTGACTGGCAAGGATCGCAAAGGCGGAAATGGAGTCAGAGCCGCAAAGGAAACTTTAAGTAAGTATTGCAGAAGATAGAAGATAAACCAGCGGTGAGGACCTGGTGGTTTAGGGCCTCACCTTGGGTACTTCTGACTGCTCGGTCTGGTGGAATGGAGTGGAGGTAAGTATAGTTATCCTTTAATCTGCTCTGAAGGTTTTGTTCACCTTCAGATGGCGAAGGTTTTTATTTACTTTCAGATAGGAACACTACTGAGAAATGCATTGCACAGAGCTGTTCCGAGATCAGGTTTGCTTCATTATCCTCCCAATGCAGCTCTCGTTTCTATAAGTTTAACTATACAGAGGTAATATTAAAGGGTATGCAGATGCACATTAAAAAGGCATGCAGCATGGCTAAATTACTGTTATTTAGTTACAATCACATTGCAATCAGTGCAACATCACTAATTGTATTTATTGTATCCCTAATAGAATGAAAGTTCCAGTTGCCACCTTTCCCTTTAAGACACAAACACATATATAATCTACATGCAGAAAGACTGGTTGGACGTTACATTAGAAGCATGATGCAGGCTGTATTGATTCATCATGTCATTATGAACTGCTACATAGCCTTGTAATATATATATTTCATAAGGGTTTAGGCACAATGGGCCATATTTATAAACCAGCGGTATCGAATACTGCGATACCGCAGGTTAGTTAATTTACGATCGCAATTGTACATTTACGACCAAATGTTCTATGGGGATCATAAATCTACAATTTCGTTATCGTTGATTTACGATCGGTATGATAAGTTTTACGATTGTTAAACCGATCGTTAATCTCCGATCAATTTAACGATTGTAAATTTACGATACAGAACGTTAAAAGCGCGGTATTGCTTTATAAATATGGCCCAATGTTTTAAAAGCTCCACTGCATTACTTTTAATCTGCCACAGTCTCCTAGATATTGCGTACAATCTACCCATATATACTAAAATCTCTGCCACAGTCTCTCACAGATTGCATTCCATATGAATACCCTTTAAAAGGTTCCCTTTAATACACTTATTTATATTTTGTTTATAGAAACAGCATAGTACAGAGCTGGTCTTAGCACAGCTCAATGCATTTCTCTATCATGTATCTATCCAAACGTAAATGAAACCTTCACTATCTGAAGGTGAATGAAACCTTGAGAGCAAATCAGACTGCTGAGACCTAGCATGAGCTAGCATGAGATACCATACACACGACGATTATCGTCCGAAAGGCCATTCGTAAACATCATGCGTCGTGGGTCGGCACCCGCGATCACACGTGCATACGAACCTTTACACTGGAAAAATGAAGTTAGTAGAAAATCACAAGGTGAATGAAAAAAGGGACACATTTCCTTTAAAATATGGTCCAATAGCTAACTATATATATGCACTAATAACTTGAGATGAGATAAAGGGATCATTTTATTTAAATACATTAATGTAATGGCTGTTTTGAATGGACAGCAATGCAAATTCTACACACAATAAGGAAATTGGGGGAGATTTACCCATTGTTCCGGGCAAATCTCCCTTCTGTGATTTAATATTGCATTAGTGCATGTGGGTAAATCACAAAAGGGATTTGCCTGCAGCATGATTTTAACACTGGCAATTAGCCAGCATTAAAATCATGTGCTAAAAGAGATATTGAATTGCGAGCGCCGGATGCATGGGTGTCTTTTGCGTAACCAGCGCACCTGGTGCTAATATACAGTTGAAGTTGCAATAGCCGGTTAGCGCAACTTTAACTCCATATTATTTCCCAGCAGCTCTGGGTAAATGAGCTACATTGTGTTCTGTTGTTATGATACCGGTTGATGGAATGTAAATCCAGGGAGTTCAAGAGATAATATAAGTAAGCTATGGATGAAACATTTTAGTAAGACGGAGCATATTAACCTTAGGAAAAAATATTTGAAAATATGTTCAAGGTCAATAAAAAGAAATATTTGAATACACATCAACGTCACTGATTTAAGAGCAAAGTCACTTCTAGATATTACAACAAAGGTCATTCATTCTGGCACATGCTCTTATCTCTTGTACATAGCAGAGTAAAGCAGTGCTGTGACCTCTCCTACACCCTAGAAGCCAACAGCCTGTTACAGCAGGACCTTCCCCCATAACTCTCTCCCTCCTGTCAGTGCACCCTCTACCAAGAACATCCCTTCCATGTACCTCGCCAGCATGGGACAAATTGAAAGGAGAAAATATAGTAACTTTTTAAAGGAACAATTAATGGCTTCTCTCTTGCACATTTCCTTCATTGATGTGAGAAGTGGGGGTAAGATGACGGTTGTTTTATAATTCTTTTGCCCAGATCGGTGAGCTCAAGCATGCTCAGTGTGATTTACCCAGGAAAGGGGAGTGGAATTCTCCAATCAGTTATTATTATCTTCCTGAGCTAAAGCTGAAGTTATTATTTGGTGCATTTTGCAGTAAACTTTTAGGACTATGTACCAAGAATCGATATCACTCTCTCTACCCCCCTGATAGCGTCTCTCTGTGCATTGTGAATTGGGATTACCCATTCCAAATTTTTAATGTTAGCTATCTAGCAGTATCGACTTTTGGTCAACATTGGTTGCGGTAGTTGCAAGACCCAGTTTCTGCATACCACGTTAGTTGTTTTAAAACTGTGTTAACTCTTAGTACATCAGTTAACGTGGCTTTACTCCCAAATCCCAATTTTCCTATAATGTAGGGGACCCTCCAACCGCCAACATGATTTTCTAAAAATCTGTACAGAAATAGACTTACCTAGCTTTGTTACCTCGGCCTCTGCCTCTTCTGCTACTTCCGGGAATGGAACAGCAGAAAGGGCAGGACCGGCAGCCTTGTCTGAGAGTCAGCCAATCACAAATGGAGCTGCTGGACAGTAGAGGGTGCCCAGGGAACAAGGTTGGGTAAGTCTATTTCTGTGCATTTTTTTAGAAAATGACACTGGCATTTGGGGGGGAAATTGGTTTTAGGAGGACCATCACTGCAGCACCGAGGGATCCGGAGGGGTACGGAGGGGGGAGAGAATCCCTGCACAGGGTACTTGAGTACTGAAGAAGGACAAGGAAGAGACAGGCACCGGATGATGCACAGACAGGGTCCTTCTCTTCACTTTTCTGGACTTTCATCAAGAAATTTAAATATAGGGCAAATTTTAGTTTGGATGGTGAACATGCCATCCCATCCCCAGCCCCACCCCCAAACTCTCCATACATATCCCCAATAATATTTTTAAAAAATGATCTCTTAAGGAATCTTAAGGTAGATAATATTTGCAAGAGAATGCACATAAATGTTTTCTGGTTTGTATCTTGCTTGTCAGGGGTAACGATGAGACCAAACCCATATGTCGATGAAAGTATCCAGCTCTTTTATAACATGTTTGATAACACTACATACAGTCCAATTGTAAACAGCCTATGTGACTTTCTCTCAGGTAGGTGTCCTACTTCATTTACTTTACTCTAGATCAAATGTTAATATTAATTATATTTGCCTTTATACGTGAAGATGAACAAAATATTATTAGTTTATCTGAACAGTGTCTGTTGTTGTGGGCATGGCATGATCTTCTATGTGAAAACCTGTTGTTTGCCCGCTATGCATGGGGCATTTTTTGACAACTTGTTAGCGCACCGCAAGTGAGGCAATACATTTTGTGTTTTTTTTTGCTTTTTTGTTTTCACTGCGAAAATGAACGCCTTTTCGGTTGGGGCTTTAAAGTCCAGCAAAATATCACAAATTAACATTTATGTTCTCACGATAATGCTAAATTTGCGAATAGAATTATTCAATATCCCTGTTGAATTGAGATGACTGTCAAATCGATTGTATGTTGAGTGGAGCAGCAGTTTTACAGAGATTTCCCAGCTGGATCAGATTTCAGATTTCCAATCGTAATATTGATTGTAAAAATGATTTGGTCAGATAAACAATAGATGGAAAAGGATAGGAGTCCAAATGTCAAACAAAAGAATGATTCTAGAGTATGCTTTTCTTAATTTGAAAGAGAAAACTTGATTGTACCTACAGTGCAGTTAAACCAATAACCCTGGAAATGAAAGGTGACTATAAAAGCAGCAAATTACTTAATTTTTGCTTCAGCAGCACTGACTCTGTATTAAGATTATTAGTGAAATAATCTAGAAATCATCAATATTTTAAAATTAAATTTTCTTTTTACATAATAAAGTTTATGATGCAGCAAACCAAACAAAGATGATGAATAAAGACTGCACAAATCAAACAAATATTGCATCGATACTCTATAGCTCAGCGAACCTTAAGCATGCCTGCCAATTTACAAGAGAAATGCTTGGAAACTGCTCTGGGGAACATGATCCTACCTATGGCTATAAATATGGAAAACCATGTCTTTTTATAAAGATGAATAGGGTAAGAGCTTACGTTCATCGTGTTTATTATTATATTGTGCTTATAATAAAACATTTTGGTAAACAAACAATAACCATAACAGACATTAATTCAGTGGGAGCCAAAAAATTACTAAGCACACTACTAATTTTAGATATCTACCAAATAAAGTTGGGTACACACATTACTGATATATGGCCAATTCCTGACTGTTTCCGATGCTGATGAACGTTCAGCGGCGGCATCGAAAATAGTTGTTCCAAATGGAAAATTGCAGTCAACCCCCTGTAATAAAGTATAGGGAGTCGTCCATGATGGGTGTATGGTAGTCACAAGCGATCTTAAAAATTCTGTCTGTCATCTTTGAAAGATTGGTACTATGTGTACACACCATAAAGGTGCCCATACATCCAACATTTCCATTGATTGACCCAATCAGTTAAAGAATCATAGTATTTCCTAAAGTTCTGAATAAATGTAGGTGTAATGTAACCTCACAATAGGCAACATTAGATGTTAATCAACAAAATTTATGGTACATCTACGTACAATGAACATTGTAACATTGTAGCCAGTGTCCCCTCGTGCGCACGCACATAACTCTGCAGGCCTGCGCACACAGATTAAAGTACTGCGCACACAAAAATCTTCTGGAATGTTAGTGTTGCAGTATTGAGCGCACAAAATGTTATTTTGTATGCGCACAGAGCATGCCAGAAACCTCTCAGAGGACACCTCAGAGGCAGAAACATTTTCCCTCCAGCCAGGCTCCTACTCTAGGACTTTGGGCAGACATTACATGAGAACCATTTGAAGCAGAGAGGTATGGTAAGGATTTTTACATACTACACAGTGGGGCCAGCAGTGGGGGAGAATTTGATTTTGGGTGTGGACATGCCCTTTAAAGGGACAGTTCAGTGGAAATTATCAATATTTGTTAAATTGTTAGTTTGTGTAATGCATACTTAGTTATTCTATATATTCTCTCCCATTTTGAAAAATCAGTTTATTTCATACCCTTTGCTGTTTCCTGCTGTTGACATTAGTGAGCTGACATTTCAGGTTCCAAAGGTCCTTCTTCTCAGGATGCACCACATCCTTGGAATCTTCCTAAGGGCAAGGCCACACTGCAACGCAAACGCGAATGCAATCGCAATCACATGCGATTTCATGTGCGATTTTTTTGCGTTTGCGCTTGCGATTTCTTCAATAAGTATAGGAAAACGCATGCGATTGCGATTAAAAATGCAGAACGCAAAACGCAGTCGCACTGAAAAACGTGCGTTTTTTTTGCGTTGCCGCGTTTTCAATGATTTTTTAAAATCGCAAACGCAAGCGCAAATGCAAAAAAAACGCAGCAGTGTGGCCTAGCCCTAACAGTAATTTCTACAAATTGGCTGTTGGATGGGTCAAAGATGCTCAGATCTCCACTGAGCAACTGAATCAACCCAGGCGCTGGGTCATGGGCAAGACCATAACGGTCTCTACTAGGGGTCCTGCAAACAGGAAGTCAGTATTTATTTATACACAGACAAAATGCTAAATTGGCAGATTAAGCTCATTGGGATGAAAAAATACTGCTCTTTTTTCTGAAAGGCATATGTATTTGCACTGAACTTCCCCTTTAAGGAGCCTACATCACTGATTGTAATCCACAAATGCAGCCAGGTGGTAATGATGCCTTCATGTTAACTTAAAGTCACTTGCCATCCAGATTTCTCCCCTGGGTACTAAAATCATAACGTACAAATAGTTAGTATTTACACATTATAACAAGGATACCCAACCTGTGACCCTCCAGTTGCAGAATGCAACCAATGATTGTTGGAAGCTTTAGCTTTCAAACATCAGAAGTTGGACTTACCTGAATAAAAGGAAGAATCTGGTGTTAGAAACTTTTAAAAATTTGAACTGAAATGTAAAAATCTGTATTTAGTGAATACATAATAATATAATGTTATCTAATTTACCAAATGAAGAAGATCATTCTACAACATTTCAATAACATCATTTTGTGACTTTTTCATTTTAGAAAATAAAGTTTACTCCTGGCAACAATACAACTCCTTTGGTACAGTGTACATCTAAGGTCTGTACTTGTTACACACATGTTCTAAACATTTATAAGAGTCTTTCAGAAATTCAGTAAATGGCCAATTGTGAAATAATGTGTATTTTAAATTCGTCCTGAATTTGTAAACTCCCATTTGGAAAAATAATTTCGAAAAAAATATATTTTCTCTTTATTACTTCCTACTCTTATGTTTTTAATAAAAATTACTTCTCAGAGTCAAAATCTTGGAAAAGTAGAATATTATCCAGGCAATGACACATATGGGACAATTGGTATACAGTATTTCCCTTACCATGGAAAGAAAATGCAGGTACTTCTTTTATTTTTTAAGTATTAAAGTTTATACTCAAATTCATTTTTCTTTACTTGCAGCCCAGAAAGTGTTCATTATTACAATATATTAAAGATACACATTACATCGATCACTGCAGTTACTGCCTCTTTATTAGCTTGTTGAGCTCAGTCATGTTCAGTGAGAATTACCCTGGAAGAGGAGAGGAATCATTTTAATATAACCTACTCCCTTAATTCCATTTTTACCTTCCTTGACACAATGATGAATTTGCTAATTGTTACATTTTTTTTACCAGCCAAACTACACTAATCCTATAGTGGCAGTAAAATTACTTAACCCAAAGCTGGACGTGGAAATTGAAGTTGTCTGTAAAGTTCTTGGACCTGGCATTGTCACAGATAATCCTCATGATCCTTATGAAGGAAAAGTTACATTCAAACTTAAGATAGAAAATAAAAATCCATTGTCTATCAAAAACTAAAGGTAGGTATAAAATGAAATTCTTAAATTAAAAGCACAAGATACATAATCAGAAATGATGGAGAGGCAGTCCGGTCCATTGATTAACATAGGTGCACTAGTAACCTGTAGGAGAAAGCTTTGTTTGATCTAGAAAATATATGCTTGAGTGTATATATGGGTTTATACTCTCTGTATATAAAGTATATAAAAATATTTTAGACATGCTTTCTTCACTTGCCCTTCACTGCACATGTAGTGGGCCGCACAATAAACCCACACACCCATTACACAAAACAGTATGGGGAAAATAACACTGCATGATCTGCAGTGCACTAGCAAATATATTTTTCCAAGATGTCCCCTCTCTGCAAATGTATGCTCATAGGCATTTGAAATACAAGGTAAACCACACACAAAGCTTTATCTCCCAAGAGATAAAGGACCTATACTGCTAAATAGTTTTCTTCTTAAGCTTCATATACACGTGAGATCACGGGTGCTGTCCCACAACGAACCGTGTATACACGGCCGCCTCGGCTGTTAATCATGCCATGTACAGGCACTTTCTTGGCCAAAACTCCCATTTGGTCGGGGCTCATTCTCCAGGCAGATCTTTAACAAGCCTCTACCGAACATCCGTTTCGTCTGCCATAGGGCGATTATCGGCCCGTGACAGCCATGCATATACATTGTGCCTCGCAGGTCGGCACCCGCAGTTGCACGTGTGTATGAACCTTACATATAATCACGCTTTCTCCTCAAGATAATAATTTGCCCCACTCACTAGTCCAATTAGCACAGGATGAAGCCATGAACACTCAAGGAAAACAACCCACACCCACCAATATATATAAAAAAAAATAATAAAAAGTAAATTATCTCAGTAGAAAACCTCAGGTAATTTATCTCCTTTATTTTATATAAATATATTTATAGGAATACTTCTAGGAAAGGTGCATATCTATGTGTGTATTATCTCACTATTACCATTTAAATGACCATCAATAAATGTATATAAAGTATTGCACTGACTTATATTAGGTACAAGACAAAATATACAAAATCTGTAAACTTACTGACAGAGCTGAGATTCCTATGGGATAGTCAAAATGGGAGGTTAAATCCAAACCCCTGTGATTGCTAAGGGGTCTCCATGTCGATACTGAAAGGAAGTTGTAATGTCAGTATAACATCCAATGATGTGTTGTTTGTAAAACATGTGACAGTCTTAGCCAATCAAAAAAAAACTTTCTGTATGCTACACAGGAAGTGATGTGTATGTATGAAAGAGGATATAAAGGATGATACTTTGCATGTCCCCGCTCATTTTTATAGGAAAGCTGGGAGAGACAAATATGTGTTTATATGGCATTGCTATTATAATAACATGAGGCTGTGAGGTACCTTCTGTTAAAAGAAGGCTCTATTTCATTTTATATTCTGTGGGAAGCTTTTAGCTCCTTTAAAAGGACAATTATACTTACCTCCTGCCCGCTCCTCTTCTACTATGTATGCTTTGTACCATAAACCACTAGGTCCTCATATATATTCACACACAAATAGTGAGTTTGCCGCACTGATCCCATTCAATGTTTGCCGATGTTCAGTGACCCGTACTGTAGGGGCAGAAATATAGAATAAAAGTCCTTTAACACCGCACCACTTTATCTTGCATCATAAGTTTCTTTATTGTCACACTGTGTCAAAAGCTGCAACGTTTCGAGACACACTGCCTCTTTCTCAAGCAACAGTGTAGGGCTTGCACCCAACAAATAAAAATGGTATGCTACATTATTCTCATGCTTAGAGCCCTTCAACGACACCTCCAATTAACAATAATACCTTGGTAACACCCATTGTTAACCCATTCACAGGTATACATATATCTATTTCAGAAGTAACTTTTTCTCTACCAATGGATAGAGCAGGGGACTCTGTGTATAGGCAAACAAGCTCAGAGGGGATTTAAAGGACAACTCCACCCTCATAAGAATATCTTTTAAAAAGAACGGCCCCTTTAAAATATGTTGATATATCATACTTTGTCCTTTGAATTCATTACTGTATGCCTGCTATGCTTCTGGATGCCTCGTGGAAACTGAGCAATTTAGAAACCTGTACTGAGCATTTACTGAGCCTGGGCATGCTCAGAAGAGGCAGACAGGGGATTAACATTCAGTCATTGGCTGTGATGTCAACTGTCAAATCCATAACTGACAGTTGCTAACTGGAAGAACCAGGAAGCAGAAACAGGGGCAACAGGACATTGTACAGGATTTCAGGTTAGACTTACACCTTTCAGATTTCAAACTATTACAGTTTAGGGTTTTGGGGGGTGATTTACCTGTATGTAAGTTTTCATTTTAGGGCTGGACTTGCCCTTTAACCCTTCAATTACCCAAAAAAACAGGTAAATCGTAGTCCCTATTGAGACTGTGCAGAGAGAGGGAGTTCGGACAGTGTATCCACCAAATTTCCCTCCTCCTCAGAATAAGTTCCCTATCCCCACCTCTAGGTGGTTTGTGAACCATTTACAGAACCAGAAACCTTAACTCCTTTTATGATGACCCTTATCTATGAAGTGGGCAGAAACCAGTAGTTTATAAAAAAAAATTGCGGTATAGTGCTCCTCCCTAATTGATACAGTTATTAGTGAATCCTTTTAATATAAGGGTGCCTCCAGGGCAGACATAGCATAAACTCAATATTGACTTCCTACACCCCCGAGCAACAGAAACCCGGTGGATGCCCAGAAGACAAAACACAGGCCCTGTAATATAGGCACTATCACCATTTCTATAATAAACGTCTGACAAGGTTCAAAGATCAATGCAATGTCCCTTTATTGGCTCCGAAACGTGTCATGCACATATATTAAAACCACATCCTTAAACAAGGGAACAACCCTGTATAATACAATGTATCACATTAATAAACAAACAAAACAAAGGGCTGGGCGGAAGGGCAACAAAGCATGATGGTATCAGTAGGCTCCTCACTCGCTACTGAGTATATCTAAGCATGTAGTACGGAGAGTCAATAGTCACACATAGTTCAAATGTCTCATACCGATTCTATGAACATCATTGGGCTTATTTCTCATTAAGCGGGCATCGGATCTGGAGGGGTATCGGGACTTACACCTCAACACGAGATTCCCTGTTGTTGTTTCAACAGATACAATAAAGACGCCACCTTTAGCACTAGGTATACGGCAAAACCTTCGCCTGTCCCAAACACTTGAGCTCAGTGCTGGTATCAGGTCTTAATCAGCTCCCATGTGAACTCTCATTACGCTCCAAACTTGACACAAACATAAATCTTCACCCGTCCCACCTCCATTAGCATATTATCTAGCCCCGCATAATGCATTCTCTCCGTATGAAATATTCGGTACAGTCCTCTCATACTCACGACCTTTATGCTGATTATCATGAACACAATGGTCTCCGGTGTTCCGTGTAGCGAGCTCCTCTCCTCCGTTAGCCCTTCCACCCAGCCAAAGAACACCGACGCGCGTTTCACGCCCTTTCCGGACGCTTCGTCAGGGTATCACGTCACACCTCCAGTACCTCCCTTTTAATCCATTTCTTAAAGAGATGCAATCTTTCAAGTTATACATCAGTATAATCCTGTTCCCATTACTACCATACATTGGCTAATCACACCAAGGCTTACTCTCCCACAGTCACACTATCATTATTTACAAAAAACATGAAAATTGTATATCATCATTTAGTCCCAACGGGGTCAATGTTTTCAGATTTGTTATCCATTTGGTTTCCACCTGAAGCAGCCTTTTATTTATATTACCTCCTCTTTCCCCCATTCTGACAGTCTCTATTCCCACAAATTTTAACCCTTACGTTAGATGTAGAAAGCCTATACTCATCCATCCCTCATGAGGTAGGCCTAGAGGCTTGTGAACACTTTTTGAAATCCAGGGGAAACCAGCACGATGCTCACAGTAATTTTACAATACAGTTTTTGAAGTTTATACTTGAGAACAATGTATTTCTGTTTGATGGGTGGCACTATAGGCAACTCAGATGTACAGCAATGGGGGCGACCTGCGCCCCGACATATGCATGTCTCCATTTAGGAAGGTGGGAACAAACCACGGTGTTGGAGGCTATTGATGAAGGTGGCTGGGGACACAATGTCCTGTTATGGCTTAGATATGTAGACGACATATTGATGCTTTGGAAGGGGAGTGTGGTAGAATTACAAAGATTTGTGAACAGCCTTAATGATAATTTGAGTAATATCAAGCTAACTTTGGATTGGAGCCCGGAAAGGATTAGCTTTCTAGATATTGATATATGTAAGAAAGCAGGGAAATTAATTACTAAGGGTTATAGAAAAACTACATCAGTAAATGCGGTCTTACATGCAGACAGTCACCATCCCTCTGATCAGATAAAAGCCATCCCAGTGGGAGAATTTTTGAGACAGCGTAGAAATTGTAGCCTTGACTGTGATTTTCTAAATCAAGCAGAAGAAATGTGTGAGAGATTTAGGGAAAGAGGGTACTCGAATTCTATTATTAAAAAAGGATTTAAGAGAGCGTGGCATACCCCCAGACAAGGATTACTTATACATAAAAATAAGGTCACAAGAAACTCTAAATTAAGAGTGATCACAAGATATAACCAACAATGGCAGGAAGTACGAAATATCTTAAATAAACACTGGCATTGGTTGACAAATGATAAAACATTGAAAACAAAAGTAGGTTATTATCCCAGTATGACTGCTAGAAAGGCGAAGAGCCTAAAAGACAATCTGAGCCCTAGTCATTATGTGCGTAATAATAATTTGTTGGAAAAATGGCTGGGAGTCAGCGATCAAGGCAGAAATAAAGTGAAAAATGGGAGCAGAGCAAGTGGGAGATGCAGTATGTGCTCCTATATGTTAAACACAAAATCTATAACGTTACCGAATGGAAAAATGTGGTCATTGGGTAGTGCTATGAATTGTCAGACATGGGGAGTGATATATTTAGCCATCTGTCATTGTGGAGCCCGGTATGTAGGGAAAACGATTAGGAAATTGACTATCAGGATAGGAGAACACATTAGAGCATGTGTAAAAGGTCAGATTCTGCGCAGTTCTATTGCTAAACATGTGTATGAAAAGCATCAGGGAGATTTCAAAGGGTTAAAATTTGTGGGAATAGAGACTGTCAGAATGGGGGAAAGAGGAGGTAATATAAATAAAAGGCTGCTTCAGGTGGAAACCAAATGGATAACAAATCTGAAAACATTGACCCTGTTGGGACTAAATGATGATATACAATTTTCATGTTTTTTGTAAATAATGATAGTGTGACTGTGGGAGAGTAAGCCATGGTGTGATTAGCCATTGTATGGTAGTAATGGGAAAGGATTATACTGATGTATAACTTGAAAGATTGTATCTCTTTAAGAAATGGATTTAAAAGGGAGGTACTGGACGTGTGACGTGATACCCTGACGAAGCGTCCGGAAAGGGCGCGAAACGCGCATCGGTGTTTTTTGGCTGGGTGGAAGGGCTAACGGAGGAGAGGAGCTCGCTACACGGAACACCGGAGACCATTGTGTTCATGATAATCAGCATAAAGGTCGTGAGTATGAGAGGACTGTACCGAATATTTCATACGGAGAGAATGCATTATGCGGGCTAGATAATATGCTAATGGAGGTGGGACGGGTGAAGATTTATGTTTGTGTCAAGTTTGGAGCGTAATGAGAGTTCACATGGGAGCTGATTAAGACCTGATACCAGCACTGAGCTCAAGTGTTTGGGACAGGCGAAGGTTTTGCCGTATACCTAGTGCTAAAGGTGGCGTCTTTATTGTATCTGTTGAAACGACAACAGGGAATCTCGTGTTGAGGTGTAAGTCCCGATACCCCTCCAGATCCGATGCCCGCTTAATGAGAAATAAGCCCAATGATGTTCATAGAATCAGTAGCGAGTGAGGAGCCTACTGATACCATCATGCTTTGTTGCCCTTCCGCCCAGCCTTTTGTTTTGTTTGTTTATTAATGTGATACATTGTATTATACAGGGTTGTTCCCTTGTTTAAGGATGTGGTTTTAATATATGTGCATGACACATTTCGGAGCCAATAAAGGGACATTGCATTGATCTTTGAACCTTGTCAGACGTTTATTATAGAAATGGTGATAGTGCCTATATTACAGGGCCTGTGTTTTGTCTTCTGGGCATCCACCGGGTTTCTGTTGCTCGGGGGTGTAGGAAGTCAATATTGAGTTTAAGAAACAAGTAGTTTGCAGTTTTTATGTCTAATTGTAGAACGATATTGAGAGATCCTTCCTTTAACCATTTGGGTGGCCTCTCCTATGTATAAATGATTGCATTGGCATAAAATACAATACACCATAAAGCTAGTGTAACATGTAAAATAATCCCGCAGTTCAATATTTTCCTCGGTCACAGGGTGTCTAAACGTGTGTCCCTTAACCACACATTGGCATTGTGGACCGACATGTATACATCCCTTTCACATTGACCTTCCCTTTTTCCTTGGTCAGGACAGAATGCACCAGTCTATTCTGCAATGTATTCCCCTCCTATATGAAATAACCTGAGGTATAGAAAACTCCTCCACTGTAGGATTCGCCTCCTTAAGGATATGCCAGTGCCTTTTAATACATCTATTAATGTCATTGCTCTCTCTACAAAACTGTGTAACAAAGTTAATTCTTTTTGACATGACCGTTGCCCGCTTGTTATCTTCCTGGGCCCTATTTTTGGCCACCTCCAAGATACCCCTAGGGAAGCCCTAAATCTGTCAAACATGACCTGCTTGAAATATGCCTTCCTTTCCGATTTATTCACAATGCGGTCAACCCTTTTGAACGGAGATTATAGAGAGAGACTTTTTAATATGAGATGGATGAAAGCTGGTATATTTGAGTAGCTGATTGCGATTGGTGGGCTTAGTATACAACTCTGTACTCAAACTCCCCACCTTGATCACTTAAAGGACAATTATACTCACCTTCCCTCCGCTCCTCTTCCTTGTTCCTTAGCTTTTACCAAGGGTGAGGACCTGAACCGCTAAGTCCTCACCCCTGGGTTCGTGCAGCCTACAGCAGAGTTTCAGAGCAACGCTGCTCTGGTAGGCTCCGCCCCCTCCTCCCCTTCGGCGACGAGGCCAATAGGAAGGCACGGTCTGCAACAAGCGTGCCTTCCTATTGGCCTCGTCACCGACGGGAAGGAGGGGGCGGAGCCTACCAGAGCAGCATTGCTCTGAGAGTCTGCTGTAGGCTGCGCGAACCCAGGGGTGAGGACTTACGCAGAGTCCCCTGCTCTATCCATTGGTAAAGAAAAGGTTACTTCTGAAATAGATATATGTATACCTGTGAATGGGTTAACTTAACAATGGGTGTTACCAAGGGTTTATTGTTAATTGGATGTGTGGTTTAAGGGTTCTAAGCATAAGAAAAATGTAGTATACCATTTTTGTTTGTTGGGTGCAATCCCTACACTGCTGGCAGTGTGTCTCGAAATGTTGCAGCTTTTTACACAGTGTGACAATAAAGGAACATATGATGCAAGATAAAGTGGTGCGGTGTTAAAGGACTTTTTATATATATAATTTTTTTTATTTTATTTTTTTAATTATACATTTGTAATGTCTAAATAACAACATAAATAAAACTAACTAGTAAATCACACTAACTTTTACTACCCAATACATAAAGAACATTCTTTATTTTAAAGTGTAATACTCTGACTAACCTGAATAAGTGAAAGCCTCTGTTTGCATTGTCCACCCACACACAAAAATCTACCTTCCCCACCTCAAAAAAACCCAAGGCTGCAAAAGTTTCTAGATGTCAGGAATGTTAGACAGGAAAGTAAGTTTTGCAGTCTTGCGATATTTCATTGGTGTATTCTCACAAGCCTGTTATACCACTTGACCTTAATCCTTACACCACAAGGTATTTTTTAAAATATTACTTTTTCTTTTACTTTTGTGCAGCATAATCTAACATTATGTACAAAACGTATTTTTATTCATTTTTGTTGCTAACATTTTAAATGCAAACAGTTTTAGCAAAAAGCAAAGGTTGGCGTTGCAGATATCCCACCCTTCCAGGCAGGGTGGGAGAGGGGGCGTGGTGATGCTGCGTGATGTCACACAGTGGGCGGGGCATGTGCATGAGGGGGTGGGGGAGGCGGGGTTATAGGCTTTACGAGGGGCATTGCGTTGTCGGTCCAGGGGGCGTGGTCGCAAAAAAGGGGGTGTAACAGGGAGGAGATTTAGAATTCCTTTCTGTTGCGGGAGACTGGGGTGGTCTCGCGGGAGACCACCCCAATTCGCAGGAGACTCCTGGAGGATCTGGGAGAGGTGGGATACCTGGTGTTGGCAAGATGCTTTTCTGCTATCAACTCAGAATCACCTTATAATGACCTGAATTCTATTGCTAGTAAATATTTTTTCTCTACTTTACAGAAATACATGAAAATATGCTTTTCAAACATCTTATTATACACCATGTAATAATGATCACTTTATATCACCTCAAGAAACTGATGGATCCATCATTCTACATTATCATATGCTAATCAAACAGGAGAGGGAGCAACCGATATTACATCAGGGCTCAGTTTGGGGGGGGAAAAAAGATGCACATTATATAAAATGCACAAATATTGACAATCTCAACAAATACTTAAACTTTTATTTAAATCCTAAAATATTTATCCTACTTGAATAATTGTCTGCTGTCTTTGAATATGTATTCTAAATGTTTGTTGTGAATTCTAAATTATTGTACAAGCAGAGACATCCCTGACATTATTGTACAGGTGTTTAATATACAATGCAATATAATATTGAACCAAAACTTCTATGTACCCTATTAAAATCTACAGTACAGTACCCCTTTTATTGACTCTTAATGAACAATGTAAAGGTAGGAGCTTTGCATCAATATAAAATTATTTTGTTTTTGTATATTGCATACACAAATGTATGGTTTTCTTTTTATTATGACTCATTTATCTTAAAGGAGAACTAAACCCCAAAAATCAAATTTTAAGTTAGAAAGTACTTGCCTCAACACCCTTCTCAGCATGAAAGATCCCACTCAGGGGCCTTTCCTTTACCTGTATTAGTTTATTTTCAGTTCTGTTTGTTCCACAAAGCTGAAGCTGACATTTTCCCTTGCCTGCCAGTACTTTTGCCTTCATTACATTTTCAGCACCAGTATGATTTCCACTCCCACCTCTTAACAACTATGATGTTTGAATATATAATACATAAGTGTGATATTTTATAATGGGAGCTGCAGTGGTATATATCCTTATAAAAATCACTCAGCTATGTCACATTATAATATAAACAATAAATTGCAGGTGAAACATATAAAGACACAGGTCTGTAGCTGTGAATAGTGCAGGTTTATTGTAAAACATGCGTGCTACATATTTCAGACCCACTCAAGCACTTGAGGAAGGACAAGTGGGTAAGAAACATGTAGCATGCATGTATTGCAATAAACCTGCACTATTCCCAGTTACAGACCTGTGTCTTTGTATGTTTCACCTGCAATGTATTGTTTAAGTGTTGGAGGGCCATATTTAAAAACTTGCGATACTGTTTCATTACTGTACGACTGTGGCAGTACTATACCATGCTGTAAACTACCATAAGGGTATTCTAGAGACGGTCGTAGATTTATGTTCGCTATCGTACATTTACAAGATTTCCCATAGTGATCATTAATTAATGATCACCATAACGATCGCTAAAGAAGGCGATACCACACCTTTATAAATATGGCCCGTAGTGTGAAGGTCTCTAGCTCTCCCTGTAGCTTCTTAAAGGGGAATGTTGGAGGGTACGAAGAGTGTGTTTTTATAGAAACCACATGGTGCAGAACTGTAGGGGGAGGATAGTGAAGTGAACCTGATCTTAGCACAGCTCTGTGCAATGCATTTCTCATCAGTGTACCTTCTTAAAGGGGAATGTTGGAAGGTACGAAGAGTGTGTTTTTATAGAAACTACACGGTGCAGAACTGTAGGGGGAGGATAGTGAAATGAACCTAATTTTAGCATAGCTCTGTGCAATGCATTTCTCATCAGTGTACCTAATTAAAGGGAATGTTGGAGGGTAGGAAGAGTGGGTTTTTAATTCAGCTGTCTGTATAAAAACAACAAACTGCAGTACAGAGCTAAGCTAAGAAATGCATTACACAGAGAAATGCATTGCACAGAGCTGTGCTAAGATCAGGGTCATTATATTATCCTCCACCTGCAGCACTGCACCATGTTCTAAGAGTGTACATATTAAAGGGGAATGTTGGAGGGTATGCCACTTGCAGCTCTGCAGCATGTTGTTTCTATAAATGTACATATTAATAGGAATTATTGGGGGGAATGCCAATTAAAAGGTACTGATAGAAGGATGCAAACATGTTATATAAAATTAATGCAGCAGATGGGCTGCCTGTGGTAAGTTTTGCATACACAAAAACCCTCTTTCAACTAGGGTTCCCACCTTTGCCTTTAAGACCCAAACACATATACAGTCCTATGTATTAAAAGTTCTTATCGTTAAAAATGGTGCAAATTTTGCCCCAACCAATTTTAAGATTTTTTATTACATAGGTATGATAATATGTACACAACAAAAGGTTGTTCTTTAGAAGCATGATGCAGGCTGATACAGTTTGTATTTAATGCAATGGTACTTAGCACTGCAACATGTAGATTTAATACGTGTTTGGGCCTTAAAGCAAATGTAGCCTGTAAAATGCATTGCACAGAGCTGTGCTAAGACAATGTTCAAGTCAATATGCTGCGCCTGCAGCTCTGAGCTGTTTTGTTTTTATAAGTGTACCTTGTCAGTTCAATTCTACTGGGGTTGCCACCTTTCCCTTTAAGACTCAAACTCTTAGGGCTAGCTTCCACTAGCGCGTTTTGGATTGCGGTTTGATACCCGATTGTGTTAGTGGAAATGCAGGCATGTAATAGCCTATGGGACTGGCCCCACTACATGCGATGCGTTTCAGTGTGCTTTTGGAGTGCATGCGATCACCATTTTTGGTCTGCATTGAATGCGCTCTGCTAGGGTCCAATTGTGGAAGCACAACATTCATGCGCGGAAGCGAGCTAGATTGCGCATTAGTGCGAACGTCCTCCTTTGCACTTAAGTGGGGCCATAGCCTCAAGAAATTGACCTGCTGCAAAGTTCCATTGCATTAAATACATGTTGTATGGCTAAACTGAAATCAATGCAGCTTGCATTACACTTGAAAGGGCTAGGCCACACAAGCATGTTTTTCAGGCGATTGCGATTTTCCAATTGTTTTGAAATCGCAGCAATGCACCAAAAACTTGCAATCTTGCAATCACATGCGTTTTCAGAATGAAAATTGACAAATCACAAGCGCAAACGTATGTAAATGGGGTGCGATTGTTTGTGCGATTCAGGTACGTTGCAGTGTGGCTGTGCCCTAAATGTACATTGCAGCAATACACACACTAATATAAATGGTAGAGTGCAGAAATAAACACATACAAAGACACAAGCTCATTTACCCGGAGACGATATTGCTGTGGGTAAATGTCCTGTTCGTGATTCAACATCACGTTTGCGAATGTGGGTAATACCAGCTATCTGCTGGCGTTAAAATCCTGGGCTAAAACTAGTGCAAACACGATTTTGAATTGCGCGCATTGGATACAAGGGAGATTTTTGCATAACCCCCCGCATCCAACGCTAATATGGAGTTAAAGTCGCGCTAACCGGTAGTGAACCAACTTGAGCCTGACAGTCTTTTGCAGAAATGCTCACAAATATAAAGGGTTAACAAGTTGCTTCCTAAGTACATATGAAAAGGGTTAACACCTTCCCCCACTCTGTTTGAGCAGGAAACTCTGCTAATAATATTCAATGCTATCTCTGATGATTGGCTGGGAGACACTGGCAGGTGGGGACTCTGAGTTCAACTGTTACATGCAGCTTAGCATAAGGGGAGTGGGAAACAAACACAAGGTAGCTAGTTAGCAAGTGCAGAAGGAGTTTTGGTACCTGGACCACTAAGAAGAGGCAACACTAGAAGCCAGCCGTGACATCATAGATTGCCAGTACTCTGAAATGTTCTATAAATGATTTCTACACTAAGAGGCTGAATTCAAAGGTGAGAGACAAATGGTTTTACTAAGTGACAGTTATAGAGTCTGTGGAGCTGCCTTTGTATTTTGGGTTTAGTTCTCCTTTAACCTTTATGCACTTCAAAGGGGGGGGGAAATTAGGTCTAGGAATCAACAAGAATACAAAAATCTGCAATTTGCACATATTGCTAATGTTAAAGCGCAATTTTTTTTGCAGACTTTTGAACAGCAATTATTAACTGTTGTTGTCTTTTGCGATACCCAATGTAGGAGTTAAAGTCATGTTTCAGCATAATACAGTTTTATAAAAGTATGTTATTTAGTAGTGCTTGACCTAAAGAAAAAAGAAGTGTAACTCTCGAAAGCTTGTTTATAAAAATGTACTGTAAGTCCACAATAAAAAGTTATCACCATATCTTCCAGTCCTCATTTTTTTAGCATATTTTACTGGACTAGCATGGCTACAACAATCCTATCTACGTACCGTATATACTCGAGTATAAGCCGAGGTTTTCAGGCCTTAAAAATTGCCTGAAAATCAAACCTCAGCTTACACTTGGGTCATTCACTTCTGTGCAATCCGGCTGCTCCGCATCTGCAGGCTGACGTGCGCCCCTTGTACAAGGCATTTCCCAACAATTCCCAGAAACACCCGCGCTGCAGTTAGCAATGCCCTCTTTAATCTCAAGCAATATCCTCAGTACAGGAGTTGGGCCCACCCTACGTAACCCAGAGCCTATGCAAGGCCCTGCCCTATGCTCCAGTGACGGGTCCCCAGAGGACGTTTCTTGGCTGGAAGTGCTAGGTTTTTGGGGCAAGCTTCTAGGCACAGTTGCTTCGCTAAAAGCAGCTGAGTACCTACTTCTGCGCTGTGTGCAGGCGTGGCCTGGAAGTCAGTGAGAGCCAGTCACTTGTGTAGACAGATTATTGGGTGGGGCCGGGTGTGACCCAGCGATCTTGGTTCACATTGGTGCCAATGACAAAGTTAGAGGAGGAGGTGAGGTCCTTAAATATGATTTCTGAGAGCTAGGGGCCAAGTTAAAAGCAAGGACCTCCAGGGCAGTGGTTTCAGAAATACTACCGCAGCCACGTGCTAAGTCAGGGAGACAGCAGGAGCTTAGGAGCATAAATGTGTGGCTAAGAGAGTGGTGTAAGGAAGAAGGGTTTGGGTTTATTGAGAACTGGGCACACTTTGCTGTTGGCTACAGGCTCTTTAGTAGGGATGGGTTGCACCTCACTGATGGCGGTGCAGCTGTTTTTTGGGGGGAAGATGGCTAGAGGGTTGGAGGAGATTTTAAACTAGGTTTGGGGGGGAGGGTATTAGCAGTCTCACTGGGATAGATAGCCCAGGAGGAAAGCAGGGTGTAGATAGGCCAGTGGTGGGCAGAAAGGGGGGTGGGGCTAGCATAGGGGATAGGGAGGCATGTGTATTAAAGTGTACGAATAAATTACAGGATCATAATCTAAAATGTATGTTTGCAAATGCGAGAAGTCTGACTGACAAAATGGGTGAACTGGAAATTATGGTATTGAATGAAAAGTATGATGCAATAGGTATAGCAGAAACGTGGTTGAACAGTTCTCACGACTGGGCTGTAAATTTAGAAGGATATGCCTTGTTTAGGCAGGACAGAGAAAAAAGGAAAGGGGGAGGAGTATGTGTTTGTTAAAAAAGAATTGAAGGCAAATTTGAAAGAAGAGATAACCTGCAATATGGATGTTAAAGTGGAGGCAATATGGGTGGAATTAGGCAACAGGAAAGGGGGTAATGTCATTGTTGGTGTCTGCTATAAGCCTCCAAATGCTAGCAGAGAGGTGAGTCAACTTCATATGCAGTTCGCAAGGGGTGCAAGTTTGGGGAGTGTGCTCATTATGGGGGACTTTAATTACCCTGACATTGATTGGTGTGGTGGAACTGCCATCACAGAAAAAGGCAATCGGTTCCTAAATTTGTTGCAGGATAATGTTCTCTCACATGTGGTTGAGGTTCCTACTAGAAAAGGAGCTCTGTTGGATCTGGTAATATCTAACATCGTAGAGCGCATTATAGATATAAAGGTAACTGGAGGCTTAGGGAATAGTGACCATGAAATAGTGTCGTTTGGACTATCTTATCGAAAGGAAAAGTGCGCTGGGTTAACAAAGACTTAATTTCGGGAAGGCAAATTTTCCCAGGTTAAAAGCAGCTCTTCAGAATGTCAACTGGGATAATGTATTGAAAAGGTACTGAACAGAAGTGGACTGTGTTCAAGGGGATTTTAAGCCAGTTCACATCTAAATTTATACCCTTGGGAAATAAATGTAAAAAAAATAAATCTGTGCCCATGTGGCTGAATTCTGATGTAGAGAAGAGGCAAAGGGAAAGGAAGAAAAAGGCATTTAAAACCTTTAAGGCAGAGGAAACGGAAAGGGCCTTTAGGGATTATAAAAACTGTAACAAGGAGAATAAGAAAGCAATCAAACTAGCTAAAATTAATAATGAAGTTAGGATAGCTGAACAAAGCATCACTAAGCCTAAAAAATGTTTTAAGTATATTAATAGTAAGAAGATGAGGACTGAGAATGTGGCACCATTAATTAATGGGGATAAGTTAGTTACAGAGGTTGGCGATAAAGCAAATGTCTTGAATAATTTTTTTTCCTCTGTATACACTATAGAAGATCCAATTACAGATATCATAGAGTATAGTAGCAATAATGGTATAAAAGATTCAAGTGCACTTTGGTTAACCGAGGATATGGTACAGAAAGAACTAAATAAGGTTAATATTATTAAATCTCCTGGACTGGATGAAATACATCCTCAGGTACTTAGGGAGCCAAGTTCAGTTTTATCTAGGCCATTGTGTCTTATCTTTGCAGATTCCCTCATGTCCGGTGGTGTGCCTCTGGATTGGAAAAAGGCTGATGTTATCCCAATATTTAAAAAGGGTAGTCGTTCACAGCTGGGTAATTACAGGCCTGTAAGTTTAACTTCAGTGGTGGGGAAGATCCCGGAAAGTTTAATAAGGGAATATGTTCTAGAGTATGTTTCAAGGACTGACATTATAAGTAGTAACCAGCATGGATTTAGGAGGAATAGATCTTGTCAAACTAACTTGCTTGGCTTTTATGAGGAAGTAAGTAGAAATTTAGACTCAGCAGTAGATGTAGTTTACTTGGATTTTGCAAAGGCTTTTGATACAGTCCCCCATAGGCGACTAATGTATAAGCTAAGGTTTGTCGGTCTGGGGAGTCACATTTGTACATGGATAGAAAATTGGTTAATGAATAGGATGCAGAGAGTAGTTGTAAATGGGACTTCATCATTATGGACTAAAGTGCTAAGTGGGGTGCCACAGGGTTCTGTGTTGGGGCCGCTTCTATTTAATCTATTTATTAATGATTTGGAATTGGGTATTGTCAGCAAGGTTTCTGTGTTTGCCGACGACACAAAACTTTGTCGACCATTAAAAACTTCAGAGGATGTGCAATCGTTGCAGGGGGATCTAGATAGATTGTCACATTGGGCTGCTATGTGGCAGATGAAATTCAATGTTGATAAATGTAAGGTTATGCATTTTGGACTTAAAAATCCTTGTGCTACTTACACTATAAATGGCTATGTGGTAAGTGAATCCCTATTGGAAAGGGATTGGAGTTTTGGTAGATAAACTTAAAGGTAGCAAGCAGTGTCAGGCAGCAACAGCCAGAGCCAGCATGGTATTGTGTTGCATAAAGAGAGGTATGGATTCAAGGGAGGAAAATGTAATTATCCCTCTTTACAAAGCATTGGTAAGGCCTCATTTGGAATATGCAGTGCAATTTTGGAATCTTGTGTACAAAAAGGACATCTATGAAATCGAAAGGGTTCAGAGAAGGGCAACTACATTAACGGGCCATACAATAAACTATCTGGGGCATTGTTCACCAATAGAACATGTCAGAGGACATCCCTTAAGACTTGAAGAAAAAAGGTTTAGGAAAGGGTTATGTCAGGTTCATTGGTTAGTTTTAAAAAAAAAGCTGGATGAGTTTCTGCAAACAAGGAATGTTGCAAGTTACTGGTATTGATACATAAAGTAGAGTTGATCCAGGGAAATTTCCAATTGCCACTTGGAGTCAGGAAGGAATTTTCCCCCCCTTCATAAATTTGGTGGGGTTTTTTTGCCTTCCTCTGGATTAACAGTTAGGCAGGAAATGAGGATATTTCTAGATGGGTTGGACTGGATGGACGTATGTCTTTATTCAACCACAAATACTATACTAATATGTACCAGTCAGTGTGGGCAGTATGTATGTACAAGCCATCAAATGCTCCCCCCCTTGTAGCCCAGAGCCTAACCAATGAGAAGACACATTATGCAAGAAGCGCTTCTTGCCATTGGATAGATCCCAGACTAAGGTGGGGGCCGAGCTTACATAATACAGTTGTCCTTTAATATGCCTTTGTAAGATGTCTGTGATAATAACAATGAAAACCCCTCCATGTCAAGATATCCCCAGTATAGTTTAACACAGGGATAGGCAACTAGTAGATCTCCAGATGTTGGAATAGTATAAGTCCTAGAATTCCATAACTACAAAATCCTCATAGAGGAATGCTCAGTAAGTACGAAATCTCAGAAGAAGAGACGGGACAGTAGTGATCGGGCTGCATTTCTCTTTTTAACAGCACTTCAGAGATGTGTATTATGGTATTAAGGTTAGGGGGGGTTCTCTTCTAGCTGTACCCAACTTTTAAAATTGAGTATGTCAGTGGATGTGGTATACTTAAAGGGGAACTGAAGAGTACATTCACAAACATACAACAAACAATGTCTTACCTCTACCTTTGTTGCGGCTTCCGGTTGATTAATGAAATTCATCTGTGGGAACTATGTCAGCTCCCATAATCTACCCTAGTTGGTTGATACCCAGTTAAATTTACACAGTACATGCACATGCTCTGTAGTGCTCAACAAATCAAAACAAGGAAGTTGCAGCCCTTTTTCCAAGGAGCTGACAATCCTATAACAGCACAGAGATCCTCCTTCTCCCTTACACAGAGCAGGGTTTCCAATGCATTTTTGTGTTAATGTACTTAAAATATTTTGTCCCAATTAATGGTATATTCCTTTGCTTTTCATACAAAAAGAAACAAGTAATCATTGCAATTTATTTCTTAGCTAGCATGGATGTAAGAAGCAGAATATTAACATTTCAGTAAAAAATAAAAGTCTTGGGAATTGAACCTGAAACCTTGTGTACTCTTGTACTGCTAAAAGGAAAGCTTCATACCCCATGGAACACAAGTACATGTAGGTTCTTTGGAAACAAAAAAATTTTTTTTTTGAGGATTTGAACCCAGGACTCATGCATTTAAAAAACATATTTATATAATAATTCAAAGTCTTATCAGGGACTTCCATATAGGTATGGAGAAATCTGTATAGAAAACACTAAAGCATAGAGAGACAGTGAATACTATGGTCAGGGGGCGTGTGAGACTACATGGACTATGCATTGTACTGTCAAATACTTTGAAGTCTTCTCAGTTACAGAATCTATTAATTACATGTACTAAATGCAATTTACTAGAGAAGAATCTTACAACATATAGGTAGGAAAAAAAGCTTTCACGTTAAAAGTAAAAATAAAGGCAATGTCCACCCACAAAATAACATTTTAATGTTATTGACCAGTATTATAGCTCTAAAACAAGCCAAACTGCATGAAAATCAGCTCAGGCAAACTTGAGATACTTATGTTTTTGTTATTAGTTTTTGCAGAACAGGAGCATCTCTGTTTAAACCCAAGCTTTTTTGCTGCCGTGTGCCCTACCTTTAAAATCTTTAAACATATGGTAGGGCACCCTAGCCCACCCCCAACTGCTAAGTTTGTTTGATGAAAAAGTGTAAAGAACGCTACTTACAAACCTTGATCCCCGCCTGTTATTGGCAAATTGCAGTTCCGTCGAGCAGAGTGCTGAGATCAGAGACAGGGATCTAAGGATTGTAAGTAGCGTTCTGTACACTTTATCAAACAAACCTAGTGTTTGAGGGTGGGATAGATTACAATCACAGAAGTGCATTTATTTTCCCTATAAGGGGATTACCTGATAACCCAGAGAAGTCTGACCCTAAACAAATTAGAATAAATTTGCAGCAAAAATATGCAACATTGTAAAGTATGGCTGGAGAGGAATATATTTAGAGTAGGTCACTTAGCACCAGCTGGACACATACTCCAATGGGATCAGGTACATCAATTTAAAACCCCACCAAACGAATGGCTACACTATATTCAGCTTTAACACTATATTCACTCACTCCTAGACAACTCCTCTACCACGCACTTCTCCACCTTTGAGTTGATTTGTAGCTTGGTCTCACAGAACTCTCAAACTATCTCAAAAATATATTCCTTATTAAATGAATCACGCCAAGCCCCCAAAATTGCTTTTATGACTAAATGGGAAACCCTGCTGGAAATGGATCTAGAAGCAAACCAATGGACTGACATATTTAAAACACTACGTAAGTGCCCCACAAACATAGTACAGGAAAAAGCTTTTAAGATATTACACCATTGGTACATGTCCCCACAAAAAACCCATTGCATATTCCCACAATCCTTCAGTCTCTGCTACACATGATGTGGGACTTCCGCTGATCTAAAACACTGCTGGTGGGATTGCACAGAAATTCAAAAAGTATGGAAAATATGTGAGGGCATAATGCAGGAAGTACTACACACCCAGGCGACTGGATCCACGGTCAGCTCTGTTTGACAGACAGAAAACGAGTATTATGCATACAGTACATGTTGACAATTATTAATATTTTTTATTAGTGAATTTTAATTTTATTGTTTTAAGTTTGTTATAAGATTAGAAAAATGAAAAATCGAAGGAGAGAAATTATTGTTGATGTGATAATTATGGCTGAAATTCTCTCTATTAAAAAAATTATGGGAAAAAAAAAAGAATAAATTTGGAGAGAGAGAGGTAAGTAAAGATCAGGGGACTTTCTTGCTATAATAGTAATGCGGTTGGGGCTGGGGGACCAATAACTATAATATGGCACAAATTTAGTTTAAAGGGTGGACATACTCTTTAAATCAGCTATTATTATATCAGTTATATTTCCAAACACCAACAGTGTTATGATCTTCCATTGCTGCAGTAAAGAGGGGAATTTGTAATATATTTAACATTTTATAAAATCTATTAAAAGCTTTAGAGATTTTAATTCCTAAATATTTCAAGACATGAATTTTTCAAGCTTAAAGAGACTGGTAATTTTAAGTACCTAAAATCCATTTCTATTATTCACAGGGAGATGAGAATGCTTATTCCCACATCCCTGTGAATAATAGGAATGCCCGGGGGACACAGACGAACTTACCTACCTTGCGTATCTTTTGTATTGGCGTGCATGCACAGAAGATAGGCGCTCTGATGGAACAGTGCTCCTGAGAGCCGAGGAGCCAAGTGGACTGCCGCTAAGGTAAGTTCTGTAGTGTTCCCTGGGCATTCTTTTATTCACAGGGAGGTGGGAATAAGCGTTCTCACCTCCCTGTGAATAATAGAAACAAATTTTAAGTACACTGTACATAAAATCTGTTAAGTATCCCTTTAAGGAAAGTGCAACAAGGCAAGACAAGAATGGAAGATTTTTTGTGATATTTATGTCCAATAAAGTTTGATATATTTTCTATAATATATATTTTATTTTTTAAGGAGTCCACGAAGAGTAAGAAGTTAGATTAATTGGGCCTCAAGTGTTACAAGTGCTGTTTAGAGTCTTGTTGGACTACATCCAATTCTCTTATTGGATAGAAGACCAGAAAGAATGCCATATTTAAAAGAATGGCTTCCGTAACGTATTTCAATTCATATAGCAAACTATAATCCTTTAAGGAGTTTGTGCATATATACAGCCATCAGCAAATAGAAAAACATTACATTTTTCCCACTGTTATACAATAAACACTGGGATTTAATCTTAAGCAAAGGAAAAAGCAGAAGACTTTTGCAGCATGCCATTCACAACAGGAGACAGACTAGTAAAACAAGTTTTACATTAGCTGTCCATGTGAGGAAGCTATAACCATAACCTTATTTTCAGGAGCCATGTTATAATTGTTGCATCATAAATGGATAACTAAGACACATGCTTTTTTTTATGACGAGCATAAATAACAGTCCTTACCCAGTTTAGGCACAACTGTTATAACAAATACTATGAAGGTTTTGAGCTTTCCGTCAACCCTCAAGTAACGTATTGAATGTGAGCATTTGAGCATCAAGAATAACAGTATTTTTTTTTTTTTTACAATAAGTAGAAGGTATTAAAGATATGAAAGTTGTGAGGAATAGTAATCACAATAGTGTAATTTAATGTAACAAAATTGCAGGAATGCAAATGTTACCATGTGATATCCACTATTAGTGTAGAAAAACACCCCTTTACAAATTGTAAAAAAGAAAATTGTGTTGCAAGAAACCAACAACTGCCAGGTGTCGTTTCAGTAAAATCCCAAAGATCCAAAAATATAACTTAAATTCAGAAATTCGAAGCGAGTTTTCGATTTTTATCGAACATTAGAGCTATTTTCAAAATTTCTCTAAAATTGCCTTGAACGGTCGATAATCCTCGAAAAGACGATCACAAACTATTTGAGTTTGACCGTATTTCTCAAAAATAGCTTGAACGTTTGATAAAAATAAAAAATGTGATCCGAAGTCCTGAAACCCGAATAATCCATCCGACTTGGGACGGAACATTTGGATTTCGGAACAGAGGGGTTCTGTGTCGGACCCGGATGCCATCTCTAGTGATGAGCTGTGTAACTGCCTCATTTCCCCCAAAAAGCAATTATTTAAACCAATTATGATGAGCTCTACATGGTCAAGATGTCAAATATGCTAACCCTAAGGTTTCCTTTATATTCGTCAATAGTTCACAGACCACATTCAACAATGTAACTGGTCTATAGATAGAGCATAAATAACAGTCCTTACCCAGTTTAGGCACAACTGTTCTAACAAGTACTATGAACATTTTCAGCTTTCTGTCAAACAAGTAACTATTATTGAATGCGAGCATTTGAGGATCCAGAATAACAGGGTTTTTTTTACAATCAGTAGAAGGTATTAAAAATATGAAAGTTGGGAGGAATAGTAATCACAATATAGTGTAATTAAATGTAACAAAATTGCAAATGTTACCATGAGATATCCACTATTATTAGTGTAGAAAACCACACATTTGAGCTAAATTTTTTTACAAATTGTAAAAATAAATAAAAAAGTGTTGCAAGAAACCAACAAACCCTCCCCCCCCCTTGTCTGCACTGCATCTCTGAGTCATATTTGTGACAAGTAAGTGATGAGTAGAGATGGCCGAAACTGCCAGGTGTCATTCCATTTTAGGATCTCAGGAAAATCCCAAAGATCCCAAAATGGAACTTAAATTCAGAACTTTGGAGCATGTTTTAGATTTTTATCTAACAGAGCTATTTTAGAAATGTCTTGAAAATTGCCCTGAGCGTTCGATAATCCTCGAAAATACGATCGCAAACTATGAAATGCACTCCGAAGTCCTGAAACCATAAGGATCCATCCAACTTCAGACGGAACATTTAAATTTCGGAACAGAGGGGTTCTGTGTCAGATCCAGATGCCATCTTTAGTGATCAGCTGTGTAACATGCCTCAATACCCCCAAAAAGCAAGCTCTGATAAAGCTAGTTAAAGCTAGATAAAGCTGCCTAGACACCTTAGGGAGAGAAAATGTTCATTTCCTTAAAGCAGACATTTGGTGGGTTGGTTTCGTGTATGTTATTTTGAAGCAGTCTCTTAAATAAAAACCCTAATAAAGAAATTCTAAAAACGTGATCACTTTTTTTTTTATATATCTTGCTCTGAAAATTCTTTAAAATCCAATAAAACGCATAACTAATTTTATTGCAATGTGAACACTTCTAGAATACAAAAAAAGTGTACAAAATTGGTCTTTAAATATGCTAAATTTAGATTTTTTAAAATAAAACTTATTTTATTAGGTGAATGTATACATAATCTTGGAATAATTTTTATTCCTTAAGTCCATCAGTAACCATAAGTGAAAAATATGTATAAACTAGCAATTTCATATTAACACTTATGATAATATTGCTTATGGCTCTTTATGGAAAAACAAATTAATTCTATGCATATAAAAGAAAAATAATTACTGAACATAATTTTTTATATTAGAAAAACATTTAGCTTATTTAAAATGCCCATGCATTTTATTAATGAATCTAACAGTGTCAATTTAAACAAATCATTTGTATTTTTGTATCGTTAATAAAATTACATAGATATTAATGTTTTGATAAAAAGAATATGTTCTTTCTTTAGGCAGATATTTGTGCAGTCAATTGTTTTAACTGAAGCTAGCAATCTGCCCAGAAAATTTGTATTTATAAAATATGAACTGTCAAAAAGGATTCACAAAACCTTAAGGGAAAAATGCTAGAACACTATAATTTAGACATTATAATAGTCTGCAAGTATAGTTTATGAAACAAATACAAAACATTTGTTTCTTTTAAGGATTCTTATGTAAACAACTATAAAATATTTTAAAAAGTTACCTGTAAGAATTCAGGCAAATTATATTATAAGCAATATATAGTTCAAGACATTACATATAGCTGCACCAGCGTCATAGTAAAACCTCTGCCATACAATGCATTTCAGTCTTTCAAAATATACAATTGAAATATCAAAAACGTATTAACATTTTTGGAGTTTTTTTTAACGGTCACTGAAAATTGCTCTCTACTAGGAACTGCATGATTTGAAAAACAACTTGCCTATATTTCTGGTATTATTCATACCCCCAAAAATGGTAATGCAACACATCCATCTTTTAAGTTTTTTTGTTTTTGTCTTTTTTATACAGAAGGACACAATTTTATTTTTTTAATTATTGTGGATGAAATACATCATTGGGCAAATAAACTAGAAATGGGGAAGTAAATAAATCAAAACAAAATACTGTATAATAACACATTCACACACAAAAACAAAATAAAATTCAAACAAACCCTGCTTAGCTATATTATCTGTATTTTTCAGGAACAGGGAAAAAAATCACTATCAACAGAACTTTTATCCTGAAGCTTTAACTCATCACTGACAATATCTTCTTTATACATCAGTCTTCATCATCATTATCATTAAAATCATCCTCATCATCTTCATCATCTTCTCCAACATAAGAAACTGGCGTCTCAACTCGAGAACTACTGTACTGGGATCCATTTGAACTGGTAGCAAGCATAGCATCTGTACAGCCAGTCAAGTCACTGTAGCAACACAAGATATTTTACTTCATAAAAGGTTAAATTTAAAAAAATGCAAAACAGATTTTAACTTAGTATTTTTTAATCTAAAAAAAGTAAAAGTATGTATGTATAAATGAGGGAAAATCACCTTACATTTAAAGGAATACAATTTATAACAATTTTTTACGGACATGTATATACAATTTAAAACAATTAAAGGGTAGTTTTCAAAGCTGCTAGTAAAACCTAATTACCAGCCTTCGTTCCCTTTCGGCTGAGATGCAGAGGCTTTGGGGGGCAATTAGCCTAATGCTGTATGTTTTTGTGGGGGGTGGACATACCCTTTAATACTTAGCCTTTATACCAAAATCATTCTTAACCAATTACACCAAAAAGGATCAGTGCTCAAAGAAAAAAATTCAGAAGAGGGAAGAAGTGATCAGAGCACACCAGATGCTCAAAATCCACAATTAAGTTTAATATAATCAAGCTGCATTTCTGAGTAAAATGCACCCATAGGTAGTAGATAACAGTTTTTAGACCGTTTTGAGCAATTTGTTAATATTGGTGGTAGTGGTTTGCGGCTCTGGGCGAATTTTGATTAGGTTCTACCTAACGCACGACTAATGCCAGCCAATAGTTAGTACTAAAAGTAACACACACAAAAAAAGCCCCAACCACAATTTTAAAGATGATGCAGTATTTGCGTGGGCAATGCCTGTCTTAAAGACATGCTAACCTATTTACCAGCGGTTATCATGACTTTAAGACAATTGTTCTACTACTCTCTGCCCCTTTAGTAAATTGTTGCTGTTTTATGAAAGATGCTTTTTTAGTTGTAGATTACGTCTTCTCTTGACAGATTTTTGTTAATTTGTTTTAGTTATCTCACAAAGTTGACATGAGGTGTTATTTACATTTATATTTCAATTTAATGTAAAATCTACATTAAATTGAAATTTTTTTTGCACTATCACCTGGACTAGAAAAGTGGGTTGTCAATGTACTTAGGAGGAACCAAGGTTCACAAATACAGTGTTTTCCTAAACATAACATTTTTATAATTAACAATTCAAAACGGTTTGAAATTTCAAGCTTATTTAAATTTGTCTATTACCAATTGCTAAAAAATATAAAGCAGCCCTTGTTTTGTTCTGTTCCCTAATATCTTTTCATTAGCTTGCCTCCCTAACAGATACTGAAGTTAGTAGGGACCCCAATTCAATGTTCTACAAAGGACTGTGACTATAACTAACAAAATGTACCATATTGACTAGGTTTCTTACCTTGTCACTAGAACATTAGATACTGACAAACTTTATCACATCAGTATTAAGTGATAAGCCTTTTTATGTGGTATATTTTAATGAGAAATCACAACTTATTTCTTAGATTATTGAAGCAATGCAGTTTTTATAGCAGGAGGCTGTGAAGTACCTTCTGTTTAAAGAACACTCATTTTATGCTCTGTGGGCTCTGAGGGCTTTGTACTCCTTTAAACCCATCTTACCTTAAAGGGTATGTATCTCCACTGATGGAAAAACGTTTTTATTTTTTTTCCCTATATGAAAGTTCACCTTCCCCCAACCCCCCTCCTACCTTTTTTTCCCCAAAAACCAGCTCTGTTCCTTTGCAGCAGCCTCTGCAAGCTGTGTAGCTCCTGGGGGTGTGTCTGCTACTGTGCTGGGCAGGCTGTCAGTCAATGTGCATCATCACATGCATATTCATGATTTCTGCCACACCCACTTGACCCCAGTGATGCCTGATGTAAACAAAGCCTTTCCTTCCTGTCTCTATGATCTATTCACAGCTGATAGTGCAGGGAGAGACAGAAGGGGGAAGTTACAAGGTTCAGCCACACAGCTTTATGTAAGGAGACTTTTTTTAACAATTGCAAAAGTAATAGAATTTATAGGGGGAGGTGTGTGTGTTTGTAAGGGAGACAGAAGGTGTATTTCAGAGGGCATGCTGGGAGTGTCACTAGCTGTATTGCATGGGGGCCTGGGAGACAGAAGGTGTATTTCAGAGGGGATTGCTGGGAGTGTCATTAGCTGTATTGCAGGGGGGCCTGGGAGACAGAAGGTGTATTTCAGAGGGGATGCTGGGAGTGTCACTAGCTGTACTGCAGGGGGTCAATAGCTGTATTGGGAAAACAAAAAAAACACCAAGAAAGAAAGGCAAAAAAACCCCAAAAAAACCCCACAACATACCAATCTATCAATTTCATCCATCTATCTGTCATTTATGTATGCCTATCTATCCTCTGGGGGGGGGGGGGGAAACACACACACACCTCTCTCTCCCTCCCGGAGAAGCTCGTGCTGCTATCACTTGCTGCCAGGGGAACGCTCCCATTGGCTGTCGGCACTACAGGCGGGGTCAGCTAGTCCCGACTTCGGAAGGGACTTAGTACGCATGTCCAACGGGAGCGCGCGCGTCGGCAAAATAGGAGGCAGGCGGGCACATCAGGCAGAGGCATCTTGCAGCAGTACAGTATAAAAGCAACTGATCGGAGCTTATATGAACAGAGTAACCTAAGATTCCAGGTACGACTTACTTTACCTATAAACTGCTATAATAGCCAATGTCATTTTTTCAGTGGAGATACCCTTTAAGCTATATAGTCGACTGGTATCTTGTGGTCCCTAATCCGACCCCGCACAAGTCATTAATCTGTTACTTGCATGGACATTATGCATTTTTAAGCGGAACCATTTTTAAAATTCACAAGTTATATTATGCATACCTAGTTATTCTACATATTCTAATCCATTCTGAAAAATCAGTTGAATTTATACCCCTTGCTATTCCCCTCTGTTGACATAAGTGAGCCGACATTTCAGGTTCTGTAACTATCATTTTTCCTTCCAGAATGCACACTACCCTAACAGTAATTTCTACTAATTGGCTGTTATGTAGGTCAAACTTGCTCAGATCTCTACTGAGCAACTGAATGAACCCAGGCGCTGGTACATGGGCAAGAGCAGAACTATCTCTATTGGGGTCTTGCAAACAGGAAGTCTTTATTCATTTATGCACAAACAAAATGTTGAATGGGCAAGTTAAGGTCATTAGCAAGGGAAAAATACTGCTCTTTAGTGTGCATAATTGTAACTTATCCAATCTGTCTTGATATTCAAGCTACCCCAGTCCCCTTATTAAATTTAGTTGCCCTTCTCTGAACCCTTTTCATTTCCAAGGTGTCCTTTTTTTACACAGGATTCTACAACTGCACAGCATATTCCAAACGATGCCTTATCAGTGCTTTGTTAAGAAGGAGAATACTATGTACAAAGCACATATTGCATTGTATATAATGCACCTTATTAAGAGTGACATCGGCCCAAAGATGTGGTTTTAAAGTTGTCCCATGGGGGCTGCCATCTTGGCTCCTCCCCCTGTACCCACTGGGTATTGCACATGCCTAATAGCCATGCCTTTGGGCTGGAGTATAAATAGCAAATTAATCTCTATTTTGCATGTATACTTTATCAGAACTCACAGATACTGTACTTACATTAGGTTAGAAATAGTAATGCACTTTTTATGTGCACTAAAACTGTGCAAATGGATCGTAATAGAGCAAACTTGCTAAATCCTGTTTAAACTGAATATTTATAAAATATAGTTATGGTTTACACTAGGAAAGCTTAACAAAACAACCCTTTTCTGGGAAACTATAAGGTCTAAGGCATTTGTTTTCTGTGTCCCAGGTTAATACATACCTCTAACAATTACCTTTATAATGTGCTGAAATGTCTGTAGCCCTGTAATTATATTTATTCAATATTGTGCAGAAACAAACCATCCAACAAAGCTTCTAAATATACCTGCATTCTTTGCAAATGCAGTGGTGGCTCACCATTCTAAACACGTTTTAGAAACAGCCCAAGAGGACACAGATTCAAATCTATTACTATTTGTTTGGTTTCCACAATGTTCCTAGCAAAAGATAAAAAGTTTCTATTTGTTATAGTTCCTTTATGGCAGCTCTATATTGGTATATTTTCTCTTTTAGCAAGACAAAGTACATGATGTTGCAGGTTCAATTCCCCAGCCTTACTTTTCATTTTTACCAAAACGTTAATATTGTTTCTTATATGCGTGCAATCTAAGAATTACACTGCAAAGATTACTTGAATAAATTATTGTTAGGGACAGAAACATTTCAATATGTTTCTCATTAACTGCATTGAAATGCCTCTCCCTGTGTCAGGGAGAGGAAGGATTTTTGTGTGATTGGCTGTCAGATTCTAGGAAGCAAGGCTGCAGCTTCCGCATTTTGATCTGTTAAGCACTATGGAGCATGTGAAGTGTACTATGCATGCTTATCTTGGAGTCACCCAGCTTAGGTGGATTATGGGAGCAAATACTATCCACAGGTTCATTTAATAAATCACCCAACAGCCATAGCAAAGGGAGAGGTGAGACACAGTTTGTTGTAAGTTTGTGAATGTGCCGTCTTTCGGGACAATGTTGTCTGGAGACTTTAGTTCCCTTTAAGTCACGCATAATAGTAAATGTTATTACATTGGGTACAAAACAATTCAGGAAACTGTTCAGCCACCGTGAAAATCCCACGCTAACCCAATATTACATCCAGTAGAATGTTGTTTTTTTGGGGGGGGTCATTTAGCATTTAGGGCAAGAGCACCCTTTACAGCATCAACTTCTCTTCTAACCAAGGTTGTGGTATGATGCAACTTTAGTTTAACAATGCAGGAGCCATAGAAGACAATTACACAAGATTTGTAAGTTGTGTACAGGTGCTTAAAATGAGGAACAGCACATACCTAAACAATTCAATTCACTTATAGTTAGGCAATATACAATAATATCCAATTACCAAACAGTGGATTGGATATTTACCGAATACTGTGATAATACTCCAACCGGATTTCAGAATCCATTTTATGGGCAACGTAACCGCTGTAACATCTATTGCAAGGTGACGTTCCACAGAACATCACAGGTTTGAACTGCCTAGTAATTTTTACAATGTTTAAGCCGATTCGACTTTTGGTGGATCAAAGTTTAAAACGGGTGTAACATCTTAATAGTGCCTGTCCAGCTTAAGCTTGTCTGTCTTCATATATAACGGCAAAATGCAAATTGTTTAGGCAAACAGGAAAATCAGCCAATTGCTCCATTTCCCCACAGTAAATGCAAGATTCATAAAAAAGTATCCCTTTGAAGGAAAGCATCTGTTCTTTGAAAAACCCTCAAGCACACCTATAACTTTAATACATATATAATACTTGTTACAAATCTTGGTTCCTGAAGCAAAAGTAACAGAATATACTACATTACCAGTAGTCATAAAAAATACATACATTACCTTGCTGAAAACCTTCTGCCATTTGAAACGGAGCCTGATGAAGATGATATATACACACTACTAATTGATCCCTGAGCCATTTCTGGAATAAAAAAAAAGGACTGTAAAGTATGTTAGGATTTTTCCTGCTGTGTCCCCTAAAACACCCTGACTGCTATTCCGGAATGTAAAATAAACTACATTACAATAACTCGCACAAAATAAGAATTCCTTGCAGAACACATCCAATTAGGGAAATATCAATTTAAAACTTTAGACAGGTTTTCTAATTAACCCTCTTATTTTACCCTTTATAAATGGTAGGCTATAGACCTGTGGGGATGAACACTCTTTAAAAAAAAAATACAAAGAAAATGACAATGACATGACAAGGAAAGTTTTCAAAATAAGATAAGTGCAGACATAATGGCAATAATCAAAAATGTTGTACTAAGTGCCTCAGTATATTTACACTCCAGGACAGCTTCATTGTTTAATATATCAATAATGTCAAAGCACACTTATCAGAAGAATTGGTAGTTTAATGTATAATTTGATGGCATGTTTTCTTTTTTAAGTAGCCCTGGCTTATAGTAATGCTATAGCCTCATCTGCAGTATCAGCCTCCTGAATTAGACAACTGAGGAGACTGCTTCTGTGCCTTTTTCCTGGGGGTACCAGGGTTGGTAGGTACATCAGATACTTAGTCTCAATGATAATAGCCCAGAGACCAAACTACCGTTTTTAAAATTAGGGGTTCATTCTTATTTAAAGCAAACCAATGTGCAGAAAATACCTGCATTAATAGAAAGGACGGTCTTAACATTCCAGGCAAAAGCTATTGCAAGGCGGTTACCTGTCACATAAGGTTCTAGTGCTTTTGGCACTAAGCTTCGTGCTGTCTTAAGATCCTCAGCTGAACAATTTCCTGATTCTAGACCACATGCCATTCCCATTCTTTTTAGTACTTCAATGTCATCATGGATTTCAAATGTGTTGTCAAAATTAAAAAGGTATTCGAATCTAGAACAATAAACAGACAATTAAAAACTAAAAAGGAAAGGATAATTAATGCCAATGTTTAAAAAACAAAAACCTCTCTGATCACATCAGTGCTATGTAAAGGTTTATGAAGATCAATGGAATGTAAACAGCATGTCTAGCCTAGACATAAAAAGCTTGCTTAATAAATCACACTTTATAATGGAGTAAAACATTTGTTCCCACGTTAAGTACTTTTTCTTGCATAGTATTATAGTTTGAATAAAGGCATACTTTCTTGCCTACTCATAAGCCCTTTTCAACTTTTTTTTTTTTTTTTTTAATACATACCCTTTTGAGTTATGCATACTATGGGCTTTAAAAGTACAGGAAAAAAAACAATGTGTAGTGTTAATTTACAGATGCTTAGCACTGCATGGCAAAATGTTACAAAAACTACTTAAACATACAATTTAATCGTATTTTGACATTAAGCAAAAACCAATGGCGTTGGAGAAATATCAACCTACTTGTCATTAGAAATACTACAGTCAATCACAGTCTTCTTGCTGGTATTCACAATGATGAAGGGTAAATGAATGACTGAATTTGGTGGGGGTGGCCTGTTAGCTTGCTGCTCTGTGAGACGATTTCTCTGAACAAGATTTTTAAAGGCAATTTGCTGAAACAAAACAAAAAATGCAAGCTGAATATACAAACTTCCAAACGTTATTAAAATCCCTCACAGAATCATATTCTGTTTTAAAAACCTTACGTAATCATAGTTTGCAAGGTGAAAGAAAAAAAGCTCACTCAGGTTGGTAAAATTATGCTACAATATTGAGTAGGGAAACAAATGTTTACATACTGAAAGGTTGGGCAGATTTACCCATGCCAAACAGGCAGCAAAAAAATTGCCACCTCTCACTCTCTTTTACGGACACTAAATGTATTTATTTTTGCTTTAGAGTATCAAAAAAGTATAAACATAGAAAAGATAATCAATGCACATTCCTAGGCCCCATACAATGACATTATCTGCACACTGGCATACTTTATAAACAAAGGGGTTTTAGTATACATTACTGTGATCACATGAATGAAAAGCAAGTTAGAAAGCCTGCTATATGGATCTATGCAGCTATGAGAAATGCAAAAATTTGCTAATGGTAATTGAAGTAAAAAAATGTTAGAAGTTAGGAACTTCAAGACTGTGGTTACCTTGACGTGGTTGGAAGGCTTTTCATTCATGTGATCATAGTAATGTATACTGCCAGTGTGAAAATAATATGATATTGTATGGGGCCTAGGAATGTGCATTGGTTATCTTTTCTATGTTTGTATAAATGTTTGACCAGATCAGTAGCACTTCCGCTAAATGTAGTTGTAAATTAGCCTAATTGGAGTGCTTCCACAATCCTTTTGTATGTATCAAAAAAGTATAACACTGATATCAAATTACTAATAGGGGCTTTGCTAAGCAATACATCTGACACTATTTTGTTGAATACAAAACAGTACTGTTTCTTGTTGTAGAGTCCCTTAAAGCCACATATTTAGGTAAAGCTATACATATTGGGTATAAAATTACTTAGGGTATGAAGCAATCAATTTTATTAGGATTTTGCAAAGATGATTATTTATGCATAGAACACTGCAATAAGACCATGTTTAGACCCAGTGTAATAGCAATGTCATTTAGCTTGATATGATTATTTGGAATAAGAAATTCACGGATAGTAGCTTTAAAAAGCTTAATGTTTCTATGTTTCTAAATTAAATTGTTTGAGCCTTTTCAAAGGTAAAGGGATTTTAGCCTGAAGTGTGCACTAGCAGGGAGATTCACCCAGAGACGCAAGCGCTTTGGGCAAATCTCCCATATTGGATTTACCAGAGGCTGCAAGGCTCTGGGTGAATCTCACCTGCACAAGTATTTAATGGCAGCTATCTGCTACAATTAAATACTTACGTCCAATCGCCGCTCAGCCTCTGGTGAATAGGTCTGCAACAGCTGTGCGAGAGTTTCTTCCAGTTTTTCTGCAGCCGCAGAAACCGAGGCTTTAAGTCGAGCTAAGCGATTTACGATTGGTTAGCATGACTATAAGACGAGAAAGGAGCGCAGCGCTCCCTGGTAAATGCTCCTACAAGTTAACAGCCCCACAGTTATGCATTAGCTTACTTTGGGACCATTAGCTGTCCATGTTTCTCAGTGATGCAAGTGGGGTACTGTTTAATTCAGGACAAGTAGGAAATTGATATTTAGTATGCTTTTTTTTTTAATTGGGGGTTGGGGAAATATTTTTTAGTCTGAAATTTCTTTGCAGCTTTTATCAGCAGATTGGCTTAAAGCGCAAGTTAAATTGGTGTTTAATTTGAAAAAAACTGAAAACTGCTCACATATAAAGGTAGCTAGAATGTTTTGCTTTGTGTTTATTTTAAAAAATGTATAGTATTTGTAGTTGTTTTTTAGGCAAGGATGTGTTTAGCATGAATGCCCCAATGCATAAGTTCACTATAAGCTGGCCATGTCTCTGTGTACATTTAAGCAAGTGGAGTACTATTTCATTCATATTGATATTTAGTGTATTTCTATATATGTATTTTTTCACTCTCTTGGGGTTTGTGCAAAATACCTAAATTTGTATAATTTTTTCCTTAATTTTTCAGAAAATCTGCTAAAAAGGACAAAAAATTCTAAAGAACAATGTCCATATTCCTGCAAGTATGCACGTATGAAATAACTATACCGTTATTTAGCTGAATGTACATAGGACCCAAAATGTATAATATGTATGGTTGTTTACAAGGTGAGGGGGTGTTTAGACTGAAAATAATGCATAGTTGCTTAGAGCAAACCCAGTTATACTTTTTGTACATTATCTGTTGTATTTAGTTAATTCAACTGGACTTCAAGTCATGCGACTGGCTTTCTCAATAAGAATCTGTTGGCAATAAATACCCTGGAAGGTCCCAATCAGCATACAGCAGCTAGGTGTTAGGGACCTCCTGAATGCAAGATGTTGATTCAGATCCCCCTCTATTCACGCTTGGTTTCTTTATTTTGACATAAATGGCCTCCTCAACACCTCTCTTGAGCAAAACCTGTTCCAAAATGTTGACATTACAATCTTCAAACGCATGTCTTTCTACTTAAGGTGCAGGTATGCGTCTGAGTCCTGACCCAAGGAATTTGCTCTTCTGTGCTGTGCCATAAGTTGGGGAAGCTGCTGTTTGGTCTCCCAGACCAAAGAACCTTGGTCCATTTGGAGTTAGTTGGTGCCCATGTCTCTGCATACCTATACATATGAACCATCTTTCTTTCATTTTTAAAAAAAATCTTCTTAAAGCCTTATATTCTATGAAGAACTGTGCCTGGAATTTTGGAAGCTTTTGAAACTCAAAGCCCTTTTTTCTGCTGGCACAGAAAAGGTCCATGCTGGCCATACAAGGATCAATATTATTGGCTGATTGCAGCCAATATCTGTCTCCCCATACTATAAGCATATTTTGTTAATACACTAAATTAAAAGAATTACAATATAGAATAGGGGGAAATATTGTGAATTGCCCATTATAAACTGAATCTAATAATGTCTCATACCTCTGGGGAGGGTTATTACTGGTGTTCAAATTAAACTAGAACGTATAAGATTGTAAGCTCTTTGGGACAGGGATCTCATTCCTAATGTGTCAAGGCATGCTGCACTTTTTTCTTAACTGTAGGAAATTGTATATAAACTTATTTATCTGTATAATTGCTTGCACTTATCCCCTTGTTTGTATAACGTACAGTGATGCATACCCAAATGGCGCTTATAAATAAAAGTATACATACATAAATTACATACATACATTGTGCCACTAATATGCAAATATAAATCAGAGAACACGGCAAATTAAATATAGGGAACAATGCCGTCTTTCCAACAAAATGTTTAGAAGTGTTGTACTAACTGAACAGTTAATGTAAGATCTCTACATTTTTGCTGCATTGACAGGATGGAGAAAGGCTACATGAAAGAATGGAAATGCTTAACTGAAATGGAATGTAGTTTGGTAAAAAAAATCAAAAAACAAAAAAACACACATTGTAGTTAATTGGTACTGGTGGTTTATAAGTGTACAAAAGCTTTTGTTTCCCCATGTCCATTAGTTAAGGCAACAGTATTAAAACTTAACTTTCATAATAAAGGAAGGTTTATAAAGCCAATGGGTTAAAATGTCATGTGTACAGCATCTACAATTACCTGTAAAATAAGTTCTTGCAGCTGAGACTGTTTTTGCTTTATTCTTTCAAGCCTCCGTTGTCTTTCAACCTATACACATATTAATATATATTTAAATTTAATATGTACAAGTGGAATATAAAGCACAAGCTAATTCTACAGTGTAATTGTTCCTTAGATTAAAGAAATGGTTACAATTTCTTTAGCAAAGCCACAAAACCAATAAAACCAATGCATTTAACATTAGAAAGCATCATAATAAATAGGGGGGGGGGGGGAATTAGCTTTATTCTGAATGGGCCCTTTCTATAGAAAGTGTTAAAAGGTGATTTGCACCAGCTACTAACAAAAAAGGTAAAACTGGTTATCCAGTAAAATAAAACATAGAAAATACTTTTTATTTTTTTTTACATTTTTATTAGAACTACAACAAAAATGTTTATGGCATTGAGGCCCCCTTCATAAGGAAAATGTACAAATAAATGCTGAAACAGCAAAATATACATCCATACAATTTAAAAAAAGCAATCACGATTACTGCGATATTTTCCTGTAGGAGTAACCAAAGGAATATCTCTAGATATTAACATTGCAAAAGAAGATCTATAGTTAGTAAGACTCAATTTTATGGTTATCTTAAAAGTAAAAATAGTTTTACCTCTAAATTCTGACATTCCTGAGCAGAGTTTGTAGGTAGGCCAATCCACTTGATTTCTTTCTTTTCTTTAGAAATAATATTCATAGCCATTAGCACATTTAAGGCATCATAGACTCTTCGCCTAATATTCTTCTGGTCATATGCTTGCTAAAAAGAAAATATAACTGAATTAAAATTTAATTTACCAATTATTTCTAAACAAAGGACCTAGTGAAATATAAAATCTCTATCCTTTAAATTAAAATTACAAGACTACCTTTAAAGGCACACCCGTCCCCAACCTAAAATCTATACAGGTTAAGCACCCCAAACCCCAAGACCGTAATATCTACGCATTTTTTAATGAAGTTCCTGATGGCAGATAATGGGGGTCATCTGCTGGTCTGGCCCTTCTCTTCTGCTTGACAGTTTTTCCCAGAGTAAGCAGTAGTCCTGGCCAATTTAGAAATATCTTTGAACTGGGTTGTATTATATCATATCAGACCCTGCCCCGAAGAGCTTAAAATCTAAGCACATTTATTTGAAACATACAACCGATCAGTATTTCTTTATGATTGTGGGGGAAACCGGAGTGTCCGGAGGAAACCCATGCAAGCACAGGGAGAACATACAAATCCTTGCAGATGTGTCCAAGGTGGAATCGAACTCAGGACTTCAGCGCTGCAAGGCATCAGTGCTAACCACTAAGCGACCGTGCTGCCCTTCGTTCCTAACCAATGTATACATCTAAGATTAGGGAGTGGACTTGCCCTTTGGTTAATTACATTTTTTTTTTTGCATTATTGTTGAATAGAGCTTAAAGGGTCACTATACTCACTCAAACAACTTTGTATAATCTGAAAGTACAATGTTTGAATAGTAAAGGTAGTACTTACGTTAGTATCTGCGACTGCTTTGTTAGTAAATTTTTAAATTTAAGCAACTGCTCCCCCCCACACATTCACTGCCCACTTGTATTTCAAGCCGACACTAATATATTCTGCAGAGCCTTCACCACCCAACACTATTCAGCTCATTACCATATCTTCCCGACACTGCTTGCCCCGCCCTTGTAACTAGTTAACCAATTGCATGCTTATAGCTGAAATTCTAGCTTTGCGACACTTCTGAGAGAGAGAGAGAAGGGGGTTGCTTCTGTGGTGTGACATCTGTGGTGTGACATCTCCCTCTCTCTGCCTATCAAACAGCCAGGCTCCCGATCTTCGGCAGAGAAAGGGGGGTGTTCTGTGGGACACCTCACCCTCTGTCCTAGCAAACAGCCAGAGTGGGTTGGGGGTTGCTGTGACTCCTCTCCCTGGCTGACAATAATGTGGTGTGTAGTGTTTGTAAATATGCAGCGGACCTGGCTTGCACCTCTTCCACTCAAAGCTAGGTACACACAGTACCGATTTCTGAAAGATGACAGACAGGATCTGCAAGATCCTGTCGCCATCTTCTCAAAGATCTGCATACACACAGTCCCAGGTCTCCCATGGACGCTCGGACTGTGTGTTTCCATCGGCCGCGCTAGACTCCCTATAGGAGTCTAGCGCGGCCGATGGAATTTTCGGCCTTTCCGAACGAGCGTACGGCCGACCCGATCGTTCGCGGCCGCGCGCTCGTTCGGGAAACAACGTACACACAGTAACGATAAAGCCCCGATACCGTCGGATCCGACGGTATCGGGGCTTTATCGTTACTGTGTGTACCCAGCTAAAGTGATGCTGGCTGGTGTCTGTGCATTCTTACTATCAAACACCTTGGAATAACATGATAGATTATCAGAGATTTTTTTTTTTTTTTTAAACCATTCGCACAGCACAAGCTGTTCATTTGCATTCTTGAAGGGAGATCACAGGGGATGGTTGCACAAATTAGCATACCAGGTTTGAGTGACAGGTCTTTCCCTGTAAATGCTGTTATTTCAAATGAAGATTTTTCAGAATCTACAACTCGGACTTCAAATCTGAAAAGTGTTAAAGGAGTGGACCGTTGCTCTATCTGAAGGTATCATTTTTGGAAATTCGATTTCTGGAAGTATAGATACATTTTAATTTTAAACTTAACCCATTTTAATGCAAACGTTTTCTTGTGACCATAATCTATGAAGAAGTATGCTATTGGGCAGCAAAATAAAAAAGCCTTGAAATTATTTCTAAAAGATATGTATACTCAAGTAAAAATAAAACCTTAAAAAAGAAGAGGATATATACATAATTCAAATTCTTACAGATTCATTTGGTGATATATGAGTATCTGCTGTGCTGAATTCTGCAACAAGCTCATCAGCCACCTCATTGTAGGTAGTTGTGCCTTTCTTCTGTACCTTCTCACAAACCTTCATGGAGAAATGACGCAAGCCTTTTCCATTCTTTTCACCTTTCTTGTTTCTTTTCCTGGAAAAACGAATTCTAATTACCTTCAAATCTGTATTCTGATTCTCCAAAATATCAATCATTCTTATATCATCAAGATAAATAATTAGTTGGACACACTTTCTAAATTGGCATATAATTGCCTCTCTTTCTGGGGAAAAGAACAATTTATATTCTGCAAGTAGTCTAAAATCCAAATCACACATTATATTCATATTAGAGAGGCCAGTGAGTCTAGGAAGAAATTAAGTGGGCAAATCATTACATTGAAGTTTCTATTCGTGGAGATGTGCAAAATACTACCAATGTGCCAAGATGGTACCAAAGCCACCTTTGCTGTTGATTTATAAAATTAACCTGTTGGCACTAGTGGTCAGCTCCCATAATCTACCTTTGTTTTGGCAGAAAGCTATGTGCACATGCTATCTAGTGCACAGCATATCAAAAAAAAAAAAAGGAAGCTGCAGCCTTGAACCCTAGAAGCCAAACACCCAATCCTTTTACAGCACAGAGACACAGAGAATACGAGTGTGTGCGTGTCATTTAAAATCTTACCCTGCAGACCACGGTGAAGAGTCTGTAGTTTGGTTCTGTGATATGAAATGAGCATTGGGAGTATGTGGACTTCCTATTAAAATAGTATTTGGTGCAGATTGCCTCTGAGGAGTCCCAAGAACCTGTGGTTGAATTAAAAACAAGAAAAAATTCAGTTAAAAATTAAAAATTAAGTCCATAAATACAAATAACTCCAACTGTTTTTCAAACTCCCAGAACAACAGCATTGCTACATTTCAAACTTATTAACTAGCAGAGCCACGCAGTCAAAGATTTTTGTAGCGCACTAAGAAGTCTGTTACAGACACTCCCACACGAGAATGCAGTGAAGCAAGAAAGAAGCCAAGCAGCCTTGAAAACTTAAACAAAAAACAGAAGTGCACAATGGAATCTACAACATGCAGCCATTCTGCGAATAAACAAGTATGGGAGATAGGAATACCTAATCTGCAGGAGTTACCCATGTTATAAGGACATGATCCACTATATTTGTAACTTTAACAATAATACATAGCCAACAATCAATCCAACAATTGATGCTGCCTCTCTTCCCATTAGAGCAGACAAGCTTTCAAAGAAATTATATTTTCATATCGGTGTTCAATAAGAATAATTTGATAGCACTGCTTGATTTTTTAATAGGTTTAGGAATTGCTACCACATGGCTTGAGTTTTCTTTTGGAAATACTCTGTGATATTTTATCAGCAAGGGAGGCAATATCTCATTTTTTGTTATTTAAGTAAATGTCCACCCCCAAAACTATAATCCCCCACACTCTGGCCCCACCATGTAGTGTAGTTTAATCTTACCTCACATCCCAGCTCCATAGGGTTCTCCTGTAAACCCCCCCCCCAAAGTCCCAAAACTAACCACCAGGAGGAAGCAGGGCTCTGCCTGCTATCTTGCCTCCGTAGATATTTGCATGCGCACTGCAGCCCTTCTCCCTCCTCCCTCCCTCCCCCTAGCGCAAAGCCCCCTTAATATGCTGCTCACCCATGTCCCCCAGCCCCAACCGCATATTTTTTTTTTCAAAAAGCTCCCCAAACTCTTACTTACCTCTCCGCTTTCCTCCACTGCACTGAATGACCGGCAGCCGCGTCCGTGATTGGCTGCCGCTCAGCCAATCACAGACGCGACTGCCGGTCCCGCCCCTTTGCTTGCATTCTCGCAAGCAGAGGGCCGGCAGTGCGGCGGAAGAACGAGGGGAGGTAAGTAAGAGTTTGGGGGGCTTTCTGAAAAAAATATTTATGCGGTTGGGGGACATGGGGGAGCAGCATATTAAAAATCAATTTTAGGGGTGGACATACCCTTTAATAATTACCTCACAACCCAGCTCCATATGGTTCTCCTGTAGTCCCCCCCCCAAAGTCCCAAAAACTGCCCACCAGGAGGATAGCAGAGTCCATATAGGACTCCTACCTGGCCTCTGGGAGGAGTTTGGCATGCGTACTGCAGCCCTTCTCCCCCTCCCTCCCTCTCAGGATTCCCTCCCCCTAGCATAAATCCCTTTAGATATAGTATTCCCCCTGTCCCCCCAGCCCCAACCGCTACATTTTTATTTTTTAGAAAGTGCCCCGAACATTACTTACCTCCCCTCTTTCCTCCGCTGTACTGAATGACCGGCAGCCGCGTCTGTGATTGGCTGCCGCTCAGCCAATCACAGACGCAACTGCCGGTCCCGCCCCTCTGCTTGCATTTTCTTGCAAGCAGAGGGCCGGCAGCGCGGCGGGGGAAAGAGGGGAGGTAAGTAGAGTTTGGGGCTCTTTCTAAGAATAAAAACATAGCGGTTGGGGCTGGGGGGACAGGGGGAATACTATATTAAAAAAAATTTTAAGGGTGGACATACCCTTTAATAACTATGTGCCCAATGGATCTGAACGAGGAGCTATAATTCACATGCTTTTTGTAATAGTAGTGGGTACTAAGTGTTCATTGCAATGCTTGAATATGGAGGAACTTAATTTTTAATGGTCAATTTAAGACATGTATCTATGCCATCCCTCTGGCATATTGCTGTAAAGATTAACGTGTATAAATGTGTATATGATGCTGCTAATTAGGACAGAAATAAATAATTTGCTAATTGAATGAATCTCTTTTATACTAGTGAAATGTCCCCATTTGAGTTGCTGCACACAAATGTCTAAAAGAGTAGCATCACCTTTAAGGAAAATAGGTAAATGATGAGATAAAAGGTGGTCTCACGTCAGCTACGATGTGACACTGAGGAAGCCCCTGCGTATTCATGCAGAAGGGAGAAATGCGTAGGTCTTTGTGTGAGACACTGCAGGAGGGCAGAGACCTCCCACTGGCCCTCGGTTTGTGTGACATGCTATTAGCCATTAGTGAGCACAGCGTATCTGAGATCAGATTCGGCTGAAGAGTGTAGCCACCCATAGGTTTTGTGTCATGGAGCCTGGCTTCTCACGTAAGTCCCGCTTTTGATATTTCAGGCAAACAGGATGACTGATTGTTTTAGACGCTAAGTTGGGAGTATTCACATGTGGTATCATTCCTGATAGCACTAGGTGCTTGTTTATGGAATTGAATTGAAGTTTAGTTCTTGAAGACGTTTCACTAGTCATCCAACTGGCTTTCTCAATTCAGTATGACATGACAAGAATCTTTTGGCAATTAAGTACCCCGGAAATATATACAGGGAGATTCAATAAAAGTTCTTATCGTTTAAAATGGTGCTAATTTAGCCCCAACCAATCAGATTTTATTTAACATTTGAAAGCTAACATCTGATTGGTTGGGGCAAAATTAGCACCATTTTAAACGCTAAGAACTTTTATTGAATCTCCCTGATAATGTATATATTTTAATGTTTTGTCTGCACTGCACTTTATGAATTATCCTGCATAACAGGGAGGGATAATTATGCATAGATAATATTGGTGCTTGAGATGGGGGTTTATTTGGTGCTAGTGGGGGAAGTGTGCAGATAAATCTTCTGTGCTTTATTGATATGCTATTTTGATATACTTTTTTTGTTTGGGATTCCCTTGTAATTGCTTTTTGGTGTTCATCCTGTCAGCAGTGCCCCGTTCCAGAGGAAAGAGGTACTGCAGACATAAATGGGTTAATCCTGTAAAAGGAGAACGAAAGGCAACACTTAAAATTTCCAGGAAAAAAAGGCAGTAATCCACCAAATGGATAGTTGTAAAGTGCACCTTAAGCTATAAGACTGCACATTTATAAAGTTCAGGGGGACTTCTAGACCTTTTGGCACCTGAGCCAAATTTTTCAAGCTGTCCCTACATTTTCCTGCAGTGTGCTTCGCAGGCCGCCGCAAAACACCAGGCATGGTCTATGTAAGTAGCCATGGTCTGTAGAGGTGGCCGTGGTAGACAAACAGTGGCAGCTGAACCCGGCAGCCCTCCAGTTTCGCAGCCACTGCGAGGGCAGCCCTCCAGTTCCGCAGCCACTGCGAGGGCAGCCCTCCAGTTCCGCAGCCACTGCGAGGGCAGCCCTCCAGTTCCGCAGCCACTGCGAGGGCAGCCCTCCAATTCACCAGACACTGGTAGGTTAGCCCTCCAGTTCCCCAGACACTGGTAGGTTAGCCCTCCAGTTCACCATCCAGTGTTTACTAAACAGTGGCTGGTGAACTGGAGGGATGACTCAACGGTGTCTCTTGAAATTGAGGGTTGACCAAAAATTGGCTGCTGAAGCATCCAGGCTTCGAGTTCAGCAGATACGGTTAGGTCTGCCCAAAGTGTGACTGGCTTCTGTGAATGGAAGGAGTGCCTCATGACTCTGCCTCATGGGAGAGGCTGCCCAGATAAAGGCTGAAGAAGAGGTGTGTAAATAACTGGGGATCAAACGGTGTGTAAATAACTTGGGGTTTTTAAATTGAGAGCACAAAAGCATGTATGTACAAAGCACATTTTTTGTTTCCCCTTTAAAGGATAGGTGCACTGTAAAATCAAGTTATGTTCATTTGGAAGCTGCAGCTTTAAAAATACTGTTGCCATATTTTTTTTACCCATTTCCCTCCAGAGCCTACCTTTGTGCCTTGAAAGTTGCTGACATCTTGTTACTGGTTTGCTGAATGTTAAGCTCCGTCCCTCTGAGATTTTCCCTGCTTGAGCCTCTGACAGTAATGCCTGTGAGTTCTGTGCACTCTCTTGCTTGAGCCTCAAAGAGTAATGCCTGTGAATTCCATGCACTCTCCTGCTTGAGCCTCAAACAGTAATGCCTGTGAGTTCCGTGCACTCTCCTGCTTGAGCCTCAAACAGTAATGCCTGTGAGTTCCGTGCACTCTCCTGCTTGAGCCTCAAACAGTAATGCCTGTGAGTTCTGTGCACTTTCCAGCTTGAGCATCAAACAGTAATGCCTGTGAGTTCCGTGCACGAAACTCACAGGTGTTATCGACTGAGGCTCAAACAGGAGAAAGCAGAGAATCTCAGAGGGGCGGAGCTTAACTTTTCAGCAAACCAGTAACAAGATGTCAGCAACTTTTAAGGCACAAAAGGTAGGCTCTGGAGGGACATAGGTTAAAAAAAAAATGTCAACGGTATTTTTAAAGCTGCAGCTTCCAAATAAACAAATTGATTTTACAGTGCACTCATGCTTTAAAGTACATCTACAGCATAGAATGCACAGCTCTTGTTAGATTCTGAAGATCTCATCCTCCATTTGCTTCACTTACCTGTTGACCCCAACTCATCCTGTCCTCCTCCAACAGCCAATGAGAGAGTTGGGTCAAATGGCTCAGTTCCTCACAACAGCAGTTGGGTAAAGCATCTGTGCCATAACGCACATTAATCTGGTGAAGAAGAAATAGTGCTCCAGCACGAATCAACTGGGGCGGTATCTTTACAGTTCGTCTGTGAGCATACACAGCTGGCCATATGCTACAAACTAACCTCCCAACAATCCTGCAAAGTTCTAACAACTGCTTGGCTGGATCATTTTGCAATTTTATAACAATTGCAATATTGATTGGAGTTACCATCACACACAGAAATCAGCAGGAACATATTGTGGGAGGGTGGACTAGTAAAATTTTGAGGAAGTCTGTGGACAATTTTAGTTACCAGTAAGGAATGAAAATATAACAAGAGTGTGAAAGAAAGGGGAAAAACAAGGAGGGGTTTAAATCATTACCAGTTTATTTTGGTAATCCAGTATTCATGGTATAAAATTAAAGAATCTTGTAAGGAGGAATTTAAATGTTTATTTCAAATGGGCTGGTCATTTCTATCCAAAGATTAAGTATACATAATGTGTTACATGCTAGCCATCTCTATTCATAAAACTAATACTAAATTGCTATAAGGACCCCCTATCTGGGTATCACACACTGTGCCACAATGGGGACTCCACTAATCTTCTTCACATTTAAAAGACCAATATTTTCTAACTCCTAATGGGGATTAAAGGGCATGTCCACCCTTTATCGAAACTTTAAATATATTATAGCCCATGTTCCCCCAGCCCCAACCGCTATAATTATAGTCTCAGAAAGTCTCCGGATCATTAATTACCTTCCCTCTCTCCTTCGCCACAATGCCCCAGCCCTCTGCTTGCACGGAACTGCAAGCAGGGGGTGGGATCGGCAAGCGTGTCTATGATTGGCTGAGAGGTAATTAAGTAATGATCGGGGGACTTTCTGAGACTATAATTATAGCGGTTGGGGCTGGGGGAACATGGGCTATAATATACTAAAAAAAAGGGATTTATGCTAGGGGGAGGGAGACCAAAGCGGGTGGGAGAGGCAGGGAGAGAAGGGCTGCAGTGCGCATGCCAAACTTCTACCGAGGGGAGACAGGAGGCAGAGTACTATATGGACTCTGCTATCCTCCTGGTGGCCAGTTTTTGGGACTGTGGGGGGACATTACAGGAGAACCATTTGGAGCTGGGATGTAAGGTAAGGATTTTATTACACTACAGAGTGGGGCCAGTAGTTGGGGGGATTATAGTTTTGGGGGTGGACATGTCCTTTAACCTTTTCTAGCTTATAAGGAAAGACCAGCTGAGTAACAAATACAACTCCACGATGTCAAAAAACACCTTATAAAAAGCAAGACAATGCTAGCTGTTCATTAAGTCCCCGTGGGGTTAACGTATTAAGCGCTCTAATCCAATGGGCCTCCCTTCTAAGAAGGGCCCGATTCCTACCACATCTGTAAGCTTGTATTGGAACATATAAGTGTGTTATCACCACTTTGAGGTATCATACATCTTTCCATATTTTGACGACAGATTACCAATATATAAGAGATATATATCAATGACTACTTAAAGGCTGGACAAGCACTGAAGAGGAGTGTAAAGACTTCATCTTAGGTTTCAATTACCTGAATACCCCTATCAAGTTCACCATGGAGAGCCATAAAGAAAGAGTTGACTTTTTGGACCTCAGAATCTCTACAGAAAATAATAAGTTTGAGACTAGCCTATACAGTAAAGCTACTGATGAAAATACAATTTTGTCTGCAGTTGCCATCCATTTAGCTTGAAGAAAAGGAGTAATTTTCTCCCAATTTCTGAGGGTATTGGGCCATAAAACTAAACCGATTGTAGCAGAGATTCAACTGCGGAAAATGGGCAAAAAAATCCTCAGTAGAGGTTGTATTAAGTTTAGATCAACTGGACTTAAAGTTTAGTTCTTGAAGACATTTCGCTTGTCATCCGACTGGCTTTCTCAATTCAGAATCTTTTTCTTTTATACCCAGCAATCATTCCCATGAGGAATTGCCGTTTAACCCATGCAATCCCTACAGATATGCTGTAAGGCAGTTCTGGAAATGTTCTTCAAGCATTTACAGTATATAACTCAGTGTATTACACTTAAGATGAATTTGTCTATTTTGTTATAGAAAGGTACTTTTGAGTGGTCTGTTAGGTAGCCTAGTCAAGCAAATCAATTTAATTTCACTTAAATATAAACATGAAAGAGTAAATGTGATTTGATACAATTACTGATAATTAAATGGTTGAGGTCATTGTGCAACTCTTAGCATGATGTTTTCTTGGAACAACTGCTCTGGGAATTAGAGAATATTAAAAATAGAAGCAACAGCTGAAAACTTTTGCTTTTCATTAACCTAAAAACAAATGTCTTGGTAGTTTTCTAACCCCGGAGTCCATTCTTAAGGTGAAAAATCTGTTTAGACACAGTTATCTATTGTAATAAAATATGTAAGAAGAAGTCTAGTTAAAGAGGGAGTACTCCATAAACAAATGTTTACCTGTTTTAAAAGTAAACAAATTACTGATTAAAATGATGAATCACCTTTCACTACACAAAGTCACTCATTTTACTTTCCCTCTTCTTTAGCAAAAGTATCTGATTGAAAATCCCTGGGCTCAACAAGCTAAGAGAAGGACCTTGCAGCACTGAGGTCCTGAGTTCGAATCCACCCTCTGCAAGGAGTTTCTATGTTCTCCCCGTGCTTACGTGGGTTTCCTCCAGTCACTCCAGTTTCTGCTACATTCATAAAGACATACTGATAGGTTGTATGTGTCAAATAAATGTACTTTACTATGTATAATGTATTCAAATCAATGTAGTGTAACTTTATACTACATTGACAGTGTTGAAATGTTATCATAATTTATATTTTAGAATACAAAGACACGCCAGTGTGCCCCAGCACACCCTTTGAGAAACCCAGCCTTAGAGTGTCATCTATAGTTACCCCACAAACACAGTGTCTGTACATGAACTTTACTAGTCAATGTGAATCACCAGGCCATACGCCTAAACAACTCAGTCCTACCCTTACACTCCCCATCTTTTCTTCCAAGCTCTACGATAACCTCCCAAAGCACTATTGTCCTTTTCCCTCTACATAGATTTATGCATGATCTAATTTTTGTAGTAGGGTGTTCCATATACATCATTAGGAAAACCTATGCAAAGTCAATTTCCAAATAAAACTTCAAAAAGCAAGTGTAAAAATGATCAATATATACAGTAGCTTCAAAAAGAATGGCATCATTAAGCAATCTGTCCCAGATATAAAGCCAAATGAGTTTAAACAAATTGATATCAAAGGTGCTGAGTTTTCTGATTATATTCACTGCCTTGATAACCGCTATACATATAAACTATTCTATTTATGGCATTTTATTATGGTGGGAATATCATCACAAACCCTTTTCCCCGGGGACCCCTTGCAAAAAATGATAAATATCCACAAATTCTTTGTGGGAAAATTCTATAAAAGTATGGTTTTTCAATTCCAATTATTATTTAAGGGTTAAGATCCAAGAATATTGCTTATGAAAGCAACATTTTAGACTTTGTATATATACGGTATATATCTTTACGGATATAAATCCATTCATAATATTTTCTACTGAAAATGTCACATTAAAGGGTATATCCACCCCCCTGAACTAAAATTTAGTTTAAAACTAAAAATGAAGTTTAAAACCTTACATCTGTGCACCTTACATCTGTGCACCTTATGGTTTTCCTGCAGTGTTTGTTCAAAGTCCAAGACTAAACAGTAGGAGCTGTCTTTCTGTTCAAAATATTTCCACCTGCAAGAGCAGCAGAGTTGGGGAGGGGTCCTCTACATTTCTAGCTAAACTTATTTTTTGACTGGACATTCCTTTTAACATGCCTAGGCAAAGGTAAGGCAAGGCAAAAGAGGGTGGAGGTAAGGTTGGACAATTTTAATTAGGCCAGGCTCCCTGGTAAGTCACGCTAGTTCAGTGGTGGCAAGTTTTAATACAATCAGGGGTACTTTCTAGACGTTTTGGCACCTGAGACAAATTTTACAAGCTGCCCTTATATTTTCCTGTTAGTTCAGCCCTCCAGTCCAGCAGACACTGTTAGGTCAGCCCTCAGGTTTAACAGACACTATTAGGTCAGCCTCCAGGCCAGTTTAGCATGCACTGTTAGATCAGCTGTCCAGTTCACCAGCCATTACAGACTTAACCTTGCCTGTTGAAATGGAGGGCTGGCCAAAAAGTTGCTTCTGAACCCTCCAGTTCAGCAGACACCATAAGATCACCCCCTCCAGTTTAAGAGACACTGTTAGGTCATCTCTTTACTTCACCAGACACCGTTAGGTCAGCTCTCCAGTTCACCATACAAGTTTGCCCAGACCAGGACAGGAGAGGCCTACAGCAACACTGGCTGAAAGGGTTTATTTAAAAATATTAAAAAGTTATTGGTTAAAATGGTTCAAATAAACTGCCACTGCCTTTCTCCACTTTCATGTGTCTGTGTCTTCATTTAAAGGTGGTTTGGAGTTTGCTGCATAAGTTATTTTATATTTGGTTCAATGCAGCTGCTGTATTCCATGTTCTTTCCATTTCTTCTTCATCTTCTACCCTTTTTATTCTTTTACTTTTTTGGACTGTATCTCCTCCCACAGTTTTTGAGATAGCGACACAAAATTCGGTACAAAATTGCAGGGGACACATAGGAGAAATATATTTACCTAGCTCAAGAGTCTGCGAAAGCTTTGACGCGTTATCAGTGAATTTTGAGAATTTTTCTCCTCATTGACCTTAAAGAGTACAACCAATGAAACATGAACATTTGGAGGTTTCAGGGTCATGTGATAAAAAAAAAGTTTGTTTTATGGCCATAAATGCAAAAACCCACACCCGACTTCAAAATGAACAATCCCACATGCAGCATGTTGCACCAACCCAAGTATCACAAAAATTGATGTTTCCAATATAATATATACGCTGTTTACTAGGAAACTAAATTAGTGGTTGCAGCGGGCATGCAAAGCAGATTTTTTTTTTTCATTTTAAATACAAAAAGCTTCTGTTGACTACAAAGGACTTCTATTTAAATTCAAGGGCTCAGAGACATGCAGAGGAAGTAAATGGACATTTTTAGGAGAACTAGCTTTCAATTCTAGAAGCATGAATAAAGTCTGTAAATACTCATGCTGCTTCATGTCCACATTAATAGCGTTTGCAAAGTTTTGCTACATATAAATCAATTTTATATCCGAGCATGAAGGAGTACAATTAATAACCATGTAATATAGAAATGTGCAGTTAAAAACAGATAGCAATTGTGGATTATGTACTCACCTATAGGATCCAAGTGTAAAAAAATTACCCTGACAATTCTCACGCTACTATATAGTAGAGTGGCAATTTTAACATAGAAGTTGTTCCTGTTGTTCTTTTTTTATGGTCATGGAACTCATTGGTGACTTTTTAATTTTGTTTGTATGGATTTATACAGCGCCAACATTTTCTATGGCGCTTTACAACTACATAGTCATACATTACATACAGGGTAATACATGTTATACAGTCATACATACTACATACGCAGGTAATACACAGAGGGATGAGTTTCTTACAGCAATATCGTGATACAATATGAAAGAGTACCCTGCCCAAAGCTTACGGTCTAGAGGAAATGGGAATAACGTGAATCGGTAGGCTGTAAATAGATTGGCAGTGGAGTGTGAGAGGAGGTTAGGATCAGGTTGGGTTAGTGAGAGGGTAAATGTCTGCTTGTCTGAAGAGGTGGGTTTTAAGGTTACGCTTGAAGGTATTAAGGGATGGTGAGTGACTGACAGATGGAGGAAGAGAGTTCCAGAGCAGAGGGGCAGCACAAGCAAAGTTCTGAATGCGGGCATGGGAAGAGGTGACAAGGTTGAATGAGAGGATATAATTTGCAGAACAGAGGTTGCGTCTGGGAGGGTTCTGTTGATCAGTTCTGAAATGTATTGGATAGTGCTTTATAGGATAGGGTTAGCAGCTTGAATTGGATCCTTTGCGTGATTGGCAGCCAGTGGAGAGACTGACAGAGAGGAGATGCGTTAGAGAAGTGAGAAGAGAAAGAGCTGGGCAGCAGAGTTTAGTATGGATTGAAGTGGTGCCAGGCGGTTCTTTGGTACACCACAACAACTGTAGCAGTTGTCTACTCGGTAAATGTTTAGGACATGGACTAGGATTTTGTAGCTTCTTTCAAGAGGAAGGGACGAATGCGGGAGATGTTTCCGAGTTGGACCCAACAGAAAAAGGTAAGCGTGTTGACATGGGGTTTGAAGGAAAGATCTGAATATAGCATTATTCCCAGGCAACAGACATGAGGAGATGGGGATATTGGTGTGTTAATATTAATAGTGAGACTAGGGAGTGGAACAGAACGTGAGGGTGGGAAAAGGAAAAGTTCAGTCTTGTCCATGTTTAGTTTGAGGAAGCGGGAGGATATGAAGGCAGAGATAGCACTAAGGTAGTTTGGGACCTTGGATGTCAGTGTAGGGAGATCTGGTGGCAGAGATGTAAATTTGGGTCTCATCCGCATACAAGTGATACTGAAATCCAAATAAGCTTACAAGCTGTCCAAGGTCATAGGTGTAAATGGAGAAAAGAAGAGGACCAAGTACTGAGCCATGCAGATCTGGGATGTAAGGTAAGGATTTTTATACACTACAGATTGGGGCCAGTAGTGAGGGGGAATTATAATTTTGGGGGTGGACATGCCCTTTAATAAATACATTGTACCATAAAGTGCTAATCTTGTTCTTAGAAATATATTCGATAAATGAAAAAGTGCATGTAAAGTGCATTCAATAAATACATTTGTAATAAAGTGCATACATTTAGTCCCATAAAGTGCATTCATTAGATACATTGTATTGAGGTGTACAGATGCATTATATTATAGTGTATAGATTACATAGTGCAGTTTATCTTGTGCAGACACTAAGATGCCTATAATAAAGAGCCTTATACATTTTCTTTTAAACTAACACTTATTATAATGCTACATATTATATACATGTTTACATGAAGCACCAGAAATAGAACCTATGCATAGTTTAGGAATTATTGAACATCAATCTACCTAAAAATCGATCATGTGGCATTTATATCAAACGGGGCAATGCAACAGTTAGATTACAATTTTTTATACGTCGATGGCAGTTTTCAGGCCATACATCTTTGGATTCAATATACATATCTAGACAGAAATAGAAGGTAAGTATTACTATTACATTATTTTATAGATAAGGTTTTAGACTCCAAAAGTCATTGAGACCTAGTGGAGTCATAGCATTAAGTCTCTTTATCCATATCCATTCTCTCTGCAGAAGTCTCTCTTTTCTATCCCCATCTCTCTTTAAAGGGCCAATTACATCCAGTACTCTCCATTTAAGCTGAGAGCTATTATGTTTATTTTCTACAAAATGTCTCGATACTGGAGTATCATATTGGGTACTCATTTTGAAATTAGTTATGCTTCGTTTGTGTTCCTGAATTCGCAGTTTAACCTGCCTAGACTTTTGACCTACGTAAGGCAACCCGCAGGAGCATTTAATCAGGTAAACTGCAAATTCGGTGTTACATGTAGCCCACACTTTAGGGCTAACCTCGAAGCCTTTACTCGGATGGTTAAATGATGGGCCCTTAATTATACTGTTACAGCAATCACACTGCAGACAGGGAAAAGTCCCAAATTTGGGTGGTCCACAGAATAGCAGTTTCTTTTCGTCTTTTTTTCTCTGAGGGACATATGAGATCTCTCAAAGTTCTCCCCCTTCTATAACTGAAAGATATTTTTTCTCTACACCATTTTTGTAGCTGTTTTTCTGTAAGATGGGCCAAAATTTATGAACTATTTGTTCTACTTTTCCACTCAAATTACTATATTGGAAGACCATAACCATATCCCTATTACTTTTACGACCCATAGTTCTTTTAGGTCCCAACAGTTCCTTCCTCTCCATTCTTTCTACTTCCAGAGGTTGAGCCTCTACTTTAGCCTTATTATAATCTCTTCTGTGGAATCTATTTTTCAAATTATTAGCCGCCCATTTAAATGCTTTATCAGAGCTCGATACTCTTTTCACTCTCACGAATTGGCCTTTAGGAATGGCTCTTATTACATTCTTGTTATGGAAACTCAATGCCAATAGAACATTGTTTTTTTTCTACTGGCTTCTGATAGAGTTCCGTAGAGAGTATTCCGTCCTTCAAATTAACGGTAAGGTCGAGGAAATGTATGCAATCTCAGATCTCTTTTGCGCAAGTTCAGCAGAGCATAACCCGATTCCTCCTTCCTCAGGACGCTCAGAGGATCCATCCCACCGGCTTTGGCTATCTTTACAATCTGTTCTCTCTCTTGTTCTGTGTAGGCAAACACATTCCCCTGGGAAGCCATAGGTTCGCTCAAAGCGGCTTCTGCCATAGCTTCGGATCTTCTGTTTCACTGTGGCTGCACACACAAGCCGAAGCCGGTGGGATGGATTCTCTGAGCGTCCCGAGGAAGGATGAATCGGGTTATGCTCTGCTGAACTTGCGCAAAAGAGAGCTGAGTCTTACACTTCATCGCAATACTTTGGTACAATATATCAAAGTAAGTAAAGTCCCAAGAGGCTTGCAACCCAATGTAAGACCCACACTGTGTGCAGATGATCCGGTACTTGTGAAGCGGTGGGAAGAGATAAGTAACAAATTCAGTCTGGATCTGATGGTATGTACAGTGGAGAGATTAAAGGTGAAGATAGATAGTATTCAGGAACAGATCACATGTACCAGAGATCAGCTGGATAAGGAATTACCCAAAAGCACTTTAGAGGGATTGGAAGCCAAGCATAAAGAATACCTGGGTGAATCTTATACCTCATCACAAAGCAGTTTTTTAGGGAACAGCAACACAGAAAACGTGACAGGGAAAAGAAAAATCAAAACAAAAGGAGTAGCGGTAGAGCCGCGGAGGGAACAGCACCCAAAGAGAACACAGCAGAAGAGGTAATTGACTCCCTTATTATTAATATTTCTACATATGAATTGAGTGAAGCGGAGGAATCCCTATTGAATAAAGGGTTGGGCTTTGTGCGATCTTATAGGCCTGAATTTATAGACTGGGAAATTGACTTTCTTAAATGCATATGGAAATTAAAACTGAAATTATGTTTGTTTTGACACTAAGGATACTGATGGACAAATCAACTTTTCTAAATTTAAGAAAAAGAGTAAATTTATACCTATGGCATTCAGTAATTCCATTGATGCGTTTGAAAAAGTGGTGGTGGATAAAGTTAAAAACTTATGGTATAAGGAAATAGATAAGGGTTACCTAAGTAAGAAGGAAAGAGTGGCGATGAAAGACAATTGATGAATAATACAGGGATTACAGTGAAAAAGGCAGAGCTATTGAAGTAATGGATGCAAGAGACTACATGGCAGAGGCTACTCAACAACTGACAATGCCAGGCCATTATGAAATGAAAGATCCAACGGTGTTAAGAAAAGAAATTGACTCTTTGGTCAATGAAGCTTTTCAGAATGGCATTGTCAGTATAGAAGTGAGTGAATTTTTACATGTACAATACCCTAAAATCCCTGTTCTCTACTTATCCCTAAAGTGCATAAAACTTTGCAGAATCCTTCAGGACGGCCCATAGTTGCGGGTGTAGGGTCTCTTCTTCAGCCTTTGTCCCTATTTGTAGATAGTTTTATACAGGAGATTTTTAAGAAAATACCAGTGTGTCTGAGGGACACAACCGATCTGCTTAAGAGGTTGGCTGAATTAGAGACCCTGGGCCCCCGGGACCATCATGTGTGGTCTAGATATTACGAGCCTCTACACATCTATACTGAATAATGAAGGTCTAAGAGCAATAGAAAATGCGTTGCTGGATACGATGTTGGGACAGGAACATACCTACTTTCTGTTAGATTGTTTGAAATTAGTCCTAAAAATAAATTTTTTTTAGATTTAAAGGAGAGTACTATTGGCAGAGGCAGGGTACCTCTATGGGGGCGGCGGCAGCCCCCACATATGCCAATATTTTTGTCTATGACCTTGAAAAGAGACTCTTTTTGGAGAATCCTAAATATTGCAAATTTTTTAGGGGTTATCATTTTATAGACAATATCCTGTTTTTCTGGGAGGGAGAAGAAAATATGCTACATGAGATAACAGAAGCCAATATGGCCTATAAAACCATTAAATTCACCTATGAGGTGTGTAGAGATAGCATACATTTCCTCGACCTTACCATTAATTTTAAGGACAGAATACTCTCTATGGAAGCGGAAGCCAGTAGAAAAAAACAACTATTCTAAAAAAATAAAAACTAACAATCTAACAATTGCATTGCCCTGTTTGATGTAAATGCCACATGATCGATTATTAGGTAGATTGATGTTCAATAATTCCTAAACTATGCATAGGTTCTATTTCTGGTGCTTCGTGTAAAAATGTATATCATACGTAGCATTATAAGTGTTAGTTTGAAGAAAATGTATAAGGCTCTTTATTATAGGCATCTTAGTGTCTGCACAAGATAAACTGCACTATGTAATCTATACACTTTAATATAATGCATCTGTACACCTCAATACAATGTATCTAATGAATGCACTTTATGGGACTAAATGTATGCACTTTATTACAAATGTATTTATTGAACGCACTTTACATGCACTTTATTACAATGTATTTATCGAATATATTTCTAAGAACAAGGTTAGCACTTTATGCTACAATGTGTTTATTAATAAGATATGCACAATGTATTTTACAATATGCACTTGATGGCACTTTGTATTTACCACCAGTAATGGATTAATGCACTTTTAAGGTTAAAACCCAGTTAGTCTGATGATGAAGGGTTAACCAGACATCACCTGTTACCTACAAGGAAGGAGGAGATTTATGGCACCTGTTAAATTCTGTTTAATGTGTGTAATTCAACTTTGAGAGAAGAAGAAATTGCACTTGAGAATGCACTGTGTTGTGTTAGATGGATTTCTAAAGGATTTCTATGGGGGTTGGGGCTTATGCATTATGTCACAAAATACACAGTGCAGACCAGGAAGTGAAATTTGCTTGCCTGTAAATTTTAATTCACATAAGCTAGATACATCATCATAGGATTGTTGAAAGGCATAAGAGAACTATTGTATTGATGGCACTGGTTAGGAAATAACTGCAATTTTAATCAATGCACACTGTTTGGCAATTTGCCAGTTATTTTTAGGTGCTACTTACTGGGCCCTCTTCTTACAGACCTATTCATATATGATCACCCAAAGTTCCTCCTTAAACAAAGTACTGATTTCCATAATAAAATCAAGTCCTTAGCTATGAATCTAAACAAGTGCAAATGTTATTCTTCCTTTCAATAAATATTTAGATTTATAAAATACACATCTTTTGAAATCTTTCATGCTAGATTCACATTATAAAAAATAAAATAGAGTAATTCTACATAGGAAATTCATTGCTCTGTTATTTAACAGGAAAATTGTTTACCATATACAGTACAGTAAACCAGAGTTTAGCTTAATAAAGCAGAACCAATTAGCTACATACATTTTTTCAGTTGCAAAATTGCACAAACAGGACAAAACTTGTTTCAGGGATATTAACGGTGAAGTGGGATATTTTATTTAACAAGGCAAAAAAAAATCTTTTATGAGTGTATTTAAAATTACATAAATCAGTCAGTAATGTGATACAGAGCTTTGCCCACAAATAAGTAATAAAATCAATTGGATTTCCAGAAAGAAAAATACCAACATAAAGAAAAGAAATTGAACAGCACTGTTTTCAGAAAGGTGTCCAGTTTCGGTCTGGCTTAATAACACATGTACAATAGTACCCTGATAAGTTTGGGGGAAAATGTTGTAATTGTGACATGTCTCCATGTTGCCTCTCATTAAAGGTTAACTGTGGTCCAAAAATGACTATGCAAACTGCCAAATTGCTTTCCAGAGTATTTTTGCAATTTACTTTTATTTTACATAGTTTTGAAGATTTACATTTTGTGTGATATGATAGCAGCATCAGCAGATCCGCTTGCACTTCCTGTTTCCTGCTCTGAAACTATGTGACAGTCCCTCTTGTGTTCCCCCCCTACTCATGGGCCACCATGGCCTCTCCCCTTGCAGTCAACTCGAAACTCAGTGGCCCTCCCCACTCCTTCAGTTACTGTTACTCAATCTCTTCCCAATTTCTTCCACTTTCTCTTGCACTGAGCATTTGCCAAATGCAGATTAGGAGGAACTAGTATTTGTGACAGCAGATTCAGAACCTCCTACCCCCAAACTTTCTGATCAGTGATTTCTTCATATCTTGGGCAGTGCAGCCCGTAGAGAGGTGGATCATAGCTCATTTTAAAGGTAAGAATCTGGCCTTTAATTTAAAATTGACTTGTTTGGAGACCACAGTTCCCCTTAAAGTTCTTAAATGTATGTAGAAATCCAGTTTATATTGTGCAAACTGGGTTTCTATAAACAGAATATCACTCCATTCAAGAAGATAAATCGATAAGCTGAGAACCTGCACTTAATAGATATAATTTTGTCAATGGCTTGTGTCACCACCCAAAATTCTCTTAAATAGATCTTCATAGGGCAGCACCATCATAAGCCATTGCCCAGGTGTAATAGAAATGATAGGAAAAGAGGAAAGATTTATCCCAAACATGTAATGAAAACATTAAATGTGATGCTGCAACACCAGGACTTCACCATCACTGCTTGACTGACAGCTGCAATGTGGAAGTACAGCAGGGAGCAAAGAGGAACTTGAGGAGTTCAAAGTAAGATATCTGAAGCACCATAGAGAAAGTATTGTAATATTGAGGTTGTGGGTGATCTAAATCTGCTAAAGTTTGTGTTGGAACTGAACATGCCATTTAAATGTATACTTATTGTTCTGTCTTGCATATTTGCTTAAAATCTCCACATGCAAGAAACCTGCTCTAAGGCAATAGCACTTATCCTACAACAACATTTCAATATTTTTGATAGTCTTTATTTCTCATTCAATTCTAGACCCGGTTTGTGTTTTTGCTGGATACTTATAGCCCAACAACTGCAGATTAAAATGATGTATGATAACCAAACATACACCAGTATAATATCAGTTAAAAACTTTACTTGACTCACAAAGTACTTTCTCCTAATGGTACAAAATGCTTACTGTGCTTAGTAAAGGTCGATACAGATGTGCAATTACGGGTTTGACCCGCGGCAAACGACAAAAGGACGAACATGCATTTCGGCAAAGTATTGGGTAGTCTATCGCTCTGCACAGGCGTCGATGATCCAACCTGGTGATCACATGTTTATACCGGATCTGTTCAAATATATCAAATATATTTTAAGCCTGTGTTCTAATCTGCACCAACATTCAGATGTTATCAATGTTTTCTAACTGTAGTAGCGAGTAAAAAAGAGAACCTGAAAAAGGATCTGATTTGTTAAAGCAAATTTTTGCAACTCTTTTTGAATAAGCTTGTCTATGTCTCACTGAGGCAAGGGTAGAGGGGGTTCAAAGTAGAAATACCTGCAGAGTTGCTATAGTCAAAGGTTTTACTTATTACACACATGTATCTTGTGTGGTCATGTGGTCAGAAAAGACTGCAACAAATAAAATTAAATTAAAAACCAAGCAGAGATTAATAGACTTTAAGGTCTTATTTAAAAACATAAAACTAAACACTTCCGTATTTCTTTTATTACTTGTGATATGCCTACTTCCAAAAAGGTGGATCACCGTAAAACAAACAAAAAAAGTAAACTCTCCGCTACAGACGAAGGTTACAATGGCACAGGTTTACAGAAGATAATAGTTATTTTAAGCTATCCTTTTGTTCTCCTCCTTAACTGGATAAATGCTCTGCTTACCATGAGACCTTATTTTTTTTTTTTTTTTTTTTTTTTTTTTTTTTTTTATCTTCTTTAAGTCCAGGTGACCTCTTTCAATGTTAACTTTCAAGCTTGGTTAACAATATATTCCAAGCAGCAAGAGCATTACTTTTCTTTATAAGAATATTATTATGATGTACTAAATCAAATGAAAACTGCTATTGCATGTTCTTATATTTACATATATATTAAATATCCAAGGAAAAGATTATGCTTGAGGCTAAAGAATTTTCAAAAGTACAGTACAACATTAACATATTTACTTTGTCACAGCTCTAAATTCAACTGCTAAGATTACAGCAAATTGATTTAGTGCTCAATGTAGTCTCTGCTCATCCATAGTGTAACAATTTAAAATAGGTTCCCTGGTATTTCAGCCCATAATAACCCCTTATTTTTTACCTTCAAAAACAACTTCACCTCTTCAATCCTTCCTCTCCCCCATTTAAAGATTTAATTATATCACCTAAACCCTGCATCTCTTCTATGGCCAATGCCAAGTACCCAGAGTGATGACATAAACCGATAAGTCCTGGACACCTAGGTTGGTTTACCTGCAAACTGGAATAATGATAGTCTAGAAAGGTTAGGACACTTGGTCTCACCCCCTCCTCAGTGCAGGACCTGGCCATTAGGAAGACGCCTTTCTTGCAGAGCCCGTCTCCCTATTGATTTAAAGGAAACCCAGGCGCAAGGAGCAAGTGGTTTAGGTCTTCATCCTGGGTATTATCAATTTGAGGGGAGTTAATGTTGTCTTATAAAGTTGCCAGGGTGCAGACCTGACTCGCAGTAGTTTGCTGAAAGAAATACTTAAGCTGGCTAGGTCCAGTTTGCGCTGCCTCCATCTTCTTATCTGTTGTATCTTCTCATTGGCTGTGCCTGGACTCAGGAAGAAGTTGGGTGCAGAATGGACCTGTATTAACCGCTCAGCTGTAATTGTGAGAGGCCAGCTAGCACCACGATGAGCTATTTAAACAACTGTTGTGGTCATGTACCTGGTGGTAAGGCCGATTAAATTACATTAAACTGATCCAAAATTCCTTAACATTGTTAATGTTGTAAAAGACTTTCATAGCTATAAATATACTGGGACAGCAGGATTATTTACATCATAAGTGGGCAATAGTTACAAGGGGTAATCTAAAGAGCCTATATTAAGTATCCCCCCACTTAAAGAGATTTTATGCAGTGAAATCGTGTCAAATCATTGAACATAACCATTCATTGTTGTAGATTGGTCAAAAAAAAAAAAAAAAAAAAAAAAAAAGGACGGACCATTTACATTTTTGTTCAATAGCCTATTCTTCCAATCGGATTTGCATCACCGAAAATCTGATCAGAAGAACCCATCAAATATCCCTACCTTGCACCGGCGATCTTCCCTAGATTTCAGCTTGAAAACTACGGAAGGGTATGGTTCTGGTAGATGGGGTAGAAAAGTTTTCCATCTTGCCCGATCAAGTTTTTTTCCCGACAAACCGATCGATATCGACGATCGGTCTATCGAAAACCTGAAGAGTCATCGATAATCTGATCAATTTGATCAAATTGATTGAATCGATCGGAATATCGATGCCGTGTGTGCCCACCTTTAGGCAATCCCTTTCATGGTGGTAGCATCATCTCAAGCTGAAATCTGCTCAAGATATACAGTGCAAGATATGCTTTGATTGCAACTTCCCGATTACATTCTTTGAAATTCAGAGTTGTTATACCACCGTACAGCACCAACACATGTATGTTTAGACAACTTGCAGATATCATGGTGCTAAATAATTTAATACATTGACTTAGTTCATGTTTTCCCTTAATATCTGATATAGGCAAATCTCAAATAGAAGCAAACTAGACAATTTAGTGCATCATCAGGTCAAAATATATCTTTTGGAAAGTTAGATTATACAAAATAAAAATGTCAAACATTGGGGGTGGGGTCTGTTTAACAGCAACAGTTCATCAGTACAAACACAGCATATTTATCTGCTTACCACTTGTTGGGAAATGTTAACATTGGACTGTCCAAATGTTTTTGGCAGCAGCTGCTTTCCAACAGAATGAACAGATGAAGGATGGACTGTCAATAATGACACTACACCTAGAAGCAGAAAAGGTTACAATGAACAACTCAATATTCACCTTTTAAAACTTAAAATAAAATTCCTTTAAAAAAATCCTTGCATGAAATGAAGCTAGTTTGGCTTGAAGACAACATTTCTTCTTTAAACAATTAGTTATTTAAAAAGCTGAATACTGTATTACCGCAGATACTCGAATATAAGTCGAGGTACCTATTTTAGTTAAATAAGTAAATATGATTACTCGAGTATAAGCTGAGGGTAGAAATAATGACCACTACTGCCTTCTGATTCTGTATTGTTTTAATGCTTTAGTTGCCCTTTAACTGGACAGCAGAATTCCCATACAGTAGTCCCATACTGTAATAGCCAAATCCAGTATGGCTATTACTGTATGGGAATTCTTCTGTCCATTTAAAGGGCAACTAAAGCCTCAAAACAATACAGAATCAGAAGGCAATCTTTAACAATAGATACCATCCTCATGATTCTGTATAGTTTTAAAGCACTAGTTGACCTTTAAGTAGAGAGTAACATCCAAATCCTTGCCACTCCAGGTGTTTGGAAACTACAACTCCCAGCATTCTTTACTTGCTGGGAGTTGTAGTTTCCAAACATCTGCAGTGACAAGCACTGCACCCCCCCAGAGCCCCTCCAGTTCAGTGGACTTGCCTTTCTGTAATGAGGCTGCGCCTAGTGCTGCCATATGGAACCATAAATATGGCCCATGCTGCCATATGGAACCATAAATATGGCTCATGCTGCCATGGCAGGTAAGGTCTGTTTCCTACTTTGGGTCTTAGCAATCCGCTACAGCATCCACTCTTCTAAAGCCTTAAATCCAGTAATCTGCCGTCCGCTTGCTTACAAATCAACTCCTCTGGTGGGTGAGGTCACTACTCTGCGCCGGACTCATCCCGGCATCGAGTAGTGACTGTGAAGTTGATGCGGAAGCAAGCGGCCGGCGGATTACTGGACTAGAAAGGTGAGTGACTCGAGTATAAGTCGAGGCTCGATTGTTAGGCTATTTTTATAGCCTAAAAAACTCGACTTATACTCGAGTATATAACTTTTCCTGCTTCCAGTAGCTTGAGTGATGTCACAACAGCACCCTCTGTACTGTCCTTTTAAGCGTGTACCCAGCTTAAGGTAGATGGTTTATTTAAAATACTGCTGAATTTAGAGGTGAGAGATAAGAGCGGTCACAGGGGCTTAATTAAAAAAAGGCATAGAATTGCAAAAGTGTGATACCATGCCTTTACTACAGACAGAAAATACCGCAGTATGAATTGTAAAACAAATTAAACAATGATAACCAGAAATGTAGAACTTCCTTTTCCAACTGCATCATAAAATACAAACATTGCGGGTAGGAAGCCACAGTATTGATACACTGACTTTAGAAATAAATAGGAAAAAAACAAAAAACTCAACTTTGATGCATAAAATGTATTATGCAAGAACAGATGCAATGTGAAAATATTTTAAAGAACATATTACATTGGGTAGTGTGTGTTTTACAGTTCAAAAACTTAACATGTAAGTATTCTGGCGGCAGACAAAATTTGATTTGGGGGGTGGTCATGTCTTTTCAATATTTTACAATTTAAAATGGCATGTCTACCCCCCAAACTAAAATTTAACCCAATACTGGCCCCACTGTATACCGTAGTGCTTGTTCAAAGTCCAGGAAACTGAAGAGTAGGGGCTGACTTCCTGCCTCCGAGATGACAGTGGCACGTGCAGGGGAGCTCTTTCCTCCCCTCCCTCCCACCCTCCGGATCCCTCCCTGGCCATCACCTAGCAAAAAAACACCTTTTTTTAGTGTAGGGCTCCCCTGCCCACCCCCAACCTCAGATTTCTAAGAAAAAAAAATCTGAACTCTTACAGCCCTTCGTTCCCGCAGCGCTTCCCAATGACGGCAGCCACGTCTGTGATTGGCTGCCTATCAGTCAATCACAGGCGCTTCCCATTGACGGCAGCCACGTCTGTGATTGGCTGCCTATCAGTCAATCACAGATGCGGCTGCTGGTTCGGCCCCTGCTTGCTGGTTCTGGCAAGCAGGTAGCCGGATCAGAATGCCACAGGAGCGATGGGCTGTAAGTGGAGTTTAGAATCTTTTTTTTTTTTTAACAAATCTGACAATGAGCTTGGGGGTGGGCAGGGGAGCCCTACATTATACTAAAAGATTTTGTTTAGGGTAGAGATAACCTTTAAACTACATGCCTGCAATGTTACTGTAATGTTATTTTAGTGTATAGAAGGAGTTTTTTTTTTTAAATTCTAATTGGATAATTGTTCCAATAATACATGGGGTTAATTTTGGAGAATTACCCCTTTATCAGATCAGATTACTGAATTACACTATGAAAAATTTGCATAATGCAGAGTTAGATTTTCTTTAATAGTGATCATGTACAAAGCTCAGATATATTATGCTCAAAGTGATCTATTATCAGTAAAGGGTCTTGTACGAGATGCTTAACTGGGTATACAATTTCAATGACTGAATTTACTTTAAGGTGCAGACACATGCAATCACGTGGGCCAACACACAAAGCACAATGTGTATACACGGCCATTTCTGCAATTGGTCTGGACCTGGTGGATCGGGCAACGAGCCTCGACATCTTTTGAGTTTAGCCTTGTTTCTGTTTACCCACCCCTTTAACCCTCTGTATTAGTGTTATAAATAGTATATCCCAGAATAATGGTAAAAAAGTTAAATAGAATTGTCCTTTTTAAAAAAAAAAATTGGATTGTTATGCTAGGAGCCCACAGCAAAAATAAAACCAAAACCTAATGAGAATGTAGCCATAGATTATAAAAGAGTAACCTTGTACTCTTATTTCTTAGCATCCTTTCTATTTGTTAATCAGGCTTTTTTTTAACATTAGTTCTATAAAAGGTAAACCTTAAAGAGTGGGTTACTTTTCCCCATCTATTTAACAACACTGCAGTGTTACTAGGTGCAGTAGTTTGTGTGCATTAAACTGTCACAACAATGCTCAAACCTTTGCATAATCTTTAACTCTGCATTATAATGTTAAAAATTGTGGAAATCTTAGCAGTGTCAGAATTATATAGATAGGATGCTGGGATAAAAGAGGTTAATAGTAAACCTTTATTTAGTATTTGACTAATATGAATTTGAATGTTCATTTACTATAATGTCAGATGATCAAGAAAAAAGTAGTCAGCAGGATGCAAAATTACCTGTCTGCCGCTTCTGTGATTATGGTGACATCTAGTGACAAATATGTGCCTTCGATTTATATCAGTGTCGCAAGTGATTATGGGGAATACATTGGGTAGGTAAAAGTAATGTACATAAGGACAGTGTTTAGGTGTTGTTTAGGCCCTAAATAAATAGTTATCAATATTAACAAATATGTAGTAATGACATTAAAGTATATAGAAATGTAAATAAGGCAAAGTTTATGCACAAAAGTACTTGCTAGTCCCCACTTCTGTTTTTGTAATGGAATCTTCAAAATGGAGTGTTTAGCCACACCTCAGGAAGTTTTACATAGAGGCAATGTAAGCTTAAAAAGAAACATATTTATCACTTCCCTTTTAGTGTTGTATCCAATGGTGTGCTTAATATTAGATAGATAGTGTTAGCGAATCAAAAAAAAATTGTGTTAATAGGAAGTTAGTAGGAAGTTGCAAGAATTAGGTCACTTCCTTTGTAAAACATGTGACAGTCTTACCAAAATAAAACCCCTCCCAATAGAAAAAAAGGGGAGCTGCAGTTTGCTGGACAGGAGGTGATATCTATATATGATAGGGGGACTGAAAGGAAAAAATTTCCATGCCCTCTTCTCTGAGACACATGAAGTGAGCTTGTTAATCGTTTATTACATTTTAAGCAATAGACCCCATAGAAGCCATGAACCTGTGTCCTAAACTGATAAATGTATAAATAACTGAACATGACAGGATAGTCTGGGTTCTTTATAGGTCCTCAGATCTACCAAGTGATCCCTCTCTAACAGAATCCTTGGTAACAGCTGTGAGTTAATGGGGAGGGTGAGTATTGAAAGACAGATTGATAACTTTAATTATAGAATGATTCAATGAATCTCCTATTGATCTATTATTGGTTGGAAATTTAAAGGGCATGTCCACCCCCAAAACTATAATCCCCCCAACTACTGGCCCCACCATGTAGTGTAGTTTAATCCTTACCTCACATCCCAACTCCATCTGGTTCTCCTGTAGTCCCCCCCCAGTTCCAAAAACTGCCCACCAGGAGGCTAGCAGGTCCATATAGGACACTGCTGCAGCTGGCCTCAGGTAGATTTTGCCATGCGTACTGCAGCCCTTCTCCCCCCTCCCTCCCCTCCCTCTCCCTCCCTCCCTCCTCTCCCTCCCGTTCTACTATCCCTCCCCCTAGCTCATATCCCCCTAATATTGTGCTCCCCCTGTCCCCCAGCCCCAACCGCATGTTTTTTTTTTTTAAAAAGCTCCCCAAACTCTACTTACTCTCCGCTTTCCCGCTGCATTGAATGACCGGCAGCCGCGTCCGTGATTGGCTGCCCTCAGCCAATCACAGACGCGACTGCCGGTCCCGCCCCTCTGCTTGCATTCCGCAAGCAGAGGGCCGCAGTGGCGGCGGGATCGAGGGGAGGTAAGAGTTTGGGGGGCTTTTTAAAAAAAAAACCATGCGGTTGGGGCTGGGGGATATGGGGGAGCATAATATTAAAAGTGTAATTTAGGGGTGACATAGCCTTAAGGGGAAGATTGATTCAAGCTCTGCACAACAGTAGTATTTCACTGTGGTGTTTCTACTGAACTATAAGACTATATATAATGCTACAATAAATAGATATCAAGAGGATTGACCGGATCGCGCATCTGAACCCGGTTCCGCAGCGATTTTTTTAGAGACACGTTCGAAAATTACACATTACACATACGTACGTGAAATTGACTAGCCACAAACTGAGCCAAATCACAGTGGCCCAATTACAGCAACTTTTCAGATTTGTCACACTAAACGCCCCTCTATATTAGAAATACCCCCCCAAAACTATATATTCTTGGAATCTACACGCCTTCAGCTATGCAACAGTGTCATTCTTTTATGCGGTGCAGACAGAGACGTGGCCACCAACTAGCTCAAAGGGACGCATGCCCAAGTGCAATTACAAGAATAAATAAAGGTGCCTTTATTTGAACAGCCTACGCATTTTCAAAGGAAACAGCCCCGAAACTTGGAAATACCCCCCCACAAACCATATATTTTTGGAATCTACACACCTTCACCTACGTAACATTGCTTTCATACATACCGGTACATGAAGAATTCCAGACGCTGTTTTCATAGAACTCCGTGCTTTTAGGAGATTTTGTGAAAAAATAAAATAAGAGGACTCAAAAGGTTGAAATCCTACCTAAACCCACTTGGCAAGTAAAAAACCCCACTAAATGGCAATCTCCCACATGTCCTGAATCAAATGGTATGCCATATGGGTGGGTGCAAACAGAGACGGGGCCAACAACTAGGGACCCATGCGCAATTGCAATTACAAGAAAAAAATCAAAAACTGTTACAACCCACCCCCACTGCCCCTTATAGTGGTATTTTAGTGAAAACCGGTTAGTACAGAGAGTCACAAGTTTTTGCACACTTTACTGATCCTAAGAATTCAGTCCGGTCTTTTTTTGGTACCTCTGCATAATTTCTCCTAAAATAGGCTTCAATTCCCTTGAAATCGGACAAATAATGATCTGCTTTTACTTTACCAATATCACCGGGGGCATTGGAAAGCATGGAGAAGACCAAGTTTTTTGCTAATTTATAGTTTTAGGGTAAAAAAAAAAAGGGTGTGTGTATTACTTTAAGAATTTTTTTGTGTGTATTTCCCCCTTTTGTTTTAATCATTCCCAAAGATGATCATCAAATCATATTAGGCATAAATGCCCATTTTCCAATTTGAAATCCGATCGGAAAAATCACTTCCCGGAAATCATTTTTCAGGATGTGATTTTTCATTCATTGGCAAAGATCAATAATTTGCTGATCAGAAGTGATCACCAAATTTTGATCTCTGTCCCCATTTTTTGCTAAGTAGCAAAGACTTAGAAAAAAATCCTATTTTATGAATGGAACTCTGAGCTCCATTCACAAATAGCAAGTAAGCGGTCACACACCGACAGCTTACTATGGCTGTACTGCACGGCGATCTGAATGGAGATCGCAGTGCAGTACCCTCACTAGACTACCAGGGGCAGCAGAGCACTTGTAAGGGGAGACCCCGGTGAAGTCACAGGGCTTCCCCTTCACCGGGGTCTTCCCTTACAAGTGCTCTGCTGCCCCTGGTATCTTAGTGAGGGTACCACTGCGATCTCCTTAGCGGCAATTCCCTTTGATCCAGCGAGGGACCGGCAATAGAGGAGGGGGACCTACTTTAGGGACTGCAAGCTCCCGATCCTCCCATCGGATTTTTATGAAACTGATGGGGGATAGAGGGGGCTAGGGGGGCACTTGAATGCTGCCCCCCGATCGCCCCTAGGACTCAAGATTTTTTTGTTTGCATTATAGCAAGCAGGCTGCTATAGCTCAGTAGTATCTGCAATCGGAACCGATCGCAGACTACTACTTACACTGGACCACCATGGAGGAAGTGGGGAACACTAAAGGGAAGCCCCGGACATCCAATGACATCACGGGGCTTCCCTTTCCGCTGCGCCTCTACAATTCCTAGCCGCTGGAGTCCTGGAAAGGATTCCCTTTCCACACCAGCACTTGGGGGGTTAATATCTTGCGACCCCCCCATCGGTTTCGGAACAAACTGATGGGGGATTGAGGGAGGGCACTTGAATAGTGCCCTCCGATCACACAGGGAGCCTTGCGGGTGGGATTTAAAGGGCATGTCCACTCCCAAAACTATAATCCCCCCCACTACTGGCCCCACTGTGTAGTGTAGTAAAATCCTTACCTTACATCCCAGCTCCAAATGGTTCTCCAGTAATCCCCCCGCAAAGTCCAAAAAACTGCCCCCCAGGAGTACTGCAGAGTCCATATAGGACTCTGCCTCCTGTCTCTCCTCCGGGAGAATTTTGCCATGCGCAGAAGAGCCCTCTCCCCCCTCCCTCTCCCTCCCGTTTTGGCCTCCCCCTTTGCTGCCTGTTATTCCTTCCCCCCCTAGCCCCAACCGCTACAATAAAATTATCAGAGGCTCACCCGAACTCTATTTACCTTACCTCTTTCCCCCGGTGTTCTAAGCAGCCGGCAGCCGCGCCCGTGATTGGCTGCCTTTCAGCCAAACACAGACGCGGCTGCAGTTCCGTGCAAGCAGAGGGCAGGGAGAATGCAGAGGAGGAAAGTGGTAAGGCAAGTAGAGATCAGGGGAGTTTCTAATGATTTTATTATAGCGGTTAGGGCTGGGGGGGAACATACCCTTTAAAGGGCCACTGCCAACAAAAGTAAGCTCTGGGGGGTCATTGAACTTTAGGAACCTTGCAAAAGTGAGGTTTTGGGGGGTAATAAGCATTTTAAAAGTTACTTGTTTTTAGGCTGGACATTCCCTTTAATAGTACCTCCTAAAAACCCAATGTATTCCCCTACGAGTTTATAAATATATTTATACAATATAATTATATTAAAGCACACAAACCCACTCATATAACTGTAAGTATTGGGAATCCTGGAGATTAAATGACTAGATCAATTTAACACTGAACATAAGGGTGGGTCAATTCATATGAAACAGCATTGTGGTAATCCAACTTAAGTACCAGGCATTCAAAGCAAACAGATTAAATTTTGTCACGGAAGGATTAAAACCCAATCAGTAGAAGAGCCTAAATTCTGACATTCATTACTACAGAGAAAAGTACACAGAAATTGTGTTTATAGTATATTGTCCCCTTTAAACCAACAGATACAGCATGCCTCTACAAATTATTTTTGATATTAGGAGCCAATCAGGAAAATTTAGGAGCCATTGCAAGGTTTTTTTGTAGTCACTTCACAGACAAATAGAAAACCCACGCAACAGGTCGCAATGGTTACATGGCTCCTGGGATTTGCTCAGTCCTGAGATGCAGAACACATTCCCTAAACATTAATATGAGGTAACTCCCTCATATGGTAACTATGCACACTTGGCAGTTATGCAAATTACTTTTATTGAAATACCACAATATGCGCATGGGATGCGGCGCAAGCTTGTCTGAAAGTGTCAAATGCTGATGCAGGAGACTAAAGCAGGACAGGGACGATTTTTCAGATCAGTTTTTCGATGTTTGTCCCAATCAAAACTTTAGCAGAACTGATCGAAATTTCCCAACTTGCAAACAATCTTCCTCAGATTTAAAGTTGAAATGGGACTGAAGATGAGGCAGATGGAAAATCTCCATTTGATCTGTTCATCTCTTTTATTCAACCGCACTCAACATCGTCGAAAACCTGCGGTCTATTACATCTAAAAGCCACTAATAAAGGTGCCCATACACCTATAAGATTTTACTTACCCGTCCGAGCACTCACCCAATGTTCATCGATGCTGCCGGAACCGCTTTCAATCTTATATTCGGCCGACATTGGAGGCAGTGTGATGGCTTGGGCATGCATGGCTGCCAGTGGCACTGGGACAGTATTGTTTATTGAGCAGCCAAATTAATTCTGAGGTGTTGAGAGACACTGTCTGGTCAAATTCAGCTAAATTCAGTCAAATTTATTGGGCAGCGTTTCATGATACAGATCGACAATGACCCAAAACATACAGCTAAAGGAACCCAGGAGTTTAATGAAGCAAAGAAGTGGAAAATTCTTGAATGCCAAGTCAGTCACCTGATCTTAACCCAATTGAGCATGCATTTCACTTGTTAAAGACTAAACTTCAGACAGAAAGGTCCACAAACAAACAGCAACTGAAAGCCAATGCAGTTAAAAGGACAACAATATAAAAAAAAAAATCACCCCCATTACATGTTCACACTTCCAGCTGCTGAAATCACTTACTCACATTTACAGCAGTGCTGCCCTCCCTTAGATATCACACCGCAAAGAGAAGTGCTAAAAGCCCGCTTCCTAGATGGCCCAGGGCCATTATAAACATATGACTTGTCATTTGCTGGTGGGAATGTGTTACAACCTCTCCTCCTCTGCCGGTTAAACAAACTTGAAATGTCCGGTTGCTAAGATACAGCCTACATAATCAAGCTGATCAAGGATGGGTGGAGGAGTGTCTTCCGCTGCTAGCTTTGAGTGACATCATGGCTAATTGAAGGCAGAGAGAGGCTCGAAATCAGGAAACAAATGTATGGGGAGGGCCTTTACTGTACCTTTACTTTTTTTTTTAAGCAATTTAAAAAAAAAAAAAAAATGAATTGAGCACTACGTTACTTTAAAGGGTATGTCCACCTTAAATCACACTTTTAATATAGGCTTCCCCCGGTCCCCCAGCCGCATTATTTTATTTTAAGAAAGCTCCCCAAACTCTTACTTACCTCCCCTCTTTCCTCCGCCGCGCTCCCGGCCCTCTGCTTGCGAGAAATGCAAGCAGAGGGCGGGACCGGCAGCCGCGTCTGTGATTGGCTGAGCTGCAGCCAATCACGGACGCGGCGGCCGGCAGCTCACTTCAGCGGAGGAAAAGAGGAGAGGTAAGTAAGAGTTGGGGAGCTTTCTTAAAATAAAATGATGCGGTTGGGGCTGGGGGACCAGTGGGAAGCCTATCTAAAAGGGTTAAATGCTAGGGGGAGGGAATCGGGAGAGGGAGGGAGGGAGGGGAGGGGAGAAGGGCTGCAGTACGCATGGCAAAAATCTACTCTGAGGCCAGGTAGGCAGAGTCCTATATGGACTCTGCTAGCCTCTCTGGTGGCAGTTTTTGGGACTTTGGGGGGGACTAAGGAGAACCCTATGGAGCTGGGATGGTTTAGGTAAGGATTAAACTACACTACATGGTGGGGCCAGTAGTTGGGGGGATTATAGTTTTGGGGGTGGACATGCCCTTTAAGGCCTGGCAGAGCATTAAAAAGGAGGAAACCCAGCATCTGGCGATGTCCACTTCAGGCTATCATTGCCAGCAAAAGGGTTTTCAATCAAGTATTAGAAATGAACATATTATTTCCAGTTATTTAAAGGGACACTAAACTGGTAATTACAAGTACCTAAATCCATTTCTATTATTCACAGGGAGATGAGAAGGTTTATTGCCAGGGGACACTGCCGAAATTACCTTACCTGTGCTCCACTAACGGCTGCTCTTTAGAAGTCAGCCACGCTGCCCGATTATGTACTCTGTTGGGACAGCGCTCCTGACAGGAGCTGAGTGGAGCGCCGCTAAGGTAAGTTCGGAAGTGTTCCCTGGGTGTTCTATTATTCTCACCTCCCTGTGAATAGTAGAAACAGATTTTATGTACTTAACACAGTACATAAAATCTGTTTAGTGTCCCTTTAATATGTCCAATTACTTCGGAGAACCTGAAATAAAGGGATTATGTTAAAAGCTTTAGGCTGGGTACACACCAGGCAAGTTTTTGTACCTAGCGAGCGTTCGGCTGGGACAAAATTCTGTTGGACGCGGCAGTAGTGGCCGCGGTTTACCACCAGGCCTGATTCAGACAAACAGGCAACCAAGCTCAGTCAGGGCCGCCGCACATAAAAATTTTGGCCGTAGGGAACCGCATGATTGGAATTTTCCGACGCATCAGATCATGATGAACAAACTATGTCGGTCACATCCGGCCGCCCCACACCAGAAAGTATTTTCGTCCGACCGACAAAGTGCCATGAATCGGTCGGTCGGCAATATCGCCTGGTGTGTACCCAGCCTTATGGACCCAACTCTATATTCAAGTCCCAAGGGAAAACAGGAGGAAAGATGGTGGGTTTTAAAGGGCATGTCCACCCTCATTTTTAACTTTTCTATATACTGTAGGGCATGCCCCCCCCCCCCCGCTGCTATATTCTGGCATTAAAATTTGCTTCTAATCTCTACTTACAGCACCTCGTTCCCTCGTCGTTCTGGTCCATCTCCCCTGCCTGCCGGAACTACGATTGACTGAGAGGCAGCTAAATCACAGCCGCGGCTGCCATCAATGCAGAACAGCACTGGAGCAAGGTGCTGTAAGTAGAGATTAAAAGCAAATTTTTATGGCAGAATATAGCGGTTGGGGTGAGGGGGCATGCCCCTACAGTATATAAAAAGGAAATTATGCTACAGGAGTAGCGGCCAGGGAGGGGTCGGGAGATGGCACAACAGAGGCAGAGACCTTTTGGACAGGAAAAAAAGCTCCTACCCTACAGGTTCCTGGACTTTAAAGAGGCACTACAGGAGAACCATAAAGAGCAGGGATGTAAGGTAAGGATTTTTTTTAATTGTACAGTACGGCCAGTAGTTGGTGAATTTTCAGCAAGCTGAAATTTGAACTGTAATAGAATTAAGTGATAAACCTTTATCAATCCCAGCCTAGAATAATTCTAAAATGGTCTTTCCTTTAAGTTGAGCACAATTTTGCCAAATTCTATGTTGTATTTTAGAAGTAAATAATTTTCTAGGCTTCAATAAAATCTCAATGACTGAATCCAAAAAAAACCTTGACCTCTCACAGACTCCCTCTCAAAAGCCAGCTGCTAAATTTCTACACCTGAAAAGAAAACAGGCCCTTGACTCACCAAAACATGGGTATACAATAACAGTAAGTGAGGGACCTGAGAATTAACTCTGGATACCAGGTGCTCCTGGACCAATCCGGAGCTACTAGAATTAGCATTGTAGGTGGACTAACTTTTAAATATTGGGAATTATTGGAGTCGGGGAAAAGGCATAGCAAAGGTTGAAATCCCATGGATGTGAAGAGGGTACTTTGCATTCAGCCGACTTGTCATTAGGTTGCAGGTTGGGAGCACCAAAATTACTATTAGCTAAAAAACTTTGGGGCTTAGAGACTATTCACAAAGCCCAAGACTGCTTTGGAAATCTGCATAAATGTTTTCTCTTCATGAAAAATAAAAAGCTTTAAGACTTTCTATGGAACCTTCTGCCCAAACCAAAATTATTTCCTTTTCAAGCCACAAATGCGGAGAAGGAAGCTCTTAAAGTACTTAAGGAGAATTCAAACATCACTATCAAACCCTCAGACAAGGGGGGAGCGATAGTGGTGTTGGATATGGAGTACTATTATGGTGAAATCATGTCACAGTTGGCAGATAAGGAGGTGAATTTACAGACAATTAAGGATCCCGTTTGGGACATTAAAAAGAAGGTCAACAGTTTGCTGGAGTCAGCTGTCAGAAGTAATATTACTAACGAAGTTAGGAATTTCTTAACTGTTAAACACCCCATAACTTCGATATTGTATACCCCGACCAAGGTGCACAAGAACCCTATCCAGCCTCCTAGTAGGCTTATAGTAGTGGGCATTGGTTCGGTAGTCTACATATTGTGGTGCCCATGTGGCCTACATTACGTAGGAGAAACAACGCAGTCTATAAAATCGAGTATCTCACAACATAGATCAAGTATTAGATAAAAAGACATGAGATAGCCTGTTCCCAAACACTTTGTGGAAAATGGACACACTGACGTGGAGATCAGATTCATGGTCTTAGAAGGGATAAGGACACCCTCTAAGGGTGGATATCGGGAACTAAAGCTACACCAGTGGGAGGTCTGGTGGATACACAGACTTGGCACTATGTTTCCAAAGGGGCTTAACAAGGATTTTGATATATATGGGTATATGTAATGTGTCCAAATCTGTTGTCCTTTATTCTATATAGGAGGGATGGATCCTACTATGATAAATGCATGTTCCAAGCCGCATGGAGGGATTCTGAAGGGGAGGGATCCTGTGTGATTGTGTCATTTCCTGTTTGATTGTATAAATGGTTACTCATGTAAAGCTATGTTGCTGTATTTTTGCCATTTGTTGCCTGAAGAAGGTGACTTTGATCCTCCCCGAAACGTTGCCTTGGACAGATGGCAATGGAATAAAAAGTTTACCTGCATGAAATCCTGGGTGATGTGTCTTCAATTGAGTGTATATAATACACTAGCAGTTATACCCGGTGTTGCCCATGTACACATGTGGGTATAGTATGTTACGTGCAGGTGTGTGTTTGGCTTAGATGGAAGAGACGGGGAAAAGAAAGGGCACAGTGGGTAATGTATGTCATGTATTTAATAGTTATGCATTGAGGAAGTGACATGTTTATAGCAAAACTTTATATACAACGTTATCAGTTTTTCCACTTGGAGCGTAAATATACAAATGTTGCGGTAAACCTACTACATGGAATTGGCCATGGGGAAAACATGTTGATTGCAAATGAATACTGCAGCACTTGAGTGACTGACGGGCATCACGCTGTTATTTTGTCTCTGAAGCATGGGGTATGAGTGTTCTTTGTCTTTGTTGTTAAAGCCAGGCTTCATTCTGTTGCGCTGTCTGTGTTTTTATTAATCATGCTCTATTTTTTGCACCACAGAATTGTTTTGCATTGTCACTTTGTTAGCACTTTAACACTTTGAAAGTGCCACAATGTCTTTGTTGTTTTAGTTGTAACTGTCTGTGAAGTGTGTGACATGAGGGCATTGTGTCTGGTGCTTATGTCCAGGTAATTCCCATGTAGTCCGTACCCCCTAACCGTCCTGGTTTGATTAGGTGGATTAGGGCGTGTCTGCGATGTTGCGGTGGGTGTGGGCATGTCATTCTAGGGTGTGGACAGTCTGGGGCGGGTCTGTGATGTTGTGGTGTCTAGGAGGCGTGTTGTGGTTGCGATGTTTGGGGGAATGGCCACGCTGTTTGAAAGCGTGGCTGTGCCATTTAAGGACGTGGGTATGATGTTTTAGGGCATGGGTGCCAAGTTTAGAGGTGTGGGAGTGGTTTGGGGGTGTGCCTGTGATGTTTGGGGGCATGATGTTTGTGGACGTGATTGGGGGACCATACATGTGATGTTTAGGGGCGTGGCTGTGATGTATGTGGGCAGGCCGTAATGCTGTTTGTTGGGGGGGGGGGAGGGGTGACCACAATACCTAGTGGCATTGTTGCCATGTTTCAGGGCATAGCATTTATGTTTGTGGGTGTGGCCTTGTTGGTTGGGCCATGAGCGTGACCATGATGTTTGGAGGCATGGCTGTGACAGCAATATGTAGTGGCAAGGTTACACAATTTGGGGACGTGGTTGCAATGTTTAGGGTGTATGTATTTTATTTCTTATATATCGCTACATATTCCGCAGCGCTTTCCAATTATTTACTCAATTCACATTAGGCCCTGCCCCGAAGAGCTTACAATCTAATCACTTTATGTACACATAAAGCCTATCAGTATGATTCTGGGGGAAACCGGAGTGCCCAGAGGAAACCCACGCAAGCACGGGGAGGACATACAAACTCCTTGCAGATGTGTCCAAGGGTGGAATCCAAGTGAGGACCTCAGCGCTGCAAGGCATCAGTGCTAACCACTGAGCCACCATGCTACGGCAATTCTCTGAGGGCGTGACCTTGACAGTTGGGGCATGGCCATGACTGTGATGTTTGGGGGCATGGGCATGACATTTTGATGCTTGTGTGATGTTTAGTGATGTGACGTGCCTTTGGGGATGTGGTCATGATATCCTGGGTACTTTGCCATTGCTACAGCACATTCTGGGGGCTCTGCTTTAAATATCTTAGCATGACAATAACTGCAAATGTAATTCATATCACCAATAGCAACATAGTCGTTCCAGGGTTTATCCCTTATATATTATATAAATAAATTTATATATTTTTACGGAGATTGCATTGAGTTTTTAGGAGCAACTAACTAGGTGGGGTATATAGCATTATTACACATAGGAAAGGTCCATATGTATGTGTGTTATTAGCACTATTTAATTAAAATCCCCATAAGAAATAACACCATATAAAAGTATAGTACTACTACCTACTACTGAACTACAAAACAATTTATATACAATTAATAAACTAAACTTACTTTACTGGACACCCCTAAGTTTGAATGGAAAACTCAAAATGATAGGTTAAGACACACCTCCAGGATTTCTACAGGGTCTCCATGTAGACACTAAAAGGAAGTGGAATTTTACTAACATCCAATGAGAGGTTCTGATCTTACACTGTTAGCCAATTAGAAAATTCTTCAGACTCACATTTACTCCCCCTCCCCTCTCCATAGAAAGTAATGACAATCCAGTTTCTGTTTGCTAGACAGGAAGTGTCTGTTTATGATTAAATGACTTTGCATGTCTCTGAAACTACCCAGCATTCTTAGAGAAATGGACAGTTTTTACCCCAATATTAATATACACAATGAGGCTGTCAGGTACCTTCAGTTATAAGAAGGCTCTACTTTATTTTATACCCTGTGGGGAGCTTTTAGCTCCTTTATCCAAACCTCTCCATAATTTGTCAAGTTAATCAGAATCCTGTGTTTCCTAAACCCATAATGACTGTAAATCTGGAACTTGCTGTGGTAATTACCAATAAGTATGAACCTAGCATGTTATTCTGGATCCTGTATAGGGTCTAAGGATGTCCAATGTGGCTGTCCAGATTGAATTTCACATTGTGGCAGAATTGCCTGGATCAGTGTTCAGATCTGGAGGTTAATACCATTTTGTCTGGATACATATAATACATGTGTCCCAACCGAGCATCTGCTTTGTGTGAGAGCCCTGCCAGGGCAGATGACTGTTGGTCACAGTAACAGTGGCTGCAGCCAGCAACGCATGTGACAGACTGATCATAAAGCCCGATAGGGAACTGCATGATTGGCTGTAATTTACTAACTGACCCATTTGTCTGATACGGACGACCGAACTCGGTCACGGCTGGCTGCCCCACACCATCACATATTTCCAGACAACTAATCCGTGGCAGTATTGGTTTGTTACTGGTGTTTACCCAGCCTTAAGGTTCATACCCGTGACGCACGATGTGTACGAACGGCCGATACTCGTGCCATGTATGGGCACTTTATCTGCTAAAATAGCCGTTCTGTCGATACACGGCACAAATATAATCCGAAACGGCCGTTCGCACACGTCATGCGTCAGCACCGGCGATCACATGTGTGCACGAACCTTTAGACTTTATAGTTTATTACTGCCAGGTAGGTGGTATTTGGAAGTGAATGCAAATATAGTAAAGTTTATGACTCTAACAGGGAGATTCACCCAGAGGCAGAAGCTCTCTGGGAAAATCTCCCGTACGGGATTTACCAGAGGCTGTGCGATTTTGGGTGAATCTCACCCGCACATAAGTATTTATCGCCAGCTATTAGTTGGTGTTTAATACTTACGTGTAAAGAGGCACGCAACCTCTGGTAAATTACTTTAAACCGGACGCACGTGTGCCTTTTCTGGAACTCGCGCTGCCGACACAAAGCGGGCATTAACACTGCGCCTACCAATACGCTGCGCTGTATTTTACACTTGAGACAGAGAGGCTGGTGTCAATCGATTAAAGACATAATCCTCAGTGTTATTAATAGTATCCTCCAATAATCGTTCATTTGGACTAACTCTTGAATAGCAGGAGCCAACTGATCCACCCATGCCATCAAAGTTTTGTCCATTACTACTGAAGCAATATTAGGTTAAAAAGCAGCCATGGTGCTTAACAAAAAGCATTTAAAAATAGAATAACTTTGCATCCTGAGGATCATTAACGAATGAAGAACCCTCCATAGCAATTGCAGTCCTTTTAGAAAGTCTGGCTGAGGTAACTTCAGGTAAGTTTTCCCATTTTTTCTTAAAATCATTATCAAATTGATATCTTGTCAAAACTAAACACGTCTATGTGGAAAATTCCGCTCAAAAATAAATTAGTAATGGAAGAATAAAAAGGAAAAAAAAAACTTATTTTTTGTCTGCCTTTAAATATTTTACCCATAACACCCATTCAGGTTTGGCAAGTTCCAAGCCTCCAAGTTCCAAGGTTACATTAAGTTTTTAAAATACCGGTAATGAATCCTTAAGGATATTATCAAAATTCTGTGATTGCCTAGTCATTTCTGAATTAATTTCTGAACACAAGAATTTAAGTTGGAAGAAGAAACCTGAACCTCTTCAGCATCAAATACTCCTTTCTAAGGACCCTTTTAAATACAGAGATCAGCTGCACCACAGTATTTTAAACAGCTGATCACAGAACCAACAATTATCCATGATTGACTGTTAAAGGTACACTGGTGTCTATTTATAAGATCAGTTGGAATAATCAGTTTCTATCTTTGCAAGCATTTATTCTATCTAGTTAAGTCAAGAAAGCAAAGAATTATATAATTTCAAAATTTAAAAAAAAGGGGGGGGTCAGGTAGAAATTTTTTTATCTAAGAGATTTTATTTAAAGCGAGTAGCTAACAAGTATATTCAAGTGAAACTAAGTAAAAATACACTCAGTACCAACCACTTCAACTTAACAAATCAAAATGTGTAAATAACCAGTCTTACTATAATTTAAAGAAGAACTAAACTTACATTTTTAAAATCCTAATGTGAACGCTTTTCTTCCCAGAACATCTATACATTAAAAAATTCTTCTTTATTAAGTTGCATTTAGTATATGTAAGTAATAGATTCTGTTACGAAGAAAGCTTCCATGTTGTTGCCAGTACAACTCATAGTCCATGCTGGCTTCAAAGAGCCATGCCCCCTGACCCCAGGATATACGGTCTGCATTTACTGACACTTACTCAAATGTACTTACATCTATTGCATCTGAAGTGATAGTTTAAAAGGACACTAAACAGATTTTATGTACGGTGTTAAATATATAAAATCTGTTTCTATTATTTACAGGGAGGTGAGAATGCTTATTCCCACCCACCTCCCTGTGAATAATAGAACACCCAGGGAACACTGACAAACTTACCCTACCAAGCGCCTACCTTCTGCGCATGCGCACCAATACAAAAGATAGGCGTGCGGCTGACAGCTGGATACTATAATTTACAGGGAGGTGTAAATAATAGAAACATATATTAGGTACAATACAATAACATGTGTAAAGCGCTTTTTTTGTGTCGATTATGTTTGTAGCAAAATATACATGTACTACATGTACTGATATCCCACCGAGTAGCCCTTGTGGCATAAGGTAAGAAAGCTTTCTTTTTAGCAAGACAGTATAGAAGGTCGCAGGTTCGATTCCCCAGACTTACTTTTTTAAATGAAATGTTAATATTCAGTTTCTTATATCCACGTTAGCAAAAATTACTTTTCTTTTTTGTATGAAAAGCAAAGGAATTTAAACACATTACAAATGCTCCTGTACGTAACAATGATAAACAAAAACTGCACTGAATCTGTGTTCTGTGTCAGAGGGAGGGATGACCTGTGAGCCATAACATGATTGGCTGTCAGCTTCCAGGAACTGAGGGGGCAGCTTCCTGTAAAAAGTGTTCCCAGATAAGGTCAATTATGGGAGCTGGCCTCTACTACCCCCATGTTCTTTTCATAAATCCCCCAGCATCCACAGCAAAGGGAGAGGTGAGACACAGCTTTTTGAATCTTTGTTAATGTGCTCTTTCTATTCAGGCAATGTTGTCTGGAGACTTTAGTTACCTTTTAAGAGCGACCCAGATAAGATTTGTTTACTAAAAAAAAACTATTTTGCAGTTGAGGTCACACTTTTCCCCCCCTAAAAACAATAATATATATGTATATTACTAGAAAAAAAAAAAAAAAAAGCTTGTTGCCCCCGAAAAACGATGATAATAGATATAGATGAGAAGAGAGATATATATAAGATAAGATATAAAATAATATTATATATATATATATATTATATATATATATTACTAGCAAAATTGTGCACAATGGTAATTATGTGGTGTATGTTTGCTATGTGTGGATATAGATCTTACACCGGTAGATTTAAACGTACGTCAGACAGTCACCAGCTTCCAGAGGAACCAAACAGGATAATCCTGCAGGTCTGAGAGTAGACCCAGGCAATCCTGCTACACTGCGTGGTTAAAACTAAACATTCCAGGTTAATACTTACTTCACCACGGCAAGTGGTGATGGTACCTCATATTATAACAGAAGGTACCTCACAGCATCATGTTATTGTAATAGCATTGCCCTAATAATCTTATTTATAAACAAACATTTCTCATTCCCAGTTTACCTAAAGAAATGGATTTATCCTTTATATACTCTTATACAGTTCTAATTGAAAAAAGTTGCTTCAGAGCAATTTTTAATAACCGATTACTGCTTTTTATTTCAGTATTACAGTAAATTCTTGGTATACCTGCCTGGCTTTACCACTAAGCAAAAGGCTAAGGACTTGCAAGCGAGCACCTTTATCCCAACCATTAATAGTGGCTGCCAATTCAAATTGTTCTAGCCAATCAGTCCACATTGGTAGTTCCTAAAAACTCAATGCAATCTCCTCTGGAGATATAAATATATTTATATAATATAAGGGATAGTATTTGAAGTTAAAGAATATTTTAATGATTTTTGGCTTGTTTTAAAGTTAGAATAATGGGCAATAATATTAAATTATTGTTTTGGGGGTGGACATTCCATTTAAATAAAGACATACATCTATCTAGTCCAGACTACTCAGCAATACACAAATTTCCTGCAAAACAGTTGAAGCAGAGATAAGAAAACAAAACATCCTGGGGTTTTTTTTTTGGGGGGGGGGGGGGGGGGGGGGGGGGGAAGGATTCCTCCCTGACTCCAAGTAGCAATCTGAATTATCTCGGGATATACTGCAAGTGAATTTAGAAAGGCTTACCTTTTCCAGGACTGAGATTCTGATCTACAAAAACCTTGAGTTCTCCATTTGCTTCAATAAGACCAGCCTGTTAAAACATTCATAGAAATCCCATATTATTAGCTATAGAAATGTTGCATTTCTAAAATACTCTATAAAACACATCTCTCTCCATGTTCGTAGCGTCTCTGTGCTCTAAAGAGTTTTTTCTTGGCCTTTGTCTCATATTTCGTTTGATCTGAAGTTTAAGGGATTCAGCATTTTCTGCTGATGGGTTCCTGGCAAATGTTGCATGTGCTTGTTGTAGTGCCCTGGAGGCCTTTTCCTCTGTCTCAAGTGATCTTTGTTTTATTCTATTAATAGTGGATGTGCACATCATGTGTGCATGTAGTTTAAATGATTCACACACAGGAATTGCATTTGCAGAGTTCATATTTGTTTTGGGGGGAAATTTCCATTCCATCCCCCCCCCCCCCAACACATCTCCCTCTGGAATCAGGGTCAGCCAGAATGGATTCAGTTTCCATATTCATGGGGAAGAGCCGTCTAGCCAAGAGAGATCAACCCAGCACGGAGTGTGATCAGATGCTTGAGTCAGATTTGGAGTTAGATTTTCATGTACAAATATGTCTATTCTTGATACAGTATTGTATGAGTCAGAGAAGCAGGAGAATTCAAGATCTTTAGGATGCAGGTGTCTCCAGGCATCCACCAAGTTTTGCATATGTTTTGCAAACCTGGTCCTTGGGTTTGTAGGGGCTATCCACCCAGGGGGTGGGGATTCTGTCTTGTACAAGATTTTGGACTGTATTAAAATCTCCTAGCCAAATGGCCAGTACCCCCGGGTGCTTCCTGTTAAGTGGGCATCTTAAATGGTGGAGGGACATAAGATGCCAAGATAACAATGGGTTCCCATTCGGTCTAGTCTTATTTCCACAAGCTCAAATTGTATTGTTTTGTTTATCAATATTGCTACTTCTCGTGAAGAGGATGTAAATTGGGAGTGGTATGCGCATCCTTTCCAGGGTCTTTTAAGTGCACATTGCTGACAGCCTTCCAAATGTGTTTCCAAAAACTGTTATATCTATATTTATATTTTTCAGTTATTATAGGACGTATGCCAACATTTTTGCATGTTTTTTCCACGGTCAACCACAGCTGGTGGTATTCTATGCTTGATTTTCAGTCAATGTCTGAAGCTCCAATAAAGAAAAACTCCCCCAGGTAGTAGGAGACTTAAAAATGTCTAATTTCTCAGTCTCATTTCTCAGTTCTGCCGGTAATTGCAACATTGTATTGCCCAAAACAGCACCTGCAGCAGAAGATACAATGTTGCAATTACTGGAAGAACCGAGAGAGTGCCAGTGATTTTAGCTGCTTTTGCCTCTGCAGTTTCTAGCTGGATAGATGATAGAGAACATTTTTTTCATGCTAAAAAAAAAACGGCCTGCAACATGTCTGTCTGTATCTCTGTCCCTGTGTCGCGCACCCGTCCGTCCGTGTTGGTCCGTCTGTGACCCTGTCTAGACAGACAGACAATAACGCATTGCTAAAAGACACTGGGGAGATACTGATTAAAGGGAAAGTTCATTGGAAAATATTTTAACATTTTTAAAGGGACATTCAATAAAAATTCTTATCGTTTAAAATGGTGCTAATTTTGCCCCAACCAATCAGATTTTATTTAACATTTAAGAGCTAGCATCTGATTGGTTGGGGGGAAAATAGCACCATTTTTAACGATAAGAACTTTTATTAAAATGACCCTGTTAGTTTGTATTATGCATACCTAGTTATTCTACATATTCTCTTCCATTATGAAAAATCAGTTGAGTTTATACCCCTTGCTATTCCCTGCTATTGACATTAGTGAACTGACATTTCAGGTTCTAACAGTCCTTCTTCCCAGGAAGCAACACTTACTTGGAATGGTCCAGTAATTTCTACTGATTGGCTGTTGGATGGGTCAAACATGCTCAAATTTCTACTGAACAACTGAATCAACCTAGGCACTTGGTCAAGGGCAAGACCATAACGGTCCCTAACAGGGGTCCTGCCAACAGTCAATATTTGGCAGCATTTATTTATACACAAACAAAATGCTGAAATGGCAGGCTAAGGTCATTAGGATGGAAAAATACTGCTCTATTTTTCTTAGAAGTATATGTATTTGCACTGAACTTTCCCATTAACTAATAAAAATAGTGCACATCTCATTTTCCCTACGATAAAATTTCCCCGTCCCACCAAGCTACTTTTCCATGCCACCCAACTGGAAAAATAATCTGGGGAGAACACCATCAACTATGCACAAAGTGGCACCAAGTGCTTTGGATTGATGAGCCAAAATTTTAAATATTTAGCTGCAGCTAAAGTGGTTCAAAGGGCTGGAGAAGGGTACAATTCTGAGTATCTGGAGGAAACCGTAAAACATGGTGGTGGCTCCTTACAAGTTTAGGGATGAATTTCTGCTAACCCTAGCATATAGATGCAGTGGCCACAGATGCTGCATCTACAGATGTGGGATCAGGAGCTGATTCCGAGATTGGATGGCCTGAATAATTTTATTCTGTGGGAAGGTTCCATCATAGAATTCCAGGCAATCAGGATTAAGGCAGTCAGCTGTGGTTGGAGGGGGATGGAGGAAGAGCTGACAGAATTGAGAGAAGTGAGCAGATGAGTGATGGTATAGCCCACCCAGTTCTAATCTAAAAATCGAATGTGGAATTTAAAGAGAAAGAAATGCTACCATGAAGAATGTCTGGGTATAAGAAATTTTTTTTTTTTTAAAAATCATAACTTGGCTCGCTTTTATAAATTTAAGTTCCTATTGGCAGTAGCAGAGGGGAGTTCACCCAGTTCAATAGCTGGTACGAAAGCAGATAAATTTGATCTAATTAATCTCAAATATTGCTTGGAACGCCATGCAACAGATTAATTGGCCCAATCAATCTCATAAAAATGTATCTTTCTGACTATCAGTCCCACTGGTGAATTAATTCACTGTATAATTGAAATGGGACCATAATGATATGTTATGACATTGGACAATTGAAATAGTCCTTAATTCCCCAATTACTTAAACACCTGTTTTGGAGACATTGCCTGAATTTAGGCCTAAATGAGAACTACATATTTCAGCACAAGGGGGGGTATTAACAGTGAGTTAAAGGACAAATACATTGTATAAATGAACTTACAATTATAAGTACCTGGGGAAGGGAGGTAGGATTGATTATTCTTACCTTACAATATAATTTTGTTGAGGAGCATCAACAGATCCGGTTTTTATCTGCCAGGTTAGTGTCCTGGGCCTTCCTATATTAATAATAGTGCTGAAGATAGGAAGCATGTGGGGTTTTTTTTGTTTTTTTTACTTTCTATGCAGTATAGTTCTCCTTTAAAGAACAATAAAAGGCAAAATAAAAATCCCTAAGATGTAACCAGGATAATGGACCTTACAACACTAAGTCCTCACACCTGGGGTATAGTTGGTACTTACTAGAGGCCCTCTCTGCTTGTTTGATCCAGCTCCACTCCTTTCCTAAGCTGGACATTACAACCAAGGGGAGCAAGTTCTCTGCAAGAAGCATTTCCTCCCATTGGCAATGCATTGATCGAAATAGGGGACATAGGGAGAGGTACAGTGAAAAGTAGATCCAGATTGTGAAGTCATATTAAAGTGCTTGCAGACATTTAGATTGTATTCTATTTTAGTTTCATTTTTCAGACTAATTTTTTTGTTTTTTTCCTCAAATCTTAAATCATCAGAAACAAGTAACCAGTAAATAAAAGTACTACCATGAAAAAAACAGAATAAAAAAAAAAAACATGGTTACACATAAACATTACTCACATCTTTTGCCATGTTACCAGATCCTTGAAGTCAGGGTTTCTCTGGTAACTCAATGTTAAATATGTACTGCTTCCTATAGAAACAAAATAAGAATGTTAGAAATACAAATTATAGTTAACAAGCTCCCTAATGAATTGATCAGTTTTTAGTGTAACTTCTGCCTGCAAAAGTTAACAATCCAAAATGTAAGCAACTTGTGATTATATTATAAAGGGGAATAGTATAAAGTATAAAAGATTTACAATCCAGATACCTTACAAAAGGGCACACAACAGCATTACAACAACCTCCCAGCAATCAGATATAGGTCAGAGTGCTAATTGTTGCACATTTTATATTTACCAATTAAATACAGTGCGATGTACCAAGAGCTGCAAATGCTTAAAGTGTATGTATACTGAAAAAAATACTTTGCACCATCTTAATCTATAAATAAATACATGTAAGTAGCACTTACTCAGAGGTGTGCGTGTTGCTGCATGCCTTCAATACAATAATTGTCTTGCTTAGGCTCTGACAACTGACCAGACTATTTTCCCACAAACCAACTGTCAATACTGCATACAGCACACCAACTGTCAAACCATTCCAGATACAGAAAAACTGCTTACAGAAATGCTAAAACGCAAGATGTTTCAGATCGGATATCTAATGAAATAGGGGGCAAATCAACAAAGAAACGGTACAGTGATAATTGGGATGAGTTATAGTTTCCACTAAAGGGCAATTTAAATTTTCCAGTGTACATACCCTTTAATGGGTCCATCCTAAAATCCATAGTTTTCTGTAGTTTGCCTTCCTCTCTTCCAACCCTAATTGCAAAAAAAAAGTGAGAGAACTTACCAGAATTCATTCCTATGGCCTCTGCCTGTAATGATAGTTTTGAAAAGGAATCAACATGAGGGGCCGGACTGGCAGCCACGTCTGTGATTGGCTGCGGGGAAGCCAATCACAGACGCTGACAGCTATTGAGAACGCCACTGGAATTAAGGCTGGTAAGTTATCTTTTTTTTTTTTTTTTTACTAAAGCTGCGCAACGGATGGATCAGGATGGAGGGAAAGGGGGGGAGGAATCAGCTCCACGGTGAATGCCTGTGTACCTCCCAGTGGACAGAGAAGCAGAAAACTTCACAGGAAGACAGCTCCTACTCTTCAGTTTCCAGGACATTGGACAAGTACTGCAGGAGAACCATTTGGAGCTGAGGAGAAAGGTAAGGATTTTTTTAACACTACACAGTGAGGCCCATATGGGGTTACATTTCAGTTTTGGGGCGTGGACCTGCCCTTTAAAACCCATGCTAACTCATTTGCGACAATGCACTACAAGTTAGAATATGGCTATAGCTGGTTTTTGTGGTATGTACAAAAGTACTGAAAAATCGCCAAGATGGGAATATCTGTGGTATTCAGTTAGATTAAATGGACTTGAAGTTTAGTTCTTCAAGATGTTTTGCTAGTCATCTGATTGGCTCTCAATTTAGAATGTCTTGTACTGGAATCTGTTGGCAATTAATACCCTGGAATGTGTCCCAATCAGCATATAACAGTCAAGTGTTAGGGACCTCCTGAATGCAACGTGATAAGTGCATTGTGGTGTTATCGAAACTGCCCAGGGTAAAGTGTCAAAACAGCATTGCATGTAGCAATTGGTGTTGAACCCCCCCCCCCTTCCGCCCACACCCCCCTCTATTCAGGTTTGGTTTCTTTATTTTGACATAAATAGCCTTCTTGACACTTCTCGAACCAAACCTGTTCCTTTAAAATTATGAAATTGTAAACTTCAAACATATGTCATTTTCCCTTAAGATAAAGATACACAGCTGAATCTTGACCAGAGGAATTGGTTCTTCTCTGCTGGGCCATACGTTTGTGCGGCTGCTGTTTTGTCTCCCCGGCATACAAATCCAAGCACACTGCACTGCGTATATGATGTTGCTCTTGGGCAGTTCCTAAAAAACTTGTTAGCCACAATACAATCAACATCTTGCATTCAGGAGGTCCCTAACACCTTGTTATTATATGCTGATTGGGTCACATTCCAGGATATTTATTGCCAACAGATACTTGTACAAGTCATTCTGAATTGAAAAGGCCAGTCTGGTGACTAGGGAAAACTCTTCAAGGACTAAACTTCAACTAAAAGTCCAGTTGATCAAACTGAATACTACAAATGACCTGGATGAATGAGAACCTTCACAAGCAAGATGGAAATAGTAAATTATGTGCAACTTTTTGAATGCCACAAAATACTAATTGGGGAGATTCAATATCTCTAACCTACGCAACCCAATGCAATATTGGGTTAATAAAAGTTGTGCACGTATTTCAGGACATTGTGCAATTTCCAAATGTCCTTGGAAATAGCACAGTGCACCCAAAACAAATCCACTTTGGTTACTTTTTTTGCTACCTCATAGTGCAAAGCTTTAACGGGACTCGAAAGGAGTGCAAACAGCAAAGTGTTACCTTTCCACGATCCAGCAAGCAATGCAATACTGGACTGATTGTGTTTACATTTGGTAATGCATTGCCGAAAGCCAAGACATTGCCGTTTGCAATATTAAATCTACCTGCATAAGATTAGTGAATCTTAATACTACAAATACACAATATGAGGTAAAAAAAAAAAAAAAAAAAAAAAAAAAGGCTGGACTAGTTCCAGTAGCCAATGTGCCTAAAAACGTTTGGCTACTATTTCTTTTAGTAGGTTTTCTACTGTCTATAACTGGCAAAAATAAAAAGATAGGTTGGCTTCAAGATTTTCTGGCAGGCTACTAAAGTGAATAAAATTGACTGCTCTGGGATATGATCTTCATAAAAATATATCCTAAAAGCAATAAAATACAACAGTATCGTTTTCATAGATGCAGTTTACATACATACACCTTGACATAAGTAAGGGATGTCAAACTTGCAGCCACCCAAGATGTTTAAAAACGACAACTCCCAGCATTCCATGGTACAGAATGCTGGGAGTTTAGTTTTCAAAACATCTGGAGGGCCGACAATGACATTCCTGATAGAAGTAGTAACACGACCATGGAACTCTGCATTTACAGCAATCTGTGGCATGTTAAGAAGGCAATGGTACGAATTTAAACCCACTGAGAGAAATCTCCGCCTCTTGCTCACAATTCATGTCGCACAGGGTCAGATGTTTCCCTGTGCCGACCCCCCTCCCTTAGAGGGTACACGAAGTCCTGCCAAGAAGCGTGCATGGCCCACGAAGGGAGGGATGATGAAGGCTAATGAGGAAAAAAAACCACAACGCACACGTGAGACAGCACGAACTGCTGGAGAAGGGGGGAAAGTCCGTAACACTGATGCGAGAGTGTTTCCCCAATTAGAAACTTTCCCCAATTAGACAGAAACTTTACTTTCCTATACAGACAAAACGACCCATCGTCTCTCGTTTCCTTTGGGGGTTCTACAGTCCCCGTCCCAATTAAACCCAAAGATTACCATGCACGAAGGAGGAAGAGGAGGTCTGAAAGACGAAAGCCAACAGGAAACCAGAGACTAGGGCATCACAGCAAATAAAATACAGGCCCAATAGGAGAGCCAAATGCACTGGGTAATCTGACCAGCAGAGCCCTGGCTGTTGCCCTCAATTGATATCTCTCGGAATTATTGAACTAGATGCTCTGATACAGAACTATCATGACGTCCATTAATACATCGGCCTCTAAAGTTATTAAGCCACAAGGCCCTAGCAGAGCACTGTGAGGGGCTACACTGTCCTTGTTTATTGCCAAACCAGTAAATAAGGCCAAGATACATTAATACAGACCGATGACCCACACACGTACCCTGGGCCATTGCCCTTTATCCATTACCCAGACCTCCCGATACTCCCAATACCAAGTGCAGTTTGGTTCCAGCTCTCCCTTAATGATCTATAATGGTGGGAGCGATAGAACCAGTCTATGGAGTTTACAGGCCACAGTACGGTGCAATGGCTATGTGAGCGACAATAAGGTGTGTTTGCATACAAGCGTGGCCTAAACATAGTTCTGTAGGCCTTTCCGCATAACCAGGCCCAACACCAACCTCGGAAGCAAGCTGAAGGATAGAGGCTACTAGGTCCTGTAGTGGATATCACTGCGGTCACTCCATGGATGATACGAAGGGCTCGAGGCTGCATACAATAGGCGGGGAGTTCAGGAAGAACAGGTGCAGGAACCCCACCGGGTACAAAGAGAGCGGAGGCGTGAGGACCAGGAAACGAGGAGCGGCGAGGAGATTCACACGTCCACGGAGTAGGCTTAGAGTGAGAGACTTGCAGGCACATAGACAAATCGGGAAATGTCAAGGGACGCGGCTGGAAGGTTGGGCTTCTTCTGGGAGGTTCGTCTCGCCTCTCCGCATTCTGCAAGTGTCTCGGTGATATTTAGTTCTAGAGGGGATAGGGAAGATCGCGCGCTGACGCCTCTCTTTACCCTGCGCTTTCCCCGGAAGCTTTATAGCCCTTGAGCGCGGTGTTTACGTTCACTTTACAACTATTGGACTTTAAGGAGCAATATGTGCTCTGCTTTCTCTTATGTGGGGTTTAATATGTGATGCCCAGGTCCCTTCTACCCCTGTCAGAGGACATGGACTTCCTTCTCACACGTTCTGCCTTCTCCTCTCCCTATGTCTTTTCCTCCTTTTCCGTCACCTCAAACAAAAAACCGAGCTTGGCGGCGTCTGGTCTACAGGACCGCCGATTGGCTGACAAAGATCTGGCGTCAATTTCCGTGGACACGCCCCAAGGCTGATCCGGCAAGATTTGCTTTACTCCGATTGGTGGAAAATACTAAGCTCGGGTCTGTGTCATCGTTGTATTCCATTCCTCGATTCTGATTGGACACAATCTTTCTCACGGGAAAGGAAGAGGCTGAGTTAGGGACTAGACTAGGAAGCTCAGGCTTTATTAACAGACTGTTTACCTGGCTCTGTATGCAGTTGACCAATCGGTGTTGGACGCTGTATTCAATGCGGTCGAAGCCCAGCACTGTTTTATTGTTATGTATATGTTTGCTTACTATTCAGAATTTAAACTTTGTTATATCCTTTAATTAAAATGTTTGCACCGTAGCTCAATAGATTAAAATAGACTTTTTGTGAAAGCTAAACTGGTGAACTGACTGGCAAACTAAAACCGTAAAATCAAGTGGAAAACTAAAACTGGTAAACAGTATGATCAATAGGATATTTTGCTAGCCATCCGACTATCACTTCAGGATTGCTTGTACAACAATGCTGATTAAAGGGGATCTCCAGTGGTTAAAATCACTTTTTGCTATTCACTTTTATTGAAAAACTTTTTATTGAATTAAGTTCAATTAAACATTGAGGAGCCTAGAATGTTAAGCAACTGACCCGGTCTCTTGCTAGTCCACTGCATCCTCTGAAAGGTCTCGACAGATTCCATATGCTATGCGCATAGAGTACTAAGTCCGTCGACACCTGTCCGGTAAGACAGCTTTTTTACCTCCCGTTCTACAATAAAAGTGAATAGCAAAATGTGGTTTTAACTACTGGAGATACCCATTAAGACCTATCAGGCTATTTATTGCCAACAGATTAACACACGGGCGTAGCTAGAAATCAAAGGGACCCCCAACCCACATAAAAAACAGTTGCAGTGCAGTTCAACCCAAAATTGCAGCCAGGTTTTTTAAAAGGGCATGTCCACTCCCCTAAGAAAAATTGTACCTCACATAATTCAGCTACACAAACCTGTTTTCGTAAAACCCGTTTGTTGGGCTGAATTATGCAAGCTAAAATTTTCTTAAAATGGTGAACACGACTGCAAAGAATGATAGGACCATTTTTGGCTCCTGTATATGTTTACAAACATGAAACTGGTAAATTGACTGGCAAACTAAAACTGAATGGAAAAGAATCAGGTGAATTGCCTGGAAAACTGACTGGTGAATTAGCTCACAAACGTAGGCTGGCAAATTGTCAGGCAAACTGATGAATTGGCTGGAAATTAGATGTAAATTTGCTTACAAAATAAAAATAAACACATATGCTAACTATAATTACCCATAAAAAATACTTTCATTAAAAACCACTGTAAGGTAAAAAAATCCTTACCTTTCTCCTTTGCTCCTTATGGTTGTCCTGCAGTGCCTTCTGAAAGTCTAGGAAAATGAAGAGTAGGAGCCTCTGTGAGTGTCATTCGGTATCTGCCCCCTTTTATCCTGGAGGACTCTGCCATGCACAGGGGACGACCCCCCTCCCCCGACTCTGGCATGCGGCATGCACAGGGGACAAATACACACACCCCCAACCCTAAACACTAGGGTTTTTAGTTCAAAAGGCCTACCTTTTGAACTAAAACTTGAACTAACTTGGTTCCCTCAGCACTCTCAATTGCTGGTAACGACATCTGTGATTGGCTGACTTTAAGCCAATCAGACGTGGCTGCCGGTCCGGCCCCAATTGCTACTCCGTCTCCGAAAGAAGTAATAGAGGCAAGTCCGAGGGAACAAAGGTGGGTAAGGCTGTTTCCGTGCAATTTTTAAATTTAAAACCTTAGACTTTAGGGTTAGAAAGGGGTCCCCTACACTACAGAACAGATTTTCTGTAGTGGGAATAGGAGCCTTTCTTGTCCCTTTCCTGTCCTCCTGGAGGACTATGGCATGCGCAGGAGAGCTTTCCACCCACCCATTCCTCAATAAAACGTTCAGGACCCGGGATTGAAGTTAAGCAACTTACACAGTATCTCACTCCTCTGCCGTGCCTTCAGGTTACAACGGATTCTGTATGCTATGCGCATAGTGTACTAAGTCAATTGGGACCTGGCAGAGGAGCGAGAAACCGGGTAAGTTGCTTAACTTTATTCCTGGCTCCTCAACTTTTTATTGGGAGGAAGGGGGGAGAGCTCTCCTGCACATGCCATTTTTCCTATCAAAAAAGCAGCAAAGATGGTTGGACTTAACCTCTTAACCAAACCTCCAGTACAAATAAAAGTTCCCACTAAATATCAATCCTCTACATATCCAGAATAAAATGGTCATGATCAGCAAATAGCCTCCAAAGGAGCCAATGCATAACTTTGGGGTTGTGCATGCTAAAAGGCTAAACACCCCCTTATCTGGAAATGAACCCCAAAAACTATATATTTAAATCTACACACATTTAGATACATAACAATGACATTCTTTCACACATACACACAGAGAAAAGATTGTGCAGCACTCTAAAATTTAATTTATATAGAACAGTTACATCATGTTACACCAGGCCTGTGTTCCTGGTGTAACATGATGAATAACATTCATTATTTTCAAACTAAACACCCCTCAAATTCAGAAACCCCAAACATAGTATATGAAAACTACACACTTACAGCTACGTGACGGATTAAATTTTTTCATACATACATGAAGATTGCTGCAGCCTTCTTAGAAATTTGCACTCATTGCTTACTAGCAAAGTCTTAGAAAAATGTCTATTTGTGAAAAGAAAAAAAATAATTGTTTTGCCGTATTAATCCAATATATGTAGTAGAGTACAGTAATACTTTTTATTGATCAACGGTTTATTTTAGTTGACTAGCATCCCCCCCTAGTTTGTTCCCCCTTCCTCCCATCTTCCTCTCCATTCTGTTGCCCACCCTATACTTCTTTTATCTATTTTATTACCTCATCTTATTCCTCGGTATATTCTACTTTTTTTTTTTTGATTGTTATTTTGTTATCCTAATGTAATTAGCTCTTAACCTTTTTTTCTTTGTTTCAATCAGTACTTGTAGCTTGTTATCTAAAATAAACTGTTGGTCTATAAAAAGTATCACAGTACTTTTTTTTTACTATTCGTGAATAGATTGAGATCCATTTGCAAGTACTATAGCAAGACAGAAAAAAAGTATTTGTAAATGGATCTTTGAAGGTACTGAACTGCCATCTACACAGGGCCAACAATGTAGCCAGGGGAAGACTAAATTAAGCCGGCCCATTCTTTCCCTGTACACGTGGTAAGGGAGACCCTGGTGTGACGGACACTACAACCCTCAGCCCAGGGGCGCTCTAAACACGCTTAGCTCACTGGGAAAACCCCAAAACCCGACCGAGACTTGCCCGTCACTTATCTATATTTACCATAAACCATTGGTATCTGCCACCAGATGTGTTAAAAGGTACGCCAACCTACCCAGAATGCACAGCTGTACAATAAAACTAATAATAATGACCGTTAATTCGCCACCACGTACAGGTAGGAATATAATATACTGGTAAAACTTAGCGTCTCAGAGGCAGAGCTCTAATTAGAGCAATCAGAGATTCAGCTAACAATTTAAATATCGTTTTATATAAACAAAAACAGTGCAAACAACTACAGAAAAATATAAGACAAAACACAACATAAGCAACAGTAAAACAAAATGGGATGAAAAGTGAAAATAATACTTAATGTCAGTCCTTAATGTTCCAGGATAAAATGAAGAAGGTAAATCCGTGTAAGATGGAGTCTAACGTTGTTTCCAGAGTTATTGGCCCTCAAAATCACTCTTATTAGTCCCAAGACAGGGGTGTAACCAGAATACTACACCCAATCAGAGAAAGGTGTGGGTTGAGCAAGAGGAGTAACACACTCCAGGTGGTCTCCCTGACACACCCACAAGGTGGCTATCACTGCCAAATCCCGTATTGCGACAGAGTAACGCACCATAGCACGCCAACTCACAAATCCGTATCCAGGGCGGTTAGGCGGATTTGTACATACCAAATTCAATATGGTTATTGCGTATTGATCTATTAACCAAACAAAAGAGTGTCTGTCGCTCTCCACACAAACTAGACCGTGAGTGTTTGGATTCACATAAAACGGCTTTTGCTCCTGAGTCCACTTTTAAAAACAGTTCACCTAAATTATGGTCACAGAAAGAGATATGAATTCTGATGTTTTGCTTTCTAACATGGATAAATTGTACCGTGTTAGCCATAGATGAAAGTGAAGACATCTTGGATATAAAGTAATACCTTTTATTGGCTAACTAAAATGATTGAAAATGCAAGCTTTCGAAGCACTAGGCTTCTTCCTCAGGTATGATACAATACTGAATCTTGTAAAGCACTCTATGTGGGCAAAAGATAACATCTGTGTAATGTCAGAAAGTCTTTGTTCTAGTATGTATAAAATACAGTGCTTTACAAGATTCAGTATTGGATCATGCCTGAGAGAAGAAGCTAGTGCTTCGAAAGCTTGCATTTTGAATCTTTTAGTTAGCCAATAAAAGGTATTACTTTATATCCAAGATGTCTTCACTAACATGGATAAAGTACCTGAGATGTCTTGTAATTACCCCCCTGCTGATTTCCGTTGGTATCCACATTAACCAAATACACAAAACACCTTGTGCAGACAGAAAATAATACATTTAAGAGACGGGGAACTAAAAAACACATACAATTATACAGTTAAAACATAAGAAATTGGAGAATCATATACAATAATACAGATTATGACCTAAATTTCTCCATAGAAATATACAATAATCACATGATTGTGACACCTGGTGACATCAGAGGACTTCCTCTCTGCTAGTGGTCTCCCTTACTGCGCATAAAGGGCATGAATTGGCCGGCGCCATTTCCCTTTTGAGGGATTAAAGGATAAGTGCACTGTAAAATCAAGTTATGTTCATTTGGAAGCTGCAGCTTTAAATATACCGTTGCCATATTTTTTTTTTACCTATGCCCCTCCAGAGCCTAGCTTTGTGCCTTGGAAGTTGCTGACATCTTGTTACTGGTTTGCTGAATGTTAAGCTCCGCCCCTCTGAGATTTCCTCTGCTTTCTCCTGCTTGAGCCTCAAACAGTAATGCTTGTGAGCTTTTTCTATAAAGATTTCAGTCTTTACACTTATTATTTGGTAAAAGGTGACCAGAACTACACAACACAAATTTACTTTCTATTAATACTCAGCCTGATATCTAGTCTGAATTCTTGTGCCCTGGACCTATTATTCTTGCTAATTATAAAACTAACAATGCATCATATGCACTGAAATGGTATATGGACACTCAGAGTTGTGTGTTAAATATTTGGCTTCAGACAAAAATGCATCAGCAACGTCTGGCTCACAGTGGTCATTCTAAATCATATCTAAGGTACTAAATAAGATTTAGGGTTGAGCATGGTGTAAGTTGTTCACCACCTTCTGAATCAGTAAATAAACCAATTTATTATGAAACCAATATTCTGCACAACTTTTCTTCTCTATAATAACAAAACTGTGCATGTCTTGCTGGATGAACATCTAAGTATTGGATTTGTTGGCATCCTATGATAGCTCTTTATTTCAAAGCCAATATTTAGGGTGTCCACATAGATTTGGTCATGTAATGTGTATTATTAATAGCATTAACATTTTAAAACTGTAGCAAATCTACAGAATCAGAAAGGTCTTGTCCCCTTCTGCATATAAAGCACTTATAAATACATTTATTAACATTTCTTAACAATCCAGATTCATTTTAAAAATGTAAGTTAAAAAAATTACTTAAAAAAAAAAAAAAAAAATCTACTGCTTGCCATGTTCTAATATTTCATTTAAAATGTTTTGTTGCATTGGGCGTGCACTGGAAGTAATAAGGGTCCTGTGATAATTCAATAAGTAGTTGATAATTGGTGCAAAGAAATAGCTTCATGTGGGTGGTCAACCTCCTGGAATAGCTTAGTAGCATGTGCACAAATGTTACAATTTATGCGATTCCTTTAAAACAACACCTTAAAACATGTTGTAGAAATAAAATGCACACCTGGAACCATGTGTCCTCAGAAAAAAAAGAAACCGCAACTAAAAAACAAAAAGCATGTTCTAAGAAAAATAATTAAATCAGACAAGAACAAAAACATACTGCTGATCATTCTGACAATTCTTTTCGGATTGTTGGATTGTATGCAATAAAAGAACCAATGGCACCTCATTATAGCAAAAAAAAATCTCAGAGAGCTGACAGTTACTGACCTTTGCATTCCAATTTAGCTAGCAGAAGTGTTAATGGTTTAGGTTAGACACTTTTGTTTAACTAAAAAAATTTGCCCCTACTGTTGCCAAGCAACATTTAAGATTTAGGTGCTTTATATTTTTTATCTAACTGGGAACATTATATTTGGTTTGCAATATGGCCTTATCAGACTAACATGCTAAGGTGATCCTGGCTGAAAACAACACATATGAGGTTTTAACAAGGGATCCCACCAGCCATTACAAGAAAAAGGTCATAGACTTACTACAACAGCTTCAGAAGGATAAAGGCATTGATCGAGCAATGTATCATCGCCTCTACCCTGGTGAGGCACATCCATGCATATATGGACTCCTAAAGTTACTCAAGAAAGGGGCACCACTAAGACCTATAGTCAGCAGCATCAACTAACATACAAGGTTGCAAAATACCTAGACAACATCTTATGGCCATTGGTGGGAATTTCTAAGCATCACATCCAGAACTCCCAGGATTTCACCAACAAGATTGAAAATATAGTACTCGGTGCAGAAGAAACTATGGTGTCCTATGATGTGACAACTCTCTTCAACTGTATACCCACCAAGGAGGCTGTTGACATGGTGAGAAAAGGGCTAGGCCAAAACAGAACTCTTACCAGCAGAACTGATCTTAACTCAGAACAGGTGTGTTCTCTATTGGACTTGTGCCTTGTACCACCTATTTCAAATACAGGTATAAGTTCTATAAGCAAAAACATGGATGTGCTATGGGATCTCCAGTTTCATCCATTGTGGCCAACCTTCACATGGAGGAAGTGGAAAAACAGACGCTTAATACCTTTAAGGGCATAGCACCCAGCCACTGATTCAGATACATGGATGACACCTGGGTTAAAATCCACCTTCACAGTACAAGCCTTCACAGATCACATCAATGCTGTAGACAAAACATCAAATTTACAAGGGAAGAGGTACAAAACAACAAATTGGCTTTCTTAGACTGCTTCCCTGAAGTCAGGGAAAATGGTAAACTGGAAGTAGAGGTTCACAGAAAACCAACCCACACAGATCAGTATTTGATGTTTGACTCCCACCACCCTTTAGATCACAAGTTGCGGGTCATCAGAACCCTGCAACAAAGAGCAGAGAACATTCCCTCTAATACAGGGGCGAAGGCTAAAGAAATAAAATATCTCAGAGGAACCCTTAAAACTTGTGGATATCCAGACTGGGTGTTTGTCAAAAGAAGCAGAAGGAAAGAAAATAACATGTATACCAACAGTGAAAGGGAAAAGCAAGACAGGAGAACAAACATGGTCATCCCATATGTAGCAGGAGTCTAAGAATAATTTTCAAAAAACACCATATCCTTGTCTGCTTTAAACCAAACAACACACTGAGGCAGCAATTGGTACATCCGAAAGACCCAATACCGAAACACAAGAAAAGTGACATCATATACGCAGTGCAGTGTGCTCTGATTTGTATGTGGGGGAGACCAAAAAGCAACTGCATCAACGTATTGCCCAGCACAGAAGAGCCAATTCCTCGGGTCAGGACTCAGCCGTGTACCTGCATCTTAAGGAAAAAGGACATACCGTTGAAGATTGTAATGTTAACATATTGGCAAAGGAACAACAAGAGAGGTGTTAATGAGGCCATTTATGTGAAAATAAAGAAAAGAAGCCTGAATAGAGGTGGGGGGTGTTTCCGACATCAACTGTCTGCCATGTACAATGCTTTTTGTACACATTACCTTGGGCTTCCTATTATCCACAAAGCAATCACGCCTTGCATTCAGAAGGTCCTTAACATCTGGCAATGATTTGCTAATTGGGACTTTCCAGGGTACATAATTGCCAACAGATTCTTGTACAAGTCATTCTGAATTGAGAAAGCCAGTCGAATGACTAGCGAAACGTCTTTAAGAACTAAACTAAGTCCAGTTGATCTAACTGAATACAACATATTATATTTGGTGTTTTTCAGAACAAATTCTGCCTTTCAAAAATACTATCAGGGAAATTCAAGAAAAGTTCTTATCGTTTAAAATGGTGCTAATTTTGCCCCAACCAATCAGATCTTATTTAACATTTGAAAGCAAACATCTGATTGGTTGGGGCAAAATTAGCACCATTTTTAACGATAAGAACTTTTATTGAATAACCCTGTAAATTTTGAGCAATCTATTTCTGCAGCAAGATATGAAACCAAAAATAAGGGGTGGGGGGAGACTATGACCCCCATATGATAACTTATTTTATATAAAATGGTACATGCTTTATCAGGTTTACACTTCAGTAGTAGTTCAAAGTATCCCAAAACGTACAACCTTCTATTGGCAATTACCTACAAGCCTACCAAGAGTTATAAAACACCTTGGAGACTGGGACTTGTGAAAAAGCTGGATAAGAATTCACCAGATCAGCTGGAAACTTATGAGATTGCCATTTTCAAGAATTCTCCTCTACAACCTGGAGCAGTCATCTATTCAGCCACTTTAATTTACCATCCAGAACTTTATTGAATTTTGTTGTCATGACTAATATCTTAAAGCTGCATACCTCAAAAACATGTTAAATACTTTGCTACATTATAGGGTGTTTTTTTCAATTTTTATACCATCAGGGTTATTCAATAAAAGTTCTTATTTAAAATGGTGTTAATTTTGCCCCAACCAATCAGATGTTAGCTTTTAAATGTCAAATAAGATCTGATTGGTTGGGGCAAAATTAGTACAATTTTAAACGATAAGAACTTTTATTGAATCTCCCTGCATATCTTCAGTTTAATATGGTGCTGCAGACATAAAATCCACCAATACATAATCTAAAGCTACATCACTGATTTTAATAATTTATACATATATGTGAAAAAACACCTTTGTACATACAGGAACACGGTGAAATAAAATGTTATTTTCTAGTACAAACTCTCATGAAAATAATACATTTTGACCACAAAAAAGCAAGCTTGTGGTTGAAGGATAATGCTTATGCTAGATATTGCTCTCACAAATAATTAATTGCATTATAACACTTAAGTCAACTTAAAAATATATATATATTTTTGTATTTTTAAAATGCAGGATTTTCTACCTTCATTTTTACTATAGAATGCAGATGCTTAAAGCCAACAAACCATTAAGTGTGCTTCTCCAAGCTCTTAAAAAGAGACTACATTTTTGGCCCATTTATATTTGCATGTACATATTAATTTCTTCTCTAAACAAGATTGGAACATGAAGGGTAACTGGTCCAAAATTGACTTTTGGTAAAATGACAGGATTTGATTTCCTGATTATTTACTTTCATTATTATTTTTACATAGTTTTGAAGATATTTGAATTTTTTTGTGTGATATATTTACATTTTTTTTGTGTGATATGGTAGCAGCATCACAAGATATCCTGCTCTGAAACCATGTGACAATCCTTCTTCCCTGTGTCTCCTCCTCCTCAATTAAAAGAAGACAAACATTTATACATTTTATACACTCTCTGCTGTGGGCTGTGCTGTTATTCCCCCCCTTCCTCCCCTTCAGTCAGAGTAACTCGATCTCTTTCTAGTTTCTGCTGTACCCTGCACGAAACATGTGCCAACCACAGATTAGAAGAAGAAACTAGTATTTGTAAAAGCAGATTCAAAACCTCCCACCCTCTAACTTTCTGATCAGTGATTTCTTCATATCTTGGGCTGTGCAGCACATAGGGAGATGGTTGGTGGCTCATTTTAAAGGAAGGAACCCAGTCTTTCATTTAAAATTAACTTGTTTGGAGACCACAGTTCCCCTTTAAAAGGATGCCATAGCCAATCTTCTTTATTGAAAAGTGTATTGAATGTGTTGAGGTAAAAACATAAATTGCAGGTACATAAATGTTTGAACTGTTTGGTCTGATAGGGTCCCTAGTTCATTCTTTTTAACACCTAAAAAATTGTTTGTGTGGCAGCATTCTTCTGCAAAGGGGGAAAAAATTCTTCACATTTTGTTGCATAATGCCATTTTTTTTTTTTAAATTGCCTGTTACTGTAACCATTTAAATTGGTTAATTTGGGAGGATTCTTGAGTCTTAAAAAATTAGTACATGGGAATGAAGGCATGCAACAACACATACACAACTCAAAATAAACTCATCGGTTTCAGATCTATCTCTACGAACCACTCTGTATTGGTCAATAAATGGATTGTTAGTCTAACGGTCACTAAAAAGAGCGGTGCTGCTCTCGTTTTGAGCAAATTGAATACAATGTTATCAGCCTACATTTACTGACCGGTCCAATCAATCCTTCATTAATATTTCAGCCAGACTGACAGAAACTTCATGGCAGCTGTTAATGTACTGGGGCTAAGTGTTACTTTCATTTATTTACTTCTAGATGAAACAAAGTAATTATTTTCTGTATATGCTTGTGAAGGTTCTCATTCATCCAGGTCATGGTATATCTGTTGAAGACGTTTCGCTAGTCATCCGACTGTCTTTCTCAATTCAGAATAATGGCAAAGGAACGTGACTGGTTCAAGAGAGGTGTCAAGGAGGCCATTTATGTGAAAATAAAGAAACCAAGCCTAAATAGGGGGTTTGACACCAACTGTCTGCCATGTACAATGCTGTTTTGACACCTTAGGGCGTTCCTATAACACCTCTAAGCCACTATGCAATCACGCCCTTAACACCTGGCTGTGATATGCTAATTGGGATTTTCCAGGGTACATAATTGCCACAGATTCTTGTACAAGTTATTCTGAATTGAGAAAGCCAGTCGGATGACTGGCAAAACATCTTCAAGAACTAAACTTCAAGTCCAGTTTATCTAATTGAATACAACAGATATTTTCTGTATACTTTCCCTTTAACTGTTATAAAAGGGGTTATGTAATAATTGAAATACTATTTGTTCATGAGCTATATACCAACTTCTTTTCTATTGGGAGGATATATTTATCAATAGTTCTTCATGTCTGGGTTTCTAAGAAAATACACTTATGCTTTTTACTTTGTTCTTTGGAAAAATGGAAAAACTATATACAATAAATATGAAAAATATTAAAACATTAACGTCATTTTTGTGAAATAAAAAAAAATAAAAAATAATAGTAATATTGATAACATTTCAAATACTCAAAATAGCCACATTATTTTACCTGGGTTGGTAATAAGAATTACCAAAGGAAAAGGAGTAATTTGATTTGCCATGGCTATATATATAAGAATTACCAAAGGAAAAAGAGCAAATTTGCCATGGCTATATATATATAAGAATTACCAAATATACACATATATATATATATATATATATATATATATATATATCATAAATTTAAAAAAATATTATATCAGCTTCCTTTAAGTTAAATGCCCATCACTGATTAATATTTTAAAGGCAGAGGTGAAAAGTAGATATAAATAATATACTGATGTTAAATAACAGTAAACTTTTATAATGTATAAAATCTAAACAGCTTTTGTTAGGACAGGTTTAACTAGCCTAATCAATAGAAACAACTAAACACATAATCCCGGCAATATAAATAACTCTCTTAACTAAGCATGATTTGCAGTAAGGCTCCTTTGCACATAAGAATATTTGCACATTAAAATGCATTTTAAGACATTACCAGAAATAAATCAAAAAATAATTTAGTTCTAAAGGCACATTGAGGGAAAATATTCAAGGCTATCACCAGGATAAAATAATATTTTACAATTGTAAAAGTCCAGTTTAATAGATCATCAACACTTTAAAAGCTTTGTTTTGCAATGAGCTCCTGTTCCTGTAGATAAGTGATAATCAGATCTCTTTAATATGAGGTGACCTTCGAAGACGTACAGTATCTTTACATGGTTGTTGACTCTTCTGGTTACACTCAGGTACTTAAACGTTTCTCTGGTCTTGGAACACATCTGAAAATTGCAGCTCTCCACAGTACAGGTGCTAGCAGAAGACTTAAGGTTGTTACACTTAGGATAAGCAAATAGACCTAAAATAAACACAGAACATTTAAAATATTTAAAAAAAAAAAAATAATAGATACACAGGGAGATTCAATGTTAAAAATTGTGCTAATTTTGCCCCCACCAATCAGATGTTAGCTTTCAAATGTTAAATAATATCTGATTGGTTGGGGCAAAATTAGCACCATTTTTAACGATAAGTACTTTTATTGAATCTCCCTGATTGTGTCTATAAAATCTTTATGCAGGGATATTTTAAACTGTTATTCAGTCATCCACTTCCAGGGAAACCAAATAGAATAAACCTGCAGATCTGAGAATAGACCCTGGCAATCCTGCCACATTGTGCAGTTTAATCTATACAGCACCATTGGTGAACCCGAGACCCTATACAGGATTCAGATTATGCTAGGTTCATACTTATTAGTATTTACCACATCAAGTTCCAGATTTACAGTTGCTATGGGGCTAGGACAGTACAGGATACTGATTTGCTTAAAATTAAAATGTATTGCCTTATAGGAAGCATGACAATATATATATTGCTCATTTAGACACTTGGGGATTTTCCCCATCCCCACACAGGTTGCAGGTTCAAAATGAAATATAGATTACCATGTTTAAGTACTGCCGCTATATACTTCATTATGTGCCCCTGCGGGCTATACTATGTGGGAAAGACCACAACGTTACTCAGAGATAGGATGGCGAATCATCGCTCTTCTATCCGTTCAGCCCTGATGGCAGGAGGCATAGGTAAGAATATTGATCCTACTAAGGATAGCAAGTTCGGGGAGCAGTCGGTGGCCCGCCACTTCAGGGAAAGGGGTCACTCCCTAGCCATGTTGAGGTGGATGGCGATCGACCAAATAGTCGGTGTTACGAACACTACTGAAAGAGGCAGATTGTTATTACAATGGGAAGCCTTTTGGATCAAAAAATTGGGTACCTTTTCCCCCCAAGGGTCTAAATCCTATAAGGATTTGCCTATAAGGCCCAGTAGCTCATAATCTGAATGGCCATCTTAGGTAAAGTCAGCCCAAGGGTTACTGTATACATATGGAAACAGAATCTCTTTATAATGGGGGTCCTGTAGCAAATACCGTATATACTCGAGTATAAGCCGACTCGAGTATAAGCCGAGGCACCCATTTTTGCCTCAAAAATTAGAAAAGATGATTGACCCGAGTATAAGCCGAGGGTATACAGTAACCCTAATACCTTTCCACTGTAGATGTTTGGAAATTACAACTCCCAGCATGCTTGGTTGCTGGGAGTTGTAGTTTCCAACCACCTATAGTAGAAAGGTATTGGGGGTTACTGTATGGCATCCTGCCCCCACCCTAATACCTTTCCACTGTAGATGTTTGGAAACTACAACTCCCAGCATGCTTGGTTGCTGGGAGTTGTAGTTTCCAACCACCTATAGTAAAAAGGTAATGTGGGGGTGCTGCAGGCATATGTCCCCCCAGCCCTCCCCCCAGTACCCCAGCCCTCCCCCAGCTCACTTACCCGTACCTGGTCTTCAGTCTTCCTCTCTCTGCAATCCAGAAGCAGCCGTGAGTCCGGCCGGCAGTTCCCATTACTGCTTTGCGGCTGCGCGATGACGTCATCCGCAGTGTGCGTGATGACGTCATCGCGCAACCGCGAAGAACTACGGGAACTGCGGCCGGACTCGCGGCTGCCTCTGGATTGAAGGTAAGTTCCTTGTGACTCGAGTATAAGCCGAGTCAAGGTTTTTAGGTAATTTTTAAACCTAAAAACCAGGGCTTATACTCGAGTATATACGGTAAGTAAGATGTTTATAGGTATCATTGTGTTATCCTGATAATTCTGTGCTTTTTTGTTTTGGTTATTTGGTTTCCCTTTAGGAATTATTGTTGGTTAAGTCATTAATTGTGTGTACCTCCATCCATAAAACATGTTATAATAGGTTTACATTGTTGCGCTTAAAATCAATATGTATAATTGCAACAGTGCAGTGATTACATAGGATCGTTTACACAATGACAGATGATCAGTTCTATTTTATCTTGTATAATATTCTTTATGTCTATATACTGTTTTAGGATTTCTATTATGAGTCACTAATATGTTCTTAAGCTTTTTAAGCCTTTTATATATATGTTTCATGTTTTATGTATGTATGTACACTATGAAGTGATATTTCATATGAATACAAGTTATTTTAGTCATGTTTGCATAGTAGGTCAATAAATGGTTAACACTAGGGGTGGAGCACTGGGGAAGGGTTGGGACTTACCTGTATATTTAAATTTCACTTGCCTATTGTGATGTCACATCCTGAGGACGGATGCTCTAATCAGCCGAAACGCATAGATGTGTGAATAAAAGTTGTTAAAAGAAAAAGACCCACGAGTGCTCTGTATTCCAAGACTCTAGTAACCTTATTATTAAAATCTACTATATAAAGTAGAAATCTTGTACGTATGTATGTATATAAGTATGTGCTCACCTCACAGCCACACCCCTGAATGCATCCACATAATGGTGACGCCCTCTTAAAGGGCCGACACCTATGAAGTCCAAGTTCTACAACTAAAAGCCTGCACGTCACCTGCAGAGAGTGATTCCCCAATTCAATAACTCAGATGAAGGGCCTGGGCTCCGTGTGCTGTCCGACTTCAACAACACAGACAAAGTGTCCTCTTCAGTGACACAGCAACAGCGTAATGTATGGCTACAGTTACTCTGAGAGCTGCAGGCACAGAAAAACAGCTTCTATTAACAGAGGGAACCAGACATTTCCCTTAAGGTCTGTAAGATATTACAATTTGCTCCTGGAAGGTTTCAAATATAAACCCTGAAAAGACTATGTTGCTATTGGTGATATGAACCACATTTGATGTTATTGCTAAGAAATTTAAAGCAAGGCCTCCTGGAATGTGCTGTAGCAATGGAAAACGGCCCAAGACATCATGACCATGGCCCAAAGGCAGGGCAATTTCACCAAAGGACACCTTGTCCGAAACATGTCGTGTCAATAAAAGCATCAAAGATATCCTTTGGAGTCTTCTTCAGTCTGGAAGCACCTGTATACCAATTTTTGATTTACCAATTTCACCAAACCTCATGGTTATGCCCTCAATGAAAACTGTCATGCCCCAAAATTGCTACCATGCCCCCTAATGTTGTGACCATGCCCACAGATATTTTGGTCACCCCCCAAAAAATAAACAACGGCCCACCCCCATACATCACGGCCACGTTCCCAAACATCACAGGCACCCCCCAAACACCAAACGCACACCCCCAAAGGCACTGCCACGTCCATGTGTTTAAACAGCGTGAACATGCCCCCAAAAATTGCAACCATAACCATTTCACATCCACGCCTCCTGGACACCACAACATCACAGGCACACCCCCAGTCTGTCCACACCCTGGAAGGCCATGCCCCTGCTCACCGCAATTTTGCAGACACGCCCCCATCATCCACCTACTCAAACCCGGGACATTTTCAGGGTATGGACTACATGGGAATTAACTGCATTAGCTGGACTTAAGCACCAAACACACACTGTCTGCATGTCATACACTTCACAGACAGTTACAACTAAAAGAACAAAGACATCATGGCACTTTCAATTCAGAATAAAAAGTAACTTTATTGATTGGGAACTAATAGTCAATATAAAGTGGTCCCTGAGCAAGGATAAAGTGTTAAAGTGCAAACAAAGTGACATACTGCTAACTAATTTGCAAAAAATAACAAGCTTAATAAAAACACACAAAGCTCAAAGATGGCACAACAGAATGAAGCTCGGCTTAAACAACACGGACAACACTTTACGTGCTTCAGAGACACAAAAACAGCGTGACGCCCCTCAGTCACTCAAGTGCTATTCAGTTGCAATGAACATGTTTTCCCCCATGGCCAACTACATGTAGCATGTTCATGAGTAGGTTCACCACAACACTTATATATTTACTCTCTGTGGAAGTGGGAAAACTTATAACGTATATAAAAAGTTTTGCTATAAACATATGTGCTATACATCCCTCAAGCAATGTCACCTCCTCAACTCATAACGAAAATTACCAACTGTGCACTTCTTTTACCCCATCTCTTCCATCTAAGCCAAATGCCAAACACACACATGCACGTAATAAAATACTATACCCCCATGTATACATGGGCAGCGCCAGGTAAAACTGCTAGTATTTAATAAAAACAAAATACTACACAGTTAAAGGAGTTAGTTTAGTGACTGGAGTTGATTTTCAGTGTCATAGGGAAGGCAGGTGCTGCTTTTCCTACCTTCTCCTCTGCTAACCTGGATGTCCTCTCCTGAAAGTATATAAGCTCTGTCTGCATGCGCAAAGAAAAAACTTTGAAAGCTGCAATTATACCAGGTAAGCTTGAATTAAAAGTAATTGGGGTCAGAAAAGCAGCTTCTCCCATAATTACAAAATAAAACCATCAACATTCTGTGCACAGTTCTAAAGACATTGGGGCAGATGCAATTAGTGCAAATGTTTGCCAGTGCCATGACATTGCAACCAGTTTATAATATTTTTGGCTTACTGCCGCTAGAGAACATCTGACTTTTTGTTGCAGATTTATAGCATGGGCAGCACAGAAACAAGCCTTGTAAACAAGAACTACACCAATGCCTTCAATACAATAGACGTATTAAATATATTTAAATCTTAATTAAAATTAAAAGTAAATCTACATTTGTCATGGTGTAACAAACTAGTAACTGCTACTAACCTCTCGAGATATAATCCCTGATCGGCGTGCTCTGCTTCCTAGTACAAATGAGAATTCGCTGACTTGAGCAAGTCCAGCAGATACAATCCATTTAATGTTGCTTTTTGGCAGAATCACAGACAATACAACTACTGCCAAAACAAACTGTTAGGATAGGTGGAAGAGAGAAAGAAATATATTAGGTTTTATATGCAAACACCAAATCAATAGATGACCATGTTGCCATGAATCTTTGGTCAATAAGAAAAACATACTGATTTTCACTACTCACAAGACATAATCTTTATTCTGTCTATATCAAAAAGATTCAAATGGGACCAGAAAACATATTCTTACTACAAGTATTGTCTGTTCATACATCTGTGAAATTCACATGTAACAAGCAGCACTAGTTTTTAAAAACTTAAAACTTTTCTTTTTATTATAGTAGTTGTGCTATGCAAGAACCATCCCATACATTGTGTTTATAAAGGATAGTCCACAGTAATTTCACCTCCTGATAAAAGCTGGCAGAAAGTTGCAGTTCTTTCACTGAAAATCCCCACTATAAAGGGGAACAAATTATACACATATACATTAGATAATTAAGGGGCAGACAGTAACAAGTCAGAGAGTTGCAAACCTCTGCACAAGTTGTATTTACTGCAGCTCCCAGATGCATTCTAAGGAAATAATTGGCAGTGGGAGTACTCTTTGGTAACTTATATGAATCGACAGGGAGTTCCTTTAATTTTGCAGAAATTATTATGCATACATTGAGGACAAAAGACTACGTTACTAGACATTTAACAGAACTAAATATAATATTTTCTTAATGTACCACATTATTTAACCTTGATAAATGTAAAGACTATTATTAAATAGGGTTTAACATTTTGGTGGGACGATATTTATATTCATACATATTTTATAGTATGTTGACTATACCAATACCTGCCAATTAAAATCAATAGACTAATAATAACATTTGCAGTACAGAATCAGTCATGTTTCTAAAAATCCAGAATAAAATAAAAACTACTAAAATGTTGGTAAGGAGAGACAAGAATTGATGCAGGGTTGTATTCAAGTATTGATAGTATAGAGTTCTTATGCACACAAACCGAGGTGGTGCTGACTTCAAAGATTCTTCCCACTTCCAAGGAAGGTAGTATTAGAAAACACTGGATTGTGAAGTCGCACTCCTTAGGTGAATTCAAAGTGTTTTATTGGAAACCATAAGTGTGGTTCCAATAAAACACTTTGATTCACCTAAGGAGTGCGACTTCACAATCCAGTGTTTTCTGATATGTAAATATTGCCATACTGAATTAGGGCAAGGTCCCACTGCAATTCAGAACACGTTTTGGTCTCCAATCACAATTCAGATTCACATTGCCAACGCAATGCTATCAGAGTTTCCCCACTATGTTGATCTGTTATTGGAACTCATGCGTGCACGACTTTTGTGCGTATTTCATGCTTTCCAATAATACATGTGTACAGTATCACAGCACATAGCATATCACACAACAACATGCAAAAATCCTGCATGTGCTGCTGTCTGATGGTGGGACCTAGCCCTAAGAATTTAATATGGGAGACAGGAACACTTGCTCCTGTCTCCCTTAGAATTACAGATTTGTTTTTTCTAACAAAACAAAAATGCATAAAATGGGTTTCATTAACCATTTAAAAGGTATGGTCTGGCTCTATTTAAGAAATTATTGATTGGTTACCTTATTTAATTTAATTTTTTTAATTGGTTACCTTTAATTTAATTTTAATCTGCTGCATTATAAGCCCCATCTCCAATTTTTTAAAATCACTTTTAAAGCAAGCTATAAGCCTGAAAAGAAAACGTTTTCTCTACCTAAGATGTCCATAGGTAGACAGACAGGACAGAGAATGGTTGCAGGTCTGTACTTAGCTTTAGAAAAGATTGTGCCTGTCACAGACTCAGATAGGCAGGCATGTAAATTTACAAGAGAAGCTTCCAGAGAAGCTAGAGACTTCATTCTAGGATTTCTTGTTTGAAAGTTATCAAAGATCTCCTTTAAATAGGTATGGAGACCACAGTTACCCTTTAGAGGGACCCAAATTACATTTTTATGTAGCTTTCACTGGGATGTGGGATTGCTTCCTTCCTGGTGCTCTACTCACAGCTTCAGAAAAGCTGAACGGAGCTCTGTCCAGATCTCGCTCCTATCTTTATTATAGGCGAACATAGAAGATAGAAGGTAGGTCGAGACATCACACCATCTGCAGGTAAGTTTAACCCAGATCCATCTGAAAGCTAAATAAAAAGTTCAATTTAGTGTCCTTTAAGGTATTAGCTGATATAACGGAGTTGCTACATCTAATTTATAGAGGGATCAGTCAGGGCTATGTATTTGGTTACAACCGCATGTGTACTGACACATTTCAATAGGATCTGCCAGCACACATGCAATCATAATCGCATGTGTATAGGCATCTTAAAAAGGTATGTGGTACATCTGTTGTATTCAATTAGATCAACTGGACTTGAATGTAGTTCTTGAAGACGTTTTCGCTAGTCATCCGACTGGCTTTCTCAATTCAGAATGACTTGTACAAGAATCTGTGGCAATTATGTACCCTGGAAAATCCCAATTAAGCATATCACAGCCAGGTGTTAAGGGTGTGATAGGATAGTGGCTAAGAGGTGTTATAGGAACGCCCAGAGTAAGGTGTTAAAACAGCATTGTACATGGCAGACAGTTGGTGTCGAACCCCCCCACCTCTATTTAGGCTTGGTTTCTTTATTTTCACATAAATGGCCTCCTTAACACCTCTCTTGAACCAGTCACGTTCCTTCGCCAGTATGTTAACATTACAATCTTCAAAGGTATGTCCTTTATCCTTAAGATGCAGATACACGGCTGAGTCCTGACCCGAGGAATTGGCTCTTCTGTGCTGGGCCATACGTTGATGCAGTTGCTGTTTGGTCTCCCCCACATACAAATCAGAGCATTCTTCACTGCACTGCACCGCATATATGATGTCGCTTTTCTTGTGTTTTGGTATTGGGTCTTTTGGATGTACCAATTGCTGCCTCAGTGTGTTGTTCGGTTTAAAGCAGACAGGGATACGATGTTTTTTGAAAATTCTTCTTAATTTCTCAGAGACCCCTGCTACATATGGGATGACCATGTTCTTCCTCCTGTCTTGCTTTTCCCCTTCACTGTTGGTATTTGTGTTCTTTTCTTTCCTTCTACTTCTTTTGACAAAGGCCCAGTCTGGATATCCACAAGTTTTAAGGGCTCCTCTGAGATGTTTCATTTCTTTAGCCTTCGCCTCTGTGCTAGTGGGGATGTTCTCGGCTCTGTGTTGCAGGGTTCTGATGACACCCAGCTTGTGATCTAAAGGGTGGTGGGAGTCAAACATCAAATACTGATCTGTGTGTGTTGGTTTTCTGTAAACCTCTACTTCCAGTTTTCCATTTTCCTTAACTTCTACCAAGCAGTCCAAGAAAGCCAGTTTGTTGTTTTGTACCTCTTCCCTTGTGAATTTAATGTTTTGGTCCACCGCATTAATGTGTTCTGTGAAAGCTTGTACTTCCTTCTGGTGGATTTTAACCCAGGTGTCATCAACATATCTGAACCAGTGGCTGGGTGCTATGCCCTTAAAGGTATTAAGCGCCTGTGTTTCTACCTCCTCCATGTAAAGGTTGGCCACAATAGGTGAAACTGGAGATCCCATAGCACATCCATGTTTTTGCTTATAGAACTTATCCCTGTATTTGAAATAGGTGGTATTCAGGCACAAGTCCAACAAGGAACACACCTGTTCTGGGTTGAGATCAGTTCTGCTGGTAAGAGTGCTGTCTTTGCCCAGCCGTTTTCTCACCATGTCAACAGCCTCCTTGGTGGGTATACAAGTGAAGAGAGAAGTCACATCATAGGACACCATAGTTTCTTCTACACCGAGTACTATATCTTCAATCTTGTTGGTGAAATCCTGAGAGTTCTGGATGTGATGCTTAGAACTTCCCACCAAAGGTCCTAAGATGTTAGCTAGATATTTTGCCACCTTGTATGTTACCGAGTTGATGCTGCTGACTATAGGTCTTAGTGGGGCCCCTTCCTTATGTATCTTTGGGAGTCCATATATGCATGGATGTGCCTCACCAGGGTAGAGGCGATGATACATTGCTCGGTCAATGGCTTTATCCTTTTGAAGCTGTTGTAGTAAGTCTATGACTCTTTTCTTGTAACGGCTGGTGGGATCCCTTGTTAAAGCCTCATATGTGTTGTTATCGGCCAGGAGCATGGTCACCTTATGACTAGCGACTAGCGAAACGTCTTCAAGAACTACATTTCAAGTCCAGTTGATCTAATTGAATACAACAGATATACCATGACCTGGATGAATGAGAACCTTCACAAGCGTATGTGGTACAATTTATTCTTACATTTATTAAAAGGTAAAGGAGCATTGAATACCTTTAATTATGTATGAAATACAAAGCTCTACCCTGCAACATGGCTTGACTACCTGAATACCATCTCTGCAGTCACATATCTTCCATTGCACAGTTTTTATGCTGGCAGGGTCAGGATACTAAACAATAAATAAATCTATTATTAATCTGATCATTGGCTAAACAGGTTCAGTAATCCAGAAAGAAAGAAAGGTAATCACACAAATATCACTGACAAAAATCAATATCCAAAGCAATGAGTACCTTTGACAATGAGTAAAATCTGAATCTGATGAGGTTATATTGTACGCACATTTAAAAATATTAACTAGACTAACCTTCATGATCACCACAGACAGGGTCAGGAACAAAAGGATTGTCAGCTCATAAACTACAAAGGTCGGGAACACATGAAGCCCTGAAAAGTTTAACATGGAAACAATTGACCAAGTTACGGTAATGTAGAACTGTAAGAAAAGTTTTTTGTTTCGTTTTTTATTTTCAATAAAAAAAGGACTATTCCCTTAAATACGGTATGTAAAAAGTCTAGTGAGATAATTGTGGATCTTTTACATCACTGTTGGTTAAATGGCTAATATATATTTATGAAATACATATTTTAGGTAAGGTTTTATATAGTAAGGCTCTTTAGTATTAGTAACAGAACCAATTACAAAGGTAGACAATTTCAATTTCTCTAGACCTCCACAGAGTACATACATTTAGGGTACCCACAAAAAAAAAGACAAATATGCAAGAGGACAGAAAATAATGCGCGCTATAGCTGTGCAGAAGAATGAAGCGGTCGGAGATTCCAGCTGGGCTGCGGTGGATCGCGTAAAAGGTAAGGTCTTTTGTATCTTCGTTCCCGGACCCTACAATAATGATTGAAGATTGGGAGGTAAGGCATAGCTCCTTAACCTTCCAGGCTTCCATCAATATATTAAAGGAATAGTTCACTTTGAGAGTGAACTATTCCTTTAAGCTGTTCTGCAAAGGATAAATAGACACAGTCTACTCAGTGCCATGCTCAATATATCATATATCCTACTCACAAATGAAACCTATATATGCTCGGAAAAATAGACAGAAACTATGCAAAATTTCTAAAAATGCAAATGTAAATCCCATGCTGAAACAAATAAATCATTAATCAAATTATTAATAAAACAATCAATCAATATTTCATAATATAATAATGCATTTGTGAAAATTAGTAATAAAAAAGCTATTTATAAAACAATCGACCACTTATATATCTAAGTCACATTTGTCAAACTCAAGGCCCGCGGGCTGAATCTGGCTGTTGTTTGTGGCCCCTGGTGACTGTACAGCATCCAAGATCTATCACGCTGCTATCTATTTGTGCCATTCCAAGTAGTGGCATAACTATAGATCTGCCTTCTAGATACCGCTATCAGCATTTTAAACAGCTTATCGGGCTCAGCTTTACTAAGATAGGTGCGATCAGCTTTTTAAAAACTGCTGATCGCGATATATAGCAGGCAGATCTGTAGATACGACACTGCTTGAGACCGCACAAATGAATAGTAAGGCTTGGATGCAGTCACCACTGTAACAACTGATCACTTATCTTGCCTGGGACTGGGGAGTGGAGGGAGGTGTGACAAAGACTTCCATTGGAGTTGGCCATTCCAGAGTAAGGTGGGTATTCCAAGTTAGCATATGATTGGTTCCAATCCAAAACAGTGTGCTTCACACCCATTCCCTACCAAGAACTAGCACCAGGCACAAGCGTGACAGAGTCCCAATCCTACACCCATTAAGTATCTTAAAAAAGAAAAAAAAAAATTCAGCCCACCACTTTGTCTGTCTTTTTGATTTTGGCCCCTTATGTGATAGAGTTTGACACCCCTGATCTAATAAGTAATAAGTAATATACCTATTCCCTAGCTCAGCCAGCACACTATTATCCTTAATAATATAGCGCTCCACCTCTGGCTCTAAATTACTGAATATAGTACCCTGCCGACAGGACTAGGGAATAGGTATATTACTTAAATGTTATATAAGTGTTTCATCAATTGTTTTAAAAAAAGTTAATCTGACTATTGTTTTTTACTTGGTATTATTATATTATGGAATATAAATAGATTGTTTGATTTACTATTTGGTTCAGCGTGGGATTTATACATATATTTTTAGAATAATAGACACTATATATATATATAGTTATTGTTCCTAAATGCACAAAAAGTTTAAGATGGGAATGGTTGTTAAGTATAAGAATAATAATAGGAAAAAGATGGAATTTTTAAACATTATCAGGGAGATTCAATAAAAGTTCTTCTCGTTTAAAATGGTGCTAATTTTGCACCAACCAATCAGATCTTATTTAACATTTGTAAGCTTACATCTGATTAGTTGGTGCAAAATTAGCACCATATTAAACGATAAGAACTTTTATTGAATAACCCTGTATAACTCTAAATTTAAAAAATATGCTAAATAACTAAAAATGTTCCAACCAATAGTGGTAACAAATTATTTAACATAAACAGACATTTTATGCCAGACATAAGGGTTTATGCATTTAAAAAAAAAAAAAAAAAAAAAAGAATATACCAGGCTTTTTAACTACCATTTAAATCTAACCTCGGGTATAAAACAGCAAATTCTGGTGTGTCATTATTTAACAGAAATGTGTAGCAGGCAAAATGCAAAGGCTGTATGTGAAAAATGAAACCTCTTCTATAGGAATAAGAGTAGCAGCCAGGTACTGCTAATACAATGTACTTAGGGCTAGGCCACACTAGCACGTTTTTCGCGCGTTTGCGCACGCGTTTCGCGCTCGCGATTTTCGCTAAAATGGAAATCGCGGGAACGCAAAAATTCCCGCGATTTCCGATGCACATGCGATTCCGCGTCCGTTCGCGTTATGGTAACGCATGCGTTCACCATTTTTGGTGCGTTAACGCATGCGTGTCCATAACATGAAAAGACGAAAACGCATGCGCAAAACACGAACGCGAGCGCGAAACGCGCAAGAATCGCGCACACAATCACGTGCGATAACGCTCGCGATTTTGTGCGCGATTCCTGTGCGTTGCAGTGTGGCCTCACCCTTAATGATTAGCAAGTGTGACCACTTCTACAAAAGCAGTTTGCTGGCGTGGAACCCTGAAATTAGAATTAAAATACATTTCTAGCATAGGTTGTCTTTCTTTAAGTTCCGTTTTATCAAAATTTGCATTTGAAGTTCAGGGCAATACCCTTCTAAACTCTCTCTCAAAGTATAATGAACCTCATTGCCAGAATATTTTTATTAATTCAAGCTGAGGTTGTTTTTTGTTATAACTTTTTTTATAATTGTGCTTTAAAAAGGCGAGGAGGAAAGACATCAGTAATGAATGATCTAAGAGAATCTGCTGTTGCTGCCCATCAATGTGGAAACTTTTATAATGCCATTTTCAATCAAAGGAAAAGGTATTAGTGCAAATACATGTACTTTTAAGGAAAAAAACAGTATTTTCTCATTCTAATGACCTTAAAGGGTATGTATACTGAAAAAATTACTTTGCCTCATCTTAAACTATAACTAAATACATGTATTTCTATACATGTATACAAGTAGCAATTACTCTGAGGTGTGTGTGTTGCTGCATGCCTTCAATACAGTACTTGTTTTGTTCAGGTTCAGTATCCCCCCTCCCTCCAGTTACACCCTTCCAGTTACAGCAGACGTTTATAATAAGGTACTTGATTGACAGCTGAAGCATCTTAACTTCAGATTAGATATCTTTAGAAATAGGGGACAGATCGACAACAAAATGGTACAGTGATATTGATAATAGTTTTCAGTAATGGACAATTTCTAAAGACAAATTTTTCCAATGTACATACCCTTTAATCTGCCCATTCAGCATTATGTCTGTGTATAAATAAATGCTTCCAAAATACTGACTTCCTGTTTGCAGGACCCCTAATAGAGTCCGTTATGGTCTTGCCCATGACCCAGTGCATGGGTTGACTCAGTGCCTCAGTAGAGATCTGAGCATGTTTGACCCATCCAACAGCCAATCATTAGAAATTACTGTTAGGTTAGGTACACACATTTTTTGTCCCGACAAGCGTTCGCTCGCCCTGGATAAATTACTGCAGGTTGTGGCAATAGTGGCTCCCATAGGGAACCGCACAATCGGCCGTGATTTACGAACGTACCCGACCGGCTGTTCATCCAATTCGGACGAGCTCAGCTGCCCCAGACCATCAGATATTTCCAGTCAACCGTCTAAACCACCTTAGGGACATTCTAAGTTAGGCGTATTCTGGGCTGATGGACTGTTACAGAACCTGAAATTTCAGCTCACTAATGTCAACAGCAGGCAATATAGTAAGGGTTATAAATTCAATTGATTTCTCAAAATAGAAGAAAATATGTAGAATAACTAGGTATTTATAATATAAGAATTTCAAAAATAATGATATGTTTCACTGAACTTTAAGTCAATCATTCTACAGTAAAAAGTATTAAGTTAAAGGACAATTATAGTCCTAAAATCTTCCCCCACCTGAATCACCCCTGGGTACACTTTCTAAGTCAAGTAATACTTACCCAAAGTTTCCTTAATTCCCCAGTGTCAGTAAGAGGACCCATGGTAAGACGCACTATGCAATAAGCATGTCTTCCCATTGGTCGGATCACAGACAGTCTGGAAGGCAGAGCTAAACCAGAGGAATGAAGAAAACTTAGGGTAAGTATTACTTGACTTCGAAAGTGTACCCAGAGGTGAGGACCTAACGATTCAGGTCCTTACACTCGGTGCATAAAGTTGTTAGAAGAGAAGATCTAGGAAGGTGAGTATAACTGTTCTTTAACAAACTTCCCAGCAAAGTAACCCCATGGTCAGAATGTGCAATACTTAAAGGGCATGTCCACCCCCAAAACTATAATCCCCCCAACTACTGGCCCCATCATGTAGTGTAGTGTAATCCTTACCTCACATCCCAGCTCCATATGGTTCTCCTGTAGACCCCCCCCCCAAAGTCCCAAAAACTGCCCACCAGGAGGATAGCAGAGTCCATATAGGACTCTGCCTCCTACCTGGCCTCCGGGAGAATTTTGGCATGCGTACTGCAGCCCTTCTCCCCCTCCCTCTCCAGATTCCCTCCCCCTAGCATTAATCCCCCTTTGATATACCGTATATACTCGAGTATAAGTCGAGGTACCTATTTTTACCTGAAAAACTTGTAAAAACTGATTGACTCGAGTATAAGTCGAGGGTAGAAATTATCACCACTACTGCCTTTTGATTCTGTGTTGTTTTTAGGCTTTAGTTGCCCTTTAAATGGACAGCTGAATTCCCATACATGAATCCCATACAGTAATAGCCAAATCCAGTACCAGTAACCTCCAATTCTTTGGTACTCCACATGTTTGGAAAATACAACTCCCAGCATGCTTTGTTGTTGCGAGTTTCAGTTTCTAAACATGTGGAGTGGCAAGGTTCAGTAAACTTTCAATTAAGCTTACCATCATCTACAATTCTCCTGAACCCCATATAGTAAAGGGCCCTCTGACCCCTATATAGTAAAGGAATCTCTGACCCCCATATAGTAAAGGGAACTCTGACCCCCATATAGTAAAGGACTCTCTGACCCCAATAGTTAAAAATGTCACCTGAGAGTTGTACTTTCAAGCTGTCCTTTGCACTGTACTAGCAGCTGTTTTTTGCCCCAAACTGAGGAGACCCTTCAGATTTGCAGATTCCAGTGACAGTGCTGAGTGAGTCCAGCAGCCAGAATACAGGAAGCAGGAAGTGTAAAGGCAGATCAGCTCCTGTAACTTTCTATGCATGTTAAAACACCAGCGCCACCTACTGGTTACTATCTGTAATTGCAGAATTTGCATCTAAATTGGGACTTGACTCGAGTATAAGTCGAGGTTAGGTTTTCAGGCTAATTTTAAAGACTGAAAAATTCGACTTATACTCGAGTATATACGGTAGCCTTCCCCCTGATCCCCCAGCCGCATCATTTTTACTTTTAGAAAGTGCCCCAAACTTTTACTTACCTCCCCTCTTTCCTCCGCTGCACTGAATGACCGGAAGCCGCGTCCGTGATTGGCTGCCGCTCAGCCAATCACAGACGCGACTGCCAGTCCCGCCCCTCTGCTTGCATTCTTGCAAGCAGAGGGTCAGCAGCGCGGCGAAGGAAAGAGGGGATGTAAGTAAAAGTTTGGGGCACTTTCTAAAAATAAAAATGATGCAGTTGGGGCTGGGGGACCAGGGGGAAGGCTATATCCAAAAATAGATTTAAGGGTGGACATACCCTTTAAATATAAGGTCATCTAGCCACCATCTATTGATGGCTAAAAGTGGTTCATGCAAAAATGTTAAGTATTGCAGCAATCTAGTGTAACCACAGGTGTGAGGACCTAGCATTTAACCCCCCAACACTAAGTGCATCAAAAGAAAGTAGAGAGGTTTATGTACAGTTCTGAAATTGTACATAAAAGAATTCCTGCAAATTAAGTTTAACTGAAACAAGAAAGAACAGTGGGACAATATTCCTTTACAATGTGAGAGACTGATAATCATGTAGAAAACAATTCCTACAAGGTATCACAGCTAAAGTTTATTTACTAAAGTTATTAATTTAGTTTAATATCACACATTGCTTCTGCATTTTGACATTTTGTTGAATAAATTATGATACATTGGTATTTGTTTCGTGTTTTACGCAATGATATCAAAAAAGTGTAAATTAAGAGAGCTTTACTTTATATTTCTCATAACTAAATATGGTTTATAAAATGCACTTATAAAGGGATAAAGTTGATCATTTAAACTTTAATAATTATAATTTTTAGACCTGCTGCAGGCATTCCTGCTTAGAGAATAACAAAGATCTTTACTCCCTGATGACCCTCAATAATTAACTGTAAAAAAAAAATAAATATCAGAGCATTTACCTAAATTTTAAATTTTCTGCTCTAATCTCATCACGACCACTATACTATTTGTTTCTGGTACAACATATTGCTCAGTAATGGGGCATGCACATAATTAGGACTTTAGGGTCCTTATCGTAAGAAAATACTGATTTCCAGTATGGACTGGACATTTATGCATACTGTAGGCTCGAAACTATATGGTCCATCCATGCATTTGATTGAATTGTTGTATTTTCATGGCTATTATATTGAGTTTTACTCAAACACATTTAGAATGTCCCCCATGTGTCAGCTTTTGAGGGGGCTTTATAAGTCAATAAAAAAAAACATCTGGCCTAATATTGAAGTCTAATTGGTGCTAGTTCAGAAGTCTTTGGACAATTCTTTAGAGGTTATATTTCAGATTAATTTATAACAGTAAATTCTCCTTTAGAAAAAATAGATTGAAATTAACAACCAGCTAGTCTTGCAAATTACAATATATGACAATAAATCTTTGCGGAAGGCAGGAGGCAGGAGTAAAAAATTGACAAATCAATCTGCCCCAGTATAGGGTTGGGGAGGCAAATTCTAGTATACAGTCAAATTTTACTTTAAGGTCATTTGTCTGCACTCCAGTCGGTAGGGAACAGTCCCTACACACTGACAATAATGGGTAAAACCCGATGTTCCCTGACGGGATGTACCTATTATAGTTTGTGTGTATGGCCACCTTAATATCACAAATAATCATTTGTGGGGAGGCAAATTCTAGTATACAATCAGGGAGATTCAATAAAATTTCTTATCGTTTAAAATGGTGCTAATTTTGCCCCAACCAATCAGATGTTAGCTTTCAAATGTTACATAATATCTGATTGGTTGGGGCAAAATTAGCACCATTTTAAACAATAAGAACTTTTATTGAATCTCCCAGTATATATATAGAAAGCCTTAAGCGGAATAGCCTAATCCAGTGTATAAATCACTGGCCACTAAGGTCAACTTGAATAATTATATTTGAGATTACCCAATAGATTCTACAAACTTAAATTATGCACCAGTCTAAAATACCTCATTAAAACGGGAACTGTCATCTCCAAACATGTTCTCTCTATTAAACAGAGCACACTTTTACCTTTAAAGGGGAAGTTCAGTGCAAATGCATATGCTTTTCAGAAAAAAGAGCAGTATTATTTCATCCCAATGACCTTAATCTGCCAATTCAGCAGAATATAAATAAATGCAACCGAAATACTGACTTCCTGTTTGCAGGACCCCTAGTAGAGACCGTTATGGTTTTGCCCTTGACCCAGCACCTGGGTTGATTCAGTTGCTCAGTAGAGATCTGAGCATCTTTAACTCATTCAACAGCCAATCAGTAGAAATAACGGTTAAGAACATTTCAAGGAAATGGTGCATCCTGGGAAGAAGAAGGACCGTTAGAACCTGAAATGTCAGCTCACTAATGTCAACAGCAGAGCAGGGAACAGCAAAGGGTATGAAATCAAGTGATTTTTCAAAATGGGAGATAATATGTAGAATAACTAAGAAGGCATAACACAACTAACAATTTAACAAATATTGATAATTTCCACTGAACTGTCCCTTTAAAATGACTCCAGAATCATGTTCTTAGCTGCAATCTATTCAAACACCACTTCTCCACCCAATCCCCACTGGCTTGAGCATGGCCACTTGTATCTTACTGTTGGAATAGAGAGAAGATGTATCATAAGCCCAACCCTTAATAATTCTTGATTGTGTTTAAAGCAAGCCACAAACATGAAAAGGCAAATGTTGGAGCCAAGATCTTTTCAGGAATGTCTCAGAGATGGGAAAGTTCTTGGTTTGGGGAGGACATGCTCTTCATCTATACTTTTAAAAAGTATGACTATTTAAAATACCTCTGATGTTCTATACAGGCAAAAAAATGCTATAACAAACACCTTTTCATATTCATTTTTTATGTATTATTACCTATTGATGCAAAGAAAATGATAGCTAGAAAATCTCTTATTGGCTCAATGCATGACATTATTTCTTCTGTTACCATGTGCCCTTGAGATGAGATCAGAGCTCCAGCTAAAAAGCACCCTAATTCCATAGACACATCAAGTATATCTGTAAGCTGTCAAAAAAAAGAAACTGTTATACACACATACAAAATTGAAAATTGTCAATATAAAATTGACACTAAAGGTGGCCATACTGCGATTTCCACAGCACATGTGCAGACAGATCACATTGGTCTCTGTCGGTGCACATACGGTGGGAACTTTACTTTAAGGTCGTTTGTCTGCACTCCAGTCGCACTCCCTACACACTGACAATAATGGGTAAAACTTGATGTTCCCTAACGGGATGTACCTATTATAGTTTGTGTGTATGGCCACCTTAACATCACAAATAATCATATATATCTTTTTCTGCCCATATGATTCTAAATGAATGAAATACATAACTATAAATTACAAAAGCTAAATTTTTAAAAGTCAAAATATAATAAGGCAACATTTTTCTGTAATACAAATGTATTAGGCAAATCAAAAAAGTGGCGGCTCCTGTCCTCCCGAACCTCTATCCCCGCTCCGGTCTCGATGGGCTTGCCGCGTTTTCAGAGGCAATGGGGTCGTCCCTTCCCATTGGAAACCGCAATCCTAAAGGTAAAGAAAATGCCTCTGCACCGCCCAATTAGAGCAGTACAATCTTCTTAAAACAACTTAAATTTTCTTGGATTCCTTTTAAAAACACAGCCTCTATCTAGGAAACGGCTACAGTCTAGCCGTTTCCCCGAATAGAGGCTGTGTTTTTAAAAGGAATCCAAGAAAATGTAAGTTGTTTTAAGATGATTGTCTAACCTGCGCCGTTTACTGCTCTAATTGGGCCATCCAGCAGTTCACCCACATTTTCTATACAAGTGTATTAGGTTTGCACTCAATCTAATCAGTGTAGATAAATTACTTGCACTCATATTTAAAGTGCATGTCCACCCCCTATGTTCTATAACTCCCCCCAACCCCCAGAGAACCTTTATTTTCTTCAGTTTCCTTCTCTGTCCTGAGATATACAAGTTATAAAAGAGACATCAAGATTTCAATACACCACTCCTGCTTGAGCTTTCAATCAAATCTCCTAACAGCATGCCGGTGTAGTGTGTAGGCTTAAAGGGTATGTCCACCCCTAAAATACACTTAATATTCTGCTCCCCCATGTCCCCCAGCCCCAACCGCATGTTTGTTTTTTTCAAAAAGCTCCCCAAACTCTTACTTACCTCCTCTCGATCCTGCCGCCCCTCTGCTTGCGAGAATGCAAGCAGAGGGGCGGGACCGGCAGTCGCGTCTGTGATTGGCTGAGCGGCAGCCAATCACGGACGCGGCTGCCGTCCTTCATTGCGCGGAGAAAGCGAGAGGTAAGTAAGAGTTTGGGGAGCTTTTTGAAAAAAAAAAAACATGCGGTTGGGGCTAGGGGGAGGGATAGTAGAACGGGAGGGAGAGGGAGAGGGGAGAAGGGCTGCAGTGCGCATGGCATGGCAAATATCTACCGGAGGCTAGATAGCAGGCAGAGACCTGCTATCCTCCTGGTGGTTAGTTTTGAGACTTTGGGGGGGGGGGGGTTTACAGGAGAACCCTATGGAGCTGGGATGTGAGGTAAGGATTAAACTACACTACATGGTGGGGCCAGTAGTTTGGGGGATTATAGTTTTGGGGGTGGACATGCCCTTTAAGTTTTACAGCAAGTCTCCCAATGACTCCTTCCTGCTCACTAAAATTCTTAGCAAATACTGGGTTAAAAACAGAAGTAAAGGGAAGCTTTCACCAATTTATTGCCTGTTAAAGGGAGATTGGGCTGCAGTGATAAGGCAGGACTCGGGTAACTCACCCCCCTCCCACTCCTTATGTAGCAAGTGTCTCCGGAACAACAGAGAAACTTGCTCTCTACAGGCTAACATACAGAGTTTTTTCTTGTTTACAAAGTTTAGAGTGACATGTAGGGGGGTTAATGCGCGTGAGCGCCTGGGTTCACAGCTGGATTATATGAACAGGGAATGACCAGAGAGGGAAGGGGGAGTGGAGAGCTATGCAGTAAATGAGACTGTGCAAACAAAGAGCCACAGTGAAAGGTGGGGATAAGGCAGCATATACTAACCTTTTATGTCTGTATTGGAGCAATGTATAAATTGCACTATAGATGCCCTTTAAAAGGCAAGTGTCTATTTGCTCTCCAGTGTCCCATAAATAGTTAAATATATCCCCAACAAAATACAATGATCAGTTCATGAGACCTTGGAAAAAGGGAGAGGTATCCCAAAATGTGTGTCAGGTCTGAAGGGCATATTGGTTGGTTGTCTGTTTTGGTCTGTTATTAACAGAACCTTGTTTCAATAAGCAAGCAAAATTATGAATATTCTACACTCAATTTAAAGGCACATTCAAATTTGGCAGGTTTTATGAGTTACTCACTCCACCATAGATTATTAAATCTTAAAGGGCATGTCCACCCCCAAAACTCAAATTTTACATGTTATTGGCCACAATTATATCTTTAAAACAAGCCATCCGCCATCAAAATCTGTTCTGCCATTTTTAAGATACATACGTTTTTACACCATGCTTCTTTCAGACCAGGAGCAGCTAACTGTAATCTGACATCACCTTTACCATGCCTTTTGCCTCCCTTGGTGCTCCCCCCCCCCCCCTCCCACCATCCGGATCCATCCTCGGTCCTCCTGCATCCTATTGTTTAATCCTTTTAGGGTTTGATAAAGGACTGCGCTTTCTTGTGACGTCAGCCGCGTCTTGTGATTGGCACAGATGCGGCTGACATTACGGGAAAGCGCCGCGGGAACAAAGGGCTGTAAGTAAGGCTGCAAATATTTTCAAATAAAATAATCCAGCTTTTGGGTCTGAGCTGGGGTCCTCTATCAAACCCTAAAAGGATTAAACGCTGGGATGCAGGGGGGGCGAGGATGGATGGTGTGGGGGGAGGTGCAAGGGAGGCTGAAGGCTCGGATTGGATTACAGTGAGCTGCTTCTTTTCTGCAAAAGGCCAGGTGGAAAAACTTATATATCTTCAAATAACATATAAAATGTTAGTTTTTGGGGTGGACATACACTTTAAGGTTTCTTGGTTAAATTGATTCTATTAATTAATTAATCTAAAGAATTTTTGCATACCGTTAAACTACACAATATGTTCACAGAAATGCAAGACTTTTTCCTAAAAATGTTTTGTATTTTAATATTTCTTTAACCAATACAATTTTTTTAAATATAAAACATTACCGTTAGCATTAGAAAAATAAATGCAGATATTCCCATTACAAGAATTTCTTTGTTCCCCTTGCTCTCTGAATGCAATTTACGATAATAGGGCCCAATTAGATAGGTCTTCATAACAAAACAGAGAAGAAAAGCAGCAACCAATGAAAATAGTATTTGCCCAATAAGTGCAAGGATTCTTAGTATTTCCAGGAAAACACTAGATTAAGAAGAAAAATTATTTTAGGGTTATCTGGTCTAATAAGCAAAAAGAACATATCACTACAATCCTTAAAGGGCATGTCCACCCTTAAAACAAAAGGTGGGGGTGGCACTCACGCTACAGGAAGCAGAAAATAAAATCTTTCCAGCACAATTTCTTGAATGACTTAGAAAAGTCGGGGTTGTTTTAAAGGTATACATTTATATTCTGTAAATATCGTGAAACTGTATTTAAAATTGTTTTAGTGATTGTTTAACAGACTGAACTGAAGTGTTAATTTACACCATTTCTAATAACTGCATTTATGCCTAAATTTTATAATGTTAGCCTCCCTCTACGTCTTCTGTGCACATGTATCTACAAATTGCCATAAGCCGTTTAATATTTTAACATACATGTAAAATTTTCATTAATAAATTATCTACTTCATTATTTAATTTCTAATGAAATAAAAAAAACTTTACAAAGATAATTCGATTAACCAGCCTGGGCCAATCAATCAATATTAGTTTTCATCTCAGGAAGGCAGCATTGAAAACAAGTACAGGGAATTTATCCACTTTATATCTCCAATCTTATATGGTAATTCAGCCATGTAAGAGCAGCAGAAATAGTCAAACTACAGCTTTCAAAAGTTTTATCAGGGAGTGGAGACATCTGTATAGAGAACACTCTCTGCATTGAGACAGTAAATACTGGGGTCGGGGGCGTGGCTCTTTGATGACTCCATGGGCTGTGGGTTGTACTGTTCTTAGCAAAAGATAAAGCTTCTAAATGCTTATTCATTGGTGGCATACCTAGTAAGGTGCTAGTTTTAGAAACACACAGTCCAGAAGTTCACAGGTTTAAATTATTTTTGTTTCCATTATGTTCCTAGCAAAAGATTCTACATTTGCTGGTGTTCCACAAAGAATCCCTGTTACCGCTGTGGTAAGAACTATGCTTTAAGAAAGACAGGTTCATTTCCCTAGACTCACTTTTAATTTTTACTGAAATGTTAAATTGTTTCTTACATACACACTAGTTATAAAATACACTGTAAAGATAAATTTTCCTTTTTGCATGAAAAGCAAGGATTATATAATTGTTAGAACAGGAGAATTTAATGTGTTTAAAAACAAAAAACTGAAATCCCTGTTCTGTGTCAGGGAGAGTGAGGGTGCCAGTTTTGTTTTGTGATTGGCTATCAGCTTCTAGGAAGCAAGGCTGCAACTTCCTTGTTTTGATCAGTTGAGCACTACAAAGTATGTGCATGTATGGTGACACTTATCTGGGGGTTTACCCAGCTAAGGTGGATTATAGGAGCTGACCATTTATACCCACAGGTTAATTTCATAAATCACTCAGCAGCCACAGCAAATGGAGAGGTGAGACACATCTTCTATGTTTGTGAAGGAGCTCTGTCTATTGGGACAATGTTTTCTGGAGAATTCTGTGAGCAATGCTATATATTGCCAATAAAAAAATATTAAGGGTTGAATTTATATTAAATAAGTTGTGGGGCATTATTTTCTATCAATGTGTTTTTGGGGCAGTGAAATGTTTTTTTAAAAAGCTAAAATAAATTGCCAAAGAGAACATGCAAACATATAGTACAATAAAGGTCTTCAGACACACTGCACAAAAAATGCATCCCTCTATATTCTCTAAATTATTTTTTTACAGGAAAAAAAAATGCAAATAAATTACCTAGAATAATTGTTACCTCCTGCTTGAATTAGCATTGGCATAGCAGCAATGAATAAGCCAAGCTGCACATCCTGCATTACCAACATGCCAAGTAACACACTACTATATTCAATGTCACCTGTGCAAAATACATAAAAATAATAAAAACAAAATACAGAAATTAGTATGGCAAAATAAAAGGGCAATCAAAAGTAATGTAAGTGGATGTGATTAGTTAGGGAAAGGGTATGAATGATATGGTATCCCACCCCTCCCGGATCCTCCGGGAGTCTCCCTCATTCTGGGGTGATCTCCTGCGCTCCTGCGAGACCACCCCAGACTCCTGGACTTGAGAGGAGACTTGAGTCTCCTCCCAAGTCACGCCCACTTACCAAGGCCACACCCCAGGAATGCCCCTAACCCCACCTCTCACCAGAGAACACTGGCCACGCCCTTGTGACATCACACCCCGCCCCCACGTGATGTCACACCCCCGCACCACACCCCCTTTCCCCACCCTGCCCAGAAGCCTGAAGGGGCAGGGTGGGATGTCTGATATGGTACATGTAATTTGGTTGTATAAAATTGAAACTAAATTTGAAATAAAATAAAATGGACAAACTTGTAAAAAAGGATAAATCAGAAAGCCCATCTTTGAATTAAGTTGATTTATGGGCAAAAAAAACTTGTTAATTGTATTTGTAATATTTTAAAACCTTTGGAAAGGGGTGAAATAGCTTTGGGCACGTCAGTTGTGTTCATCTGATAAGAATAATATGGGTCTGACAACTAGGAAACACTATTCTAAAAACACCTTAGATTATTTGGACAGATGTTTGCAACATATCCGACAGTCAGTACTAAAGCTAGGTACACACAGTACCGATAAAGCCCCGATACTGTCACATCCGAAGGTATCAGGGCCTTATCAGCAATGTATGCGGCCAATTTTCTAAACGAGTGCATGGCCGCCATAAGTTCAGGTTGGCCGAGCACTCGTTTGGGAAAGTCCGAAAATTTCCCTCAGCCACGGTAGACTCCCTATATAGGGAGTCTGTCGTGGCCAAAGGAAACACACAGTCCCGTTAAAACAGAAGTAAAGTTCTGTTAAAAACAGAAGTAAAGGGAAGCTTTCCCCAATTTATTGCCTGCCAAATGGAGATCGGGCAGCAGTGATAAGACAGGACTTGGATCTCTAACTCACCCCCTCCCACTCCTTAACATTCCAGAACAACGGAGACACTTCCTCTCTACAGGCTTACATACGGAGTGTTTTTTTGTTTACAAAGATTAGAGAGAGGTGCAGGAGGATTAATGCACATGAGCGGCTTGGTTCACAGCTGGAATGACCGGGGGGGATCTCTGCAGTAAATCAGACTGTGTGCAAATGCAGAGCCAAAGAGGAAGATAAGAATAAGGCAGCATACTAAAACCTTTTTTTATGTCTGGATTGGTGCAATGGATAAATTTCACTTCAGATGCCCTTTAATCATATGCGATCAAAACTACACAAATTAAGAAGACTTAGAGACTGGTTCCCCTGCCCAGTTTGGGCAACAACATCTATAGGCACACTTTCGAGTAAACAAACCAACTAGTATTCATACTCTATGGCTGCATTTTGGTGTGATTTTATGCAGGGAAATGGCACAAAAACGTAGACATTAGGAAATGCTACACCTACTAAGAGGGTTTAACAGCATTCCACAAGCTAAATGCAAAACCAGAGAGCTAGCTACAGCCCGTTTTTTGGCTTTATTGAGCAGTCATCAGTGTAATGTAGGCCTCTAGATTTGCAATGTGAAGCACCTATGGATAGACATCACTAAAAAAAATTATTAGGAGAGTATAAGGCATTAGAGCTCCCCTTCCTCATAAATCAAAAATAAAACTTTAGGTCCTGCACCACTTATTTAATATACATACCATCTTTATCACCACGAGATCCTCCTGCAAGAAATCTGGATACTAAAGGTGTGCTTGACAACGACAAACAAGTTGAAATAAAGACTGTCTGTGTTAATCTGATTCTCAGGAAATGTCCCCAAATCAAGCCAAATGCAATCATCAAGACAGTCATATAGCATGTTCCTTGAACCGCTATCTTCCAGACCTAAAGGGTCAAAAATAAGGAAATACAAGGAAAAAATTCTGAAAAATCACTAAGAAACACATCCACAGAACAATACTTAATTCCTATACCTACCTGTATATGCTGAATGCATTAAGGTCAGCATTTAACATACTGTAAAAATGTAGGAGAACTATTGTGGATGCAATCAAAACTAGAAAGGTAAAGCTTAATAAACTTTGAATTTGGCTAGAAAGGATGTATTTTTGAAGGGGATGTGTGTTTGTGCTGCAGATTTTAAAACTCAATAATGGCAATGATGAGAACATTGTTGTTTTTTACTTACCCTTTAAATATATCTGTCACAGGAATGAATGGGTATGTCAGTTGGTGTGTACTAGTGGCAGGTTGGGGGATAAAATTTTTTTTTTTTGATGATTGCTCAAAATATGTTCATTCATCCAGGTCACTGTATTTATGTTGTATTTATGTTGTATTCAGTTAGATCAACTGGACTTAAAGTTTAGATCTTGATGACGTTTCGCTAGTCATCCGACTGGATTTCTCAATTCAGAATGGAAATTATATACCCTGGAAAGTCCCAATTAGCATATTACAGCCAGATGTTAGGGACCGTCTGAATACAGCTCCAAAGGGATACATGCCCTTATGTCCCAACCATGTTGTTTATCAAGAATCGTAATAGACAAACAAGCTAGGGAATAACTCCTCTTCCAGCAATCTATCCCTATTCGGGGAAAATTTAGCATCCTTCCACGATAATACATTTTAAATCTAAATCCTTATTTAGGACAGAGAAGTATCTCTTGACGATGTTAATTTTTTTTTTATATTGGGGATTATATCTGGTAGTAAAGGATCTTTTTTCCTAGAGGTTACTTTAATCAGCTGTCCTCTATCTTGTTTTTGAGCTTTAATCAGAGCTTTTTTCAACATAGCTTCACTATACGCTTTCTCCCAAAATCTATGTGTCATACTCTGATCTGCTGTATTAAAACTATTCACTGTAGAGCAATTACGTTTGAGTCTTACATACTTGCCGTATGGTAGAGCTCTTACACAGTGGGAAGGATGACAATAATTGGCTTGGAAGATGGCATTCTTTGCTAATGGATTACCTTAACAGTCCGTGTTCAAGCCATTTTGTTGCTCTGATACATAAATCCAAATATTTTGCCATGTGAGCCCCCATATTCACATGTAAATATGATGTTAAAAACATTGTCATTTAGCTTAACCAGCCATGTTTCAAATTCTTCTTTTGATCCATTCCAAACCCATAATAGGTCATCTATACAACACAATTACCTTCTAATTTGTAGATGTGAACTCAGGCTGGTGAAAGAGATGTCTCCCACCACAACCCTAGCATAGGTAGGGGCAAATTTGGCCCCTTTGCAGACCCACAAGATTAATTATAAAACACATTATGGAATTGAAAATAATTCTGGGTCAATAAATGTTCAAGGGCTTCTAAAATATACTTCCCACTCTAGGGTATTTGCTATACCTTTTCAAATAATATTTTACTACTTCTAACCCCCAGCAATGGGGAATATATAGAGTATAAAGATACCACACCTGTGGTTCTTAATCCATACCACAGACCTCATTACCTTGGACAATCACAGACGCAGCTGCTGGGCTCGCCCGTTTGCAACTTCCGTAAAGCAGGAAGGGAGCCAGGAGCAGAGAGCCAAGGTAGCAAATGGTGGTAAGTCTATTTCTGGGGCTTACTTTAAAAAGAAACTAACATACATTAGTGGTTGGGGGTGGGCTGGGGTACCCTACAGAAAATTTAAATTTGGCGGGTAGAGATACCTTAAAAAGAAACATTCAAATTTAAAGGAGAACTAACCCCATTTTTTAAACTCCAGAGTCTGAACGTATAAAAATGCCAATAAACTGAAAAATCTCACTACAGAAAATAGCATTAAAGTAAATGTAAACCCTTGAAGAACTAGATGAAATAATTGTGTGTATGTACAGTGACTGGCCACATCCCTAAGCTCAGTCATATGCTCCCTTGCCTAATCTGCCCTGAAAAAGGATTGGCTACTAGTGGGTGTGACTAACTGTAAAAAGTCCCTACAGTATCTTTGAATTGTGTAAAGAACATAATGGTCAGTGACCACACTGGTTGATAAAACACAAACCCAAGATAGAAAGGTAAATATCCGAACAACAATATCAAAATGAGAGGTGAGACACATATTACTGCTTTTATATTAAGGTGCTCTTCCTTCTGAAAGAGTGTTGTTCTGAGGCTTTAGTTGACCTTTAAGCAATCAAAGCAGCTCTTACCTTTCTGAGTCGTTCTGGGGAAAACTCAAGCCCAACAAGAAAAAGGGTAAAGAATACACCAAACTCCCCCAATGTCTCAATTTGTACAATTGACTGTAAGACAAAAGCACATGCAAATTTAAACATCCTCAAAAGAATTAGCTAAATAGAAAATTTCTAAAAAGACTTGCTAAATTACAACAAAATGTTCACTTTTACCAGCATTTATATCATGTTCTGCCTTATAGAATTTTTTTCAGAAATTAATAAAAAGGAAAATTAAAACAGAATGCAGTCGGGAACCTCCAATTTTTTTCTTCATAGAGCAAAAGGATGGAGGATTAAACCCCTGTATAGACTAAAGGTCTCTTAATAAAAATCACCATAAAGAACAGATACCCCCTCCCACTCATTAATGATTATTCTCACAGATAGTGGGGGCCTCAGGTCTTAATTAAATTGGACCTTCGAGGGGCCTATAATTTAATTAGGTTGGGAGGTGGATAAATGAAAACAGCTCTCAATACTAGAGATGGGCATTACAAATACTGGTGATGCTATTTGGTATCAGTAATACCCCACAGTTTTCCAAGATTTTATTAATGATGTTTTTTGTGAGTTTCTGGTTAAATTTGTTGTCTTCTACCTAGACGACATTCTGATCCTTTCTTTAGTTCCACTGTTCCTATGTCCATCTAGTTTAAGAGAAGTTTAGAGAAAACAAACTGTATGCCAAATTGGAAAACTCTCTTTGAAACTAAGTCATTTTTCTAGGTTACATCATATCCAATCAAGAACTCACTAAGGATCCAGAAATAGTTACAACCTTCCTGAATTGGTCAATTTATAGAAGATTTTTCCTATGTATGTATGTATGTATGTATGTATGTATGTATGTATGTATGTATGTATGTATGTATGTCTGTATGTATGTCTGTATGTATTTTATTTCTTAAATAGCGCTACATATTCCGCAGTGCTTTACAATTATTTACTCAATTCACATCAGGCCCTGCCCCAGAGCAGTGATGCTGCCACCACCATATTTGACAGTGGGGATGTGTGGTTCTGAGTGATGTGCAGTGTTAGTTTTTCGCCACACATAGCGTTTTGCATTTTGGCCAAAAAGTTCCATTTTAGTCTCATCTGACCAGAGCACCTTCTATCACATGTTTGCTGTGTCCCCCACATGGCTTGTGCAAACTGCAAACGGGACTTCTAATTCTTTCTGTTAACAATGGCTTTCTTCTTGCCACTCTTCCATAAAGGGCAACTTTGTGCAGTGCATGCACTATAGTTTGTCCTATGACAGATTCCCCCACCTGAGCTGTAGATATCTGCAGCTCGTCCAGATCACCATGGGCCTCTTGACTGCATTTCCGATCAGCGCTCTCCTTGTTCGCCTGTGAGTTAAGGTGGACAGCCTTGTTTTGGTAGGTTTACAGTTGTGCCATACTCCTTTCATTTCTGAATGATCGTTTGAACAGTGCTACGTGGGATGTTCAAGGCTTTGGAAATCTTTTTGTAGCCTAAGCCTGCTTTAAATTTCTCAATAACTTTATCCCTGACCTGTCTGGTGTGTTCTTTGGACTTCATGGTGTTGTTGCTCCCTCGATTCTCTTAGACAAGCTCTGAGGCCATCACAGAGCAGCTGTATTTGTACTGACATTAGATTACACACAGGTGCACTCTACTGTATATTTTAAAGTGCTTTTATGTGCACAGCGAGCGTTTGTCTTATTAGCCGTCTGTATTAAAGGATTTTTATGCAGTAATTTGAGTGTGCTGTTCATCAATATCTTGGGTAGTGGTAGGTAGGTTTAGTAAAATTACTCATTTCATTCCTCTTCCAAAGCTCCCCTCTGCCAAAGAATTTTCTTGTTGTTCCTTGTACATATTTTTCATTCCAATGGTATCCCTGATCCCCCTGACCGGGTCGTACAATTTGTTTCTCAGTTCTGGCAAGCCATTTGTTCTCATTTCTTTATCTTTTTCCTCAGGCTTTCATCTAATGTCCAAACTGAAAGGATCAATCAGTCTTTGGAGCAATATTTCAGATGTTTTGTTTGTTTTTAGGAGAAATTGGCAGAATACGTTCAGTCTGCCAAATATGCTTATATTAAAGCAGTTCATTCACATAACGGTCAGCATCCTAAATTCCCTTCTTTTTCAGATTATTCTTCACACTTTCCAGCCACTGGAGAAATCATCACTCATATGTCACAAAATCAACAGTGTCTTACAAGGTAACCGTTACCAGCCTCAACTACAGGTGTTAACACTCAATGCTTCCCCCATTACAGTCTGCAGCCAAAATTGCATCAACCTTGGATCCTCCTCTTCCTTTGGATATTTAGGGAGTATGAAAGAGAATATTGTGGACTCAAGTTTGGTACAAAAATCACTATCTTCTTGACAGGAAAGAATATGGACCGGAGGAAAAATATTGGGTGCTGGTTTGGAATCCATGCTAGCAAACTAATTTCTAAATTTGGTTCTGGGAGTCTTGGTTCTGGGGCATCTGGAGGCCCCGCCTCAGAGGGGGGTTAATGGCAGTCACCGAAGCTCCTTACCTCGGCTCCGGTCCCGCACTGTTCACTTTGGCTCCTCTCGTGGGTCTCCATGCGCATGTGCGAACAGGTCTCACTAGTCCCAAACGTTCGTCGGCCAAGCAGGGGCTTGTCTATTGGTTAAGCGAGTGGTGTTAGATCAGGTTTTCTGGGTAGAAAAAATACTCAGGGATCCGGAGCCTCATACTCCATTTGTTTATAGATGTCTCCAAGGTTACTAAGTCTCCAAGGTTACATACTCCCCTTTAGTTCTCCTTTATGCTAAACATATACAACGTTGTTAAAGGTCATGTCCACCCCCATATGGAAAAACAAATCTGTAATTCAGAACCCCCCCCCCCCCAAATGTGAAAACTGTAATACATTTGTATTTCTTCGTATTGGCATTCCACACAGAAACAATATTGGGAGACAGGAATTAGCAATCTTACCTACAATACTTGTCCCACCTTTAAACAAAAAGCACAAATACAAAGAATATAGTAATAGCCTGCAATTTTACCTTAATGCTGTTCAATCCAGAAGGCCCCAAAAGAACTCCACATACAACATATCCAAACATTGTTGGAAGGCCTATCATTGTGCATACCCAACCACATGGCAGAGACAGCATTACAATGGTCAAAATGTCCTACAAAGAAAAAACACATATGCATTTTTTTTTAAGAAACATCTAGTTTCAAGCCCTGTCGAATTAGGTTTTTTTTTATAATTCCAGCCAACAGATTTACCTATTGGCATACTGTCAATCAGAATTAAAATGATAAATTTTTCGTCTGCACGATTAGTCATGATTTTCCGTCATGTTTGATTGTTAGGAATGACCAATCTTGCATTAAAATCAGTTAGAAACAATAAGTTATCGCATTTATACCAAAATACCAAGCCAATTGGGATAAATTACAAGCCCATGTATTAAAGGTTATGTCCACCAGGATTTTAACTTCCTTTTTTCCAGTTTAACTGAAGAACAGGAGGTAAATGCGATATGTCTTACCTCCTGTCCTTCAGTAGTAGTAGACTCCTGTCCTTCAGTAAAGAGCAAGAGTAATTTACCCGCGTATCGCTCCAGTGCTGGCTTCTCTGACAGTCTCCGCCGCATCCACGCTCCTTTGCACTGTGTGCACATGCGCACACAATGCAAAGGACTGTGGATCTGTCGGGGAATGTCAGTGTAGTCGGAGGCTGTCAGCAGTGCTGGAGTGATACGTGGGTATGTTTCTCCTGCAAGATTTACTGAAGGACAGGAGGTAAGACATCATGCATTTACCTCCTGTTCTTCAGTTAAACTGAAAAAAAGAAAGTTAACATCCCGGTGGACATATCCTTTAAAGGAGAACTAAAGTTTACAGACAACATTGCCCCAACATCAGCCCCCACAATCCACCTTAGCTTGGTAAACCCAGCTAAATGTACACATTAGATGCACATGCTCTGTAGTACTCAACAGATTAAAACAAGGCACTTTCTAGAAGCGGACAGCCAAACACATAACAGCACAGGGATCCTCCCTCTCCCTGACAGAACAGGGATTTCATGTTTTTTTTGTTCCCCAAACACATTCAATGCTCCTGTTCTAACAATAATATAATCTTTTCATACAAACAAGATAAGTAAACCTTGCAGTGTATTTCTTGGCTACCCTGTATGTAAGAAACAGAATAGTAACATTTTAGTAAAAATGAAAAGTTCTCGTAGTCTGTGGAATTGAACAAGCAACTTTCAGGGTTATTCAATAAAAGTTCATATCGCTTAAAATGGTGCTAATTTTGCCCCAACCAATCAGATGTTAGTTTTCAAATGTTAAATAAGTTCTGATTGGTTGGGGCAAAATTAGCACCATTTTAAACTATAAGAACTTTTATTGAATCTCCCGGTTTGTGTAGTCTGTCTTGCTAAAAGCAGAGCTCTTACCCATATCTTATCAGAGATTGCAGCACAAGTAGAAACCTTTTCGGGAATTGAACTTGTGAACTTTTTGACGGTTTGTTTCTAAAACATGCACTCTACCAGGTTTATCTTTTGCCAAAAACAGAATTTAAATGGTCAGTAAAATCAGCTATTTTAAATTGCCCAGGAAGGCTTTATGTAATTCACAATGCCTGGTAAATAAACTGCAGGGTGAGAAGCAGCTTTCAAAGTCTTATCTGGGACTTCCAAATTGGTGTGTAGAAATTTGTATTGAAAATATTCTGTGCATAGAGACAGTGAAAACTGGGGTCAGGGGGCGTGGCTCTTTGATGACTTCATGGGCTGTGGGTTGTACTGGCAACAACGTGGAAGCATTTATTGCATCTATAACTTACTAGAGAATAATCTAACAAGGTATAGGTGTTTTGGGGAGAAAATCTTTCATATGGGGAGGGGGGATTAGTTCTCCTTTAAATATTTCTAAAATTTATTAAAAAATTCCCATTCACCATGAGCAATTTAATTTTCTGCCAAATCCTCAGATCCATCCTCGGACACTTTGAAACAAAGTTCCTCCTCGGTTTACTTTAATTAATCGAAATAGAAATATGGAGAATCTACTGAACCAATAGACATATCTCACCAGTAACTAAGAAAAAAAGAAAAACAATGGTTTTGGCCTGCACTCTCCAATATCTTCAGGAAACACATTTTATAGTACATAAATTGTGTTTTTCCAGCTGACAATGTCCACCCTTAAAAAAAAAATGGTGGCTTGTCAATTATCTGCCTACACCCACAACTGCTATATTTGCCATTTTATTACATGCATTTGTAACCAGATATTTAATACATTCTATTCAGTTCTGGAAAAGGTACATTATTTTCTTCCTCCCTTTGCTCAATGACCTTTTTAACTGCTTGAGCAGAGAAGACAGCAGAGGCAACTCAATATTTTTTTCTAGGTTATATTTCGGCACAATGAATTATGCTGAAACTACCTACAAGCAGCTGTGTTTCATATTTAAGAAAAAGTTGTGAAAACAAACACTACAGCCTGTGAAATTACCTTTATAAAATGGTGATCAGCACGCGGTATGGTGGAGTCCCTGGGCTTGGTCAGAATATATTGGTTATTCTGAGAGTCAATCAGCATGCTTAACCCCATATCATCCTCTACCTCTCTTTGTGAAGTATTTCTTTTGACTTCATCTTCTTCCACTCTGAGAACTGCTTCCACATTTACACCTCTAACCTAATGAAACAAAGAGGACCTTCTGTTAGTAAATGACATAATTAAACGGATTGTCGTGAAGCTTACTGCATGGCAGAAATATAATATGCATCTTATACAAATATTGCATAACAATACTGGGGGCAATACCAAGCGCTGGTGTCTCTCTGTGCATTGCCCTGTAAGTGCCTTGTGCAAGTTTAAATGTTTTGGGTGGTTCTATACATACAATACAGTTGTGACGCTCCTACACCCGGTACGTTACAGTTGTTTGGAACACACACCGACGATACCAAGACCCTGTGTATCTTTGTCAGTTCTCCTGAGATCTCAAGAGCCGACGGCCACTGCCAGTTATTTTGTTAGACTGCCAGGGAGATCGAGGACATCTTAGCTGTTTCTACAACACCACCATTGGAAGTTGCAATTATCCAGCAGATGTCTTTGCACCTCCACAAGTATCCTGAGGAACTGGGAGCTACAGCTTAAAACTTCCCTTACTGCACGGGAAATCGGAGGTTACATGTCAGAGGATTTATAAGGGCATCTGGAACAGTGTAGTATCATGCTTCCTTAACTGTATCCAACTGTATTTTATTGTTGCCGGGTTACTGGAGTTTTTTCTGTGTGCGCACACATTTTGATACACTTTTGACTCTTCCCTATGTATGGGCTTCTATGCGAGGATCGGGAACTGTTTGCACGGATCCATATCTTTTAAGATATTGGGACTGGATTTTATCCCTTTATAGTGGACTTGACCCGTATTTTACATTCTTTATATGTACATTTTGTATTATTTGCTTTGCATTGCTGGTATTTATCCCCCCTTATAATATATATCTAGTAGTGGTTTTACTTGGGGTTATTTATTGAGATATTTAGGGATATATTTTATTTATTGAGAAGCTGGCCAGCTGTGTTTATGTATATATTCTTTGCTTGATGTATATGTGTCTACTGTAATAAATATTTTTGCTTTTTTGGGATATTGTTTCCCTCATTCAGTGTGCATATTATATATTTCTGTATCCCTCAGGGGGGTGTTCTTTTTGGGCACACCCACTTTGGGAATGTTTGCCTGAGTGGGGCAACTCAGGTGCACCTGTTTTAGGTATTTTACTATACTCACTTTTACTACTATACATACAGTAAAACCCTAAAAATGCTATTCTAAACAACACTTGCTGCAAAACAGAGGCTTGACTTACTAAGCAAACATATATACATTATATATACAGTAAATGTGTATATCTTTTTTTAAATTTGGTTCATTGCCAAAATTAATAGATCAACAATACAGCACATATCGTAAATTGAAATAACAATTTTGAATATGTACAGAGCCATCTCTCTGCATGCCAACTAATCAGTGTAAAATAAGTCTGTGAGCTCTTGTTTTCTCTAAATCCATGTATATTAACTATTGATAGGGTGTGGGCCCAAGATGAACTGTAAAGAGCTAGCTAAAAAATCAGCTAAAATCTGTGGGAATAACCAACCCAACCCCCAAACTCAAACCCATTCTCAAACTACAGATATAAAGCAATGGTTGTATAGGGTTTGCATGAAATTACTCCATTCTTTTCCTTATCCTCTATGGTTTTATTTTTTAATTTTTTTAACCCCCAGAACATGCATCGTGCTGTGATAAATTGAATACAGGTATTCTTTATACATTTATCCATTTGGGACTTTCTATGGGGCTGTGTATTGGAGTTTCTATAGGACTGTCTGTGGACCTATCTATAGGACTGTCTGTGGAACTATCTATGGGGCTGCCTATGGGAGAAAGTCAACCCTTGGTTTATACTCGAGTCAAGCAGTTTTCCAAGTTTATCAGTTAAAAGTAAGTATCTCGAGTTATATTCGAGAAAGTTAAGCCCTAGAAACTATTGAAATGTCTATATAGGATAAAGATAGACCCTTGCTCTTGGAAAATGTCTATACCTATTTTTGAATCTATTGTTTGACCTACATGGAGTATTCTCAGTAGGAATGAAAAGTTTTTTTTCTAGGTTTATTATCCACCCTAACTTTTTTGTAAATTGTAACTTTCTGAAAAATTCAAAAACTAGCCAATTAATGAGGAAAAGGGCTGTGCAAACACATTGTACTCTTAGCTAAGCTACATTAGTTTTGTGTATACCCTGGGGGGTGGAGGTTGGCCAGGAGCATATGGCTACAAAATGCCACCAATAACTATTTAGAACATTGAAAATAGATGAATATTGGAATGTGAACATTGACGTTTTCTTTTAAGATATATTTTTGGCACAATGAGGAGGTTTGAATAAAAACATGAACTTTACTGTCCTTTGGGACCTGGAATATTCATTCCTTTTAAGGACAACTATACTCCTCTTGTTTAGTTCTTTGAAAGTACCCAGGCTAAGGAACTAAATTGCTAGGCTCTTACTCTTGGGTTTAGCATGTAACTACTGTGCTAACCGTATATACGTATAAGCAGAGAAACTTTAAAATCATCCTGAATGTCTCCCTTCAGCTTATACTCGGGTCTGGGCTAATCTGAATACTTGAAGAAGCAGCTGGACAAAATACATAGCCCTAGGAAAACAAAAGCTGTACACCAACACACTGAATCCTCTTAATTTTGGTGGGTTAGGCAATTGTTGTCCTGATCACTCAGACCAACCCAGACTGCATGGCAAATGGGGGGGGGGGGGGGAATAGAAGTAACAGGATTCAACAAACAGGCTGCACAGAAAAGTATGCAGGGCACATCTGTAAATGGAGCTGTGTATGGGACTTTCATGGAGTTGCGCATGGGGATGTGTATTGGACTTTCTATAGGGCTGGGCTGGGTATGGGACTTTCTATGGGGCTGTGTATGGGACTTTCTAAGGGGCTGTCTGTGGAACTTTCTATGGGAGAAAGTCAACCTTCAGCTTACTTGAATAAATCAGTTTTACTAGTTTCTCAGGTAAAAATAAGTACCTCAGCTCATACTTTGATGGGCACACACTTGAAGTACCCCTTCAAGTTCCAAATGCCGTTGCGCGGTTCTTCCCTTCCTCCTACAGTGCTGCGAGCTGACCAATAGGCCCTTATCTTTGTGGGACCTTTAAATCTACATTTTTATATCCTTAACCTGAAAGCTTTCTACCCAGAACACCTATACATTGTAAGATGCTTCTCTAGTAAGGTGTAGTTAGGTACATTAAGAAGATTCTATAACTAAGAAAGAGAGACGAGACTTGTTGTGTTGTATCTTTGTTAATGTGCTCTATCTATTATTGGGACAATGCTATCTTGTATAGAGTTCTGTGTGGTTCTATTTCCAGACCCACAACTGACCTGAACCTGCAAAACCTTTACCCACACAAGCTTTGCTGGTTCCAAAACCACACCTGACCCAACCCCAATCCACAACCAGTCAGACCCGCAACTCAACCCCCAACAGAAATTAAACAGACCAAAAACCTGACCCGCACACGCTACCTAACCCAACACAACCCACACCTGTAGCTTTGTATTTGAACCCAACCTAAAACCCATTCAAACTCACAGCTGTTTACCCAAACCCAACCTACAAATCTGTTAACCTGTGGGTCCTCACCCCGATGCAGATGTCTAATCTGGTGTCTGGTTTTGGTTTTTCAGCAATTGCTTTATTTGATTGATTACTTACCCCCTATAGGAGTTTGATAGTTGAAAAAAGATCCATTCTCTCTAGCAAGCAAAACTAAATTTATAATCCCTATTTTTTCTAGGTTTGAAAATAGGAACTTTAATTTTAGGAAAAAGGTTTAGATTTCCATCTAAAATGTTGTTTTACCCCCAGAAGATACCATATACATATCCAGTGCAGACGTAAATAAGGTATTACAAGTAAAAAATGTTAAAAGTCACCAGACAACATTGTCTATTGGACAGAGCACATTCACAATCTAATCTCTCCCTTTTTTGTGGCTGCTGGTTGATTTATGAAATTAAAGGGTATGTTCACCCTAAAAATAGTTTTTTAATATAAGATTCCCCCTGTCCCCCCAGCCCCAACCGCTATATTTATATTTTTAGAAAGTGCCCCAAACTCTACTTACCTCCCCTCTTTCCTCAGCCGAGGCAGCCAATCACGGACGCGGCTGCCGGGAGTGCATTTCGGCGGGGGAAAGAGGGAAGGTAAGTAAAGTTTGGGGAGCTTTCTAAGCATATAAATATAGCGGTTGGGGCTGGGGGGGACAGGGGGAATCTTATAGTTAAAGTGTGAAATGGTTTAACGCTAGGGGCAGGGAACCTGAGAGGGAGGGAAGAGGTGGGGAGAAGGGCTGCAGTACGCATGCCAAACTTCTCCCGGAGGCCAGTAGGAGGCAGAGTCCTATATGCTCTGCTATCCTCCTGGTGGGCAGTTTTAGGGACTTTGGGGGGGGGGGACTACAGGAAACCATATGGAGTTGGGATGTGAGTAAGGATTACACTACACTACATGATGGGCCAGTAGTTGGGGGGGATTATAGTTTTGGGGGTGGACATGCCCTTTAACCTGTGGGTACTAGGGGTTAGATCCCATAATTCATTTCTCTGGGTTTGCTGGGAGTCTAAGCGTACGCTGTACACTGAACATGTTCTCTGGAACACAGCTGATCAAATCGAGGAGGCTGCAGCCTTTCCTGCACCCTAGAAGCCTAAAACCAATCATTTTACAGGACAAAGATCCTGTACAATTGTGTTTGCAAACGATCTCCTGTATCTTAAACTACACATCCTTTCCATTTTATACAAAAAAGACACACAATCTTTGAAGTTTATTTTCTATAGAGAATGTCAAAAAGAAATATTAAATTAAGTAAGTCTAGTGATTTAAACTTGTCACCTTGTGGATTCTGTCTTTCTAAAATTAGAGTTTTAGTCTTTTGCAGGCTATGTTAAATAAGTGTAAAATCCATGCTAACTCGATATAATAAATAAAGAGTGGGTTACTTAAAAAACAATTGAACCTTTTATTGCATCTTCCTATTTGCTAATAGTAATAGTAGTAAGAAGAGTAAAATAGAAGCAAAAAGAGGCAATAAAATCATCTGACTATTTTTGTATTGTTCCTGGTAGGGGGTCTGCAATCCATGTTGGCTGGGAAAATAAACTTTTAATTCTTGCTTAAAAGATGAATCTACTGTCCAGGATTTCATTTTTCATACTGCCAGAGACAAAGCAGATCCGGCAGACATTTTAAAGCATATACCACAGTTCCTCTTTAAAGGGCATCTATACCGAAAAATAGGTTATTTTAAATTGACGATAACTGGAAACTATAATTCTTCCCAACCACCACTGTATCATTTTTTTTGATCAGCCCCCTATTTTTTTTAGATATCCAATCTAAAACTTCTGATATTTCAGCTGTCAATCAAGTTCCTTGCTCTCAAAAATTATTCTTCTGCAAGTAGTTTTACTGTAGCTGGAATGGTGACAGGGTTTTGACAGCTGGAATGCTGTATGCAGGCTTGACAGTTGGTTTGTGGGGGGAAAAAAAATCAGGTCGGATGAAAGTGGGCGTGGTTAAAGGAGGGAGGGGGGATACTGCTCCTAGACAAAATGTGTGCTGGATTGAAGGCATGCAGTAAAACATGCAAAGTGCTACTTACATGTATTCAATTATAGATTATGATGAGGCAAAGTAATTTTTTCAGTTTAGTGTCCCTTTAAGCTCATCCTACCAGCTTGCATTTTTAGCACAGGCCACATAAAAAGGGTCCTAGCTACAACAGTTGCAGAAACTTTATGCTTAAAAGCAGACACAAAATGAGTAAATATTTAATCTTAAAAGGACATGTAAACTGGGGCAAATCACTTTTTAACTAATCACAGAGTAATTAGGATTAATTACTATGAATCTTAAATCTGCTTTTTTTTTTCTTCTCTGACCTTCCTATCCCTTGTTTTTTTTTTTTTTAGCTCTGAGAGTTTTACTTTTTAAAGAGGGTGGGGCACAGCTAGTCACTAAAGAACTGTCAATCACCCAGCCTCTCCCCTGGCACACTACATGTAGAAACTATCCATTCTATAAAAGTAAAGCTTATTTCTCTGTCACTGCATAGCATAGCTAACTGATTCAGCGTTAAGTTCAGGAAAGGAATAAACATTATTTGTTTCCCTGTGCTCTTTCTTTGCAGATAAACCCTATCCTGCAGTTAGCTGCTGTTTGTGTTACTGAAGTCCCAATGTTGCACTAAACCTAAAGAAATCAATTACAAAGAACCCCCCCACACACACACACCTGTAAACTCCTACAGCTGAAAGAAAATCTTACTTGATTCAAGAAGTTATTACAGCTCCCAGTACTGCTAACCTTCCCATAGCAAAGCACTTTTACTTTCACTATAACACAAAATCACTGGGTAAATGCTATTGTCTGTAGTGGGGCACAGATTATCTCCACTGTTTTGGGAAAGGGTGGATACATAGAGAGGAGACATGCAAACAGTAATGCCTGTGAACACGTGCACAGAACTCACAGGCATTTCTGTTTGAGGCTCAAGCAGGAGAGTGCACGGAACTCACAGGCATTACTGTTTGAGGCTCAAGCAGGAGAAAGCAGAGGAAATCTCAGAGGGGCGGAGCTTAACATTCAGCAAACCAGTAACAAGATGTCAGCAACTTTCAAGGCACAAAGCTAGGCTCTGGAGGGGCATAGGTAAAAAAAAAATATGGCAACGGTATTTTTAAAGCTGCAGCTTCCAAATGAACATAACTTGATTTTACAGTGCACTTATCCTTTAGGATTATATAGTAAGGATTATATAAAAAGCCTTCCATCACACCTTCAAAATAAAACCTAAATCACATCTCCAGGTAAAATTTGTGAAAAGTTATTGCTCGAAAAGTTCAGCAATATTACTTCCTGCTTGAACACTTCCTGTTTTCAGCCATGTGACCAGCCTCTGCCTACATTAATAGGCTCCTCTTCTTAACTTTTAATTTTTTCCCCAGGTACTTCCCGATTTCCACAGCATTAAAGGGTATGTCCACCCTAAAAATTATTTTTTAATATAAGATTCCCCCTGCCAGCCCAGCCCCAACCGCTATATTTATATGTTTAGAAAGCTCCCCAAACTCTACTTACCTCCCCTCTTTCCTCCGCCGCGCTCCCGGCCCTCTGCTTGCGAGAAAATGCAATCAGAGGGGCGGGACCGGCAGTCGCGTCTGTGATTGGCTGAGCGGCTGAGGGGGTGGACATGCCCTTTAAGTCTTAACTGAGCATGCTTCTCCCCTGGGGACAGAGGTCAGGTGATGTCACTAAACCTACTGTAAGCAGGAAGTTTAAACACTCTCCTTAATGTAATTTCTCCCAGGCTCCAGCCAGAGACGTTATTGTTGGCTCAATTTAAAGGTAAAACGTCAGGCTTTCATTGAACCCTTACTTGATTTTAGACGACAGTTGCCTTTTAATACCCAATTCCTCAGATTCAGAGGAAAAAAGTAATGATAAGGAATTTTCCTCTATTAAAATTTCATGAGCAATCAAACTTTCAAGGAATAATTTGCCTATGACATAACTCATCAGATTATCAAAAGAAACTTTCTGAAAAATACTCCCGCAATCATGCCACCCAAATTAAAACACCAAACAATTATAAGCATAAGACTATTAATACAATTATACATGAACTAAGCCTCCCCCTCTCATCTGCTTGTCACCTCTTGGTTCTCTCTATATGTTCCATTACAATCTATCAAAGTGTGCTTGTCTATCACTCCCCCCTCCCACATTCAGGGACTGTTCCCAGGCTGGCCAATGGAGAGACTTGCAGAAATAGTTGTGGATGCGGAGTGGATAGTTGTGGATGAAATGTAGTTTTATCAGACACTTTCTAAAAAATAACAAGTGTGTATTTCACTTCAAACGGAATTTCATTTTTTATAAGTATTCAAAAAGTCCGGTTGGTCCCTAGATTTGTCTGACTCACTCCAAATGTCAAGAACATTTGTCAAATTAGGACTATTAAACATCATAACTTACAGACTTATTGTCATCAAAAGCATGGTCTTCTATCTCCTCCTCTAGTCGATCAGCAGCCTTTCTAACATCTTCAAGGATTTCATCAAGCATAGACAGACTTTTATTCTGATGCTGCATGTTTTTAAGTGCTTCAGCCTGATGTTTTTCTGCTGCTAGTAGTTCCACATATTCCTTTTCCTCCTGAAAATAAATGTAAAAATGGAATAAAATATTATTGCACCAGAAGTTCTGGCTGTCATGCAACATACCATATATACTCGAATATAAGTCGACCCGAGTATAAGTCGAGGTACCTATTATTACCTCAAAGATGAGTAAAAACTGGTTGACTCGAGTATAAGTCGAGGGTAGAAATTATGAACACTACTGCCTTCTGATTCTGTTTTGAGGGTTTAGTTGCCCTTTAAATGGACAGCAGCATTCCCATACAGTAGTCCCATACAGTAATAGCCAAATCCAATATGGCTATAAATGTATGGAAATACTGTATTTGAATTCTGCTGTCCATTTAAAGGGCAACTAAAGCCTCAAAACAATACAGAATCAGAAGGCAATCTATTTACAGTAACAATAGGTACCATCCTCAGTATTGTTCAGGCATTAGTTGCCCTTTAAATTAACAGTAATCCCCAATTCATTGGCACTCCAGGTGTTTGGAAACTACAACTCCCAGCATGCTTTAGATGCTGGGAGTTGTAGTTTACAAACATCTGTAGTGGAACTACAGACTCTAAACATGTTAAAAGCCACAAAACAAACTATCCTGTCCCTGACCCAAATGTCCTGCCCCCCCCCAGGAATAAAACCATATTTCCCTGCACCCATCTTCTCCCCCTGCCACTATAGTACCTTTTATAGTATTCTTACCTTTTTCCAGGTGCTGTGTCACAGTTGCAGGAGAGTCCGGGCCCCCGACATCCCTCACTTGATGGAGGAATCCGGCTGCCACATTCACTGATGGTCGCATCCACTGACGTCACTACTTGGCGCCGGTCTCATTTTCCGCCGCCGAGTAGTGACGTCAGTGGATGCGACCATCACTGGATGCGGCAGCCGGATTCCTCTATCAAGTGAGTGACTGACCCGAGTATAAGTCAAGGTTCAGTTTTCAGGCTGTTTTTACAGCCTGAAAACCTCGACTTATACTCGAGTATATACAGTAATTTTTAACAATGAGCTGTTTACAAAATGATTTAAAGTAGAACTATTGTGCATTTACATTTTTACCAGAATTGGCAAATTCTACCACCTAATATCATTTTTATGTAGCACAAAGGAAACTGCTCCTGACAGTCTTCCTGAATGCTTCTGCACTATTTTTTATGAAGGAAGGCCCAGGGCACTAACCAGCATAAAACTGTATTTACTGTAGCTCGTCAAAAAACAATTATTTGGAGGTAGGAATAATCAATCGTACTTCACTGCCCCAGGTACTTTTACTTTTTTTTTTTACACGTTTATTTGTACTGTATAGTGGTCCTTTCAGGGGCAATCGCAGGATTTTCGGGGGGGGGGGGATTCTGAATGGGTTACAACTGAACAAGCACAGTAGGAAGTTCATGACCAAATACATCCATATATACTATTATGTATGGGTCATACAATAATATTACATATATTCTCTACTCTACTGGGTACACACAAGCAGATTTATTTGGCCTAACCGACCGATATTTCCTGGATACTGGACAGCTGGATTAAAAAATCAGAGGTGATTTCGGCAGTGACCAATGTCGGTTGGCCATATGCCTGGATCGGATGAATGGTGATCGGACATGTTGGCAAATCCCTGACGATCATGCAGCCCATAGGAGACCATGCTTTGTCTTGGCTGACAGCACGATATCAGTGAATGGTCAGGAGGAAAGTTCTGTTTTACTGAGAAATGCACATTTGCGCTACATTACCATTAGTGTCTTTTAAAGTGTGACACTGAAGGCAGATCTGACAGAATAATTTCTATTACTGGTTCCCTTTACTACAGTAAGGTCAAAAACATTGTACCCTGTATGGGCTCATTGAATGGTTATTCTTTATAAACAAAGACACTCATGTGTTGTATATACTCAAATATAAGTCAAGGTTTTCATGCTGTAAAAACAGTCTGAAAACTGAACCTCAAATTATACTTGGGTCAGTCACTAACTTGAATGAGAAATCCGGCTGCCGCATCCGCCGATATCGTTGCCGGGAAATGAGACAGGTGCCAAGTAGTGACGTCAGTGGATGCGGCAGCCAGATTCCTCTTTCAAGTTCGTGACAAGTTGCTAAATGCTGCAGTACCAGTATTTTTCAGTCATTAAATACTTGGTATACTTATTTTTACTGGGGGGGTGAGGGTGTGTGCAGTTCCACTACAGATGTTTGTAAACTACAACTCCCAGCAACTAAAGCATGCTGGGAGTTGTAGTTCCCAAACATCTGGAATGCCATTGAATTGGGGATTACTGTTAATATAAAGGGCAACTAATGTCTGAAAACAGTACTGAATCAGGAGGATGGTGCCTATTGTTAAATAGATTGCCTTCTGATTCTGTATTGTTTTGAGGCTTTAGTTGCCCTTTAAATGGACAGCAGAATTTCCATACAGTAATCCCATACAGTAATAGCCATACTGGATTTGGCTATTACTGTATGGGACTACTGTGTGGGAATTCTGCTGTCCATTTAAAGGGCAACTTAAGCCTCAAAACAATACAGAATCAGAAGGTAGTAGTGGTCATAATTTCTACCCTAGACTTATACTTGAGTCAATCATTTTTTAGGTAAAAATAAGTACCTCCACTTATACTAGGATCGACTTATATTCGAGTATATGTGGCATTTAAACTACAATTTTGACAGTCAGCTATACCAGGAATTCTCAAACTGTGCCTCACTCTCTTGGCTTCTCTCTGTAGTTGAGGAATGCTGGGTGTTGTAGTTTTCAAACATCTGGAGGCACACTGCTTAAGAATCCCAGAGCTATACAACCACCACCAGGATTTCTAATGCCTCTATTCCTGCTCACTAAGCTCCATCACAGTGGAGTGGGTACAGTAAGTACTGTATATAAACCCAGTCTCAATCACTTTTGGCAGCTTCAGAGTTAATGTTGATAGCAGTTCTCTATGCTGTTGTCAATCACAGGGCAGCCTGGATAAAAAATTTAAAGGACAACTAAAGCCACAGAACAACACTGAACCAGAAGGCAGAACACCTTGATATAAAGCCAGTAATCTGTGTCTTACCTTTCACTTTGATACATGCGCTGGGAAAATTACCTAAATAACATATGGTTTGTGCTTTACTTCTCAGCATTCTAGTATCACACAGTTTGGTCAACAGCCATTATGTTCTGCACATGCTCAGTCCTTAGCTATGGCAGAATTTGTTACAGTTGGTCACACCCATTAATAATCTCTAGCCAATCCTTTTACTGGACAGATGCAGCAAGGAAGCATGTGACTGAGGTCAGGAGGTGTGGTCTGACACTGCACATACACACAGATACTTCATCCGGTTCTTAACAGGCTTAAATTTACTTTAATACAATTTACTGGAGTGGTATTTTATAGATTATTGGTGTTTTTAGGGGGGTTGTTTTCAGATTCTAGAGTATAAAAAATTGGGTTTACTTCTCCTTTAAACAAACTAATGCTGCTTCTCACTCACAGTTCAATCAACAATGTAACAATCTATATAACAAATTATATAACAGTCTATGGACACCTCCATGTAACATCATTGGTGGACCTTAAATTGACAGTGCCTCATCTGTATTAAAGTCATAGTGTCCGATTAAAAAAAAAATGACAAAATTAAACAAAATTATCAAAACAATGGATATTTGGCATTAAAAACATATAATTATAGTTTCAGTGACTTCCTTCCTCTGTGCGATCTATGTCATTATATTTAAAGAGACTGCGCAAACAGCTCTCCAACAACTATGTATACCACAAAATTAAAGGGGAGCTACATATATATACATATATGTTTCAGGAAGAAAAAAAAAAAAAAAGCAGTATTTTTCCATCCTAATGACCTAAACCTGTTCATTCAGAAATTTGTCTGTGTCTAAATAAATGCTTCTGAAATACTGACTTTCTGTTTGCAGGACCCCTAGTAGAGACCGTTATGGTCTTGCCCTTGACCCAGCGCCTGGGTTGATTCAGATGCTCAGTAGAGATCTGAGCATGTTTGACCCATCCAACAGCCAATCAGTAGAAATTACTGTTAGGAACATTCCAGGGTAGAGTGCATTCTGGGAAGAAGAAAGACCGTTACAGAACCCAAAATGTCAGCTCACTATTGTCAACAGCAGGGAATAGCCATTGCATTAAATTCAACTGATTTTTCAAAATGGATGATAATATGTAGAACTAAGAATGCATAATATAAACTAAGAATTTACAAATTTATGATATTTTCATAATATATGATATTATGAAAAGTATCATTATATGATACTTTCCCTTTAAACCTCTACATAGGCACTATGCATATAAATTATTCCCCCAAGTCTAGTTAATACACATTACAAAGTGAATACATGCATTTAAGAACTATGTAAATATTATAAAAGGCCGGCCTGAACATATTGTAGACCGTGTATATTAACCTCATCAGCATGTTCAGTATATTATCATTCTTAAGTTATGATTTAAGTTTCCATCCAAACTACTTGTATAAATTGTATAAAGCACTATTAATACATAGATTTGAGGTGCACTCCTTCAATCCTGAGCCACAACACATGTTCATAAATAGTAATAGAAAGAGGCACACTCTCAAAGTAAAAAACTTAAGGTGCTTAAATGGTCACACTTATAACACACAACGTTTCAGGAGAGTACCGGTTTGCCCAGATGCATACCACGTAAATAGGTTCAAGTCATATTTTGGGCCACTAACAGGTCTTCACAACACAAAAAATGATTTGAGCCATCATCAGCAAAAAATTCATATATGTGGAAGGGACACAAGCAAAGTAATAAAGTTTGAGAACAAAAATATGCAGGTTTTAACTTACAGTTTTGTAGAGATACATCTCAAATTTTGTTGTGACATAACAAGTGATTGACAGAGGAAAAACTATAATATTAATTGGTGAAAACCTGTGAGATCTACCGGTATAATGTAGTGGGTGGGTTTAGGGAAAGTCCAGAAAGTGAATGAAGGAATATCTTTCCTAAACATAGGAAACGGATGCAATTACAAAAATGAACTGGTGATAATTGCCCAAGACATCGCGACTGTGAAACTTTAATGATTTTTACGTCTGCCCACTAAAGTGCTAACAGTTTCTATCAAGTATAATTTTTGGGACTCTCCCTGGTGCAGACTGTTTAACTGCTCTTGAAAATTGTTCAGATTCTAAAAGTTTTTTGTTTATGCGAATTATATTGTGTGACACATCCTACTGCATTCAACAATCTCCCTCTCCTCTCTCTCCTGGGGAAATTAACTGTATACATAATACAGCAGCAGGGTATATTTAAAAAAATGCAATGTTCCATCTTTTTCTCTATAATGAAAGGTAAATGGGTGACTCGGTGCAATTAACAAAGGGGTTCATATATATCACAAAAAAACAATATTATTAAGTCCAAACAACGTGTCCTCAAATGTTGCTATATAATGTTCTTTTCTTATGATATTGGTTTTAAGAATGCAGTTTTTATTATAAATAGTTTTATAACAAGAAACAAACGTGTTACTGGCTGTTTGTACTGGACCTTTATTGCAGCTTCTCTTAAAGCTTCCAAGCGTTGCCGGCTGCTTTCCTTCATATTGACTACATCCTTATAATCTCCCTGCAGAGCTCTCTGCAACCCATGAACCGCCTGGAACACCGAGTTCTCACTCTCATTTAGTTCCTTCTGGAAAATTTCAAAAGTGTGCACTTGAAAAAACTTCTCTTCAGAAGAAAGTCCAGAATCTTTCTCCACTGCTTTGATTGCATTCTTTAACTTGTTGAGCACTACATTCTTCTGATGAATCAGTCCAGAAAGCTTCCTGCAGTTGTTAAGAAGCCATTCCTTTCGTTGACTCACTGTGGCTCCTTTGCCCCGATGTAGCTTTATGGCATGCTGTGCAACTTCATCATGCTCTGCTGTGTGCACTAGGTGATACAACACCTGAAATAATATAATACAAAAAACGTTGCTCTGCATTGGCGATTTCATCATAGAGCACAGAGCTGCTGGAAGCAATGGCCACATCTGTATTGTTCAACTACCCAAATCCCCTGGTTAAACATGGTTAGATCTTCCGGTGAACATTTTATGCTGTAAGAAAGTAATGGGGACAAAAATAAATATATGTAATTAGGAGCAGTTTATTTCACTTATACATATTAATTCAGTATGCTTAAACTTAAGTCCTTCATTTACAATAAGGAAGCAAGGAGATATTAAAGGAGAACTAAAGCTAAAGTGTAAATAATAATAATTCCTAACCAACAGGCTGCTGCAACTCTTTCTGAAATGAGAAGCAATGTAAAAATAAATCATTAGTTGCAGGTTTCTGGCCTCTTCTCATTTCTGGGTACTTCTTCCTTAAAGGGCATGTCCACCCCTTTTTACAACTTTTTATATAATGTAGGTATTGGTCCCCCAGCCCCAACCGCCATAATAGAAATTTGAGAAAGTCCCCCGATCTTAACTTACCTTCCCTTCACTCCTCCGCCGCACTCCCTGGCCCTCTGCTTGCACGGAACTGCAAGCAGGAAGCGGGACCGGCAGCCGCGTCTCTGATTGGCTGAGAGGCAGGCTGCTCCGAATGCCGGGGGATAGAGGTAAGGTAAGTAACTACTGGGGGACTTTCTCTAAATTCTATTAAGGCGGTTGGGGCTGGGGGACCTATACCTACATTATATACAAGGGGTTTAGAGCTAGGGGGAGGGAGAGAAAAATGTGAGGGAGAGGGAGGGAGGACTCTCCTGCGCATGCCTCAAACCTTGTCGAGGTTGAGGCAGAGACAAGCGCAGGATGAGTCATTGGGAGCTTCTACACTGCAGTTTTCCTGGCTTTGGAGTGGCATAGCAGGAGAACCGTTTGGAGCAGAGATTTAAGGTAAGTATTTTTGTACACTACACAGTGGGGCCAGTATGGGGTTAAATTTAATAACAAGAGGATACAAGCAGGTCCCACTGTAGTTACATAGGGAGAGAAGCTACATAATTTTATTTAGCCTATTTACATTTGAATATTGGTTAGTGACCAAAATTAAAACAAATTATTTCTTTAAAGTGCTTCTGATTTCAAAGGTGAGATTTACAACTGTTAATTATGACCGATAGAATTCAACAATGTCATTAATATTTTAGCTTTCTTTTTCTTTCAACTTAATTTATTACAAGGAAACTGATCCATTTTTAAAATATTGGCAGGCAATGAGCAACTGAAACAGTGTGCCATGAAGCAATGGGGTTCCTGATATTAGTTTACAGGGTGTGTGTTTGCATACCTTGAGGTTTAAGGGGGAATACGTCACCTTGCCGGCCCTGGCAATCTCACTCAGTACATTGCCTTTATAGAATAGAGTTAGGGGGCTTCTATATTCTTCAACAGTCAAGAACAACAAAAAAAATCTAGAATGGGGCAGAATGTTCTCATCAATGACATAAACCAGGGATGTCAAACCTGTGGCCATCCAGGTGTTTTGAAAATGAAACCTCCCAGCATTCCCTGTCAGCAAAATGCAGTGAGTTGTACGTTCCAACCATGTGGAGGGCCACAACGTTTGACATCCCTGGTCACCTTCATAGTGGAATCTCTGTATTATCCATATTAAAGGTGTCAAAATATTATCCCCATCACCTATTTAGCAATTCGCTCTATATTTCTAAATTGTTTAATTGCCAATAGTCTCGGATTTACCCGGACAGTAGGAAGCAGTTCCATTATCCTGAAGTCACGGGATCTGAGGGGATCTGTACCTTTAAAATGAAAAATCCTGTGTGGCGCCGTGGAACATCCGTAACCTGGCAAGTTGCGCTGATGATGATCAGTGGAAGCCCATAGATAAAGCATACAGCCTCTCTGCGCGGCACCACGTCACCGCACGTACCTACGCACGAAGTGGGAGGGGTAAGACTACTGAGCTGCATATAAAAAGCCTGTCAACTGCTGCAGCAGTGAGAGAGTGCTTAGATTGAGTCACTTATATGCTTAAATGGGGGACTCTATCTGACAGCCAGGTAATGTTTCTCCAAAGAATCAATTTTACTACATGAAATCTGCAAGCAAATAACAATACATATGGCCATAAACAGTATGAAACAATGTAAAGTAATTTTATGTATATACAAAATAATGACATTTTTATTATACCAGAACATTTCTTCTATGGACATTGATTGTATCAGTGTTTAGTTGAACATTTAAGCATTTACCTAATAAAACCTTACTAAAGCTCTGTAGACAAGTGCAATCCTGAGGCTGGCCAGTGACGCACAACTGGGGGACCAATGGCCTATTTAACTGACTAACAATTGGTCTATGGCTTATGGTGGCCATAGACGCTACCATCCGATCGTACAATCCGCAGGTCGTACAATTGGATTGCCGGTCGGCCAAAATATTTTCAACTGGCCCGATGGGGAAATGATTGTAAGATCAATAAAACATCTTTTAACGATTGTACGGTATCGGGATATCCTGATATCGTACAACCAGGATTAAAGTGTCTATGGCCACCATTACGGCTGACCCAGCAAACTATTGACGCCCAAGCAACCGATAGTTGGCCAAAATGGCCATTGGTCTCCCCATTGGGTGCACCGTGGGCCAGACTCTGTGTTTACAGAGCTTTAGGGCTAGGCCACACTGAAACGCAAACGCAAACGCAATCGCAATCGCATGCGATTTCATGTGCGATTTTTTTGCGTTTGCGCTTGCGATTTCTTCAATAAGTATAGGAAATCGCATGCGATTGCGATTAAAAATGCAGAACGCAAAACGCAAACGCATCGAAAAACGCGCGTTTTTTTTGCGTTGCCGCGTTTTCAATAATTTTGAAAAATCGCAAGCGCAATCGCAAGCGCAAACGCAAAAAAAACGCAGCAGTGTGGCCTAGCCCTTAGTGGGGTTTAATAAGGTAAATGCTGAAATGTGTATCACTAATGTTCACATAAACAGTGATACTGTACATAGAAGAAATATTACTGCTTTAAATAAGTGCTCTTATTGTATACACATAAAATTAATTTACATTGTTTATGGTCATATGTATTATTTGCTTGCAGATTTCATTCAGTAAAAATAAGAGGAACATTACCTGCCTTTTAGACTGATTCCTCTATTAACTGAGCTAAACTCAAGCATTGTGTAAGCAGCCCTATAGTCTTACCCCCTCCCACTGCGTGCTGCGTGCGTGCATGGCCGTAGTTCCGCACATAGAGGGCAGCACGCTTCAGTTTTGGGCAGACACTAATCGTCACCACCGCAATTTGCCAGTTTACGGCAGTGACACGGCGCCACTCAGGATTTTTTATTTTAAAGGTACAGATCGGCTCAGAGCTCTGGACTTTAGGATAGCGGAAGTGCTTCCGTAAATCCGGAACTATTGCCAACTATGTTGATGTACAGTAGCGTGTGCGTCGCCCCTAGCAAACGGAAGTTGAAGCTCTAGGTGCCGGTGATTTTGTATTTCCCAATTTGCTGTGCCATAAACTTTAATTGGGCTGTCTGTTGTCTACGGTCTTGCAGGTTGACCCAGGACAAGCCCAGGGACAAGGGATGGGAGGGCGGTGCGTTGACTGGGAGAGGAGGTGATTAGTTGGTATTTTGAGAGCTGTCAAACGCAGCTTGAATCTTTCCCTTTTTGGGATGTAGTTTAGGTGTTTAGACTATTGAGCTGTTTGGGAGGAGAAGCCACTCTTGTGTTAGTCACCTATGGTTCCTACATAGACACTACAGTCTACACCACCCTGCAGTGTATGGGCTGCTTTAACATTTGTAGTGGGGCTTTTCTTCTTGTCACTGTGGGAAGCAGGTAGGGCTGTAAGTTTAGCTCTGTCCTTGGATGTTATCTGTGTGAAATCAGCTGTTTCTCCTGGTGTCTTTTTATTCTGTTTTTTTTTATTTATTTTGAGGCCAGAGCTGTTCTGGTTAGATAACCGATCCTGTGTGGCAACAGACGGCATAATCGTTTACAATGATGGATTCCTGTAGTAACTTAAATTGCTTTTAGAAGTAAACATAAGTAAACATTATTTTCTCGGTTGCTATATGTTTAGTTCTTCAAATGGAATTTAAGCCACACCATTTTAATTACTGTTTGGAGTATCACCCTTAACACCTGTTGTCACATCGTCATTCTAGAAAATATTTTTGGGCTACTTAATATTCTGCTTCTTTCGTGTTGAAAGGAATGTCCCGTATTGGAAATGCATTCAGTTGTAAGTACCAGTGCATTTAAATTCCACCAGTACAATTGCAGTTTGGTTATATAATGTTTACTTTTCTCTGCTCATAATGAAAAGGATATTTGTAGGGTAAATAACAGAAACACTTGTTTTTGAACCATACTTATTGGCCAAATCTTCAAAGTTAAAGGAAAAATCCTCGTTACCTCCTGTGTCTTTCTTTATAAAACACTGCGTGTCATTTTGTGCATCTGTTCCTTGTGTCCACCATATGTATGCTCACTGGCTGCAGGCAAAGTCTGAATGCCCACTCCTGATAGGGGTTTGCAGCCAAATGCAGGTGAGGGAAGTTAACTAATGGCTTTTGTGCAGTGGAGACAAACAGGCAGTGCACCATCACAGAAAGTGACAGGAAAATGTCTCATTACTACATGTAAAATGAGAGGTGAGACAACTGGACCTTGGTTAACTAAAACTTAAGAAACATTGCATGCTAAAATGTCAAAATTTTAAAATACTAATCCAGTATTTATATTTTAATAAATACATGTAATTTAATTTTTAATAGTTATCCAGCAATAATTTTGCTTATTGCCTTGAATTACATGTGTAACGTTGGTGTTATCTAGTCAATGTGGGCTGATGGCAGATAAATATTTTGCCACCTAGGTGTTGACAGCAGCAAAGGAGAATGGGAAAATATAATGTGCTGCACTCTGTAAGTCAGGGATAGGCAAACAGTAGACCTCCAGATGTTAGAAAACTACAACTCCCAGCATTCCCTAATTACAGAGGGCTTGTAAAGGAATGCTGGGAGTTGTAGTTTTTAAACATCTGGAGATCTACCGGTTGCCTATCCCTGCTGTAAGTGATAGTACTTGTTGTGACTCAGGTCTTTACATTTGGAAACATCTGACTGAAATTATTGCCAGACAAGTTATCATTTAAAAAATAATCTTTAGGTTTATAGTCAGTGTTGTAAATACACAGAGACATATAAACCATAAATGAACTATTAAACTCCAATACCTGAAGTTTGTTAAAAGATAACAAGCACCAAATAAGCCAAAAATGGAGAGATTGAAAATATAAACATGCATGGGCAATTTACCCATGAAATGAAAAATTGTATAAAGGTAAATCACACACACTAACCCTAAAAATGCAATTGTTAGAAACCTGAGAGATTTTAGTCTAACCTGAAATGCTGCCTAGTGTGCTGTTACCTCTCTTTCTTCTTTCTTGTTCTTTCAGTTAGCAGCAGATAACATCACAGCCAATGACTGAATGCTTCTTCTCCTAGCTGCCTTATCTGAGCATATACAAGCTTGGAGAGTTAAATAGGAGGTAGAAACTTTTGATAGGCAATAGAAAGGGGATGGGCATAATTTTTCTGTATAAAAGTTTAGCCCTGCATCTGTCGGCATCCTGTCTATTGTATATGGGGGGGGGGGGGGGGTGTCCTACATATAATTTTTCACTTGAGAGGTTAACATGCCCTTTAAACTTGTTTTGGACGCATGCCAGGTATTCTGGTTTCAGCTATATTATTTGGAAATAATTATAGATAAAAGATGCTTAATTTATTAGTAAAGGACAACTCCACCCACATAAGCACATCTTTTAGAAAGAATGGCCTCTTTAAAATATGTTGATATATTGTACTTTGTCCTATGAATTCATTACTGTATGCCTGCTATGCTTCGGGATGCCTCATGGAAACTGAGCAATTTAGAAACCTGTACTGAGCCTGGGCATGCTCAGAAGAGGCAGCTAGGGGATTAACATTGTCATTGGCTGTGATGTCAACTGTCAAATCCACAACAGTTGCTAACTGGAAGAACCAGGAAGCAGGAACCAGGGCAACAGGACATTGTGCAGGATTTCAGGTTAGACTTATATATTTCAGATTTCAAACTATTACTGTTTAGGGTTTTGGGGGGCGATTTAACTGTTATGTAAGTTTTTACACAGGTAAATCACCCTGACAGCATTAAATTCTTTCCATTATCTGTGATGCAGGGATTAAAAATCGCCAAAATATTGGTAAGGACCCCGATTACTGACAATTCTGCAGTTTAACTGGAGTTTTCATTTAAATCATGCTCACTGGTAGTGCAGACAATGTTCCTCAAAGGTATTCTAGAAACTAAAGTAACACACCTGATGTTTGGTGGCATATAAATGGTTCTGGTAGTCTTTATTGTCTAAACAGAAGATTCTCTGTGACATGCATAGTTTGCCATGTCATGTTCCAGCCCTTCTGCAGCCTTTTGGTTTTTAATGAATTCCACTGAAGTGTATCCTGTTATATAAGAACAGAGGTTCTAAAGGCACTTGCTTACTCAGAGGCAATTTGCAAGTATTAGGCCTAAGTCAAATATGTATACAGATAGTTATAAACTGCTGCTAAGTTTCAATGTTTTCTTTGACATACTTGTTCCTTATTTGCACAATGTTTTCTTTGGCATACTTGTTCCTTATTTGCACAATGTTTTCTTTGGCATACTAATCCAAATGGTGAATGAAACAGGACTAGTCAACAAGTGACAGTTGTTACTACTTTTTATGCATCTTAGGCCCAAAATTGTTTGGCTTATTACATTAGTTCCTTATATTTCTTACCAGACTTAAATAGAAAAATAGCATGTATACTATTTTACATGATATATATATGTTCACTTTAATGTATATAGTATTATTCAGTTTATATTTGTTTTACATTTGTTTCCTCATAGAAATAGTTAAAAATAAGAAGCGGCATAGTATATTTTTCTAATTAGGAGATGAAATTAAGCAATAGACATGGTTTTCTCCACAAGGTCTGTAAAGATGGAAAAAACTGAAAGTGTGGATTTTGTGCCTTTTACTTCCAACATGTTTTTTCTTTACAAAAGCTCAGTCATTTTTATTAAGTTTTGGTTTGTTTTACTAGAGATATATAGATGATGTCCTTTGAGTTTGCAGCTAAGGCATTTTAATCTCAGAAGAACACGTTTTATCGCCTTGTGCTACTATGGCGCATAATGCTGAAATGAAGCATGCACACAACGAGAGACCTAAATTTTAGTAATGAATTAAACAGACATAAGTATAATGCTGAAACAACTTCTGCTGATTTTTTGCATCCTAAAGCATAAACTCAAATCGTCTCAGAAGGACAAGGTACGCCAGTTTATGGCATTTACCCAGGCTGGGGAAAGAACTGCAATATACTGTTTAACCCAGAATGACTGGAAACTAGAACTGGCAACAGACAACTACTTCCAGAACACAGCCTTGTACTCCAAAGATACAATGAAAAATACAGTAGACAAAAAGAAACTAGAGCAATTGTATAGCCGATATAAAGGTAAGACTGACTTTTTAGCATTCTGGTTACAAAGGTGTTGCATTTAAAGGGACACTAAACAGAATGTTTTTAGTAGATGCCAGGGGAATCTATAATTCAGAGGGAGGTAGGGTAGTGCAGCTTTACACTTGCCTATGGGTGCCACACTGATCCTATATACTAAAAGTCTTCTAGCCAACGGCCACAGGTTGGTCCAGGAAGCCCGCCGGGGGTGGGGTGGTCTTGCGCCTCTGTGCACACCCTGGGTACGATTCTGTATAGAATCAGGTTTGCTGGTTGGTTCTAAACAGCTGAGGGTCTGGCTTGACATCCTTCCCTGTCTTTCCCTCAGAAGCTTATGTGCAGACAATGAAGGGACTTTGGGACTCGCTGCTGATCAGTTATTTAGAACCATGTGCGGCTTTCTCAGGTAAGTGTAGAGCTGCAGCGGCTATTTCTTTTACACACAGGAAGGTAGGAATAAGCTACTTAATCCATTTTGTTTACTGTCCCTGAACTGAATGTGTAGTTTTATTTATATAGCACCACTTTTGGGGCACAACGCTGAACAATATTACAGAAGTATTTAATACAAAAATTCATACAAGGAGGCCAAAAATGTAAATAAATACATAATTAGATGAGGGCTAGGCCACACTAGTGAGCTTTAATGTGTGTTCTGATCACGTGTTTTAAAAAAGTGCACGCTAGTGTTGGTCAATTGGTCTGGCCACACTAGGTGCATTGAGTTGCACTTTTTGGAGAACAAGCAATCACCATTTTTTTTTTGCAAATCACATGTACTCCGATAGTAAAACATTGCGCAAATCGCATCTGTAGTCTGACCATTATGTTCTTTTACATGCCCCTAAGCTACTGCAGAAACTTGTTACAGATCGACATGCCCGCTAGTAGGAGATTACATTAACTTTAATATTTACTGGGGTGTTAATTTTATAGTTTATTATGTTTCTTTTATGTGCCAAGCAAAAGATAAAGCCTCTAAATATACCTATATCTTCAGCTTGTTCAGTGGTGGCGCACATGGTAAGATGCCAGTATTAGAAGCATATAGCTCAGAAGGTTGTAAGTTCAAATCCCCAGACTTACCTCTATTTTTTGTTTCCATTATGTTCATAGTAAAAGATTCTACATGTACCAGCTTATTATGTGGTAACTGTTAGCCTAGAGGTAGCAAGACAGAGTAAATGTGCGAGTTGCAGGTTCTATTCCCGAGACTTACTTTTTAAAATTTTTACTGCACAAGGTTGATGGTTGTCCTGCAAGGCCTAATCAAAGTCCAGGAAATTGAAGAGTAAGAAGCCTCTCACTGTGTATTCCGTTTCTGCCTCTTCCTCCGCCTCTGAGAGGTTTGTGGCGTGCACAGTGGAGCTCCCCCCCTCTCTCTTTTTTTGATTAACCATCGCCATGGAAGTCTTGGATAAGACTTTAAAAGCTGCTTGTAACCCTGTAGTTTATTTACCAGCCAGCATGAATGCAGACAGCCTACCAGGAACATCTCAAAATGAATATTTTTACTTTTAGAAAAACACAGCCCATTTGGTTATTGATTCAAATCCCCAGACAAAGGAACTGTGACAGAGACTTGAATTCTTGTTGGTTGGCTGCTAAAGGAATAGAGTCACTTTTTTCCCAAAATGACTTCTGAAAACACATGTTCTCTTGCTTAAGTAAATGTGGGAAGGGGGCTACTCTAGAACTAAGAGGCATGCATTACTGAGCCAGACAACTGAATACAATGCAAAAAAAAGAAGAGGAGAATTGGAAGTAGGAAGTTTAAATTTTGTTTGAATTATATTTTTTAATAGAAATTAACAATTCCTTTAAGCGACACATTTTAAAAGAAATGTAGAGAAGTGCAGAATAGCCTGGGGGATCTGACATCCCCCAGCTCTTCCTGACATTACCATTAAACAGAGGAACTTCTCTTCGCAAGTTGTCAAAATTGCTTTTGGGAATCTGCTAGAAATGGGCATAGTTCACACTGATTATAAAGTAGCATAGCTGTCATCCATCAAGTGTAATCCAATTACCTTACCATTCATACCTGCTTAATTATCTAAAATCTTCAAAAGGGGAAGTAATTTCTTACAGACAATCGGACCAATACAATACAATTTTTTTCCCTAAGCCCCTCCAGAGCCTACCTGTCTTTTAACTTTTTTTCTAATTGCTTCTGTACCATACCCTCTGTCTTTTTAATTATATTTTAATATTCTTCTTTCATACCACTCTTATTACTACGGTTTCTACTGACTAGGTTGCTCTATAGTATACACATAGGGGAGGGGGGATGGTTCTGCACATGTGCCTTCTCTGCTTCTTCTACAACCATCTTAGCACCATTATTTACTGGCCACACATTTTCTGCCCTTATGCCTTTACTTTCCATTTGATTTTTTACCACATAGGTGTGGATCTATTTTTTTTTACATTTGTTATCTAATAGTGGATAGTAGAAGTGTGATAGTTTAATAACTCTTTAAATTCAGTCAAATATCTTAAAGGAATATTTCACTCCTAAATTGAACTATTCCTTTAGTGTATTGATTGAAGCCCGGGAGGTTAAAGGATAAGTATATATAACTATGAAAGGAAGTAAGGGTCAATTAGAAGCATCAGCTTTAAAAAAAAAAAAAAAAATTGCCATATTTTTCCCCCCCTAAGCCCCTCCAGAGCCTACCTTTGCAGAGTTAAAGTTGCTGACATCTTGTTTGTCAGTAGGTGATTACTTAGATCCGTCCCTCCGAGATGTTCATGTAGATGCTGATTGGCTAGCCTCATTAGGTAATGTACAATCCCTGTGTGCACTCTGCCACGCGCGCACATGATGTCACAAGGCACGCAACGCGTTCGCCATGACCATGTGCACAGTGACATCTTTTTTTTCTCTCAAAAAGAAAAACAAAATGTTTCATTATAATTCCCAAAGATGTTTCTAAATTTGCATACAGACATTTCCCCAGCTTTTCCCAAACCCACAGACAGCAGAAACTTTGACTATTCTGGCAAGGGACCAGTAAGTAAGTTTCAGAGAGGTCAATGAAAAAGCCAAGTATACTGAACGTCTAACCTATATAAAGATTTTTTTGAGAGGAAAGTTGTAATCTGGAAAGATTTGTGAGAATCTTTTTAAAAAATCTCTGGTAAGGTTTAATTTGGAATATAACAGTGCGGTTTTGGAATCCCATGGACTTCAGTGACATAGGTCTTTATTCAACCTACAGTAATTTGTGACTGTGCAATTGTATAACACTAAAAAATGTGTTTAACAGTTAAGCTGCTATTCATACTTTCTTTAAAGTTGTTTTCTGCTTATCCTGTTCTTTTTTTGCAGATCCACAGGATGAAAATAAAATCGGTATAGATGGAATCCAATTATTCTGTGATGATATGCACCTTGATCCAGCTAGTACTAGAGTTTTAGTTATTGCATGGAAGTTCAGAGCAGCTACACAATGTGAATTCTCTAAGAAAGAATTTATTGAGGGGATGGCCGAGCTTGGGTAAGTATGTCAAGACTTTTAAGCTAAATTCCCTTGTTTTTGGTGGGTTTCCAAACAAGCTAGGAGAAACAATAAAAGTCCTTGCATCATACCTTTACAGTGAACCCTGGATTACATCTCTATGTAAAACTTATGATAAGTTTTATTGCTGGAAAGGTTACTTCCTGAACACTTCCTGCTTGTAGTCCTGCAACTGTCTGCCTGTAGTAGAGAATGCAGCTGACTGAACACAGTTATATCCACTACATAACAAGTTAACACAGTGATCTACCCCAAGACATTGTAAAGACCCATTGGTCCAACATTTTGAATATTTGAGCTGCTATCGGGGACACCCGTGTTTTTTATATACATAGATATAGAGATATTTTAGTGTGGTGTGTTTAATTTATGATATTTTTGCACAAAATTGGTATGGTTAATTTTTAGATTGTAAGGGGATGTAAGACTGATGGTATATAGATCTAGGGGTGCAAGGGAATTGAGTGCTATTAGAAGGCTCTGTGGGACATTGTTGGACTTCGTTGCAGACTGTGTCTAAAAATCCAGGGGCAGTTTCACGGAGTCGTGCGCGCGTGACGTCATCACACTGCTTGTGCTTGTAACAGCGCAGTGTGGTGTGATGACACAGGATTTTTAGACAGTCTGCAACGAGGTCAAGCAAGTCTCGGAGGGCGGAGCTTAGCTGACTGAAGACATGATCCAAGATGGCCAGAACTTTACTGCGGCACAGGTAGGTTCTGAAGGGACCTTAAAAAAAGGGGTGGGGGGAAGTTAATTAAAGATACAGCTTCCATTTAAACTTAATTTGTTTTGTGAGTTTACTTATCTTTTAAGGAGCTACATCACGTACAGGTTAGTCCTGGACTTTTCTTGTATTAAAGATAGTGCTTTAGCCAGGAGGAAGACTGGAAGAATCAGTTTTCTTTGGTTTGGTGCTCCTCACAAAAACAATATTGGGAGTTAGGAATTACAAATCCTATATCCCTGTCCCATGTACTTTTCAGTTTAACTGTTTTTTTAAAAAAACTTTATATACATGATAAGTGTCCTTTTAAAGGGGAACTGGTTAACAAAACATGTCTTAATATGTTCTTAAGAGTGCAGTTACCCCTCTGGTATCCTATTGGTCTCGCTATTTGATTTATATCATCGAGATTTATAATCCACTTGCTCCTATATTTTCAAGGTTTTGGAAGTAGCCATGTTTAGTATGGGCACTTCCAATGTCTCATTTAACAGCTAGGATGGCTCCTTTACAACTGGTTTAGGATTTTTTTCTTTATTATAGTTTTGTAAGTTAACATTCAATTTATGTTTGATTTAATAATTGTATTTATCAGGTGTGATAGCACGGATAAATTAAGGGCTCAAGTACCTCGTTTGGAACAAGATCTTAAAGATCCCTTCAAATTCAAGGACTTCTATCAGTTTACATTTAATTTTGCAAAGAATCCTGGGCAAAAAGGATTAGGTAAGTAACATTGTTTGTTGTTCTATTAAATATTTTGTTGTGCCACTACATTCCTCTGAGAATAGCTGACGTATTAAGTGCAGCAGTGAGCACAATGCTGTTAATGCACTGTCTAGTCTCCTGTATACTTTATACAATTGTGTCTTTCTGTCAGCATTATTTGCATAAAATAATGACCTGTAATTATTGTCCCAGAGTATTAATATACCAGTTAGCATAGTGTTTGACATATGACTATGCAGATACTGATTACTTTAAGCTACATGCAGGATATCATTTGTATTTTTTACTACAACATATTTGTTGTAAAGAATTCTTCACTATAACATATTTGTTGCAAAGAAGCTAGAATTTACCGTATGTGATAAATGTTATTGTCACGAACGCCAGTTCGCTGGGCACGTGATCTGACCAATCAATCGGTACAAGCTGCCACAACTTTAAGTTATGGCCTTAAAAACGCCCCAAAAACACTCTTGACTCTCACTGGCTATGCACACCCCTGTCCTGGCAGCTAAATGGTTAACACTACACCATTCACTCCAGCAACTAACTGGTTAATTAGCATCAGTTCTTCACAAGCAGAGTTAATTAGCATTTACACTGCAAAACACTCCATCCAACCACATATAAACTTATCAGAGGCTAACTGAGTTCTTTTAGAGCATCAAAGACAAAACTTATTAAATTTTAGATTTAATATTCCAAAAGGTGGACAGTGCATATAATACAAAAATAAAAGAAAATGGTGTTATAATAAAATGACATACAATAGGTACAACAGTTATTTAAAATAAAAAGGATAAAAATATTCACAGACCCTACTCACTAGAAGAAGTCCTGTATCCCGGGGCGGGAAGAAACATCGGGTCCATACACACGGTTTTAGGATGTCCCCTCAGTATGAACACAGTTATAGGGGCTACAAGGATTTTTAAACCCTTTGATTAACCACCACCCTCCTGCTGTGCATGAGGTGGGAGTGTCTAGGAATGTCCAGATTTACGAGTAGCCAAAAGCATTCATTCCCTCTCAGTTAAGCAGATTCCATATAAATGTAGATATGTACATTGTATTGGGATATTGACCACATATTCCTCTCCTGTATTAATTATCAATTCCTCCAATACCAAACATGACCTGTGTGTAATCCATATTTCCCAAGATATTAATAACTCGCCTTGGCAAGAGAATAAGGGCTCCATGTTGGGTATCATTTTAAGGGGCCTACCTTTCCATTCCCAAATATAATATTGTTTTTTGTCTTACATATTCCAATACCGAAATACATTTATTTTACATGAATGGTTGTCCTTAAAATTACCTCTTAAGGTACCCACCAGACCCCTAGCTGAAGAGAATTCCAGATACACGGTTCGGCCCCACATTGTCTGGAAAAGAAGATCTGGTTCCATGCTTCACTAATTGTAATATAAACAATAGGACTGTTCCAGGGTGGAATGATATTTTTATTGGTTCTTTGCAAGAACTAATACCAATAGTTAACCCATTCTTGCCAAGTCACTACACACTTTCCTGATAGTTATAATGTGAAAAATTTTAAAATTAAGCATTAAGCATATTCTACTTTTATCAAAGATGAAATTCAGATTCTTTAAATTATATCAAGAGAGGTTAGAAGGTATTTTGGACTGTGTCTTTAGGTGTTCAGTAATGGACCCCAGGGGGAAAGCATTAACTGGTTTTGGTCATAGAGCAGGCAATTAATGAAAGGTCTGTAAAAGAGTCTACAGTTACTCCATAAAGACAATTGTATTTTGCTCAGTTTAAGAGTTTACAGGAATATTATACTAAAGCTTAAATTTGTGTATCCAGATATTGTTTAATGTGAAGTCTTTTTCTCTATTTCTTTTTTATTTATAGATTTAGATATGGCTATTGCTTACTGGAACCTAGTGTTGTCTGGAAAATTCAAGTTTTTAGATCTTTGGAATGCATTTTTGTTGGTAAATATGCAGTTTGTGTATACATTTTATGGTCTAATAATAATACTGGATATAGCAAATGAAACTGTATTTGTCATGTATTGATTGTGCTTATTGTGAAAGTGGCATTTTCCCTCTGTTTCCTTCTTTCTTTTTTTTATCTTTTTCTCAAATTTTCTGCCCTCGCAATTTCTCTTACACTGTATATAACTATATTAACCAATGTTTAACCATACATGAGACACATGAAAGTAATGATGAAATCAACACTTCCACTAATATACTGTGCACAAAATAGGCACTTTTCTTTTCACCTGCAGTCAATTCAAGGCCAGATTTCACAAAAGGACCAACACTGTCTTTGTCCTTTGCATGCCTTTTTGTCCTCTGTCCTTGCATGCCTTCGCTTTGATGGTAAATGGTAAAAATGGAATCAAATGGAATTAAATGTGATTTTGATTTGTTACATATGTGGGTTTTTTTGTTGGTGCTTATTTTGGGCAATATTATAACTATGATTTTTAGTTTCTGGGTTATACAAAATTGTCTTTTCCTAAAGCTAGACATACTTAGGCAGCTGCCTGGATGACTTTTCCGAAACACATACAGCTGATGCAATTCCTATATTAAAGTCACGCTAATCCTTTGAGAATTGGATTAGTGCATTGATGCCCAACCTGCAGCCCAATTAGTGAAAACCGCAGGCCGCCAGGTGGGCATGGCAGTGGGTGGGGTCTGGGCATGTCTCTGGAGGAGTTTGGGCTGTTCAGAGGTGCACGTGGGCACACCTGCATTTTTGTGGTTGAGGCTCTTATATTTAAAAGCTACAGGAAAAAAGTACTTGTTACAGAAGTATTTTTAATTTTTCTTGTATTTCCATTAAATGGTTTAGGAACAGCATAAGCGATCGATTCCAAAGGATACGTGGAACCTTCTTTTGGATTTTGGAAATATGATTGCAGATGATATGTCTAACTATGATGAAGAAGGTAATATATTTATCCCTTTTATGTCCAGTTAACAAAACATATTAATATATAATTCTTTTTTTAAAAATGTGTGGTTGGTTTGTGATTTATTTATTTTTTATTCCTTAGGAATAGAGATATTCGGAACTGTTGAGTTTCGTTTTTAAATTTTCGAAAGTTCGAGTTTCGATTTTTGAAAATCAGCTACTTTTGATTTTCCAGAATCGTCTACTTTCGATTTTCGATAATTATCTATTTTCGATAAAAATCGAAAATTCGAAAAATTTGGGTTCCGTGAAATTCTGGAGTTCCGAAAGTTTCAATTTGAAACTGTGTTCTAATCGAACCCACATTACATTACTTTACTTGGGACTAGATTCAGCCCTTATTACTGTTGATAGCACTAATGTTTGTTTTATAGTTTTAGTTTCAGTACTTTTAATAAAAAAGTAATTTAAAGTAATTTTTTAGCTCATAAAAGCCATATTTGTTCGGAAATGCTGAACTATGCATTTTTGAGTTTTAAGGGGCTAAAACAAGACAATATTCCAATGGGAACCAAATAGTGATGTTTATCAGACTACAGTTATATACATTTTTGTTACACCTTCTTTAGATTTACAGTAAGCTTCTTTGTAGCGAGGCTCTAAGCTTCTTTGTACTGACAAAGCTGAAATGCAGGGCTTTCGTATTCAGTTTCTTTTAAGGGGGAAAAAAAAATTATATATATATATGTCACACTGCACCCACAAACAAGGTAAAGCAATGTTCTAAAACCAAGTAATCAATGCTAGATGAGAGCAAACTTTATTTAGTCTTGTTTGACCTTTTGACCTTTTGTAGAATTTCTTACAATATTTATCAAAGCCAATATACTGTATATTAAAACAAAACAGTCTAATGCGCTATCCATAGGCCCTCTTGCTTGGGATGAGGGTTGGTGGTATCGTTAATTTCAATTCTACAATAACATTAAAACTTTAAAAAAAACTTTAAAAAAAAAACATTAAAACTTTTATTTTCTACAAGTTATGCTGTAATTATGCTACCGGTAATTTAAAGGGACTGTCCACCCCTCTTTTGAAAAATTAATATGTGGTAGATTAGCCCCCAAAACCTAAACATCGTTTAAGTCTCAAGCTCTAATTCGGCTCCCGCACAGAGATATTATACTTACATCCTCCTCGCTCCACCTCCGCTTCCGGGTTCTTCTCCCAGTCTCCACGGTTGCTGCTCTGTTCTTTTTCTGTTCCCGAGCAGCCGCAGTGGAGACTGCTCCGGGAATGCCAGTCAGTGATTGGCTGTGACATCCTCGGTGGAGCGAGGATGAGCATGTAAGTATAATATCTCTGTGTGGGAGCCGAATTAGAGCTTGAGACTTAAACGATGTCTATGTTTTGGGGGCTAATCTACCACATATTAATTTTTCAAAAGAGGGGTGGACAGTCCCTTTAAACAAAGGACTAACTGCCTTTGTAGCAGTAGGTAAAAACAGCTGCTGTATTAGACATTTGTCTTTTTTTAATGTCAAATTGGCTTTAGTTTCTAACAAGTTTATGGCCAACTTTACAGGTCTCCACCTCACTCAAGGTGGTCATTTACATTAGCCTTATTAGGTAAGTCCCGTTGTGGACCGATTGGATTTACCTAATATCAGCAGTGTGTAGGGGCCAAAACCAACCAACCCTAATGCCATCAAACATCCATCATTGGCATTACGGTAGTTCTGGAAAATTTCCAACTGTTGGTATCGGCTCCCTTTAAAGTAAAGAGAGACGATACCCATCCCATGTATGGCCCAATGGGAAACCATTCCCCATATCGCATAAAGGCGATTAGTCGGGTTCATGTGTGCAGTTACCATCGCAACGTGCCGACACATTGCGATGGAAATTGCATGTGTATGGCCACCTTAACTATGAATCAGACAAACAATAGCACAAAATCTTTGACCAATCCCACTAGAGTCCTGCACGGGTCTAATTTACCAGATCTGCACCCGACCCACAACTCTCTTTTCTACACGCTTCATACCCCCGACACACAAGTTTCGGACCCAAAATCCAACCTGCTTTTAGTCTTTCTTCCTAAAATTTGTACAGGGAAGTTAAAAAAAAAAAAAAAAAAAAGTCTAAAAGTTAAAATAAATATTTCATTCATAACCAAAAATGTTCATAGAAACAAACCTTCCATACCACTAAAATATATAGCAGGGGTCTTCAACTCGCAGGCATCCAAATGTCTGAAAACTACAACTCTGCATTCCCTACATCCCTTCTGATATTGTGAGTGCTGTAGTGAAATGCTGGGAGATACATTTTTCAAACAAATGTAGGCCCACAGGTAGTAGATCCCTGGTATAGAGTGCAATATACAGTGCAGAGCAGACAGGGTGATCCCTCTCCCATCAACACTGATATTGAACTTTAGATCAATATAATATATCCCTATTGTCCCCCACTACCTACCCATGGGCCTCTACTGTCCCCAACTTCTACCTACCCATGGGCCTCAGCTCATTGTAAATCTTTATCTGCAAATATTTTCTTGTTGATCTGTGACAGGGATAGGTAACCAGTAGTTTTTAACTGTTTTTTTTAAAAGAAATTTTTTTATACACACTGTAGTTCTCCTGTAGGTGTGTCTCTGCACTTTTGTAGAAATGTAGAGCATTCCTCATACTCGGGCAAGTGCAGGATTTTCCTAAATGGGTTACTCATGACGAATACATCAATGTTTTCTATTATACCAACAAACCTGTATTGCATGCACCCCCCGTGCCCCCCTTAGTTAGATGACGTCATTCACGCGCACAAATGGGTCCAGCGTTCGTGACAAACTGTTGTTTTGTATATAAGGTATATACAGTTGGCCAATACAGATATATGGATATAGATATATAATCACTCCTGTGTTTATATATTATATATAATACAGTGTTTACAGTCGGCTATATAACCACCTCCAGGATTTCTTAATGTCCCTATTCCTGCTCACTAAGCTCCATAACAGTGGAATAGGTACAGTTAAATACTGTATATACTGTATATATAACCCAGTCTCAGCAATCACCTCATATAACTGCAGGGTTAATGTTGATACAGTTCTCTATGCTGCTGTCAATCACAGGATAGACCGGATACATTTTTGAAACAAAAAAAAAAAAAACTGCTGCTTCTCACTCACAGCTCAAATAACAATCTATGTATCAATGTATGTAATTGTCTATGGACACAGTGGAACTACTAAAAACTGGTTTCTTGGTGTAATAAAGGTCATAATAAATTTGAATTGATGCAGCTAATGTGAAGATACTTTTGGATTTGGGGTCTGTTTATAATTTTGGAAACCGTTTATTACCATTGCTGCAAAAGTTCCCAGTTTTAAGCAAAAAAATTGGTTCTTTTGAATTGTTCAAACAGCTATTCATAGAACCAGAGTTAATGCAGTTTAGGGCAGTGTAAGGGTTCCAGACAGAAACGCGCTTTGTGGTCTGTTTTTTTAACGGATTGGATTGACCCGGTCCATTTAAAAAAAAAAAACACGTAACGCTGCATGCATTTCTGTATGGAAACAGACACGTTTTGATATAAAATATAGGAAAAACGGACAGAAAACGTGGACGGTTCGTTTTGCTCCGTTTATAATGTGAACGTAGCCTTAGCAAAATGAAAGTCTGCATACATTTGATAGTCTTTCCGAAAAATGGAAGGCTTCTCAGTAGTTTTATATTCTAAACTTATGCTACATAATCAATTTAAAGGGATACTATACTGAACTTAGTCTATAATTTAATACATGTAAGTAGCACTTACATTTGCATGTGTTGCTGCATGCCTTCAATCCAGCACATATTATGTTTAGGAGCAGTATCCCCCCCCACCCTCTTTTAACCACTCCCACTTCCATCCAACCTGACCTTTTTCCCCACAAACCAACTGTCAAGCCTGCTCACAGCACACAGCATTCCAACTGTCAAATCTCTGTCACCATTCCAGCAACAGTAACACTACTCACAGAAGAATATGTTTTGAGAGTAAAGAACTTGATTGACAGCTGAAATATAAGAAAATTTAGATTGGATATCTAGAGAAATAGGGGGCAGATCAAAAAAAATTATACAGTGGTGGTTGGGAAGAATTATAGTTTCCAGTTATGGTCAATTTAAAATAACCTATTTTTCGGTATAGATACCTTTTTAAGGGACTTTTTTTTGTCTATTTTATGTTTTGCTTATACTAGATTTCTTAACTACAAATTGTATTTCTTGATGGAATAGTGTTAATTGTTCAACAGCTTAATAGATTTTTTATTTTATTTTACTCTCCATTATTCCACAAGCTTTGATTGTTATTGACTATTAAAAATGTCTTTCAGGAGCATGGCCTGTTCTTATAGATGACTTTGTCGAGTATGCAAGACCTTTAGTCTCAGGAGGAAAACGGAAACCTCTTTAACTTTTCAACACAATGGACTTGTGCAGCTTTTGCCATTTTATTAGATAATGAAGACTATTTTTGCCAGTCATTAAGATAAGAAGAAACCATTACAGATTTGCCAGGCCAAGCAGAAAACCTATATATCTTCCTGAACTCTTACGGTGGGCTATTTTTAGAAAATTACCCCAACAAGAGCACTGATTGTTTTGGGGGTGCTGACTTTATATCTTAAATAGTTTTTATTGTAGAAGCAATAGAGATTGCATGATTTTATACTTTAAAGCAGTTAAAGACCCATTTTAATTGCATGGCATTCAGTTTACAAGCCAGGAAAACACCAGCAGTATATATTACATTTTACCTAAATAAAAAGCAGTATTTGTGGTTTAAATTAAAATTGTTCTCTAATTGGAACTTGTATGTTATGTTGCATTTGTATCACTAAATCTTGGATACCTAAATAAACAGTACAAAAAACAGACTAGACAAATTTAAAATAATTTTAGTGTTTATATGCTGATACTTAAATCTAGCCTTGCTGAATGCAATTTTGAATGTGTTCTCTTGTTGTACCCTGGGTACAAAAGTGAAATTGTAAGCTCTTCGGGGCAAGGATTAATTCTGACTATGTCAATATAAAATAAGCAGAAATTATAGTATTAACTAGCTTTAACCTTTGCCTTGTTTTTTTATTTATATTGATATCCAACTAAATAATATATAAACTGTACATTGACTTTTGTATTTGCTGTGTATAATAGACCATTGTTTATATGTAAAAATATTAATTTAGTTTCAATTTATCCTGTTTTTTGCCTGTTCATTTTTTGTTTAATACTCCATATCATCCACCTATCAATTCACAAGCCTGTATTTTGTCATCAAAAGATCAAAAGTATGGAAACAGTAGCTGTACACAACTTCAGCATCTCAGGGATCATTTTAAATGTTGTTGCTACATTTAATTTTAGGGCTGCTTCAAATTGTAATCAGTAGAGCTATGGCTAGGGCCAAACAGTGACAAACTACTAAAAACAATTTACTAGGAGTAGATTTGGGGTCAGTACTTTATTTTAATTATTATTTATTTTATAATAATGATCATTGCAGATTATCATTAGCAAATGCGTACAATAAAAATAGAATAAACTAAATGTAAGGGAATGATTGGTGGGTATAGGGAAGGTGGTTTGGTACAGATAGGGGTAGAGTAGGAGGGTGTGTAGGTCAGAGATTTGATTACTTAACACTGCTTACGGTATCTTAATATCTTCTATCAACATGATGAAAAATGGTGCATGTGTGATTTTTATCTGGACTGTTTATACGCTGCATGCAGGTACTTTTTTTTTTACATTTATAAAGCTTTAGGGCACGGCCACACTGCAACGCAATCGCACACGGAATCACATGCGATTTCATTGCGTTTGCGCATACGTTTTTTTCATTAACTATTGAAAAACGCATGCGATTACAATTTAAAATGCGGAACGCAAATCGCAACGCACCCAAAAACGTGCGTTTTCGGTGTGTTGACTCGTTTTCAATGATATAAAAATAAAAGCGCAAACGCAAAAAAGCACAGCAGTGTGGCCTAGCCCTCAATTCCACTTTTTAAGTGTAGAGCCCAATTGTTTGCATTATAAACAGTGTCAATGCAGTGCAACAGTATAGTGCAAAATTCAGTGTAAAAAAAATAATGGGCAAGTTAGTGTGTTTATTTTGGTTACTGAGGTGGCTCTGTTCTGTGTACTGTTGTGAAGAGCATCACTGATACAGATGGTAAACGGTTAACACATAGCAACAGACATTTAATAGACAGGTATAGAAAGTTTCTCCCCTTGTCAACATGATAATTAGTGAACAGACACTAAAAAATTTCAGCACCGTCCGGACACATAATCCCATCTTTGGCTTGACAGAACTAGCCCACCTCATCTTCCTAGAAAGCAAATGTAGGCTGTAGCTAAAATTATTTTAATGAACATGGAAATCCCTCTACTATGAGATAAGAATTGCAAAAACCTTAGCACAATAGTCAGTAGATTCAATAAATGTTGCACATCAAGTTGTGAATATAAGTCTGGGTACACACGGAGGTACTATTTGTCCCGAGCAAGCGCTCTGCTGGGACAAATGTCCGTTGGTCGCAGTAAATTTGGCCGCGGCCAAATATGCGAAACGATCAATCGCGCGTTCCCATAGGGAACAACACGATCGATCAGACACGTCCGGTTGAAAGTTCGTCCGATTTGGACAAACGAACGATCGAGGTCGTTCATGGCCAGCCGCCACACACCAGCAGATCTTTTCGGCTAACCGACCGAAAGTGCCGTGAATCGGTTGTTCAGCCGAAAATATCTGCTGGTGTGTACCTAGCCTAAGGGACCCACTATCTATAAAAGCTGTGAATAAAAACATTTAGAGTTTTCCAGTATTTAAGCATATTCTATATTTGGCTTCAGATTATAACCATGTACTGGTCGGTCGATATGTGGGTGCCAATGGCTGCGAACAATCTCTGTCGTCCATTCATCCGGTTTGGACAATCAAACTGATGCCTGCGCGCACGTGATGCCGCGTTGCATGCACTGATATCACGCACGGTCGCCACAAGCACTGATTTTGGGGCTAAAGAGAGAGTGCAATGAGCCAACTCCCAGAGGGAGGAGCTCTACAGCATTACCTTCGTCATCCAAGATGTCAGCAACTTTACACACACAGGTAGGCTCAGGAGGGACCTAGGGGGAAAAAAGGGTGGGGAAGGATTTTTAAAACCTGTCTCTTACAATTAAACTACTTGTTTTTATAGTGCACATATCCTTTAAAGATAAAAAGAATTTGCGTTCTGATGAATTGTTTTGATTTCGTTGTATTTAGTACTTTATAGTCTTGCATGAGTTGTGACATATCTATTTTGCAGGCATACTTTTGCAATTAATTGAATGGAAGTTACCATTTTGGGGAAATGGATAACTGTTAGAGTAGACAGTAGCATTCTAATTCTAGCCATTTACTAGGATTATTTCCTTTCCCAAAGTCTTCAGACAACCTGACCCAATCACTTTTGCAATTAACTTTCATTTGAAAATGAATGGGCCAGGACTTGGAACATCAAAAAAGTAAAAATGATAGAAAAGTATAATGAGCAATGGACTAACTGTCCCAGGATCACAGTGCATTTTCCTGTTTATTTACATGCCCTAAAAAGGAACTAGAATCTCCTGAAGGTTATAAATATTATCCTCTTCATTTAGCCATTATAAAAGAAATCTTAAAATTCCTTAAAGTGTAAATAAAACCAAAAGGGACATAAAGAAAATAGTTAACTCGCATATCTAATTTTACTGGCTGGTGATTATATTTTGCTAAAACAGAAATTGAGGCAAAAAATTTGTGGTGTGTCTATCCACTTCCCTCTCACGTCACTCATTTCAGCCATACACAAGAGAGCGTCAAGATGGCGGGGGGCTTCAGCTAAGATTAAGGGCTAAAGGAAGCCCAAAACGTGTCAGGGTACTCCTGCAGTTTGGGTAACTATGTTGTTTTTAACTTTTGCTGAATAAAGTATGTAGATTTTAATACGAACTGCTGTGCCGGCTGAACCGTTTTCCAGAGTGCGCCAGACCCTCAAGTATCTTATTACATTTATCAAGTGGATGGAACCATAGCGAGGGGTTCGGGGCAGGCTGCACCCGGACCACAGACGGGGAACGGTGAATGCCCTATAAAGTGAATATATGGATAAAGGTTTATCGTCATTGATGTTTGCAGTTTTTACAAGCGAAACAAAGTCAAGCGACGGGCTTGGGGCTAAAGCACCTGGGCCAACAAAAAGTTATGGTGGGCGTTGTATTATTGGTTACCACCGTAGTTATCCTAACTATATTGGGGCAATTGTACACACATGGTACAAATTTAGTCACGAGTGGCTACAAAAAATTGTGGTACTATGTGCCTATGACCTTCCGATTGGTTTTCCTGACGGACGAAAGACAGACTGAACATAGCGTAAAATTCCTACTGATACTGCAGTCGTCTATGGACACAGCAAATGATCTAAAATGGTTACATTCGCTGTGACTGATAATATTTCGGCCCAGTAGGGTGCACCGAATAGTTGGCTGAGCCAAAACATCTGCTTGCGTGTACACCGCTTAACACTAGACTTTTTTTTTAATCCGTTAATGCTTTATAAATTAATAAAATATATTTAATATGGCACTTTAATTAGGATGGCCCATACATTTTCTTCAGTTTGGTATGTAATAAGTTAATTTCATTAATTGTCACAAGATACAGTATGTTATACTTGGATAAAAGGTAAAACAAAACTCCTCAACTGGACTTTGAATCCTCAAGCAAACGCATACAGGACGACAACACATATACACAGGTAAATGTACATATTCACAATCATAATCCCTTTGCACAATAAGAAAAGGAGCTGTTGCTAAAAACCTCTTCCAAATCCACTTGATCCTTTGGTGGACTTTTGCTGTGAAGTAAAGTAATAAAATTAGTACGCTTAATTCTAGCTCTAAAGATGATTCCAATTACAGAATAAAGATAATTCACACTCACAGGACTTTCAATAAATACTTTTTAATTCAGAAATTTGCTACGATTGTTAAAAAAAATAGCTAAAAGTAAGAGATGTACTTACTATTTTTAGCTCGCTGCTTGGAAAAAAAAACTAGTAAAAGGAAATCAGAATGATGGCTAGTTCAACAGGTAATCCCTGGTAGACTTGCATTTCTTGATTAAGGTCAAATAAGCTACATCTGCTAATAAACAACAGCATTATTCAACTTGCTGCTAAAAGTATGCTATCTGATAACTGTTTTTGTTAATTGATGATGGTTTAAATGAGCGTTGAAAAGAGTTTGTGGGTTTCTTCCAAGTACTTCAGTTTCCTACACAATCATGAATACATACTAATAGGGTGTGTCTTTGAGATAAAGGGCTAAAATTGGGTCTGGGCAGATGTGAATGGGATAAATAAATGTAAAGAATGTACAGAATACAAAAGTAGACATATTACTTTTTCAAAATTTTAGGCCAAAATCTATTCATAAAATGTATGTATTGCTTGCCTTTCTAATTTATTCCTAACCAAAGATATACCTGTGTGAAATAAGAATTTTGCTTGACCTGAGGGCTGACCTAACGTTCCAGGTGTGGATCATCTGTGTGTGGGCCCTCGGTTGTTAAGCCCAAACTAAATTCTGCATGTGTATGAGCCTATACTCTCCGTTATCACTCTTATAGCACAGGGTGTTACTAAAAGGGGGCTTGTGGTATTGGCCTTACATAGGTGTAAGTCTAGGTTAAAGTATATAGAATACCATTATATCTGTTGTATTCAATTAGATCAACTGGACTTGAAATGTAGTTCTTACAGACGTTTCGCTAGTCATCCAACTGGCTTTCTCAATTCAGAAGTAAGGTGTTAAAACAGCATTGTACATGGCAGACAGTTGGTGTCGAACCCCCCACCTCTATTTAGGCTTGGTTTCTTTATTTTCACATAAATGGCCTCCTTAACACCTCTCTTGAACCAGTCACGTTCTTTCGCCAATATGTTAACATTACAATCTTCAAAGGTATGTCCTTTATCCTTAAGATGCAGGTACACGGCTGAGTCCTGACCCGAGGAATTGGCTCTTCTGTTTAGAAGGAAAGAAAAGAACACAAATACCAACAGTGAAGGGGAAAAGCAAGACAGGAGGAAGAACATGGTCATCCCATATGTAGCAGGGGTCTCCGAGAAATTAAGAAGAATTTTCAAAAAACATCGTATCCCTGTCTGCTTTAAACCGAACAACATACTGAGACAGCAATTGGTACATCCGAAAGACCCAATACCAAAACACAAGAAAAGTGACATCGTATATGCAGTGCAGTGCAGTGAAGAATGCTCTTGATTTGTATGTGGGGGAGACCAAACAGCAACTGCATCAACGTATGCCCCAGCACAGAAGAGCCAATTCCTCGGGTCAGGACTCAGCCGTGTACCTGCATCTTAAGGATAAAGGACATATCTTTGAAGATTGTAATGTTAACATACTGGCGAAGGAACGTGACTGATTGAAGAGAGGTGTTAAGGAGGCCATTTATGTGAAAATAAAGAAACCAAGCCTAAATAGAGGTGGGGGGGTTCGACACCAACTGTCTGCCATGTACAATGCTGTTTTAACACCTTACTCTGGGCGTTCCTATAACACCTCTTAGCCACTATCCAATTACACCCTTAACACCTGGCTGTGATATGCTAATTGGGATTTTCCAGGGTACATAATTGCCACAGATTCTTGTACAAGTCATTCTGAATTGAGAAAGCCAGTCGGATGACTAGCGAAACGTCTTCAAGAACTACATTTCAAGTCCAGTTGATCTAATTGAATACAACAGATATACCATGACCTGGATGAATGAGAACCTTCACAAGCATAGAATACCATTGTTTTAACAGGCTGATTGTCTTAATAGTGTGTGGGCTAAAAACCAGAAAAGACGATAGGGTTGATCCAATAGGAGGCGCTGAAGTTTGCCAGTGTTATTTGCAGAAAACAATTTGTTAGCTATTTACTGGGTTACTGAAGTTAGAGAACATCTGATTGGTTGCTAGATTAGTAGACTGGGCAAACATTTTCACCTCTTATTGCATTGTTTTAAGCAGAACGTTTGTTTTTTAAACAAAATTACACATACATTTATACCTGCAGAATCCTAAAGAATTTATTTTAAAATGCAAATAGGACTGACTGTTGTTTTAAAGATTTTTTGAAAGGAAGTCTCCTAAAAGAACATTGCATAAAGAATTTTAGAGCAATGTCTCAAAATACTCCAAATACCTCTCTGGTGTACTGGTTGTTGAATCGGATTGATAAAGTCACAGTGATTGTCATTAGTTTGGTGTTCAGGGAGGGGGATTGTAACTCTCACAGATAAGAATAGCATTGCCTTTTATAGCAAGTATCATTTCAGGGATCCTGCAAACCATAGTGTGAAGCTGAAGTTAGAACCGGTGGGTCTCAAACAAAAGAGAGACTTGACTTGAAACAAACATCCACCATGGAAAAGTTCAAGGCATCTATGCTGCTAGCTGGAACAGGGGATGCCTTGGGCTATAGGAACTTCAGCTGGCAAGTTTGTACATCAGGTGTGAAAATTCAAGAAGAGTTAAAAGAACTTGGAGGTTTGGAAAATCTAGTGCTCTCAGAGGACAGCTGGCCACTCAGTGACAATACACTTATGCACATAGCAACAGCAGAGGCCCTAGTCTCAGGTATGAATTTATTGTTCTTTGTAAACCAATAGCACAAAATAACACATGGTTCCTCCCTTGATGAAGGGGGAGGGGTCCCCAAGGTGTGCATTACTAATGTTTGGATTGAATGTTTATTGATTTGGATTCTATTAACAATTAGGGCCAGTGAGGGTCTGCATATGAATGTAGATAGGGCATCTATTTCTAAGCACAAATTAAAAACCTGCTGTACAATTAACACAAAAGAGGATCAAGCTGATTTTAGACGAAGAAAATATTTTTATTTAATAACATTTTAGAACACAACTAAGGGGCCTGCCAATTGGTGTATATGATTCTATTGCTTGTATACATTTTATAGATTCAACAATTTTTTAAATAAACATTTTATTTACTCTAACACACTGAAAAATATGCACTGTAACTTACCAATTTGTTAAATAGTGATTTTGTCCATTTTTTTAATAACAAAAATAAGTTAAAATATATATATTAGTTTAACCCTTCTAGCCTGGTGATATATTATATAGGTGGCAGATCAGTGTATCTTACTTGGTGGTTGGTACTGTAGCAACAAGGTTCAGAGGCTTACACATATTTGTGAAGATGTGTTTTTTAATTTTTTTATGACCTCCCCAGAGGCTTACACTAAGGCACGTATTTGTAAAGGCATGCTATTCCATTTATTTTTATGCCAGACATCACCACTGGTTGTTTTTTTTGGGTGGGGGTTGTTTTTTTTGTTTTTTTATTGCAGCACATTTTAACTGCACTTGTTATTACCATGGTAAAAAGTAGCATCAGAAATCTAGCAATATAGTCGAAGGGATCCAGACCTAAATAGCAAGGCATGGTAGTGTTTTTTTTTGTTTTTTTTTTAATAAACACTATTCTGACAATTTAATACATAGGTAAATAAACCCTTGCAAATCTATAGGAAAAAGTAACAGAATGACACCTTCCAGTAAGAAAAAGAACTTCCAGGCTAGAAAAGTCTCCAAAAATGCATTAACGCCAGTTCATACTTTGCCAAAAACTTCCTTTTCACCACTACAAATACCAATGTGATTTCTGCCATGTTTAACACCATGAAAAATGTCTGGTGAAAATTCTGGCAAAATTGCCATAATAATGTAGTGATAAGTGGTGTGGAGAACTTTATAAATACTGTTGCATTAAATTAAAAATGGTGAAATTAACACCGAAATAAAAAATATGCCCTTAAGTGTAGGTAAGCAATCTTTTTTTGTGTTGTCTGCAAGTGTTAATAAAATGAAAAACATTTAGTTACAATTAGAGATGGAATCTGGATCCAACACACAACCCCTCAGTTCCAAAATCTGAATGTTCCATCCAAAACCGGGCAGACCGTTCGGATTTCAGGAATTCAGAGCGCATTTTTGATGAGTATCAAACGTATAAGGCAATTTTCGCTAATCCTCGAAAATAACCTTGAACTTACAATAATCCTCAAAAAATAACCGTGAATGTTCGATAACCCTCGAAAATACGATCAGAAACACAAAAGTAGTTTCCAATCATATTTTCGAGAAATATCGAACATTCAAGGATATTTTCGCTCATTATCAAAAATAGCCTTCAACGCTCGATAATCATCAAAAATTAGCTTTGAAGTCCCAAAAGTACTTTTTCATTTTCAGATCTTAGGGATTTTCCCAAGATCCGTAAATCTGAAAATGGAACAAAACTTACTAGTTTTGGCCATCTCTAGTTACAATCTGCAGAAACCCTTGGGAAGACTTCCATCTATTATTGTATGGTATTGTATGATTAAAGCAGGAGTAAACATTGTAAACTTTACAGAAGCAGAGGTGCCATTCTAGTATCCTGCATTGCTGCATTATTCTTCTATATGTTTATGTAATAAAGATGCAGAACTGCTAATGGGTCTAGGAAGCAAATGTTACCAAGCTCCATCAATGCTTACTCCCCCTTAGAGTATAAAACAGGGTAGCTTGAACATATCTGTTCTGCAAACACACTGGTACTTTATACAATTTGATTGGTTAGTTTTTTTTTTAACATTTCTGTTTGTAAAATGGATTCAGAATACATACTAGCACAATGCTGGAGGGGTACATGAGATTTATCAGTCCATTACTATTTGATTGTAACAAGGTGTTCAGAGTTTATATTACTGGTTTTCTTTCTGAGCACATACTTTCTCTTTTGTTTGATTTATGGTTCACGGAGTTTCATGCTGACTATAGTGTATATATATATTTTTTTTAATTAATATAAAACTAAAAGTTAGCAGTGCAACTGTAGGGAAAAGTCTAGCCAGATAAAGAGATATTAATTGGAACATGAACTAGTAAGATGCCATTGTTTACATTACTTTATGACTTTTATGATGAAAGTAGATAGAAAATTGTATGAATGGGGGGGAGGGAACTAAGTAACTGATCTAGGATGTAGACAATGGACAAGATCAGTATAAAGATGTTAAAAAAAGGCTAAGTAGGGTATGCTTGATGGATGCTGTTTGGGCCCTAATAATTATATTTATGACAACATTATAAAAAGAAAAAAAATGCAATGGTGTCAACGAAATGGTTTCCTTTGGCGCTATGGGATCTTGGTTTACAGGATCACACATAGACCTGAAATTAAAGGAGAACTAAACTTACATTTTCAAAAACCTAATGTGAAAGTTTTTCTCCCCAGAACACCTATACATTGTAAGTTCTCTGTGGTACATTGCATTTAGTATATGTGAGAAATAGATTCTGTAAATAAGAAGGCTCCATGTTGTTGCCAGTACAACCCACAGCCCATGAAGTCATCAAAGAACCACGCCCCTTGACCCCAGTATTCACTGTCTCTATGCACAAAGTGTTTTCTATACAGATGTCTACACACCAATATGGAAGTCCCTGATAAGACTTTTAAAGCTGCTTGTTACCCTGCAGTTTATTTACCAGTCAGTGTGAGTTGCTAGAAAATAAACGTCAGGGTAACAAGCAGCTTTCAAAGTTATCAGGGATTCCATATTCCATTTTTTTTTATTATTCTTTTCCTAACAAAAGATAAAGCTTCCAAATGTAGCTGGACTCTCTGCTTATTCAGTGTTGGCGCACCGGGTAAGCACCAGATTTAAAAGATACCAGTTCAGAAGGTCACAAGTTCAATACCCCAGATGTAGCTTTTTTTGTTTCTATTATATTCCATGAGAAAGATAAAGCTTCTAATTGTACCTTTACATTCAGCTGGTGCAGTGGTGGCTCACCTTGTTAGTCACATACAGTTCAGAAGATCACAAGTTCATATCCCAGCTAAACCTTTTTTTTTTCTATTTATATTCCATGCAAAAGATAAAGCTTCTAAATGTTCCTAAGCTTTTAGCTTATTTGGCGGTGGCTCACCTTGTAAGATGCCAGGTTTAACACATACAGTTCAGAACGTTAGGAGTTTGATTCCCCCAATGTATCTTTATTTTTTGTTTCCATTATGTTCCTACTACAATATTCTACATGTACCAATGGGTTATATAGTGCTCTCTTAGCCTAGAGGTAAGACGTCTGCTTTTAGCAAGACAGGGTAATGTACAATTGCAGGTTCTATCCCCACCCTTACTTTTATTTTTGCTGAAATGTAGTATTATGTTTCTAACATCCATGCCTATGAAATACACTGCAAAGATTATTTTCTTTTTGTATGAAAGTAAAGGATTATATCATTGTTAGGACAGGAGCCTTGAATGTGTTTTGAAAACAAAAACTGAAATCCCTGTTCTGTGTCTGGAGAGGGGGATCTCTGTGCTGTAATGTGATTGGTTGTCGGCTTCTAGGAAGCAAGGCTGCAACTTCCTTGTTTTGATCTGTTGAGCTTTATGGAGCATGTGCCTGTACGCAGACACTTAGCTGGGGGTTTACCCAGCTAAGGTGGATTGTGGAGCTGACCCCTAGTACTCACAGGTTATTTTCATAAATCACCCAATGGCCACAGCAAAGGGAGAGGTGAGACACAGCTTTTTGTATGTTTGTGAATGTACTCTGTCTATTGGGACAATGTTGTGTGGAGACTTTAGTTCCCCTTTAAATTTGAAACACTTTTAAATTTCAATGAACTCAATTATTTCCACGGTTGCAATTTATTATTACATATTAGTGAATCTGTATTTTAATGTTACATTATGCATTATTTTTAGCTGGTGGAAACAATTATGCAAAATCATAATGTCTGCAACCAATTTACTATCAAGGAAGAGCTAGGGGGCCCGACTCTTTATTTTTCCTACCACAAATACAGCCTCTGCCACACACATTCTATGTGAATGAACCAGGGAAAGGGCCCCATTCTAGTTTTGCTGGTGTAATTTCTAGTTAGCTGCGCCTTAAAATAATTTTAAGCATATTTGTAAAGGTAAATGAAAGGATAGGTTCACTCAGAAAATGAACCTATCCTTTTTTTGCATTAATTATAGTTCCTTTACCTCCCTTTCTTCATTTAATGTAAAAGGAAAGTTCACTTTCTGAGTGAACTATTTCTTTAAGGCGAGCAACAGCTGAAGTCATTGAGCAGTGATGTACTTTAGAGCTGGCAACCATTTGGATTGTCATCATAAATCTTTATAAGATATGTTACCTGGCTTTTCATGATAATGTTGCAGGCCAAGTGCTTTTATTCAGGTTAGTGTAACCCCAAGGTGACTTATACACCCATATATTTTTTGGTAGTGGGTAAATTGTTGTTTTTTTTATATAATACACAACTCATGTGGTACTGATGACCCACTGATGAGCCATTTATGAAATATATATGTGTGTGTGTTTTATGTACAGTATTGTATGTTTGCTTCAGTGTGTACAGAGAATACAGAATATACTCACTCTTTTGTTTGATAATTTCTGGCATTTGTTTTAGTACAACTGTTTAATCTGCTGCCAGGAGTGGCCTAAATTTAGTACCCATATTAAGTAAGAAGGAATGCAAGCTATCTAAATTAAGTTCAGCTGGGGCTCAAAAGATAAAGGGTGCTATGTGGAGATTCCATTTATTCCCCATTGTTCTACAATTAAAACATTTGATTTTAAACTTTATTTTAATAAACATTTTGTTTAAGCCTGCTGTCTATTAAACATGAGCAGTATTAACCAAATCATTCCTGTGTTAAAAAATTTGCCCAACGCTTTTTTAATGTTTAACAGGTAAAAGTTTGAAATGTATAAGGCTAAGACTAAAAACCGTTTTATAGACTTTTTAACTTTATTTGATACTTTGATTTGAGAAATAGTTTAAGGTTATCTTCTGTATAGAGAAAAGCTAAAACCACAATTTTGGAAGCAGCTTCTATTCCCCTTAAAGGGCAAATATAGTGCCCAAACAGTGTTTCCCCACATTTATTACACTTAAAGAGGGAGGTTCAGCACAAATAAATATTCTTTCATTAAAAAGAGGAGTATTATTTCAGTAATTATAATCCACCCATCAAGTAATTATCCTGTGCATAAATAAATAAATGATCCCAAACTATCAACTTCCTGTTTGCAGGACCCTTAAAAGTGCCCATTATGGTTTGAATCACTGGGTTGATTCAGCTGCTCGGTAGAGATCAGAGCATGTTTGACCCATCCAACAGCCAAACCATTATAAAAAAAACTGCTATAATAAATGTCCTTAGTCTGCTTGTCTTTAGCAAACTATTTGCAAGCTTTCTTGTGCATCATCTTTAGAAGAGGCTTTTTTTCTGGGGCAACAGCCATGCAGACCAATTTAATGCAGTGTGCAGATCATGGTCTGAGCACTGACAGGCTGATCTCTCATCCCTTTCACCACTGCAGCAATAGCGGCAGCACTCATATGTCTATTTGCAAAAGACAACTTCTGGATATGACGCTGAGCATGTGCACTCAACTTTGGTTGCCCATGGCGAGTCCTCTTCTAAGTTGGACCTGTCCTGTTAAACCACTGTATGGTCTTGACCACTGTGCTGTGCTGATGACGGCCGAAACGCGTAGGTTCGTTTTGATCTACTTATGTTAATAAATATATATAAATATTCGATTTACCCGTCCTTGGAGTGCTCAGCGTCCTTGCAAGTATATATATATATATTATATATATATATATATAATATACAATGCAAACAGTCAGCAGCACACTCAATAGGCAATCAGGATGCACAGCTGCGTAAAAATCCAAATAAAAACTGTGTATGCAACAGCATCAACTATAACTCCAGCTAGGTAAGATGCAATAAAGACTTTATTAGCTTGTCAGACTAATGCAACGTTTCGGAAAGTATCCTTTATCAAGCAGTCAAACAAGCCTTGTTTGACTGCTTGATAAAGGATACTTTCCGAAACGTTGCATTATGTCTGACAAGCTAATAAAGTCTTTTATTGCATCTTACCTAGCTGGAGTTATATGTTGATGCTGCTGCATACACAGTTTTATATATATATATATGTGTGTATTAACCTATGTTTTAAATTTTATCTAATTTTTATTTATCTGTATAATTGCTTGCACTTGCTTGTGTACTTGTCCCCTTGCTATTGTACTTGTGTATTATTTTATAATGTACAGCACTACGTACCCAAGTGGCAACTACCCAAGTAAACCGAGAATACTGCTAAAATATAAATATATAAATACTGTCAAAGTGAAGTAAGAAATGCATTATAATAAACAAAAGAAGTAAGCAGGAGTAATAGAGATATGAAATGTAAGGTAGACCCCTATACTCATCTTGGTGGGCCCCAGATCCCAGATTTCCTGGTGGGCCCCAACAGCTCAGTCCAACACTTCCACTGCCTCTAAACCAAAGAAAGTAATACTACCATTGTTGCTCAAGATAGTATAGTAGATAAACTAGATGTTTATCTATAGACAAACGTCTGGTGAGATCAATGTGCTAGGACTGCAGGTAAGCCAGCAGAAAGGTGTATTCTCCCCTCTAAAATTGCCCATTCACCTTGCCTACTTGGATGTGTTGGATGTCCAACACTCTAGCTGCTGTTCTATTTCCCCCCACTGATCATCCAGCCTTGCACATTATTTCTACATAAAGAACAACCATGATATTCACATTATACAGACAAAGTATGATAGTTTGGGACAATGTTGGCAGGAATTTTAAAATAAAAAAGTCAGGACGGTCCTTAGCGGACTGAAACGTGTTGATGTGACTTTCAAATAAATATTCAGGGTTATTCAATAAAAGTTCTTATTGTTTAAAATGGTGCTAATTTTGCCCCAACCAATCAGATGTAAGCTTACAAATGTTAAATAAGATCTGATTGGTTGGGGCAAAATTAGCACCATTTTAAATGATAAGAACTTTTATTGAATCTCCCTGATTGTTTTTTCACTCAAATCCAGTGGAGTGCTCCAAATAATATCTTTGTTATATATATATAAAAATCTAAACATAGAAAATATATCAATGCACATTCCTAGACCCCATACACTATTATCTGCACACTGGCATACATAAAAATATATATATATAATCTTCCATATGTCTCGCACTCACGCTGAAAACTGTCCAGTGCCCCGGTGCCTCTGAAGGAAAAAACTTTTCATACTTCAACAGATATTCAGAGCACTCATGGGTTTTTTTACTAAGCAAATATTTATTGTTAAACATTCGTTTAGTAAAAAGTCCCATGAATGCTCTGCTAAATTTGTTGAAGTGTGTAGTATAGGCAAAAGGAGGCACTCAATTCAAGCCGTTGTTAGTGCCCGGGTGCTGGCTGTATGATGAAGATACAAAAAAAGCAATGATGTCAGCGCACTCCTGGGTCTTGTTCAACAGTTTATTAAAATGCAAAAGTGCAACAAGGTGCAGGCGATGTTTCGGTCTGTGTTCTAAGACCTTTCTCAAGCCAAAACATATATATAATATATATATATATAATAAACATATATATGATGTATATATAGTATGATGTATGTATATATAGACAATGATAGTGTACATCATCGTCTTCCCGTGCAGTATGTATTACGTGGGCAAGATCAGCACGACAATACGAGAACGTATGGTAAACCATAGGTCGGCCATCAGAAATGCCCTGGCGGGGTTGCATATGATTAAAGACACCAACTATGGGGAACTGTGGCCAAGCACTTTAAAAAGGCCGGGCACAGTTGAAATGGATGGCGATTCACCATATCCCTGCGGAGGTCACTAGACCTCTCTTTGGCGGTATTGAAATGGATGGTGATTGACCATATCCCTGCAGAGGTCACTGGACCTCTCAGGGACAAAAAAGTACGCCAACTTGAGGTCCGATGGATTAAAAGGTTGAATACCATGGCTTAAATGAAAATTTATCTTTATCCTGTTTCCTCTAAGTAGGTGCTGCCAGCAGAAGATATATGACTCTGGAGGTGAAGGGGGAAGCCTGTCTGCTGGAGATTTAGCCTTTATGGAAGGATGATCACTGGCGGACATTGTATGTGGGCACAGCACAACAGTGACTAGTGGCATGGCAGGTGGTTCACAGAGAACATGATTTGACTGGTAGAATGGTAATTTTATAACACCAACGGAGGAGCCATTGGGAGGGGTGACCGCGCCGGGTCTAGGATGTAGTCCAGTGTTTCATAACTTACCTTCCGAGCGCTTTGCAATCCACCTGTTGGGACTTGTTACTGATATTTTGGGAAGCGGGTTGTCGGGTGGTGTTAGGGAGAAGCTGTGTCAGAGCGACGGAATCTGTGAGTGACTTTTTTGGTTTCGATCTAATTGCCCGATGGTATATATAGATATTCAGACATGCGGGAGCGATTGTTGCCTATCTCCTATAGGTACGATAGGATTGTTTTTAACTAGATTATATGAATTTTTCACTGGGTGTAATAAAGATGTTTCTAGTAGATGGTGAGGGGTTAAGGTGCCCGGGAGGTGTGTCCTGTCAGCCCTTTAAAGATGGTGCGAGTAAATGGAACTTGTGATCCTGAATGTTCATTTGTTATAAAGACCTTTGAGTGCCCTCGTTATGGTGAGTTATAATTGTGAAGGCTGTGAAGTTCCGGATAGGAGTGCAAGCACACACGTGGATATATATATATATATTCTTCTCTGGTGCCAGTATAACAGGAGAACTCGTCATCCTACTCCCAATATATATATATCCGTCAGATACGATATGGCACACAGAATCTTAATAATATGCTCTTTTTATTGCTTTATCCCACTTGTACAGTTGTTACAAGCGACGTTTTTGGAGGACTGCGCCTCCTTTATCAAGCTAACAAACGAGACACAGTGACATACACTTTGCATTATGGGAACATTACTTTTAACTATGTGGACAGGAAGTGACATCAATGATTGATGGACTGCACCCTCTAACATGTATAAGGGTAATTCAGCTCATATACCAATAACAGTCAACCATGGGCTGGAACCTGTGTGAATAAAAGGAAAACACATCCAGAATCTGTTTAAAGGAACAAATACAGGTCATAAACCCTATATGTTTATAAAGTATGCCAATGTGCAGATAATATGATATTGTATGGGGCCTAGGAATGTGCATTGATTATCTTCTCTATGTTTGTATAAATGTTTGACCAGATCAGTAGCACTTCCGCTAAATGTAAATTAGCCTAATTGGAGTGCTTCCACAATTCTTGTATTGTGTGTATATATGTATATATGTATATGCATACATGAAGTAGGCCAGTGCACTCACAGGTCTTTTTAGTGCAAATAGTTTATTTAAACATCAGGTGCAGGCAACGTTGCGGTACCTTCCTAGATCCCTTTTTCAAGCCAAATAACAACAGTGTATCCTGGGATCAACAATTTAAAACATAAACCAAAAAAATGCCTTCATTGGTGACTTCATCAAATTGGATGCATACAAATTTAAAGTGCTAGTGCAATGTGAGGTGCTATATAAAGTACTATATAAAGTAGTGAGGCTTACTTTTTAAGTAAGACTTTAATACATTCTTTCATAAAACAGTTACACAAATGGAAACAATATATATATATATATATATATATATATATATATATATATATATATATATATATATTTATGTTTTGATGGAACATTCAGAATTTTCAAATTTTTAATCAAATTCGTCCTAAAGTATAAAAAATTACTGAATTTTCTAAAATGATCCAGCCACATGACGTGAAATCACCAACCACAGCAGTGCCAACCCCCTGGGTATTAAAGATAGCTTTGCGAGCACCGTTTTGTCAGTGTGTTAGAGAGTTTAGTAGGAGAGCTGACTGTTGGAGTTTGGATAGAGGATTTATGTTTTTTGCGCTAATTTTTGCAAATGCGGTGGTAATAAAATGGTAATAAACTGCTGAGAAGAAAAAAGTAGAAAAAATAATTCCCACAATAGGATTTTGTATAACCCAGGTAATGGTGTTTATTTAAAGGAGAACTTAAGTCTCCAGACAACATTGTCCCAATAGACAGATCACATTCACAAACATACAACAAGCTGTGTCTTACCTTTCCCTTTGCTGTGGCCATTGGGTGATTTATGAAAATAGCCTGTGAGTACTAGGGGTCAGCTCCCACAATCCACCTTAGCTGGTTAAACCCCCAGCTAAGTGTCTATGTACAGGCACATGCTCTGTAGTGCTCAACAGATCAAAACAAGGAAGTTGCAGCCTTGCTTCCTAGAAGTTGACAGCCAATCACAGAGATCCACCCTCTCCCTGAAAAAGAACAGAGATTTCAGTTTTTTGCTTTCAAACATATTCAATGCTCCTGTCATAACAATGATATAATTCTTTAATTTCATACAAAAATAAATGTAATCTTTGCAGTATATTTCGTAGATAGCATGGATGTAAGAAACGGAATACTAACATTTGAGCAAAAATAAAAAGTGAGTCTGGGGAACAGAACCTGCAACTTGTACATTTACTATATCTTGCTAAAAGCAGAGCTCTAACATCTAGGATAACAGAGATACTATATAGATCACTGGTACATGTAAAATCTTTTTCTAGGAACATGATGGAAATAAAAAATAAAGGTAAGCCTTGGGATTCGAACTTGTGACATTTTTCTAAAACTGGTGTCTTACCAGGTGAGCCACCAGCGGATAAGCCGTACATTTAGAAGCTTTATCCTTTGCTGAATAAGCAGGGAATCCCGGTACATTTGGAAGCTATATCTTTTGCTAGGAAAAGACTAATAATGAAAAAACATGGAATATGGAAGTCACTGATAAGACTTTGAAAGCTGCTTGTTACCCTGCAGTTTATTTTCCAGCAACTCACACTGACTGGTAAATAAATCGCAGGGTAACAAGCAGCTTTCAACATATTATCAGAGACTTTGGTGTATAGAAAATACTCTGTGCATAGAGACAGTGAATACTGGGGTCAGGGGCGTCGTTATTTGATGACATCATGGGCTGAGGGTTATACTAGCAGCAACATGGAAGCCTTCTTATTTTCAGAATCTATTCCTCACATGTACTAAATGCAACTTACTATAGAAGAATCTTACAATGAATAAGTGTTCTGGGGAGAAAAACTTTCACATTAGATTTTTAAAAATGTATGTTAATTCTCCTTTAAACATGCTGAACTTGCCATCACAGGGGTTCTTTGTTACAATGTGATACTGCATAGAAATGGTACCCCATTGCCCACTTTCCCTTGCATGAGGAATGCTCTGAGGAACAGTTGCTACTAGGGTGTGCAGGATTTTCCTAAATAAGTTACCACTGAACAAGCACAGAAGGAAGTTCATGACCAAATACCATCCATATATTCTATTATATATGGATTATATAATAATATTATATATTTTCTCTACTTGCCATGATTATCATCACAGTTAGCCAAAACATATATCCCACCAGCAGCGGTGATTGATGGTGCTTGCGCATTTGCCTGGATCGGATGAACGGGCACTCTGACATGTCGGTAAATCACCGCCGATTGTGCTGTCCATAGGAGACATTTGTTGTGACCAACAGTGTTTCATCCTGGCCAACCATTCAATAGCGGCCATGATCGGGACAAAAAAATTGTGTACCCAGCCCAATGTTCTGTTTTACTGAAAAATCCTCCTTTGCACCATATTACCATTAGTGTCTTTCAAAGCCAGAGCTGTGACACTGACAGCGGCTATGACAGAATTGGCAGTATAATGTTGGCATTGGGCAAGACAGAAAATTTCCATTACCAGTAAGTACCCTTTACTACAGCAGAGAGAAACGATAACTTTGGAACATGTATGCAGGTATCCCACCTCTCCCGGATTGTCTGTGAGTCTTGCTCATTCTGCAGTGGTCTCCCTGCACTCCCGCGAGACCACCCCAGACTCCTGTGACTAAGAGGAGACTTTAGTCTCAGTCACACCCCTTTTGTCCAACCACGCCCCTGGAACATCCCTAACCCTGTCTTCCCCACCCCTAGAGCATGACATCACACCCCTCCGCACGTCACGTCATGTCATGCCCCCTCACTGCACCCTGCCCAAAACGGCAGGGTGGGATGTCTGATGTATGTGCACATTGAACGATCATTCTGGATTAAGATTAATATATGGAACAATCACTCCTGTGTATATATGTGGAGTCATTCTACTTAGGCCAAGCCTGTCTGGCTCAGCAACAATATTGCACTCCAGTACTCTGTGATGCTACAAAGAAATAGTACCCCATCACCCACTTTCCCTTGCATAATGAATATTCTGAGGGAGAGTTGATAGTGGGGTGATACTGAGGCCAAGCCTGCTGTTCCCAGCAACAATGTTGGCAAATTGCAATGGGCCTACTCCTGTACTGCTGCAAAGAAATGGTACACTGGGGCCTGTTGTGCAGCAGGTAATGCTAGCTGTGGAGGAGGAGGTGATGGAGAGCTGTCTGTCAATGATGAATCTTCCTCACCTGCAATTTTATATACAAAAAATAAGAAGATATTGAGTAGCAGCAACTTTTTAATGCACCAACATTAACTAACAGTTTTATTGACTAACATTTACTAGCATTAACATTTACATTAATTAACATTAGCTAACAGTTACATTAAAGGGTATCTCCTCACCGAAAATATAATTTTAATATACTGTATGGCACCTCTTCCCACCCCCAACCGCCAAGTTAGATTAGTAAAAAAAGCAACAGAAGCATACTTACATGCCTTCATTACCATGGCTGTCTTCTAACGGCCCTCTGTTTGCAGAAAGTTGCAAACGGGCCAAACCGGCTGCCGCGTCTGTGATTGGCTGTGAAGACAGCCATGGGAACAAAGGTGCGTAAGTATGTTGCTGCTGCATTTTTTAATAATCCTACCTGGTGGATGGGGTTTAGCAGGTATGTCCTACACTACAGAAAAGTATATGTAGGGTGTGAGGCAGGCATGTAGGGATCCGGAGGTTGGGAGGCAGGGGTGGGGGCTCCCCTGAACATGTCACAGTCCTCCAGGAGGACAAGGAGGAGGCAGAAAGCTTTTCACACACAGACAGCTCCAACTCTTCAGTTTCCTGGACAAGCACTACAGGAGAACCATAAGGAGCAGATATTTAAGTGGGTTAAATTTAATTGGGTTAAATTTTACTTTTGGGGGGTGGACATGCCCTTTAACTAACATTCAACTAACATTCTCTGAAAATCACTTGTGTGGTTTACAAAAAAGTGCAAATAAATTAGATAATATTTTATATACATGTTATATAACAATCAAGGTTTTAAAAGTGATACTTTGGACGGCATTTTCAGATTAGACTACTTTCTTAAAGTTGAAAGGTGGTCTGCACTACCAAGCTTCCACTGCAGTCTATGCAGTCTTCCACTTCATGTGGGGTGTTCTGGCCGGCATGGTTTCATACCCAGTTTTATGGAGGTATGCCACCATGAATCACGGCCACTCCATGCTTGGCATGCTGTATAATGATGAATAGGCCTATTTAAGGCTCGATAGTAGATCTTTACACAGTTGGACAGAACAGGGAATAGTAATCGTAACTTGGTTTCAATGTGGATTTCGAGACATAACAAATCTATAGGGCTGATTCCGATAAATAACGATTTTGTAAACTCGAAAATTCAATGCAAAACCTCAAAAATAGCAATAAAGTTAGTTTTTATTAACTTTGATTATATGTATGTGTTCCCCAGTCTATTTCCAGTTCTTGAGCCTTTAACACTAACTTAAAGGAGAACTAAACTTCAGTTTTTCAGATCCTAATGTGAAAGTTTTTCTCCCCAGAACACCTACACGTTGAAAGATTCTTCTCTAGTTATTTGCATTTAGTAGATATGAGTAATAGATTCTGTAACAAAGGAGGCTTCCATCTTGTTGCCAGTACAACTCATAGCCCATGTTGGCTTCAAAGAGCCACGCCCCCTGACCCCAGCATTCACTGTCTCTATGTGCAGAGTTTCTAGCATCTCTTTCTAGTGAAAGATAAAGCCTCTAAATGTACCTGGAATCACAGTTGATTTGCTAGTCGCGCACCATGTAAATGCTGTGTGTTTAGAAACAATCAGACCAAGAAGTCTCAAGTTCAAATCCCCTAGCTTACTTATGAAACAATATAACATGGTCTACTGCCTGAGTTTAGTGCTTTGTTTGTTTGTTTCCATGTTTCTAGAAAAATATGAAGTTTCTACATATGTACAATCTTTATATATAGCACCTCTGTTATTTATTTATCAACCAGTGTGAATTGCTGACAGTCTTCCAGTAGCAATACAAAACAGTGTACTGATTTTACTGACATTTACTTCTATTGATTGAGAGTTCACCTGTGGTGCGTTCTGCTAAAGTGCTGGGTTAGGAAAAAAATCAGACTATTGGGACACAGGTTCGATTCCCCATGTTCCCTTTTTTGTTTTTATTATGTGTCTAGCAAAGGATAAAGACTCTACATGTACTAGTCCATTACTTATTAGCCCTTGTGGCCTAGTGGTAGAAAGCTTTCTTTTTAGAAAGACACAGAATAGAAGGTTGCTGGCTCGATTCCCCATACTTACTTTTATTTTTTGCTGAAATGTTAAATGTTCTGTTTCTTTCATCCATGCTAGCAAGCAAAGACATACACTGCAAAGATTACTTTTCTTTTTAGTATGTAAAGCATAGGAATTTATCATTGTTAGGGACAGGAGCATTTCTAATGTGTTTACACAAAAACTGCACTGGTATCTGTGTTCTGTGTCAGAGGGAGGGAACTCTGAGCTGTAACATGATTGGCTGTCAGCTTCCAGGAAGCAAGACTGCAGTTTCCTGTGAAGTGTCCGGCGGACACTTAGATGGGTGTTCCCAGATAAGGTGAATTATGGGAGCTGACCCTTAGTACACACAGGTTATTTTCATAAATCACCCAGCATCCACAGCAAAGGGAGACATGAGACACAGCTTGTTGTTCGTTTGTGAATGTGCTCTCTCTATTGGGACAATGTTGTCTTGGGACTTTAGTTCTCCTTTAATATTGCTATTTATACCTTAAAGGGTAGGTCCACCTAAGTAAACTACTTCTGGTGCACATATAGTCCAAAGTCCGTCGGGACCTGTCAGAAGATCAGCGGAAAAGCGTGAGACCAGTTTCTGAACCTTCGCTCCAGCAGCTTTTATTGGAGAACGGGAGGACACAGCTCCTTAAGCTCCCATTCTTCAATAAAACAAAACGGAAACCCCAAAAGTAGTTTTCTTTACCCTTTAAATTTATTTGGAACGTTTTAATTTCCCATTAACTTCTATGGATCCCTTTTTAGATTTTCAGACTTCGAAAATTCTAAAACAGAACTTGCTGGTTACGAACATCTCTATTTCTGACTGATGGCTCTAGGCCAAATGTTTTTTTTAATTTCCAATAAGCGAAACAGCAAATTACTTTCCATTCTCAAAGTCTCCCTTGCAAAATTCTATTCTAACTTATTTATTATTTTATTTTTTAAAACAGATTACTGGTGCTTGGAAGATCTGTACCGTGAGATGGTAAAACAGTATGTGGAAGCTATTGAAAATCTACGAGGCCGACACCCTGATCCAGCAACTATTGAAGGATGTGCACATTTAAAACCAGACAACTACCTGCTTGCGTGGCACACCCCATTTAATGAAAAAGGTATGAAATACCTTACTTTATTAATTAGCGTTCTTAAAGTACCATAACATTGTACATATACAATGTATTCAGCATAGGTTCAGCAAAATGGAAATAAAGATTATTTATATATAGCAATAAGGCAGCCTTTAAACCCCATTTACCACCCAAGTCTTGGGTTTCCAGATTATTAAAACCAGGGCTGACTTCATTGGAGTCAGTTGTTTTTCACTTTAAATGTAATTGGCACTCAGTGTGGCCCTACTAATTAGCAATGAATTCAGTAATTGGCATCTACCAAAATTATCTGTTAAATGCTGCAAACATTCGCTAACTCATTTAAAGACCGAGAATTAAGAAATTCTGAAGAAATTGTCTATGTTGCTTGAACATAATTCATGTAACAAATTGTTAAGCACGAAAAAGGGAAATACTCATATTGAACAGTTATGCACTAAGGAGCACACAAAATATCATCAAATGAATACCAATTTGCAAATTCATTGAAAACCATGCAAAATAACAACAACTAACCTCCAAGGGTACCTGATACAGGCTAGAAATCCTAATCTGTGCTCCAAGATGAATTCTTTTAGCTATTACATTTAAAGGAGGAAAAACAATGAGGAACAGACAAGGAGGAGGACGGGTACAGAATAGGTTATTAGAGAAGCGGTGAATGGAATAAGAAGGATGGGAGGGAGACACATAAAGAAGAGAATAAAAGGAGGAGACGAGCAACCAACAAAATCTACTGTTATAGAGCAATAAATGAAAAAAGGACGATGAGCAGCAGAATGGAGGTTGTAGCAAAAGTAAAGACCACATAATCAAAAAGAGTTAATAGAAAAAGAGGAGCAGAATGGATGCAGGCATGTCATAAATGTTTGTGTGAGCACAAAGGGCTTAGTGTACTTAGCTGAATAGTTTTCATCTTAGATGAAAGATGACAAACACTGATCTTCACTAACTCCTGTTATAATTGCACAATAATTCAGCAATACACACTAAAATATCCTCAAATTTCTCATTTTACACACAGTTTAACATTCTCAGTTTCAGCCCTTTCTCACATTTACATTACCCTCTTTCATACTGGCTGTAGTTTTTGTTAAGAATGGCTGTTAAATAGATTTATAGTGCATCTTAGGTTATTAAAACATAAAAAGTGGACAGAAAGGTAGGATTGATAATTCCTACCTCCCAATAGCGCTTCTGTGAGAAATATCAGCACAGAGAAGACTGCTTCTCTCAGGCCTTGTACGTGCCTCAACACTATCTAACACAGAAAACCTCAGGACACTAAACTGGCAGATGAAAACTGCACATGCTGCTGTTCCTTAATTATATTAGGAGGTAGGAATAATTAATTATTCCTACCTCCCTGCACTGGGTAGTTTTCATTATTTAAAAAAGCTAATTTTTCCAGTTCAGTAGTCCATAAATAGGTTCATCTATTAGTGCAGTTTTCTACATTTCTCTGGTTGTTGTATCTGTATTCTGTGTTGAACATATACAGTGTCTCTTAAGGACATTTTCTTCCTAGGATCGGGTTTTGGAGCTGCTACAAAAGCTATGTGCATTGGCATGAGATACTGGAAAAAAGAAAGACTGGAAACATTAATAGAAGTCAGCATTGAATGTGGGAGAATGACTCATAACCATCCTACAGGTACTACATCATGGCTATCCACATGGCTGGATTTACCATTAGGCACAGTAGGCATGTGGATAAAGGCGCCCGAGGTTGAAGAAACGGCAGTCAATCACCTCCCATCAATACAACCCCATTATAGTCTATATATAAATGGGTGTGGTTTAGGGGTGTGGTCTGTATTTAGGAGTGGGGCTAAGGGTGCCAGGCTCTCTGGGCCTACAGGCTACTGAGGTGCAAATCCAGCCCTGGCTATCCAGCCTACTGCCCTCCAGATGTTTGCAAACAACATCTTCCAGCAGTGCAGTCTGGGAATGCTGGGAGTTGTCGTTTTTACACATCTGGAGGGCAGCAGGCTGGACACTTCTTTTAGAGTTCCTCATATAGTAAGGAGTCTCATCACACTGGATTTCAGTGATCCCATTCAGCGTGTCAGTGTCTAATGTGTTTGATTATGTCATTAACAAAAATGAGGAGCTGGATTCACCTTCACATAGTAAATGTTTCATTCACCTTCAGACAGGTACGGTACTGTGAAATGCATTGTACAGAGCAGAGATGTTTGGGTTTGATTCAAACCCAGTCTCAGATCTCACTTAACTCTGAACTTTTGATAATTTACAGTGTGTTCTGCATTTGTGCTGCGATCTGCAGCACAAACTATTTTACATAATCAGAGCGCATGCAATATTCAAACAAATTGCAGCCAACCACATTGACATGCACTGCGGTTATGGGTCACAATAGTGATCGTTAGCACGTTAGAAAATGTTCTGCAGATCATACATCTGCGATCACGGAATCTATGGCCACCATTACACATTGGGATAGAACAGGGAATAATCGACAGTAATCGACATCTGAAACCCAGTTTTGCAGGAGATTTTGAGAAATACTGAATCTACCATTACCGTCCGTTTGCGCTGCCATCCACATAATTTTGCATAATTGGAGTGCATGTGATTTGCAGAACATGATGATTTTATGTGCTACGAAAACAGATTGCAGCACAGTGCATGCAATAAGGGCCATCCACATTGAGATGCATTGTGCTGCGGATCGTTAGTGAGAAAACGCATCAGTTTGATCATGGAACATAGGATTGTCGGCCCGTGTATGAACATTTGGCCAACAAATATTTTTCCCTATCGGGCAGGTCAGAATTTTTTTTAAAGCCAATACGACCACACAATCCGTGGAACACCATCCGGTACAGTGTGGCCTCAGCCTCACTGGCACAATTTTTTCACACACTTATGCTTTGATCCATTAGCGTCAGTCTGCTGCGTGTCTGCGTGACTGAGTGGGTAGTCTACAGCAGCAGGGTAATGAATGTCCAAACAATCGAAAAGGGGCAGCTGTTCTTTTACATTACCAGTGGTTTCCGATACTGTTAGTTTTTAAATACTACCCTTACAGACTCCCTGGTTGCAGCTGGGGGTCAACAAAGAGGGAGAGTATTGGAGAACCTCCAAAAGCTTACCAGTAAAGGGCGGTCCAATGGATCCCCTTTTTGTTTGTCTAATTTCAGCTGGAAGTTTGAGGGGGGGAAAGGATCTTGGCCACTTGTGCTTCACTGTGGTGTGTGCATGAAAGCACTGACCCTGGGGGCAAAAGTTATAAATGAATGGTAGAGCAAAATAACCATCAGAATTGATTGGTGTTTTACAATACTTCTGGTTCAATTCCTGTCTTGTAAACAGCTAATCGCATGGATCTTTACTTCATACATGAGATAAGCTGTTTAAAAACAGTTGATCGTGGATCTTTTCAGGAGGGGGTCATGGGCCCTCTTACCTCCTGAGACACCCTGCAGGCCCTGATGTTACATATGTTACAGGACATAAGGTTAAAGGACATAAAGAAGAAACTTTACATGTCTCCATCTACAGTATTTCTCTGGGAATGCTGGGAGTGAAAAGTAATTTTTTGGATTGCTTGGGCCAGTGTTTCTCAACCTTTTTATCTGTGGGGACCCCTTAAAACAATTTTCATGTCTTGAGGACCCCCTACATAAAATTATGATTATATATTATTTTTCTTTGTCATAAAATGATCAAAAACTTAATTTATACAAATATAACTGATAGATCTATAAATACAAAAATTGGAAAAAATGCACTCAAATTCACATCAGCGTGGGAACCCTTACATTAAAACATTAGTTATTTTTATTTATATCTCAGAGATCAACACCAAACACATAATTCATACAGAACATAAAACATAGAGTGATAAATATATAGAAAAATATATCTGTTTTCGTCAAAATGCTGGATCCATAAATGTATGGCAATCTCTTGAGGACCCCCATGCAACCTCTCAGGGACCCCTAGGGGTCCCCGGACCCCTGGTTGAGAAACAGTGGCTTGGGCAATGCTTATAGCATGAGACTGTGAAATACCTTCTATTTTAAGAAAACTCTATTTCATTTTATTATCCTTTAAGCCCACCTCACTTTAAGCTATATAACCAACTAGTATCTCGTGCTTGTGCTCCCAAGTCCTTTTCTGTAGAAGCTATCAATCTGTATCTTGCACTGACATTGAAACATGTCATTTCTACAAGTCAGAATGGCTCTATACCATTACGCTGTTATTGTGCCAGTGATTTTTGACACATGCATTAGCCACAGGACATAAAGGAAAAGCTTTGCATGTCTCCATCCGAACTAACTCAAGGGAACTTATGGCAAACACTTCTCATGATATTTCTATAAATAGTAGGCAAAATCTGCCAAGTCCAGACATACCAAACTGATAGACTCTTATCCAAAACAACCGAGTGCTGCAATAAAATCAACATGCTTCAACATAGTATTCGATTAGGGCATTTGACACTAACAAAACCAGGATTTAATGCAATTGTTTTATTAACTTTTTAACTATTGTACAAAACCCTGAACTTTTACAGGGCATGTAAAGATTTTATTTTTATTGTATCCAGAAAAGTGGTGTAAAGCTTGTGATTTCATTTTACAAAATACCGCAGATTTAAAGGGAAAGGAATACATTGGCCTAGATTATAGTTTCTATAGTTTGTTTGTACAACAGCTGAAAGTGACAGTTATTATTATTAATTATATTGAAAAAAGCAAAACAAACGTGCCTCTTACCAACTGCAGTGCTTTATTTTTGAGACAGACGCACATTTCATCTAAGATTGTTTCAGGATATTCTTACATCCAGCACACAACTATGTAAAATGACTAACTTCAGCGATGACAGAACATTATCCAGCCAAAAACTTTTGTGCACCAGTCACCAGCTAAATAGGGAATCACTGGAAATGTCACTGTCTGTGGATAAAGTAAACAACACGTGTGTAAGATCTGTAGGTACTGGAAGTAGATAGCACAGATGGATAATTAAATCCAGCCATCTGTTTTAAGGCATAATTAATACACACTTGTGCAGTGATAGATTTGTACTACAAGGGGCCCCTGTGCAATATTTAGTTCATGAGCTGTTCTGCTCACTAATATTTACAAAGAAACTTAATTAATAATAGGGAAATAGCACACAGGGGCCATTGCAGTTCAATACAAGTGATGAATATGTCAGGAAGTACATTTGTACATTTGGTCCAGCCTAGACAAGTCATCTCAATTGACCCAATCGGACATTTAGTCCAACCAGCTTTTATTATAATCCAGTATCACTTTAAAACATATGATAAAACTGGAGTTGGTTTGATCCTTTATTTCTAAATTATCACAATATTGCACTTGCATTTGCCATGTGTACTTGCAGTGGATTTAGGCAAATGTAAAGTAAGGCTACATTTATTATATATATGCTTTTACTTGGCAGTAGACTGTATAGACGGTTGTGATAATTCTTCAAGAACAACTAGAAAGGGAAAGTTTAAATATAAACTTTGAATTTGTCTTGAAAGGCCGCATTTTGGAATGGAATGTGTGTTTGTGCTGCAGATTTTAAAACTCAATAATGATGAGGACACTGTTGTTTTTTATTTACCCTTTAAATATGGCTGTCACATGAATTAAAAGCAGGTCAGTTGGTATGTGTACTCGTGTCAGGTTGGGGGATAAAATACTAACTTTTTTGATGATTGGTCAAATTGTTTTTTTTTTACTAACTTACCCTTTAAATATGATTACCACAGTTGGTGTATGTACCTGTGTCAGGTTGGAAGTTAAAAAACAAACTTTTTTGATTATTGTTAAAAATGTATTTTTGACTATAGTTACCCTCTAAGTATGGCTGCCACAGTAATGGATAAGTAGATCAGTATGTGTGTGTACCTGGGTCTGGTTGAGGGGGTATGTCTTATTTGTGTAAAAACTATCTTTTATTGAGGAAAAATCTAAATTAGTTTTTTTTACTTTATTTACCCTTTAAGTATGGCTGCCAAAGGAATAAAGGGTAGGTCAGTAGGTGTGTGTACCCGTGTGAGGTTGGGGGTATGTATTTTTGCATGTATGACCATATGACCATAAAAAGTACTTTTACTGATGATTGATCAAAATAAGTTTTTTGACTATAGTTACCCTTTAAGTATGGCTTCTATGGGAATGGAAAGGTTGGTCAGTAGGTTGGTGTACCTGTGTCTGTGTGGGGGGTTGGGGGTATCAGCGTATGTATTTATGACCATGAAAAAAAATGTTTTGACATATCCACATTTGAGGATTGTTACCATTATTGTCTATGGGAAAAAATGTCCCGTACTTCATCGATAACTCTGTAACGCTTTCACGGATTCCTTAGTTAGAAGATAGCACACTTCTCCTATATGCCCCGCACGTCTGTACCGAATGCTGAAAAACTGTGGGAGGAGATAAAGTCTAAAAAAGCGGAAGAATAAAATGGAAAAAGAAGAAGACAAATTTATTATACCAACTAAAATAAACTCCTCCTCTTAGTACATAAACTGCTAGGTTCTCACCTAGTGGCGTAGCTACAGACTTATGGGCCCTGATGCAAAATTTGGGCATGGGCCCACCCAACTAACAAAAATCGGGTTAAAATGAAAACTTACATACAGGTGAATAACCCCCCAAAACGCTAAACGATAATAGTTTGAAATCTGAAATATATAAGTCTAACCTGAAATCCTGCACAATGTCCTGTTGCCCCTGTTTCTTCTTCCTGGTTCTTCCAGTTAGCAACTGTCAGTTATGGATTTGACAGTTGACATCACAGCCAATGACTGAATGTCTGCCTCTTCTGAGCATGCCCAGGCTCAGTACAGGTTTCTAAATTGCTCAGTTTCCATGAGGCATCCAGAAGCATAGCAGACATACAGTAATGAATTCATAGGACAAAGTATGATATATCAACATATTTTAAAGAGGCCATTCTTTCTAAAATATGTTTTTATGAGGGTGGAGTTGCCCTTTAAGACATAACTAACGGTAGTTGCGGCGGTACACAAAAATTGTGTCGTGCAACCACCACAAGCTATGTAACGAGCTGATAACGGCTCTTTAAGACAGAAACTTTAATGCCAGCACACAGCTGGCGTTAAAGTTTCGGAATGGAAAAACCCCATTCGCTATGCAATGAGAGCCATTGTCGGCTCAGTGTATTGCCTAGTGGAGTCTTAGTACATGGCCCTGATTGTTTCTCTGCTATTACTTCAGTAAGCAATTCTTATTTTAGTAAAACTGAGGACTTCAGACATACAGCCCTATTGGCCCTGATGCCCTATACCATGCCCTGGGTGGCCTCATGAGAATTCCGGCCCTGAATGTTTGTCCTATATCGGTTCCTCTCGTTAAAACTACCAACAATATTTTTGGCAGATTGACAGAAATTTGGGTTGTAACAGTCGATCTCGGAATATTGGATCTTTTGTGCACAGCCTAAGACTATAAAAATTATTCAATTTACTATTCACAAATGACAGGGGAAAAAACTTTGTTATAAGAAAGATATAAAGTGAGTGGGGAAAAAGCCAAGGGTGTACATGGCCATTAAATAAATATAAAATAAATCTAGATGTACATACTTAAGTATATCAGCTTCATAACATGTAACATAACATTGTTATGTTACATAGGAGCACAATTTTAAAATCAGATTGTATTGATGGTAAGTTGCCACCTGCTATGATTACAGTGTAACTAAAAAAGACACTTTAACACATTGGCAGATATGTAAATTCAATATTACAATATATTGTTCCACCTCCACAGTGTCAATATAAATTGTGTATCCCAATTGTAGGATTCCTGGGGTCGCTGTGTACAGCCTTATTTGCTTCCTATGCAATTCAAGGGAAACCGGTTGTACAGTGGGGTAGAGACATGTTGAAAACATTACCAATGGCTGAAGAATACTGTAAGAAGACCATAAGACATATTGCAGGTACTAAAAGATGACATGTTGATGATGAGAGTCACATGTAAAATCCTTTCCAGTTATTATGTTATTTAGTTTATGCAAAATAAAAAATAAAAAACATTTATTCATAAGCACAGGACTTTTATATTATAATATATATAATATATATAATGTATCAGATGTTATAAGAGTAAAGTGATTTTGCAAATGCATTGTGTCAGTAATATTACGTTACTGACCTACTATCCTTATTTAAAAACACAAATAAACATATGGAATACAATTTATTTAGTAAATCATACAACAAATTTGACATTGCAATTCAACAATGATAACTGATTGCATTAAAGGGCAAGTCTACTAAAAAAAATGTTTTAAAATGTAGATTACCCCAACCCCCACTTTTTCATTATTAACAGTTTCCAAAGACGCTCTTGAACTTCCTAACCTGACCAGGTCCCTCGCCATTCCTACTCTGCTGCTGCTGCTGCTGCCGCCAGCCGCTCCACTTCCAGGTTGCGGCTGTCAGTTAAGGCATGACATGATGTCATGCCCAATCATCTGACAGCCATGACCAGGAAGTAAAGCGTCTGTCAGTGCAGAAATCCCCTGCTCCTGTTGTTGCTCAAAGTGTGCTTGAAATGAGAGCAGGGGGTGGCACCTAGGCAGAGAGGGACTGGGTCAGATAAGGAAGTTAAGGAGCATCTTTGGAAACTGTAAATATTGCAAAAGTGGGATGTGGGGGGGGGTAATCTACATTTCAAAACAAAGTTTTTTTGAGTGGACATGCCCTTTATTCGGTTCTCTTTATATACTGAATAATGCACCTTATTGTAAAATATAAGATTAAAGGTCACAAAGAAGACTTATGACTATATAGAAAACCAAATAAATATATAATTTACAGGATATTGATAGTTAGTGCCAGGCTGCAAACTGCAGCATAGGAACTCATGACAGGGGTTATACCCAGGGGCAAAGGGATATGCATAGGTCAGGGAGTTCAGAGAAAAGGGCGTGGGAGTAAGGGTAGCAAAGGATAGAATAGGGGGTGTAGCCTTATCTTTGGTGCCAACTTGTGTTAGCTAACGAGTGCCCCCCCCCCTTGTGTTCGCTTGCGGATTTGGAAAGTTATTATTCTGTCTGGTGGTCTGTGGCAATGTTGGGGAGGTTAGCCCTAGAGGACAGCTACCTAATTGGTTAATTAAAATACATGTTTGGCCTAAAACCTCTCAGTAGGTGATGGGCCTGCTGGGGAGATAGGAAAAGGCTTGAAGGTCGGAGTGCTTCCTGGGCCGGAGTGGAGAAGCAGCAGGAGGCTTAGAAAATGTATGGCTTGGGACTTGGGAGCATTGCCAGAGAAATGGACTTCAAAAGCAATTACAAGCCAAGTAGGAAATGTGTGCTTAATGGTTTACAAATACATTAAACTAAGTTGTTGTTAGAGATAATAAAGTTGAAATTAATTTGTCACAATAAATGTGGCCAAATGCCTTTCCTCTGAATAGTGTGGTCATTGAAAGGGAAGGTAAAAGGGGGGGTAGGGGGGTGGGAAGGTACCCGTCACCCAGCTTGGCCTTACCGCTGTCATGTGGTTTTCTAATTATTGACGATGGTATAATACACAGCACAGGAAGTTAAATAGAAAATACTACTCTGTGTTCATCTATAGAATTACATTGTATTTCCTCACTTTCTATATTTTCTTGCACTAAATGTGCCCAAAAATATCTAAATATGGATGACAATTCCAGTCTCTTTGTTAAATCATATAACAGTAAATTTGTTTTGTTTTGTAGAATATCAGGAGCACTGGTTTTACTTTGAAGCTAAATGGCAGTTTTACCTGGAAGAGAGAGAAATAGCAGAAGACAATGAAAATAACCCTAATTTCCCCAATAAGTATGATACTGAAGAAAGAGACAAGGTACGGTAACTTATTCTTGAATGGTATAAAAAACATAGATGTCTACCATTCTAATATGATAAATAGAAATGTAGATATTAAAGAGATGCTGTCCATAATCAAGTAGTCCTGTGTTTCATGTCTCTTAACAGACTTACAGAAAATGGAGCTCAGAGGGACGAGGAGGAAGAAGAGGACATGATGCCCCTATGATTGCATATGATGCTCTACTAGGGGCAGGTGGAGACTGGAAAGAACTCTGTAGTCGAGCAATGTTTCATGGAGGTATGTGTTTATTCTTTAAAAAGTCTAGCTTTACCATTGTATTATATTTGGTTCAAGAGATACACAATTTTAAAAAAAAGTGTTAATTTTTGAATGCAATGAAACCTCTATACAGGAGATTGATAAGGACACAAAGGGATATCAAGTGCTACTTCTACTAGAAAACTTTTATGACAGACTATCAGAGAGATTCAATGCAAGTTCTTATAGTTAAAAATGGTGCTAATTTTGCCCCAACCAATCAGATCTTATTTAACATTTAAAAAATAACATCTGATTGGTTGGGGCAAAATAAGCACCATTTTTAATGATAAGAACTTTTATTGAATCTCCCTGTATATCTCTGGAAACAGATGCAATTTCAACAGATAAATCATTTGATTTAGCTAGACATGGCCAGCCACTCCAAGGAGAAAGTCGTTTTAACTTTAATTTGCCTTTTTTTTCTTGTACAGAGTTAGAGTATGGTGCCGGCACCCACCATGAGCTATTAAAGCAATAGTTCACTCTCAAAGCGAATCTCCGACCGCTTCACTCTTCTGTACAGCTATAGCGCGCATGCGCGTAATGTGCGCTATAGCTGTACAGGAGAATGAAGCGGTTGGAGATTCCAGCTGGGCTGCGGTGGATCGCGTAAAAGGTAAGGTCTTTGGTATCTATGTTCCCGGACCCTGCAATATTGATTGAAGATCGGGAGGTAAGGCATAGCTCCTTAACCTCCCGGGCTTCAATCAATATATTAAAGGAATAGTTCACTTTCAGAGTGAACTATTCCTTTAAACCAGGGGATGACTTAACTTTTCTTTCTCTTTTTTCCCCACACATTTTAGTATCTTTCTTACTCCTTCTGATTATGTTTATTTACTTGACCCTTGTATTTCCAGTTCAACCCTGATCTTGTACTTTTATACTGTTAAAAACCGTTTACTATTTTTAGCATAAAAATAAATACTAGATAGATCCTGAATGATGGGGCCAAAATATCAAATGTATATAAAGTATAATATACTAGTGATCCAAAATGTATTAGGAGCAACAGTGGAACCTTTATAGAAATCATTCTGCTGTGTAGCTTAAAGTATATGTATACTGAAAAAATTACTTTGTGTCATCTTAATCTATAAATAAATACATGTAAGTAGCACTTACTGCAAGGTGTGTGTGTGTTGCTGCATGCCTTCAACACAGTACTTGTTTTGTTCAGGCTCTGACCACTGAAGTGGCTATTTACCCCCCCACCAACTGTCAAATCATTCCAGCTACAGCAAAACCTCTTACAGAAATGCTGAAATGTAAGATGTTTCAGATTGGATATCTAAAGAAACAGGGGGCAGATCAATAAAAAATTGGTACAGTGATAGTTGATGAATTATAGTTTCCAGTAATGGGCAATTAAAAAAACTAACGGAGATTCAATAAAAGTTCTTATCGTTTAAGGGGGGTGGGTGGGGGCGCTATCGCTATACTATGATAGCTACTGTATAACCTCCTCCTAGAAAACCACTGATGGACCTGATGGACTTCTAAAAGTGTCAGGGTTAGTAATATTTTTTTTTTTTTTTTCATAGAGACTTTCTATCTGTTTTTACTAAGCAATGGCAGTGGTGAAGGCAGTATAGAAAATGTGAGCTGCAGTTTTTTTACTTTTATTTTAAAAGGCACACCCGTCCATAAAAAAACCCTAAATAATCAAACGTATATTATAAGAAATTGTTTGCATCATAACAATATAAAATAAGGATATTACGCCAGACCTATATATGTCATGGAACTGCTTAGTGGCATAACATCCTTACATTAAACTGTAATATCATGTAAAGTGTAACGTTTGCAATAGCACATATAGATCGGTAAAAAATTATTTGTATTCTAGGAGAAAGTGGTGCCACTGGCTCTATAGCAGGAAGCCTGTTCGGACTGCTCTATGGAATAAATGATGTCCCAAAAAGCTTATTTCAGCAACTTGAGCTAAAGGAAAAACTTGAGTCTCTTGGGGAAAAACTCTATCAAGTATCTACAATGGAAAAGTAAAGCTGTTTCTACTATTTTCTATTCTTTACTTTCCAACACTGCATATTGTAACTCAATAATTTTAGTTAGGTTTTCTAGTAGAATATATTTTAACAATTGATATTATATTTCTTTTAACACATGCTTTCATTAACTTTTATTTTGTACATTATAATCCTATATACATGTATCATTAAATCATTGCTTGACTACAGCAGTTACGGGTACTAGATGTTCAAATATCACCACAATTCAATATGTATAATTTGAAACAATTCCCAACCCATCTCTAACTAGAAATTTTATATATGAGAAAGATAAGACTTTTTTCCCCCAAATACATAGATATATGGTGCTTGTAAAGCCTCAAGCAATTTGTTCTTTAGCTATTATTATTTCTCTCTTATTATATAGCTATTATTATTTAGCTATTATTATATAGCTATCGCCGACTACAATTTTCATGATCATCTTATAAGCGTTTGACTACTTGGGGGATTTGTGAAAATGTAGTTAAACCATAAAAACATTTTACATCAAATATGTGTATTATGTTATATCTGCATAAGCAGGATATATTTATTTTATTTAATGATTTTGAAGAAGTTTATAAGTCCCATGAAAAGAAGTTTTCCAATTTAGAAAAAAAAAATACAGTGACTTATTGATTGAAAAATATATATAAAAACTGCCAAACTAGAAAATAACCCAGTGCTGCATATAGCACAGATAACATATGAACACATTTATCTAAGTATGTCAGAAGCTGCTGGAGAGCTGTGAGCATGTAAATGGACCAGGTCACAGGGCATCATTCAGAGAACTGAAAGTTAGATATCCTTTTGATTTTTAGTTATCATATTATTTTATATAATTTGTGAACAATATTACATATGTGAGTGCTAGACAACATTAGGAGCTTTAACTTAACACACACGTAAATACAAGTGGGTTTGGACATTCCTTATAGTACACACAGTGAGTGTATTATCACATATGAAACTTAAACTATAGAGTGTTTGAGGATTCCAAAAATAAAACAGCTAGACAATTGCAAAGTGATTATTGATGTCATATTTGTATACATTGTATATATAGGACATATGTCTTATAATGCATTATTTATATCTCTGACATGATAGGAAATCTTCTATGGCATCAGAAAGAGAAAATTATAAAAACCTAAGTATCTGTTGTATTCCGTTAGATCAACTGGACTTGAAGTTTAGTTCTTCAAGACGTTTCGAAACTGCCCAGGGTAAGGTGTTAAAATACCTTGATAACACCTCTTAGCCACAATGCAATCACGCCTTGCATTCAGAAGGTCCCTAACACCTGTCTGTGATATGCTAATTGGGACTTTCCAGGGTACATAATTGCCAACAGATTCTTGTAAAAGTCATTCTGAATTGAGAAAGCCAGTCGGATGACTAGCGAAACGTCTTCAAGAACTAAACTTCAGGTTCAGTTGATGTAACTGAATACCATAGATACACCATGATTTTGATGAATGAGAATATTCACAAGCAGACAGAAACCTATCTATACAATTGAATAAAATAATACATGCTCTAAAACATAGATGAAGTTACCTTAGGAGAAAACAACTACTCAGTCATCTCTCTTACTATATTTGGTTATTCCATTCAGTAAATTACAGTGTGGCATAACCCCAATTGTTCTCAATAACAAAAAGACTGAATATTGCAACTGTATACTATGAACTATTTTTATTTACTATTCTGTAATTTTAAGAATTTGTTTTATAAATATACCTTGTGTTATTATGGCTGTGGTGTATTGTAAGATAGACTGACTGCTATGCATTTAACACTTTTTTGTAATTAACATCCCCAGGATGCAATTTATTTTCAGCCTGTACCTTAAATGCATGTTTGTAACTTGGTGAATTCCAGATTCTAAGGTTGGGGTGACCATCTTAAAGGTGCATTTATTATTAAATAAAATCGGTTTCCTTTTGCCTAATCTTTTATTTCTTTCAAAGCAAACTAAATAAGGTTTACTTTGTTTTTCAAACTCTGAAATCTTCCTAATTTGACATATGCTTTTATTTCTTGCATAACATCCTTTAAAGCTTTAAGTCATTAATAACAACGATAAAATATTATTTGTGCTGTTTTTTCCTAATACATGACATATAGGATGAAATATATATATATATATATATATATATATATATATATATATAGTTGAAACTAATTTAGGAGCTTGTGTGTATAAGCACTTGTTTCCAAAACTTAAACAGCAGCAGCTATACTTCATAGAGCACTTTGGTGTATTCTCACTCGGCATAACAGGTCTCATGTGAAAATCCTAATGGAGCATCTAACAATAGCTGCTACATTGGGTGATTTGGGTAATAGATTCAGAAAACAGAAGCAACGTGCAGAAAAAGGCTATTCAGAACAATACAATAAAGAGAGCATTGACTCTGTAATATTTGATAAGACACTTTGGATGATTTTTGTAGGAAATATGAAGTAATTATTATTATTCTGGCTAAACCCATTTCCATATTGTTGGATAATAATGAAATCATTGCTGTGTTGATATTTATATAATACCCTACTTTTTCTGTTCTTTGTAGTTGTTTTTCCTCCCTGAGGGAGAATTCAGTGTGGTACTGTGCTTTAAGTTTACTATTTACTGGATTAATGCTTTGGCTTTACCAGACTGCTTTATTATCTTATGTGCAGCCCACAGAAGCCTTGAGCTCAAACTTGAAGTCACCAATGTTTTGATAATAAGGGAGATTTCTTAAACTAGCCATACACATGACTGTTGTCCCATGGCAGCACAGATTCCATCAGAATCCATCTTCTATGTTGCTATATGCAAAGACAACAGCATACACACACCCAACCGAACTTCTACGTTCTTTACAGGGCAGATAGGCATGGTGCACATACACGTCCCAACTATATTGGCTTCTTCTACTTGACGTAAAGTAATTGTGCAGAATGGATTTTGCCCCATACAGCTTAATAACATAGGGCAAATCCTGTCGGATCTGATGGGATTTGTCCTTTAGTATTAAGGTGTATGGCCAGCTTAAGACTTCCATTTGCTAAATGGTTTTAGTATTCCAAATGGCTAAGCTCTTCTGTATTTCTGTAAACAGTGACTGAAGTAGTTTTTAGACCCACTTGTTGCCCGCATATCAGTGACAAAAATTCATTATGTAATTTCTTCCCTGTTGCTATTTAAAAGAGATGTTTTGAAGCTCACTAAATTCCATATTATGGTAGGGAGAAATAGCTAGCAGGTGGTAGAGATGCATTAGATTTTAGATATTGCACCATTAGACTGTGTGCAGTGGCGTAACTAGGAATCACTTGACCCCCAGCAAAACTATGATGGGGCCCCCTTCGCTCCTGGGCTCCCCTGTGGTTGCTCCCCCTGGTAGTTACTCTGCTGACTGTGTGCAACATGTCAAGTGATAATACACCAAATATTCAGTCACTGGTGACCCCTATTCTATTACAAGCCATTGTGATATTTAAAAATTTGAAAGGTGTCTTTCTGTTTTCATACACCAACCTTGTAGTCTTTATGCTTTCTCTCATAGTAACATTCCATTTTTTCTGTTCTCATATTCTAATTTTACCTTTCCATGATCTTCCAATAACAGCATAACTAGGCCCATAATTATCTTAAGCAGTTTTTTATTATGTTTCCAAATCACAAAATTATCAGACATTTTAACTTCTGATACTGCTACAAGAGCAAATAATCAGGTTTAAAAAGGAAGGGTTATGTAATAGCTATACAGCTTAAGCCTTAAGGTGAGGTGGGCTTCAAGGAGAAAAACTGTTGGATAAATAAATGTCTCTATACCTATTTATGGACTCATGACTCGGCCACCCTCAGGGTCAGATTTATATTTTCTTTACCCCTAGGCCATCTAGCTTGTTGCCTTCCATGCCAAAATAATGTGCAGCTCTGCACCTCCAGCATGGGGGGAGGGCTATCAGTTGTGCCAACCTAGGCCATGGTCTAGGTGGCCTGGTGAGAAATGTGGCCCTGGCCACAGGAAAATAAAGAAGTAATGCTCGCCATATATGTGGCAGATGTTACAATCAATTTGACGTTCAATCTAACAAATGTTGAAATGACTGTAACATCTGCAGAACCGCCTTGTTTTCAAAGCACCGCATGCAGCAGTTTAGTGCATTATCTTGTAGCGGTGTCATTAAAATCAATGGATACTGCGATGCGATAATGCAAGGAAACATAGCACAATATCACAGGTGTGCTGTTCCCCAAGCATTTCAGGCTGTGCTGTTCCTGCGGTGTTCTCCGGCCAGTACATGTTTTGTGAACACCATTACAGATGGTTTGAGGAACATCGTGGGAATGTGACAAGGTAAGTTTTCAGTGTGTGGGCACCTTAACATAGCATGTGTATGCCCACTACCCCTGGTATTATGTAGATTTTTAAATTAAAAAAAACATTTTTTAACATTTTTAAATCAATTATGTTGATGCCAGGCCAGCCAACCAGGTTATAACACATTCTGGTTTCTCCTTACTCAAACTGCTTTACTAAACAAAGATGTGCAATATATTAGTCTTTCTTGGATCCCACTAGGAATATATGATGTATGAAGTGGCCACAAAGCTCATTTCTAGCAGTGTTATAGTGCCAAAACTGACTTGTGCAGGTATTTTTTCATTGTTCACCATTTATACCTGTATACTTATATTTACTTGTGTGGGTTTATTTGGAAGATATATGTATTATATGATGAAGTATGATGTTGAAAACACAATGCCCAATCTGTCCATTTATGCAAATTGTCTGATACATCATTGGGAATAATCAATTAGATTTGTTTGGCCATGGATTTTGGGACTGATGGGAATCTAATTGTTCTTCTGACAAAGGAAACTCATTTTTGTTGTCTCATTAAGAAAATGTACAATATTAGTGCTCAATACTAATTTAGATTAGTAGGTGAATATACAATATACAATAATAAATGTATCACTTAAACAGTTAACAGATCCATTTCCTGTTTGTAAATGCCAGTTTTAATAGAACACAAACACAATTAATATGTTATATTGTATTTATCATTTCAACTGCTATTGAGCACTGATTCTGTACATTTTGTTCACTTTTCTTAACATATCGTGGGAGGAAGAGAGTGCAGAATGATCATTGACTTTATATAAGGTCTTCTGTTTTGGCTGATACTGGCTTTTTAACATTAAATAATTTGCAGGGAATAAAATCTACTTTTTATAGTTGGCTATTTAGTACATTTCATTATAATTGTGTATTTGGGCTTGTTTTCTTTGACATTATATGAGAACACTAAAGATAAATGTTTTAATGTGCATTTATATAACTAATATCTACAAGGGGCCTTCATTTTCTTTTATACAGCGCCATAAGACCAATGTTGCATGATGATAGGATACCATTAGATCCAGTGTTGCTGAAGAAGAAAGTCAACAAAAGTTTGAACCCAGGAGAAGGTTTAGTTCTTGGTAGCCTGTTGGATTACATTATAAGTCTAAATAACTGTGGTTCCACAAAAGAAGACAATCAGGACAAGCCCATTCAAGTTCAAAAAAAGAAGATAATATCCAACAAGCAGAACCAAGATTTCTCAAAGAACAGTAAAAGACCCACACATTTTCAACTTGTGCAATCCAAATTCATGAACCCAAACCATGAGCCTCCAATAAAAAAGCCTAGAGACATAGGGAAATTAACATTTAAGGAAAGACAGTTTAGTGTCAAGACTCCTACAAGCAGTTTAATAAAAAAATTTGATTTTTCCAAGGACAACAATGAAAAAAGAAGGAAAGAGTTATCCCTTTGTAACGATAAGCCCATCTGCAATAAGATCATAGGAACCAATAGCGTGAAATCCATTCTAAAGAAATTCATAGTTGCAGAGGAAAAGGAAAGTAATGCAAAATGCCAAACGTCCAAACTAATAAATCTAAAAAACAGTTCACCAAAAATACTAACTAGCAATACAGTTTCTGTCCTAAAAGCAAAGTTTGAACAAAACTCTGGGATTTGCTCATTAAAACCAGGGAAGTCTTCTGTTGCCAATGAAAAACAAAAGGACAATGAAAAAACATTTACTAGGAAAAAAAACAAAGAAGCTAAGGCTACGTTGTTAGACACCCCAATGATTGCTGTAACTTTTTTAGAGAATATAGTTCCAGAAAATGTATTTTTAGTACTCACGGCCAATCCAATCAGAGTTGCAAGCACAGCTAGCTGTCCTGCAGTGTGGATGGTCTGTAAAACAATTTATAATAAGTCTCAAACCAACCAAACAGAAGGTGATGAAATAAACTTGGGTTCTAATGATTACACAATACAACAAAATGCCCAGAAAAAACATGTTTCTCTAGAAAGGGATAGGATCTTTTCTTGTAGTGAGAAAAACATTCATAGCAATTACCAGGACCTAAAACCAGAAAGACAGAACAATGTATCCAAAACTGAGCAGAAGATAAAAGCAAATATGGGAGATGACCCAATTAGTGGTACAATGGTTACAGAAAAAGAAAAGGATCATTCAGGATGTCTACAGAATGCATTAGATAAAACAGTTCAGGGTAAAAGAGATATATTACATACAGCAGTTAACAGCCAAAAATCACATGTAAGGACAAAAAAGAAAAATGATTCTAAGATATCAGAATTAACAGATCCTGAATCAGATACATTTCCCAAAGAGACACATATTAATGATCTTGATCAGATTCAAATTACAGTATCAAAACAAAATCATATGCTAAAATGTCAAGATTTGCAAGAACCCATTCTGTCTGACAGTGATCAATATTGTAGCACTAAAGACAACCAAAGAAAATACATTCAGAATAATCAACCTACAATTACTCCTGGAAAAAATCTATGCATACAGGATCCTTTAAAGATATCAAATATTTCCGAATCTAAAGATACTCAATTGGTAAACTATGGGGAAATGTGTAGCATCAGTAATGTACAGGATAGTCCTACCAACACTAGAAACAATGGGGGTGCTTCTTATAAATATATTGTTTCAGCAAAAAACAACTCCTTGTATGACCAACATAAAATTACAAATGGGGTGGATTTTGACAGTGACAAACAAACACTGATCAATGATAGGGAAGCCGTTTGTTTGTCACATAATGGTAATAAATTAAATTCTGCACAGTTAAAAACAGATGAAAAAGAAGAGTATAAAGAATGTAAAATCATTAAAGCAGAAACTAAATATGAAGTACCATTTGAAGTAAATAACTTCCCTTTCATCAAACTTCAAGACATTCCTTCAATTATTTGTCTATCTTCTGAAGGTTTATGTAGAATTGAATCTAGCATTCCTATTGAAAGGGCAACAGTTACCACTCCAGTCATTTATAAAAGCACAACTGAACATTTATGTTCTGCAGAGCTAAAGGATAATAGTTCATTGGTAGTAGAAGACAGCATTAAACCCAATATTCTGAAAAATGAACCATCACAGCCAATGTTAAATGAATATTGTCATTTAACACAAGAAAAACCCAGAACACTTTATTTAAATGATGACAAAGTGGAAGTAAATAAAGACAAAGTCAACAATGCAGATGGACAATCAGTTTTTTCCAGGTATCATATCCCTTTGCAAAAAGATATTTGCAATGGAAGCCACATGCAACCATCTACAAAAAGTGGCAGGCCACAGGCCACAAACTATAAAATTAGACCTGAGCTGTCTAAATATAAAGTACAAAGCTATCAGGACAATGAAATCTCACTGAAACAGGCATTCAAGCCACTAGTAGTTACTGCAAATGACACTTTTAAACATCACATTTGATGTTCCTTCACTAAATAGTTTTAAATATATTAGTGCTCTTCTGGACAAGTCCAGCCCTCAAATGAAAATGTATATACAGGTAAATCACCCCCAAAACTCTAAACAGTAACAGTTTGAAATCTGAAATATATAAGTCTAACCTGAAATCCTGCACAATGTCCTGTTGCCCTTGTTTCTGCTTCCTGGTTCTTCCAGTTAGAAACTGTCAGTTATGGATTTAACATTTGATATCATAGCCAATGACTGAATGCTAATCCCCTAGCTGCCTCTTCTGAGCATGCTCAGGCTCAGTACCTGGTCAGTTTCTATGAGGCACTCAGAAGCATAGCAGACATACAGTAATAAATTCAGAGGACAAAGTAGGATATATGTACATATTTTAAAAATGCAATTCTTTCTAAAAGATGTTATTATGAGGGTGGAGTTTTCCTTTAATCTTAGGCTTGCTTGTTACTTGATAGGGTGACAGTTTCATGCATCACATCTGACACAAAAACCCTTCTCCAAGAAATTGAACATTAATTAATTAAATCACGATTAAAAACACATATTCAATCAATGAGGGGATTTATCTTCTTCCTACTCTTCCAGTGATCAAGCCTATGATAAGTGTCGTTGTGCTCGAAACCCATTAGGTGTTTGCGTGTAATTTTTAATGTGATCTGTTGATAAAGATTTTTCAAAAGTTGGGATTATTCTCCCAAGAATGCTGCTCAACTTGTTACCTTATATGCTGTGTGATATCTTCTGCCTGATTAATTGATTGCCTTCTTAGGAGCTACACCTGGTTTAGCCTATATTTATCCATATAGATTGTGTCTGGCATATGAGGCAGACAAACACCTTTTTTTTAAACCATATTTATTTATTTATTCTAGTCTGTTAATATTTCTACATACAAGGTTACAAACCGTATACAAATGTATTTATTTTTTAGAAGTAACTACCACTTGTTTAAGAATATTCTGGTTGGAATGCCAAAATATCTAAGACCTATAATTCGTACAATAGAAAATCACAGTAAATATTCAAGTTATTGGGTGTCTGCAAAATGGGGCATGTCCAATTCGGTTATAGAGAAAGTTTTGGCTAATAATTTGGCACAATCCCTACAACTGAATTTCAGGAGGAACATGCCAAAATATCAGCCCCTGTACACATAGCTTAACACTTTAATATTTAAAAATATTTCACATGAAATAATTTACTCTTGTGTTTGATTATGAATTTTCATCTGCACTATTTTTGTCTATGGCACATATTATCCTACATAAATTATTCCTTCAGGTACTCTTCCATATTCTCATTAAGTGAGTTTAGGGTTTTTTTTGTCCTCTTTTATTATTATTTTTCCTCTTTATGATAATTGTGAAACAAACTTAAATATCCATCCACTGGAACAAATTTGAAATGTGCAAATCTGAGAACTATCTTTGCTTTGAAGAATGTTTTAGATGACACACAGCTCATCCATTTACACTTATCCAGGGATCCAAAACACATATGTAAATCAATGGATACATCATACCTTTGCTTACCTCCAAGTCACACGGAAGAGTCTACATCTCGGGAGGACCGTCACCTCCATTTCCATATCAAGCAAAAATCACACCCAAAGTACAGGACAGCTCTACTACCAGTGCAATAAACTTGTATTCATTCATTAAAAGCATCAAGAGGGAGAAGGAGCTGAATGCCCTGATGTGTTTTGTGACACCTGTAGTCACTTCATCAAATGACACACAGCTCATCATCCATTCACAGGTACAGAGGCTTCAAAAACACATAGCTCTATTCCAAGCTGTAGTCAAAACATAGAAATCACAACATGCAATACTACGAAATATGTTGGATATTGGAAAAAAATATATGCAGTCTACTTGCTTGGCCACTGCACTTTGATTTCTATGTTTATTGATAAGGGGTCCAGCTAACTTCTTCATAACTGATCTTGATCTCTTTTTAGATATTTTTAACATACATCTGTTGGTAATGAATAAAGGGACAGAGTTGCTAGATAGAATAGCCTGGTCAAATCTCCATTCCTTGGAAACCTTGGTTGAAAGCTGTCAGGTCTTATTATAATGACTGAAATATTTTGCACATTTTTTCCTGTAATGTTAGATATTTTTACGTACGGTATTCTAAAATCAAACATTTAATCTGCGTCATTTCTTTTCTGACCCTTTTTTTTGTGTAACTGAAAAATGTAAGTTTCTCTCATCTATTGATTTTTTATGATTTGATATTATTTCTCTGACTTAAAGGAGACTGTGTTTTTATAATTTAAAAGCAAAAATAAAGAGAGCGAAGTAGTCTATACATCAATGTTCTTTTCTCAGTGTGTCTTCTGCATCCTCACTTTGCTACCTCTCTATAAAGAGTAGAAGATTTTAGCTTAAGCAATGACCTCACACTTATAGGTTATAATAGCATCAGTGGTAAGTTCTAATATACCTAATTAAAGAAAGGTATAATAACTTCTGTATTTTTGACTCTCAATTTCAAATTCATCTCAAGAACTATTTGTTACTTTGCCTAGGTTTTCACTGTGAGATCAATATGAAGTTGACACTAGACAAGGAAGATTTGAAGTAGCTATCAGCACCATCTCCTTATACTGAATATGTGGTAAAATCAAACCATGGGAGTTACAGAGATTAAGAGGCCTATTTATAAACCACCAATATTGGTAAACATGTGGTATCAGTACATAGAGAAAGGTAGAACTTGTGTAGTGTGAATTCATTCAGTATCAATTAAAACAATAATTTACTGTACAAGGTTGCAAAAGTACAGGCGTGATAGGTTGAGAGCATACATAAGCATTCCGGTAGTTTGAAGAGAGAGAAACCTATGGATTTTTACAAAATAATAAAAAAGTGTCTGGTTTTGGAGACATTGCTAAGTTTAGAAAAGGAGTTTAGAATCAATCAATAATCACCCCTAGGCAATGGCACATTGCCTGATTGAGTGAATGGGAGCATTAGTAGTATTTTATGATTGCAGTGTTACTACGACCACATTGTAAAATACTGCAATGCAGTTACAATGACTGATACTTCGTGGTAGTGAAATACCAATATAATCTTATACTAATATTCATACTGAATTTTAGCAGTATTTTACAATCACAAAAAAAGCTATGCCATTTTTTTTTACATACAGGAAAACCTGCTAATGCAAAATAAATCAAGGAAGGTGCCAATGTTTGTGTCTTTGCTTATGGTTAGGATTGCTTTCTCTCTAGTTTTTACTCCTATCAATATATTTATGTTGGTTCTGTGGGCACATGAATAGCTATATAATTAGTAATTAGCATTGTACAGTAAAGGTGTCCATATATTAGCCTACCTGCAACATTCCTGCGACTTTCCCCGAACTGTATTTCCTTTTCCACTTGACCACCATCATCAAATTTCACATGAATCCAGTAACTGGCAGATGAATAGCAATGTACAGTAATTGGTTTCATATAAATGGAAATGTGCAGTAACTGGCATATGAATGTCACTGTACAATAACTGGCATGTGTATGGTACGATACAGTAACAGGCGTGTTTAGGGGATTTACTGGTGCCTGGAATCTCCCATCTGCATGCTCAGAGCAGCCTGAGCCTGCTGTTCTTCTTCTCCTGGTGTCCATAGATTGTTATATAGATTGCTACATAGATTGTTTCATTGTTGATAGAGCTGTGAGTGAGAAGCAGCATTTTTTTGTTTTAAAAATGTCCAGTCTGTCCTGTGATTGACAGCAGCATAGATATCTGTAGAAACATTAACCCTGCAGCTGTCTGAGGTGATTGCAGAGACTGGGTTAACATACAGTACTTACTATACCCACTCCACTGTGATAGAGCTTAGTGAGCAGGAATAGGGAACATTAAAATGCATGTCTACCCCCCAAACTAAAATTTAACCCACTACTGGCCCAAATTCATATGGTTCTCCTGCGGTGCTTGTCCAAAGTCCAGGAAACTGAAGAGTAGCAGGGAGATTCAACAACAGTTCTTATCGTTAAAAATGGTGTTTGCCAACCAATCAGATGTGGAGCAAAATTAGCAAATTCTTTAACAATAAACAGGCTCATTTACCCAGAGACGCTATTGCTCTGGGTAAAGGTCCCGACCGTGTTATTGAATCGCAAGCATTGGATGTGTGGGTATCTTTTGCGTAACCCACCCATCTGGTGCTAATATGGAGTTTAAGTCCCGCTAACCTGTAGCAAACCGCTTAGCCCAACTTTAACTCCATAAATTGTCCCAGGGCCTCTAGGTAAGTCGGCCTGCAGAACTTTTAGTTATTCTCCTTGTTGGAGCGATCTTCCTGTCCAAAGGTTTCTGCCTCTAATTTGTGCTCCTAGAGGTAGTGTGACATGTGCAGGGAAGCTCTTTTCCCCCTTTCTCCCACCCTCCAGATCCCTCCCTGGCTGCCCTTCCTAACCTAACATTTAAACTTTTTTTCTGTAGTGTAGGCTACCCCTGCCCACCCCCAACTATGTCAGATTACTAAAAAGAACACTAATTATAGCCCTTCAGCCTACGGCTCTCTGCATTGCCAGTAGCAGTGTCTGTGATTGGCTGCCTCTCAGCCAATCACAGACGCAGCTGCCGTTCCGGCCTGTTTGCTAGTTCTGGCAAGCAGGGAGCCGGATCAGAGTGCCACAGAAGCGAGGGGCTGTAAGTAGAGCTCTAATTCTTTTTTTAGTAATCTGACATAATGGTTGGGGGTTGACAGGGGTAGCCTACATTATGCTAAAAGTATATGTTGTATAGCTGTCAACATTGTGTTATATATATTATATATACACAGGAGTGATTGTTCAATATATTCTTTATAAAGAATGATTGTCCAATGTGCCCATACATGGTCCGATGTTATCGGCTCCCTCTACTGTAGTAAAGGGAACCAGTAATGGAAATTTAATCTTGTCTGATAGGTCCTGATACTCACATAATTAAGCAAATTCTGCCGTCAGTGACAGTATGATAATGTAATGCAAATATGGATTTCTCAGTAACAGCTCCAATGGACCACACAATCATCTGTGATTTACCAACATGTCTGATCGCCTGTTCATCCGATCCAGGCAAACAGGCGACTGACATCGGACACTAACAAAATCACCTCAGATTTTTTGTCCCGACCGTCCGTGTGTTTACAACCATAAAACTATCTTTTATTGAAGATATATCAAAAAAAATTTTTTTTTAACTTATTTACCCTTTAAGTATGTTTGCCATGGAAATGGGAGGGTAGGTCAGTAGGTGTGTGTACTCGTGTGAGGTTGGGGGTATGTGTTTTTGCATGTATGACCATATAACTAACATTTATTGAGGATATATCAAAATCAGTCTAAAAAGTGGAAGAATAAAACGGAAGAAGAAGAAAAAGAAGAAGAAATAAAAAGAACAGTAATTTGGCTCTTCAAGCCAAATTAATAATATATGATCTGTTGGTGAAAACTTAGCACCATTTTTTAACGATAAGAAGCTTTATTGAATCTCATGTTTCAGGATTTGCCCTCAGCAAGACTGTGAAAAGCACACATTGAATTAGTGGCACTGGCTACGTGGGCGTCTTTTGTGATACAAATGCAGCCATCAAAATGAAGGGGTTAAAATCACGCTTCCCGATATTGAAATGGTTAGTGTGGTTTTAATTCCTTTAAATATCACCATGCTTCTGGATAAATAAGCCTGATGGTAATTTGTTAGCAAAGTACTATCAATAATTACATAGTAACATAGTAATTGAGGTTGTAAAAAGACATACGTCCATACAATCCAACCTTTAATCCCTACTCATTAACCCTACCTAACTGGGGGGGAAAAATGGCTTAAAAAATAAATTCCTTCCTGATTTCTGGCAAACAGAAAGGTAACCTGAAACAAACAAAACTGCAGTATATATAGTTTTAGAAACTTATCTAGGCCACTTATCTAGGCCACTTTTAAAGCTATTCAATGAACTTGCCTTTACCACATCTGCTAAATCTATTCATTTTCTACTGTATTTAAGCTAGTTTATATGGTTTATTGCACTCCTTATTACAGCTTTTATACTTTATGTAGGCTTTGTTCCCTATTTAAAAATGTAATAGTTTACAACCCCTTTAAAAACAGTCTACTTCTGATAAGGATCCTTACCTAGGAATAAAAACATCCAGTCTATCAGCAGGAGTGGTTCTTTTAATAGCAATGAAATTATGAGCTGTGCTGGCAACAACATGGAAGTCTTCTTCTTATTGTTATTATTGCAGATTTATATAATGCCAACATCTTTCTTACTGCTTTACAATTAAGTGGATACATCCACATCAGGCCCTGCCCCGAAGAGCTTACAATCTAAGCACATTTATATGACACATAAAACCTATTAGTATTTTATGATTGTGGGGGAAACCGGAGTGCCCGGATGAAACCCACGCAAGCACAGGGAGAACATACAAACTCCTTGCAGATGTGTCCAAAGGTTCATTGGAACTTAGGACTTCAAGGCATCAGTGCTAGCCACTGAGCCACTGAGCTGCTTCTTAATTATAAAATCTACTTGTAACATGTACAACAATATAAATGACTAGAAAAGTATCTTACAATATATTTGTGTTCTATGGAGAAATGCTTTTAAATTAGAAATTAAAAAAACTTTGCAAACTCATATAAAATACACAATAAACATTCAACAGGAAGATTTACCCAGAGGCTTAGCCACTCTATGTAAAGAACTTTGGTTCTTTACACAGAGTGGCTCTGGTATTGGTTACATAGGCATCAACGTTATGATATCACAATATCCAGGCACTGGCGCAAAGATTTAAAAACAGAATTCTCCCTACTTCCAGTACCTATTTGTAGCCTACCTCTACTTCTGTTTCCCTGTTTCTTGTCTGTTTCGTGAAGCTTACTTCTGTATCCAGCTCCAGTACTCCGGCATTCCTGTATCAGTTCCAGTATTCCAACATCTGTACTCCAGTATCCAGCACTTCAGTATCCAGCACCAGTACCTGGAACTATCTCTATCTGACCTAGCACAACACCTCACTATCTACCAGTGTCTTGTTTCATGAATCTGCCTCTGCTCCATTCCTGGACTTGGTCTGTCTCTGACTGCTTAACTAGGTGCCTTGTCTTGAACTCCTCCTGAAGGTACGCTATGAATCCTAGCCCTACCCCACCCCATAGCCCTAATCATTAAACTCTGGATATATCTCCCTTATATAGATTTAATAGCATCTTTGCTGCTCCTAGTAAATCACAGAAAGATTCACTCCGATGTGACTATTTAACGCCAGCTATTAGCTGCTTTAAATAGTCACAAGCTTAGAGCTACCAAACTGGTAGCGAATAGCTTGCAGAGGATGCATGGGTATCTTTTGTAATACCCGTGCAACCACCGCAAGCAAGGGGTTAATCACACTAACCGTTATTGAATTGGTTAGCATAAGTTTATCTCTTGATTCCTGTGCTGCGGCTGCAGGTGAATTTGTCTGAGAGTGTTTTAAATAAAATCTAAACCAAAATGTATTTAGATCCACATTAATTGTCAAAATGATTTGCAATATGTAAAGCATATAAATTACATAGATAACAGACTTTTTGGCGGAGAACTATTTATATCCTCAATTGGCCCCCATCTAAATAAAGCTACATTTCTCTATATTTAATTGTGTGCTGAAACTGCCCAGTTCTCTGGGTCTCGCCACTTCCTCCCTTCACAAATGATAATGTAATGTCACTTAAATCTCACATTAACTTGATATTGCAAAGTACAAAATTACCCATTGTCCTTACAGACCCATCTACTGAAATCTAATAAATAATTATTATTGTATTTGCCAGTATAGATTTATATGTAAAAATGTATTTATATAATGTTTTACAATACAAAAAGTCATACATGGGAAACAAGAAACATATATATACAGCATAAATAATTATGAACATTAATAGGAGTGATTGAACGTTAAGACTTGAGGAAAGAGGTCTCTGCTTCTCCTTATTTCCTTCATTTGTATCTTCTTTCTCGTCTTTATCTGTGTCATTATCTGAAAAAGAAATTTCTGAATTGAGAAAGCCAGTCGGATGACTAGTGAAACGTCTTCAAGAACTAAACTTCAAGTCCAGTTGATTTAATTGAATACAACAGATTTACAATAAACTTCTACATTTCCTATATTCCTTACCTCGTAATGCCTTAACAAATTTACACAGCTTTGCTATTTCATTTTGGGTTGATATAGCAGGTTGCTGTTCAGTTAGGAACTTGTGCTGTAAGAGATCTTCTGCCGCTGCTCGCTCTTCTGGACTCTTCAACAAGCACAAATTCAGGAACTCTGTAAATTCACTAGACCTGGAGATAAAAATATTCTGCATCAAACTCTAATTGTCAAATCTTATCATTGGTAGAAATATTTTTGAGGTAGACTGATAAACATTAGAAACCCTCAAAACAACATTGATGTATTAAAGAACAAAGTCCAAACACATAACTTAATAGTCTCAAGGAAATAGAGTCACAAAATAGAGTACAATCGATGGAATCCAAGGACAGCACAGTGTTTTCAGCACTGATACCTTACAGCACTAAAGTCCTGGGTTAGAATCCTCCCTCGGACACTTGTGTGACTTCCCCCATCATCTTATGTGGGTTTCACCCTCGATTATAAAGACAAACTGATAGGTTGTATGAGGTAAATAAAGTGCTTAGATTTTAACCTGGGCCTGATGTGAATGTATCAATGTAATTGTAAAGTGCCACAGAAGATGTTGGCGCAATAAAAACCCATAATAATGGGGAATATAATATTAATATGTGATGCGCTGGTGTTTTTAATTTGTTTTAAATAACGACTTACCATGAATAAGACTCTAACTTCTTTTGGTCCATTGTGTAGACAAATGAAGGGAATTGCAATACAGCATTATCGCTGCAGGCTAAAGGAGGTAAAGATGGAACATAAACCTTTTTGTAATGTCTTTAAATAGTTTACTTAATGGAGATCAACTTGCTAAAACATATTCATGTTTTCTTATAGGAAAATCTAATCTAATTTAACAATATATTATAATATAATAAACAGGTGGCTAAGTGGTTCCTACAAAAAAATCCACCACTGCCCCTATAGCAAAAGGATGAGGTATTAAATCTTATCCAGTGTAACCCACCCAAGGAGTTTGGTTAGGCCACACCCATGATATGGAGCTGTAAAAAGAGCTCAGCATAGACCAGTTTAGAAAGCTTAAAGTAAATCTTGGCAGGTAAGAAATATTCTCCTTAACCAGCCTTATAATGTCCATAACTCACTGGGTCAGATACTCCCACTGTACAGATAGTAACAATAGGGAGGTGTACTTACGTCGGCTTCCTTCTGCCATTTCATACGTTGTTATTCCCAATGACCAGATGTCACGCTAAAAAAAAAAGAAAACATTTTCAAGCGGGGCCCAGGTTCTTGTTCAGAAGTAAACATAGAAAATGAATTTATGTTTTTTCCTAATTAACATTTAAGTTTATAAAGAATGTCAATATTGCACCCTAAGAAGGATCATGAAGAGTATTGCTCAGATACATGTAGGTATGTACAGGTATATACATTATATACTAAAAATGTATGGTCCTCCTGTTCTTCAATAAAACGTGCAGGTACTGGGTCCTGCAGGTTTTCTTGAAGAACGGGAGGTAAGACACAGCTTCTTTACCTCCGGTTCTTCAATAAAACTGAATAGCAAAAACATTTTTAGCAGTGGGACTGTGTGTTTTAAACCAAGTAAAGACCACAGTCTTCTGACTCACCACATACCTGTTGTTCCTAATGGCATTTGAAGCATCAGAATACAGCTCTATTAACAAATGTCAACATGTAAAATCATGGTGACTATAGGTCAGAAATACAGGAGATATATTATACCTTAGCATTGTATCCCTCAACTTCTCCTAAAATGCAGCCGTGGACCTCCGGTGCTAAATAGTAGATTGAACCTCTGCAGTCGTATGCTTTGTCCTCCATTTTGTTTAATTGAATGGCTACACCAAAATCAGCTGTAAGGACAGATTTTACTTAAGATTAATTGTATCATTCATCAATTAAGTGCCCTGCCTTTTGTTATTACAATAATGAATTTCCCTTACCAATTTTGACATGACCACTTTCAGTACAAATTATGTTTTCTGGCTTCAGGTCTTGATGGATTATGCCAGATTGATGTAAATATAACAGACCCTGGGGAAAATGATAAATCCATATAAATGAATGTAAACTTTCTAATAACTTTTAAGGATTATCGATACAGTACATTAGATTAGCAAAATGAGTAGAGCAATGAGTAGCAGGGGTCTCCGAGAAATTAAGAAGAATTTTCAAAAAACATCGTATCCCTGTCTGCTTTAAACCGAACAACACACTGAGGCAGCAATTGGTACATCCGAAAGACCCAATACCTAAACACAAGAAAAGCGACATCATATATGCAGTGCAGTGCAGTGAAGAATGCTCTGATTTGTATGTGGGGGAGACCAAACAGCAACTGCATCAACATATGGCCCAGCACAGAAGAGCCAATTCCTCGGGTCAGGACTCAGCCGTGTATCTGCATCTTAAGGATAAAGGACATACCTTTGAAGATTGTAATGTTAACATACTGGCGAAGGAACGTGACTGGTTCAAGAGAGGTGTTAAGGAGGCCATTTATGTGAAAATAAAGAAACCAAGCCTAAATAGAGGTGGGGGGGTTCGACACCAACTGTCTGCCATGTACAATGCTGTTTTAACACCTTACTCTGGGCGTTCCTATAACACCTCTTAGCCACTATCTAATCACACCCTTAACACCTGGCTGTGATATGCTAATTGGGATTTTCCAGGGTACATAATTGCCACAGATTCTTGTACAAGTCATTCTGAATTGAGAAAGCCAGTCGGATGACTAGCGAAACGTCTTCAAGAACTACATTTCAAGTCCAGTTGATCTAATTGAATACATCAGATAAACCATGACCTGGATGAATGAGAACCTTCACAAGGAAATTACATTAGATTTATTATTTAATGCCGTGACATATGCACAAAAAAATTTACATATGCAACGGCTTTCCTTTCTGTCAAATAGGAAATGTTTATCATATTGAGTAGAAATGAACATTATGTGGCTGGGTCCATACAATTTTTCCAGGTGTATGGTGGCTGCAAGGGAGTCTTTTGTGAAACCCACATGTCTGTACCGAATTTCATGTCTCTAACTCAAAAACTGTGGGAGGAGATACAGACCAAAAAAGCGGAAGAATAAAACGGAAGAAAAAGAAATAGAAAGAACAGGAATTTGGCTCCTAAAGCCAAATGAATTATTATATAACCCATATATAATAGAATATACGGATTAATATGGTTATGAACTTGGCTTGTTTAGTGGCAACCCCCTCACCCTCGTTCCTTTCCCCCCACTCCTGCAAAGTACTTTTGTAAAGTTCCCTGGAGGTGAGGACTTAGCATTTTAGGTCCTCACCCTAGGTACTTTGCAGGAATGGAGCGGGGAAATGGTAAGTATAATTGTCCTTTATGGGGCCGATGCTTTCAGTAGATTTTTGCCGAAATTAGTGCAAAACCCACTCTGCCCAATGTATTATTGGGTTAGAGCCGGTTTGGCATGAATTTCATGCTGGCTGCACCATTTCCAAAATTTGGATATAGTGTGGGTTAGCCTTTGTAGTAAAGGCTAATTGGTAATTAGCGGTAATCTTAACGCCTTTACTACTCAGGTGTACGGGGCGATACAGAAATACGTCTTACCTGACTGGGATCCCGTGATGCAGCAAGACTTTAAAGCATTGCGGAATCCCAGTCAGGTAAGATGGATCTTTTTTAGTTTTGCATCAGCCCATAACTGCGCTGCAGGGGGTATTACATACATTTTAAATGAAAAGACTAACCACAGGCACCCCTAGGTATTCTAAATATGGGCTCTAAATATAAAAATGTGCTGTGGAATTTATTGTGCTTAGATATTTTGTCATGTTACTATTTTTAAGTATTGTAAAGCACAGCAACCCCCCCCCCCCGCCACAAGCCCATGCCCTCTGATTGCAGAGACCATAACCTCCGCAATCAGCTGTTTTTAAACAGCTGATCACACATATGAATGATACATATGTGCGATCAGCTGTTTAAAAGACCGGACCCAGCTGATTGCGTGTATGTCTCATTCATATGCGCGATCATCTGTTTAAAAACAGCTGATCGTGGAGGGGGTAGGGGCCCGGCCTCCAATCTCATGGGGGGGCACGGGCCCCTGCAGTTACGCCACTGGTTGTCACATTTAGATATTAAATGGCTGTCACATTTGTTAATTTTAGTTGTTAACCAAAGTAAGTTGTCTTTATAAATTAAATTTTAGAATTTAATTGTATAGTACACTTTACATTCTCTTTAGTGCACAGCAGAGCAAAACAAAAAAGCTTCAGCCTTGCCCCATAGAAACTGACAGCCAATCTTATTACAACACATATACCAGCAACTGTTGCGCACATTTCATGCTACAGCAGATCCTGCCTCTCAGACACAGAAGAGAGATTTAACTTTGTTTTTGAAAATAATCTCTCCCACACACATTCCTCTGCATTTCATACAAAAAAAAAACCAATAGCAATCTTTTTTGTTTATTTCCTATCAAGCATTGAGGAAGAAAGAAAACAAAAATTCATAAGTAAGTCTGGGTATTTAAACCTGTAATTTCATTGGCTGTGCATTTCTAAAAGTAGAGCATTAACAACTAAGCCACCAGAGCTAACACAGAACCATTTAGCTCCATTTAGAACATTTTGCTAGGAATAGAATGGAAGCAAAATAAAACAGCAGTAAAATAAGCTAACTATTTTATTTTATTTAGAAAATGTAAAGAGCCATGCACACCAGACTTGAGTATCCTGTGTACATTATTGTATCATACACAGGCACATCAAAGTGACGTTTTGGGAACAGCGTACCTTCTTCAGACAAAAACTTTATTACTTTACAATAAAGTTTTTGTCTGAAGAAGGTATGCTGTACTGAAACGTCACTTTGATGTGCCTGTGTATGATACAATAAAGTACACAGGATACTCAAGTCTGGTGTGCATGGCTTTTTACATTTTCTATACTTGTGACTATTTTGCCTCAGTCGGCCATTTGGCACCCAGCATACTGTTCACCAAATTGAATTAGGTGTGTGCAGGATCACCCTTTTTGGATTACGTTATTTTATTTTATTTAGGTATATCTGTGATATTCAGTTATAGTTGCCTTTAGGATTTAACAATGATTGTAAGAAAGCAATAAAGCTAGCTAAAATTAATAATGAATTTGGGATAGCCAAACAAAGCATCACTAAACCTAAAGAATTTTAGTATATTAATAATAAGAAGATGAAGACTGAAAATGTTGCACCATTAATTAATGGGGATTAGTTAGTTACGGAGGATCGCGATAAAGCAAATGTCTTGAGCAGTTTTCCCCCCTCTGTATTATAGACTATAGAAGATCCAAGTAGCATAATGGTAACATAGTAATTAATTAATTAAGGTTGAATAAAGACATTCGTCCATCAAGTCCAACCTATTCCCTTTTTTTTTTTTTTTTTTTTTAACCCTACCTAACAGTTGATCCAGAGGAAGGCAAAAAACCCCAGCTAAAAAAGGGGGGAAAAAATTCCTTCCTGACTCCAAATGGCAATCGGACAGTATCCCTGGATCAACCAGATCTATATGCATCAATACCAGTAATTCTCAATATTTTTTAGTTTTAGAAACTTATCCAGGCCTTTTTTAAAGTTATTCAATGAACTTGCCATTACCACCTCTGCTGGAAGACAGTTCCACAGTTTCACCGTTCTCACTGTAAAGAAACCTCTCCTAACCTGAAGATGAAACTTCTTTTCTTCCAACCTTAAAGGATGTCCATGAGTCCTCTGATATGACCTATTAGTGAACAATGCACCAGAGAGTTCACTGTATGGGCCATTAATATATTTGTATAAGGTTATCATGTCCCCACGCAACCGCCGCTTCTCCAATGTAAACAGCCCTAACTTGTCTAATCTGCCTGCATATTCAAGCCCCTCCATTCCCCTTATTAATTTAGTTGCCCTTCTCTGAACTGCCTCAATTTCCAAGATGTCCCTTTTGTATATGGGATTCCAAAACTGCACCGCATATTCCAAATGTGGCCTTACCAGTGCCTTGTAAAGAGGGAGAATAATATTTTTCTCTCTTGATTCCATTCCCCTCTTTATACAAGACAATATCTTGCTAGCTCTAGCTGTTGCTACCTGGCATTGTTTGCTACAGCTAAGTCTGTTATCTACCAGAACCCCCAAATCTTTTTCCATTTCAGATGCACTTAACACAGAGTTATTTATGGTGTAGGTGGCACAGGGATTATTAAATCCCAAATGCATCACCTTACATTTATCAACATTGAATCTCATCTGCCATTCTGCTGCCCATTTTGATAATCTATCTAGGTCTGCTTGCAGCACTTGCACATCATTGGAAGTTTCCAAAGCTCTGCATAATTTAGTGTCATCAGCAAACACAGAGACCTTGCTCTCAATGCCCCCTTCTAAGTCATTTATAAACAGATTAAACAGAAGCGGCCCCAGTACAGAACCCTGAGGAACTCCGCTTAGAACTTTAGCCCACATAGATGTAGCTCCATTAACCACCACTCTCTGTTTGCGGTCCAATAACCAGTTCTCTATCCATGAACAAATGTTTTCTTCAAGGCCAACAGTCCTCAGTTTATACATTAGTCGCCTATGTGGCACAGTATCAAAGGCTTTTGCAAAATCCAAATATACCACATCCACAGCTGTGCCTGAATCTAACTTCTTACTCACTTCTTCATAAAAACCAATTAAATTTGTCTGGCATGATCTATTTCTCATAAATCCATGCTGACTACTACTAATAAGATGATCTCTGGAGACAAAGTCAAGGATATGATCCCTTAACAAAGTTTCCATCACCTTCCCTACCACTGATGTTAGGCTTACAGGTCTATAGTTACCAGGCTGTGAACGACTACCTTTTTTGAATATTGGTATTACATTGGCTTTTTTCCAATCCAGCGGCACATCCCCAGACAAAAGCGAATCTGAAAAGCTCTTTTAAAATCCTAGGATGCAATCCATCTGGTCCTGGCGCTTTATTGATATTAACTTTGTCTAATTGATTCCGTACCATATCCTCTGTTATCCAATGTAAAAACTCTTCATTTCCTCCCTGCACATTGTTACATTTTTTACACTTGTTTCCTAAAGGTACCGATTTGGAAATGTTATAGTTTAATATCCCTTTAAAAGTGGTCCACATCTGCTCAGTATCTTTACCTAGAAACAGTTCCCCCCAGTCTATGAGCAGGAGCGATTCCTTTAAAAGCATAAAATTAGCTTTCCTAAAGTTAAAAGTTTTTGTTAAGCCAGTGCACTTTAGTTTTCTGCAACCTATATTAAATGACACTATATCATGGTCACTATTCCCTAAGCTTCCCATTACCTTCATCTCCAAAATGAGCTCTGGGTTATTAGATATCACCAGATCCAACAACGCATTCTTTCTAGTAGGAACTTCTACCATCTGTGAAAGAAAATGCTCATATAGGAAATTTAAGAACTTTATACCTTTTGAGGTGCTGGCAGTTCCATTACTCCAATCTATTTCAGGGTAGTTAAAATCCCCCATAACCAGAACATGCCCCATACCAGCAGCCTTCGCCAACTGCATATGGAGATTCATTTCCACCTCTTCCCCGGCATTTGGCGGCTTATAACACACTCCAACAATTAATTTACCCACCTTCTTGCTTCCTGTACACAGTTCCACCCATAATGTTTCTGCCGCATCGTTTGCTCCCCCATCTATTCCATCTTTTAAATTTGGCTTCAATTCCTGTTTAACATACATACATACTCCTCCTCCTTTCTTATTAACTCGGTCATGTCTAAATAAGGAGTACCCTTCAATATTTACTGTCCAGTCGTGTGAATCATTAAGCCATGATTCTGCTATACCAATTACATCATACCTTTACTTTAACGCTATTATTTCAAGTTCGCCGGTTTTTCCAGCCAGACTCCTTGCATTTGTAAACATACATTTTAGATTATCAATTGATTTACTTCCATACATGGTCGTACATGCCTTCTTATCCTCTATGCTCCCCCCTCCTCCTTCTGTAAATGATGTGCACTTTGGTTATCCGAGGATATGATGCAGAAACAACTAAATAAGGTTAATATTAAACAATCCCATGGACTGGATAAAACACATCCTCGGGTCCTTAGGGTACTAAGTTCAGTTTTATCTAGGCCATTGTTTCTTATTTTTGCAGACCCCCTCATGACCGGAAGTGTGCCTCTGGATTGGAAAAAAGCTGATGTAATTCCAATATTCAAAAAGGGTAGTCGTTCACAGCCGTGTAATTACAGGCCTGTAAGTTTAACTTCAGTGGTAGGGAAGATACTGGAAAGTTTGATACAGGAGCATATTATGGAGTATGTTTCAAGGACTGACCTTATGAGAAATAATCAACATGGATTGAGGAGGAATAGATCTTGTCACACCAACTTGCTTGGCTTTTATGTGGAAGTGAGTAGATATTTAGACTCTGGCATAGCAAAAGTTGTAGTATACTTAAATGCTAAGGCTTTTGATACAGACCTCCATAGGCGACTAATGTATAAGCTAAGGTCTGTTGGGCAGGGTTGGCACATTTGTATATGGATAGAAAGTTGGTTGATGGAATGGGTGCAGAGAGTAGTTGTTAATGGGGCTTCATCAATAAGGACTAAAGTTCTAAGTTCTATAGTTTACTGCTATAAATGTATAGTTAGAAACGACTCTATAATGAATATGCAATGCATGATAATATGTTGGTCTGAAGCAATAACATAAATAGATAACACACTACATATGTCAAATAAACAACCATGGAAACACAACTATGCATAATCACATGGAATGTACGGGGATTAAATTACCACCTAAAGTGTATACTAGTACAAACATATTTAAAAAACCAAGACCCAGACATTGTCTGCCTACAGGAGATGCACTTAATAGCAGGCACTACCAGGTATTTCCAGAAAAGATGGGTGGGTTGGGCGGCACATAGTCACTACTCAACATACGCAAGAGGTGTATCACTCCTAATACACAAAAGACTAAAGTACAAAATCCTGAAGGTGCAAACCGACACTCAGGGGAAATATATAACACTAGCCCTCACATTAGACAATATACTTTATGTATTGGGAGGACTATACAACACCCCTCCCCCAACAACACAAATAATACAACAAATAATGATATTTGCACTTAACTTCCCAGGAGCTAGTATCATAATCATGGGCGACCATAATCTGGTCATGAACCCACTAATGGATAGACTGTCTGCGCGTGGCCCGGCACATCCAGCGGACGCACAAACACAACTCTCAAAAATAACGCAAACCCTGCGACTACTAGACCCCTGGAGGATAAGACACCCCTCACTACTAGAGTACACATGCTATTCACCCACCCATCACTCGCACTCCAGAATCAACCCCTTTTTAACAAACCACTTGATAATGCAAGAAGTAAAAAATATCCGGCATCTCCCCCGCGGTATATCCGACCACTCCCCAGTATGCCTTACACTGACCCACCCAGAGCCGCAATCTACTACCAAACCGTGGAAATTTAACCCATTCTGGATCAGTTTATTTCCACACCCCGACACTATAACAGAACAGCTGGAAATGTATATAGAGTCAGACCAAGGCCCAATATCACATGGTATTAAATGGGACACCCTCAAAGCCTATTTAAGAGGCTGTCTACATGCCACTGTGGCCCATATCAAAAAATACTCCGCAGAAGACGAGTCTAACCTTGCTGCTCTGGAACAAGCAACTGAAGCTAAATACATAGACAACCCAACAGATACAAATAGGCAACTATGGCAATCACAGACCAATCAGTACACTGCTATGCTATGTGAAAAAGCACTAAGGAAACAGTTCTTTATCATACAGTCCTTCTATTAAACAGCAAACCTCTCAGCGAAACTATTAGCACATATGGCAAAAATAGACAACCCCAACAAACAATTATCGCACTTAAAACCAACAACAACCTAACAGTAACTACTACAACATAAATACTGTCAGAATTTGTGCAATTCTATAAAAACTTATACACTTCTAAAACTACCTGCTCTACACAAGAGATTAACAATTACCTAGACGAAATACAATTCCCACAACTTACAACACAACACAAACAACGACTAGACCAACTAATAACGCTGGAAGAAATTCAGACAGCTATCGGAGACCTAACAGCAGGTAAATCCCCCGGTCCCAATGGTATCCCTATCGATATCTATAAAAAATATAACAATCACCTGGCAACACAACTCCTTGAAATGATACAATCCTCATACAAAGCAAAATGCCTACCTCACACCCTATATGAAGCCAATATTATCCTAATTTTAAAACCCGACAAAGACCCGTTAGACTGTAACTCCTATAGGCCCATCTCATTACTGAACACTGAACAATCATTGCAAAAATATTAACTAATAGACTCCAAACTGTTATCCAGACAATCATACACGAGGACCAGACTGGATTTATGCCCAACAAATCCACCTCAATTAACCTCCGCAAATTGACAACAGACCACGATAATGTGGGTAGAAGGGTGCTGGTCTCGCTAGACGCCCACAAGGCATTTGACACCATAGAGTGGGCCTATCTCTGGTCATGTCTTAAGACATTTGGTTTTGGTAACGGGTTTATAACATGGGCTCAAATATTATATAAATATCCGATGGCAACGGTCACAGTTAATAACTCAATATCTAGGCAGTTCAGGCTGTATAGGGGCACGAGACATGGGGGCCCTCTCTCTCCATACCTATTTACAGTGGCAATTGAAGCACTGGCTATACAGATACGATCCCACCAACTAATCAAAGGATTTCAGCTAGGCCAGTTAGAAGAACGCGTGGGGCTATACGCAGACAACGTGATCTGGACATGATACTATATCTGGAGAGCGAGGGCACCACGTTAAATACAACTATGTGTCTTATAGACCGATTTAACAATGAACTGGCAAAAATCAATATTATGCCCCCTGGATGTTCCCCAGACCGATTTGATGCCTTTGGCATACCCACTCACAGTAGCCAGCTCATTCAAATATTTGGGGATCACAATACCAGCCAAGGCGGCAGATTTCTATGAAATTAATATAAAACCATTAATAAACATGGTTAAAAAATTCCAAACCTGGAAAAATCTACCTCTAAACCTGATTGGTAGAGTGAATTTGATCAAAATAATAATACTGCCAAAGCTCCTATACACTATGCAACACTCACTGGCATACATACCAAAATATTTTTTCACAACAATTAACAGTATGATAACGAGCTTCTTATGGCAATCAGGACGAACCCGATTAAAGCTCACCACACTGCAGCAACCTAAAGAGAATGGAGGCCTGGCACTCCTAGATGTGCGCCTATATTATCTGGCCTCCCAACTATAATATATCCAGGGTTGGACCTCTGATCCACCCATACTTAATATATCAGAAAAAATGCTGGCAAGTTATATAAAAGGTAACTTTCTATCCTTCCTACAATCCCCAAAACAGCATATGGTGGGCCCAGGAACAACGTTGCATACCCAGTTCTGGAGGGTATGGAGGGAGACCCTAAAAGTCTTGGATCTACAGGGCCCATTTAATAGTACTCCACTCTGGGGAAACCATGTATACCCCGAACTACTTGCCTTCCAGGGAGCCCACGACTGGTCCAGAGCGGGGATAACCAGCATGGGGCAGATATTCCAAGACAACAATTTTTGCATGTAGGCATGTAGATTAGTATCCCCAGCAGCCAACAATAGGCTGATACAACTGTACATATTGCACCAAGCCTATATTCACCCCCACCGAATACACCGATTTGATATCAATAAGACTTTTTGGCATTTACTATGGAGCTGCCTGAAAGTCATTTGCTTCTGGCACGAAATAACTATAATTCTATTTACTGTACTCAACACCCCTGTACCTCTGGACAGTAAGCTACTACTATTAGGTATACTGGAAGATGAACCCCCAGATAGATACCGGTCCACATTGTTAAGAGAAACTCTCTTTTATGCCAGAAAAACTATAACCACCTGATAAACCTGAGACATCCCAATGGTTGGCACTTATTAACAATACAATACCATACCAGAGAGTAATGTATGCGCGAAGAGGGTGCCCAAAAAAGTACTATAAGGTCTAAAATGCCTGGTTTGAATCCCCTAGCGTAACCCAAGACACCACTTAAATAATAATTAAGTTTTCTTTAGATACAGACCAAAGCATACTACTATGTAAACAATGAACAAAGGTATCAAAATAAGGACAAACAAATAGAGTCATTCTTGATGTTATATATTAAAAGTTATATTTTATTGCAATTGTTAATGTTGTTTTACAAAAGAAAAAGAAATGTAAACAATACAAGCCAAGGTGATAAGAAAAGAAACTGTATGTAATAATGATATACTGAATGTATAAAACAATGCACAATCAATATGTAAAATATGCAATTTTATTCAATGTCTATAACTATGTTATGAACACACCTCGGCATAAATAAAACGAATTAAAAAAAAAAAAAGTAGCAGATGAGATTCAATGTTGATAAATGTACGGAGATGCATTTTGGACTTAAAAATCCTTGTGCTGCTTATACTATAAATGGCTCTGTGTTAAGTGAATCCCTGTTGCAAAAGGATCTTAGAGTTTGGTGGATAACAAATTTAAAGGTAGCAAGCAGTGCCAGGCCGCATCAGCTACAGCCAGCAAGGTATTGGCTTGCATAAAGAGAGGTATGGATTCAAGGGAGAAAAATGTTATTCTTCCTTTTTACGAAGTATTGGTAAGGCCTCATTTGGAATATGCAGTGCAATTTTGGAACCGTGTGTACAAAAAGGACATCTTGGAAATGGAAAGGGTTCAGAGAAGGGCAACTAAAATAATAAAGGGATTGGGGGAGCTTGAATATGAAGAGAGACTGTATAAGTTACAATTATGTACACTAGAGAAAAGGCGGTTGTGTGGGGATATGATCACGGTGTATAAATACATTAACGGACCATACAATACACTTTATGGGACATTATTCACCAATAGAACATGTCAGAGGACACATGGACATACCTTAAGACTGGAAGAAAAGAAGTTCAGTCTTCAAGTTGGGAAAGTGTTTTTCAGTGTGAGAACGGTAAAACTATGGAACTGTATACCATTGGAAGTTCTGATGGCAGGTTCATTGGATAGTTTAAAAAAAAAAAAACTGGATGAGTTTCTGAAAACAAGGAATGTTGCATGTTACTGGTATTGATACATAAAGTAGAGTAAAGTAACAGGTAATATGGTTGTCTGGATTTATGACATCAAAATAGCACATAACGATTTAAACATTCATTGTCTCCAACTAAAATATCCAACGCATGCACTCTGGGATACTGTTAGTGGTTTTTATGTTACTATACCACTGCAAGGTTTCACATGTTTATATGTACCACCTATACTGTACCAAAAAATATAGCCATGACTAGGGGAATGGTTTTCACACATTACACAAAGTTGTAAATAAAGCCACATCTACAATATAATAACATACTGGTGTGTAAAACTGGAAATGAACAATGGGATAAAGTAATCATTTAAGCTGTGTGCGTGACAATATGATTTTAGAGACCAGCAAACAAATTGTAAAATATTTCACAAACAAAATTCTAGTAAAATGTAATTACTGCTTTATTTTAGCACACATTCTGTAGCTGTAGATATATACCTGTGCAGCATTAATGAATGAGAGACAACAAGTATTGTATTGTATTTTACAATTTTATTTTCTTTATAGTGTGTATATTAATAACAGGACTAGTTCATATAGAACTGTTTAGTGCCTGGTTTGTTTGTACAGGTACAAATGTGTATATATTATATAACCCCTAATATGCACTGTTAGTGTTTCTTTCATACCTGTTAGGGTTACATGTTTTGGGTCTAGTAAAGCCCAAAATAATACACCATCTCTTTTCCCAATACCTTTTTTAAACATACACTTTTAATTTTAACATTAAGATCTAATGCTGTATAGTGACTAAAAAGTTCCAATGGATGGTAATCTTCATCCTGTAACAGCAGAGGGCGCTGCTACTTGCCATAATTGTAGAGGAACTAATGCAGGTTTATTGTTAAGAATTGGTCTATACAAAGTTAAAAATATGATCAAAAAAGAGTTCTACGGAGATGAGGAATTAATACAGAAATGCAGATTCCGTAGGGGATGGATAGTTTGATCAGGAAGCTTGATAATAATAAGTAATATTGAAAAGAGAAATGGAGAAGCAAATAAACAAAAACAAAAAAGAATGAAGAAAACAGGCGGAGGAGAGCAGGATGGGGGAGAAAGTTATTAGGATGTTGGGAGGAATATTCTACAAAAATTAAAATGGGTGGTTATTCAAACATTATCCAAGACCCCCCATATAGTCTTTTTGGGGAGTCAAAAATCTACATTCAGCCAATATTGTCAGTGCAAAGTTTATTAGACATATAAATATCACGATACTATGCTCACATCAACAATACCATTATACCAATATTAAATCACCACTGTTACAATACATATGTGGATAAAAACAACAACAAACAACAATCAATACTGAGATAAACAAAATGTCCTTGTACTCCTGGTTATCCAGCCATATATGTCCTATATGTGCATTTATTGCAAATAATTGTCTAGAAAGCAATATTTAAATACGTATAAAGTGACTGGTGCGATGCTTATAGGGTAACTCTATTGGTGGCTGCTGTGCGTACCCGTTTGGCCAGGTGACCCCTTACCCCTCCAGAGGACTCCACGATCCAACCGGTCTCCTAATACATCTCTGGTCCAAAGGCCCATCTGCTCCCGCTGTACTCAGCTATTACTCCGGACGCCATGATTACGTGATCGATCCCTCCTCTCTCCTGTCTCGCTCCAATTCTTCCCAATGGCAGATATTAGTGATAAAACTCAGAAGGGGCAGCAGATCTTCTACCTCCCAGGACACACAGCAACGTCACCGAAGAGTTAAGGCAGTAAAATCCTCCCAAGGGACACTGGTATCTCAGTATGAGGTATCTCACCAGCTACTTACCTGACCTGCCCCTATGATGCAGCGTGTATTGGTTACTGCATCACAGTAATGTGGCCACGTAATTTGTGTACCTATACAATATTAGAACGCCCTTTGAATATCTTATTCCAGTGCAAAAGTTTGGTTAAAGGACAACATAAATTAAATACAAAGCATACTAGTTCTTTAAAATTAACACTTTAATTTGTCCCAATCACCAACTGTGTTACAGAGATAATTAAACTTCTAATGGGGCTGCAGAGCCGATATCACCATCATCCAAACTTATAGGCAACTGGGTTAGGTTGCAGGATAGTTCCCAACTGATGCATTATGAATGAATGTGTTGAATTGATTTAGATCTTTAAAAACGGCATGTCCAGTTAAAAAATAAATAAGTATTTTAATCCAAATTACCCCCACCTTAGTTGCTCCTTTATCCGATGCTCCCACACTGAGATATACTTAAAGGGCATGTCCAACCTTCTTAAAAAATTTTAATATAATAGTCTCCCTGCTCCCCCAGCCCCAACTGCTATAGTTTTAATATCCGAAAGTGCCCCAAACATTACTTGCCTTCCCTCTTTCCTCCGCCGCACTGCCAGGCCCTCTGCTTGTGTGAAAATGCAAGCAGAGGGACGGGATCGGCAGTCGCATCTGTGATTGGCTGCCGGGAGTTCAGTGCGGTGGAGGAAAGAGGAAAGGTAAGTAATGTTTGGTATATGGACTCTGCAGTACTCCTGGTGGGCGTTTTTTTGGACTTTGGGGGAGGATAGTAGAAGAACCCTATGTTCTTGTAAGGTAAGGATTAAACTACACTACACAATGGGGCCAGTAGTGGGGGGGATTATAGTTTTGGGGGTGGACATGCCCTTTAATCCGTAGACATATAGCTCACAAACTTAGTACAGTTATAGTCTCTCACCTGTGGCAGAGCTCATTCCACACAAACAATGATCCAGAATATAAACAAAATGACATAAGGGAGCCAGGGCAACTGCCTCAAAAGTGAATTTTATTCAAAGAGCATGAAAGTTTTCAGGGGGGGGAGCCACAGGGAAAGAAATGTGGTGCGTGTAGCTACAGACAAGTGGGTGTAGTTTATTTTGTGGGCATAACTTGTGAATGAGCAGTATTTTCCCATCCTAATGACCTTAACCTGCCCATTCAGTATTTTGTGTATAAATAAATGCAACCCAAATACCGACTTCCTGTTTGCAGGACCCCTAATAGAGACCGTTATGGTCTTGTCCTTGACCCAGTGCCTGGGTTGGTTCAGTTGCTCAGTGGAGATCTGAGCATGTTTGACCCATCCAACAGCCAATCAGTAGAAATTACTGTTAGGAACATTCCAAGGTAGGGTGCATCCTGGGAAGAAGAAGGACGGTTACAGAACCTGAAATGTCAGCTCACTACTTTCAAAATGGGAGAGAATATGTGGAATAACTAAATAACTAGGTATGTATAATATAAACTAAGAATTTTAAAATCATATATATATATATAATTGCAAGTCTAAATCTATATCAGGCTGTTTTTACACCTAGTCACTAGGTGCAATTATCTCCTGATATAGACTCACTTGATGTAATTATATATATATATATATATATATATATATATATATATATATATATATAAATATATATATTTTATAGGATTAAAAAGCCAAAAAATACATTTATTATCCTCAAATGCAAAGCAGCTATTAATATTGTTTTATTATTGATATATTTTTGTAAGTGCCATGCCCATGTGGCTCTTATTACCTTACTAATTGCACTCTCTACCCCCAAGAGTCTCCATAAGGAGGAGCAAGTCTCAATGGCCTCCCTATCATGTCTGCTGCACATGATGTCGTTGACACATGTGCGGCGAGCGTCTGTTGTGTGTGGCATCATACACGTGACATGCACACAACACACGTGCTCCGTGCGTCGTTATATTGGAGACGCACTCCGTGTGCGTGATATCATACGCCCAACACACAGGAAGATAAGATCATGGACAGGAGCACATTACTGGGACTATACCACCCCCCCAACCCCAGAAATTGCAGTTAATTAAGGGGATAGTGTCAGTACATGCCCCACCTTGCCCCTATGTGTGGACGCCCATGTCCAAGACCTCAGCACGGCATGTTTCAGATACATCTCATCCTTACTCAGGTTCTAATTAAAAGCTAGTAAAAAGGAAGAATGAGATGTATCCGAAAAATGTCGTACTGAGGTCTTGGAATAAAGTTCACTTTTGAGGCAGTTGCCCGGGCTTCCTGATGTCATTTTGTTTATATTCTGAGATATACATACTTTTACCTCAGCTGATCCCTCGCCGGAGGTCCCGATTCTTGCCTTCTCCCTAGTATGTACTACCAGTCATGGCTGCGATGGTGACATCATGGGCAATGGCTGAGAGTCCATACCCAGAAGAGATCTGCTCCTGCATGCTCATAACCAGCTCGAAACAGAAAGCTGGAGGCGGGACTTCCGGCGAGGGATTGGCTGATGTAAAAGTAAGTATCTCAGTGTGGGTGGGTTGGATTATGGTAAGGTTAAAACGCAACTAGGTTTTAGGGGATAATTAGGCTAAAAAGACTGTACGTTCCCTTTATAATCATATTTAAGCTGGAAAGACTCATTACCAGTAGGGATCGGCCTTTTTTAGTAATGTGCGTACGTCCATAACAGCTGTTTCCGATGATGACAAATGTTCAGTGCCACCATTGGAAATGGTTATTACGAACAGAAATTTTCCCTCAGTCGTGGTCGGCCCCTGTACATGAGTATAGGGAGTCAGCTGTGATTGTTAGGTATATGGCAGTTACAAGCAATATCCTTAAGCTGGGTACACACATCACAGATTTTTGAATAATGACAGACAGGATCTGCAAGATCAGAATACACACAGTCCCAAGCATTCTCCCTATGCACAGAATACACAATATAATACATAAGGCTAGGCATTTTCAATGGGACTGCCCCCCCCCCACTGTCTCCCCCTCCCTGTATTAGTCATTTATATAGGAATCCCTGTTTATTCTTCACAGACAATGTTCGGTCCTTCTTTCTCTTTTCAATAGGAACGGTAATTAACTATTTATACATTAAACAGGGATTCCTATAAAAATGACTAATACAGGAAGGGGAGAGACAGTGGTAGTGGGCAGGTTTTTTTTTTTTGGCTGGCCTTATGTATTATAAGAAATAATACGCAACCTACAGTGTAATATATGGATTTACTTCACCTCGGAGTTCCATGACCTGTATAAAAGCTATATGGTCATGGGACTCCTCTGAGGCGTAATATCCTTATATTACACTGTAGGTAGCCTATTATTCCTTATATACACATTATAGGAAGGACATTTGGGACTGTGTGTTACCCTTGACTACGGCCAACTCCCTCTATATTTACGGTCTTTACCTGAAAAACCGTTTGCCTGACCCGAATGTTCCTCGGACGTGCACTCGTTCAGGAAAGCAGCCACACACACTGCCGATAAAGCCCCGATACCATCGGATCTGATGGTATTGAGGCTTTATTGGTACTGTATGTACCTACCTTTATATTTTATATATACTTAATATAAAGAGAAAGCTTGAAAGCCACATCTTTGAAAGATGACAGACAGAATCTGTAAGATTCTGTCTGTCATTTTTGAAAGATTGGTACTGTGTGTACCTACCTTAAAATGTACATATTTTATGCGCTTTCTGGAAGCTTACATTTTTCAGAAGTGAATTGTAGTTTAACAGCAGTTGGTTCAGAAAAGCTATGGGCTTAAAAGATTATGTGATAATGAAGATATTTATAAGGAATGTAATTAGCAAGGCTTTTCTAATTGTACTTAAATACCCCTAATTCTTAAACAACTCTACAATATGATACACAGTATCCTCTTTAAATACTTCTGAAAAATGGATTATGCTGAAACCTTTACAGCTCCAATGTTCCTTTTTTGTTTTGTTTTGGCATACTAAAACATTTTTTACAATCTGCAGTTAAAGGACAACTAAACCTTAAAACATAAAATAAGGAAGCAAGTCTGCACTTTCCAAAAGAGCGATTCAATAAAAGTTCTTATGGTCAAAAATAGTGCTATTTGTGCCCCAACCAGTCAGTTAGCTTTCAAATGTTATATAAGATCTGATTTTAAGGATAAAAACTTTTATTGTATCTCCCCGATATATATGTTTTTGAGAGATACTTACAGAGAGACTCATTTTGTATTGTGTTGCAAAGACTTTTGAAAATAGCACAGTGCAACCAATGCAATAAATTTAGCAACAATGATTATTAAGCTCGTTTCTTGCACCAAAATGAAAGCCTTTTAAATTGTGGCTTTAAGGCCATGCAAAAGATTGCAACTTTACTGCTCACATTCACACGATGCAATAACAGTTGCAAAGCGGTTATAATATTGTGGGAACAAGTGTGGGACTATTGGGATAGGGACATTTATTGCATCCCCCCCTTTGTTTTGCAGCTGGGGAACTGATATTACCTATTTCCATAGGAATATCTGATTATATAGTTGGTGGCCCAAATAAAGAGGACGTGGGGCACTTTAAAAATGGAACTTGGTGACATCACATCCCCACAAAAATAAACACATGTGTAAATGTATCTTTTAACAAACTTAACCTTCAGACTAGTGTTTCTTATCCTGCTTATCAAAAAGGAAATATTTATATTTTTGTAGCTCTTTTTTTTGTCATCAATTATAAAATACACAATAATCAATATAAATATAGATTAAAATAAATAAATAAATATATATTAAACAGATACATCACAAGGGTGGATCTTCCTGCTAACTGTTCCACACAGCAGCAGTAGGCATGGAAACTAAAAAAAACAAAAGTAGGTCTTAGCTTTTTAAAATCTTTCTTTTATAATACATCGTTATTTGTGGCACAAAACAAGGCATTCTAGAAACGAGGGTCCCTCGCAAGTTTCGAATTTTATTAGTTCTTTAAAAAAAATACCTAGTTTAAAGAAACCAAATTAAATATATGCATATAAAATATATGTGTATAAGATTAATATATAAAATTTATATCATAATGACGGCCTGATACAATATGACCGAAATGCATTGATCGCGGACTGTATCCTGTCCAATCCAGATGAGTGCACTGAAGATTATTACATGCATTATATATATATGTATATATACACACATACATACAATACAAAAACAACAGTCACAGTAACTGCACAACACTAAACAAACCATTGATGCCTCGGTTCGGTGCTACTTTGTACACATCCACATTTCAATCCAGAAAGAGAGCACTCAAAAGGACATGGTACACATATATAAATGATTTATTGTGCCTCAGCGTTTCCGCACCCAAAGGGCCATCAGCAAGGTTGAACTCCTGATGACGGTCCTGTGGGCGGAAATGCATTGAGGCACGATAAATCATTTATATATGTGTACCAAGTCCTTCCGAATGCTCTTTTTCTGGATTGATATATATATATTATATACATACAGTATGTATTAATAATACTGTGCAAAACTTTTAGGCAGGTGTATTGTAATGTTGTAAACTTAGAATGATTTTCACAAATAGGAGTGTTAAAGGATAACTATACTAACTTCAAATTAATGTTTTAATAATGGAAAGTACCAAGGGGAGTGAGATAGGATTGATTATTCCTACCTTACAATATAATTTTGTTAAGGATCTACAGCACTAACAATTTTCATTTGCCAGGTTAGTCCTGGACTATTCCTGTATTAAAGATAGTGCTGAAACCAGGAGGAAGACTGGAAGAATCTGTTTTCTTTGGGCTTGTGCTCCTCACAGAAACAATATTGGGAGGTAGGAATTACCAGCCCTATATCCCTGTCCCAATTACTTTGCATTTTAACTGTTTTAAAAAAAATTAAAAAAAACATTACACACAATAGTTACACACAATAGTTATCCTTTAATAAGGCAATTGTTATCAATTAAATATGAAAAATACAAATTTGTATTCAAAGCAGCATCACCTGTTCTAGTTACACTTGCACACATTTCTATATGAATCTTGGCAGGTAGGTTGTTTCCAAGCAGCCTTAAAAACAAAACAAAAAAACCTGTGGGTATTTACAGTCTCATATATGTTTCTTCATGTAATTACTAACACAGTAATTATAATGAGATCTGTGTGAGCCATAACATCATTTCCAGGATGTAAGAGTGTGTGCCACCATGTAAGATGGCACATAGTTTGTCTGAGCACAGACATTGTAGCTTAGTGAGCATGATGTCATTGTGGCACAATGGTGGTGTGAATGTTTTAAAATGCTTCCTGGACACCAGTTTGTGTCGGATTGTTGAATTGCCTTGCTTATTATTGCTTCCTGGGTGTGCTTTCCCCCCTTATTTTGGATTAGCTCCTCAGCTTTGCTGGACTATCTAACTTACTTTCTGCCTCTGATCCTTTGCATTGAGTACTGGACTGTGTGCTTTGCTGTCTGCCCCTTTCCTTTGGCTCTGGACTGTGGATACTTGCTGCCAACCCTGACCTTGTGCTTGTCCCTGGACTTTGTTTGCCTGCTGCCAGCCCTGATCTGGATTTGACACCTTAGACTGAACGATTCCTCCTTGATCCTGACCTCAACTTGGCCTTAAACAGAGCACCTGCTGCCATTTTTTTAAACCCCAATTCTTGTGTTTTTGTATGTCCACCCCCCCCCCCAACTAAAATAACTAAAATTTGGTATCCTGCAGGAAATAGCTATAAACCAGAAGGGGCTCAATCAGCATCTGCTCCTGCGCATTGTGCATTACACCTGCCTAAAACTTTGCGCAGTTCTGAATATTTACACCGCCAGAAGTGTGTGGTTTTATAATAAAAAATGGGTGATGCTTTGTCCGGAAATGGGGTGTGGTTTGTCTAGAAGTGGAAGGGCTTTACACACATGACTGGTATTAGATGCCCACAATGACTGGTATTAGATGCCCACAGTGACTGGTAAATGATGCCCAACATTGATTTTTGATCTGAAGGGCTAACAAACATTTTGATCAAATGAATTCTCAGTCAGAAGGGAGGGGGAGAAGTCCTAGCTGCATTCTGTTGTGCAATGTAAGTCCTGGCTTCCCCTGCTATTTATTTTAAAGTGACAGTACCTTTTTTTTTTTTAGAAACTGCATTTTTGGGGGGCCCCTGGCATCTGGGCCTCAGGCACATGGCATCAAAACTGCTGCCTGCCTACAGGTTGCTTGCTCTTGGACTGGACTTCGGCTTCAGTCTTGGTGGACCTTTTTTCCAGCTCTATCCAGACTAGGACTTGTGTATTTTACTGTTGCTTGTGAATGTTCTCATTCATCCAGTTCATGGTATATCTGCTGTATTCAATTAGATCAACTGGACTTGAAGTTTAGTTCTTGAAGACATTTCGCTAGTCATCCGACTGGCTTTCTCAATTCAGAATGACTTGTACAAGAATCTGTTGGCAATATATGTTCCCAATTACCTCTGGTGAAGTTGGTGAAGTTTTGTTTATACATTTGAGTGTCTGTATTACAGTGTTTCTGTGTTTGTGTCCTGTTAGGGCTATTGAAATCATGGCAACGCAATGAAAATTTGGGATTTCTGATGCATTGCACTTGATTGCTCAATCGCATGCGTTACCATAATGAAAATGGGAAAATTGTAAGAACAAATGTACAATAATCCCACCAAAGTCGCACACACAATTGTGACTGATAACATGTGTGATTCTGGTGCCTTGCAGTGTGGATGTGCCCTAAGTAGGTTTTTATTAGGCTGATAGTAGCCATGAAATTAGATGTATCTTCTAGATGGTACTTATGCCAATTCCATGTGATCTACAACACGCGTGAACTGAGCAAACAAAATGTTATGTGTTACCATGTGTTTGCAATACGATCTCGACAATATTCTGTTTTCTGAGCACAAAAAATAAAAAATGGTGATGGCAGCACACACAGTGTGGCAACCAACATTGTGTTAGGGAATTCCACAAGGGATATTTCTTTCCAGTCTATGGCTGTTGGCCATTATAAAATGCATTTCAGTCCATAGATCTCCTTTCTCTGTCACAGTACTCCTGTATAGTTACTTATCAGCACTTGTGTCACATCAATATCAGTGTCTTTCTGGTCTCCCCCTGGCTACAGTCACAGCTTGCTCACTGGGGAGACAAACACTGCACAGCTCAGTCTCACTGACTCACAGTCACAACTAAGAACACCTGCCAAGCCCACATTCTCATCTTCTTTGGCCACACCCCCTTGGAAGGGAGGCGGGGTAAGCTAGAATTACAGGGAGAAGCGTGTTACCTCCTTGGAACCGGTGATTGATTGACGTGTCGCGTCACCAGTGTCTCCTCCTGGAAGCCGCGGACAGGGATTAAAGTGACTTGAAGGGAGAATGGAAAACAAGGAGAACGTTTCTGTTCCAAGGTTCTAAAACTCCAGGTAAGTTCTGTGTCCCATGTAAGTGTATGAGAGTCGGACTCGGGACAGTGAGAAGGAGCTGTCAGACGTGTTGTTGTAATGTAGACAGGTGCGGGGACAGCTCATTTTGCAGCTGCCAAACTGTCGTAATCCCAACTCTGTGGTTTATGCCATGTATCATCTCTGCCATGGGGGGTGGGACAACTGACTTTGCTGCCTTCCCAGTTCTATTGGGACTAAAATGGAACCATGGGAGTTGTAGTTCTGGTGGTCATGTGACTTTGCACTGTTTATCATTACCAGGTGGAATCCAGGAGGTAGGAGTGTCGATGATAAGGAGGTTGCATATTATTACTTCTACTTTAAAGTCAGGAACTCAAAACACCCATGTCTATATATTCACATTTTAACCAGGATTAAAAATATAGTGACCAATCAACTTACTTTGTTCCCCGCAACCTGGCATTAAAGGAAATGCTGCACTTGACTAATATAATTTGCACTTTACACACCTCACAACCTGTTTATTTTCTTATGGAATGCAGCTGTGTAATATAAGGGACTGTGTAGTCAAGGGATTTTAAATTTGCAGCCCTCCAGAGGTTTGAAGACTACAACTCCCAGCATGCAGCCAGGGAATTCTGGGAGTTGTAGTTATTAAACATGGGGGGGGGTTAAGTTTGACATTCCTGCTTTAGGCATTTATTTCAAACTATTTCTTTATATCTATGGTAAGATTGTGCAGTCAAGTTGCAAGGTGTGTGGCCAGTTTAGGCTGGTTATGCCAAAGTAGCTAGTTTCACTTTGATAATACCACTTAATTATTAATTTAATTGGAGAAGTTACAGCTGACCAATGGTTTACCAATTTTTTTCACCGTCAGGTGTTTGCAGTCAGACTTACTTATCCTTATACTAATGGTTTGTGCATTTTTCTAAATGTTAAACTTGTACACAGATAGGCAAGTAGCTGAAAATACTGGACCTTTTAACATTAATAGGCATCACCTAAAAGTGGTGTATGCGTGCGTTTTTACCCGAAAATAGCAGACAGCTGTGTTTTATTGAAAGAATGACGGCTGTTGTCATAGACTATTTTTATAAAAGCAAATGAGAAATAATTGGGGAAAAGTCACAAAAAAGCTCTGGGTGATATAAACCCTACTAAATGTGCTTCTGTGGCTCATGTGCAATTCAGTAACAGTTGATAAAAATAACTTTATTTGGTTTTATAAATTTAATATCCAATGTAAAAACCAGATAAAACAAAAATATGCCCTTCCAGTCAACTTAAAATCCATCATCTTCTGAAAATCGTAATATTGATCCCGAACCATGTTTTGTCTGGGAAACTTTGCAGGAACAATGAAAGGTAAAACTGCTGCAGTGGTCATTAAGATTAATTTGATGTTCATGTGGGATTGAACGTCTACTACTCCATCTAACATCGAGCCAGTGTGTGGCCAGCATAAGATGCTGAGATGTCCTATGCTTGTGTTCCATTGCTTTTTAGGAAACATGATGAAGTTTATGGATTATATAAGATTTTTGATTCAATTTCAGTATCCAGTTTAGGTCACTTATTGTATAAACAGTTTAAATATAGTCTGTTGCAATAAAGAGCATATCCCATGATGTGTTATTATATTCAATGGTGCATAATCAATTGGATGATGCACCATTTAAATATCAAACTCTGTACAAGCCGACTCTATAGATACCGATATATAGAAAAGCTTGAAGTTCTATAAACGCAAGATCTCTCCCATGTAAACCAATTATTAGTTTAAAATGATTTTCCAAAACCTTGTCATGTATTGGATAAGACTTTAGAAGTTATCTCCAAATTATAACTGAGACAGAAACTTTACCTACTAATATCATCAGCGTTTCAGTGAATTAGTATCATTGGTTAAGTAAAAGCAATGTATTCTTTTCCTTTCTAGCTACTTCTAGTTCTACCCAAAGATATACATAACTCTGCCAGTACAAACCTAAATTACAGAAAGCTTTGCAATTTTTATCCCAACCTCCACCCTTCTAGTATTACTGTGTGAGATTTTTTATGCTTATTGTGCTTTCCCTAGTGAAAGAGAACACTCCAATGAGTTCTATCTACAGTACTTGCGCTAAAAGGTAGTGGGGTCGCGTGAGGAACTATATAAATGGCTTGCTGTAGTAAAAGACTTTGGGCTCATTCACACTACATCAGTTAGTATATGCTTTTCAAACACACATGCGTTTTCAGTGGCGTAGCTACAGACTTATGGGCCCTGATGCAAAATTTGGGCATGGGCCCCCCCAACACCACCACAAACACAAATCGGCACCGCAAACCAAATAATCATTCACATAAAAAACATCCAAATTCATCATTTACATCCATTAATCATTCATCATGTTAAAGGCGCTCATTTTAAAACAGACAAACATTCTTTACTCACACACCTAGCAAAACTATTCAATCGGATTCAAACAGTATTTCTAAACTTAGATCCTCAAACCTTCTAACATAACCAACTGACGCTAGTAAAATGCTTGGCACACAGAATGGTAAAATGCTTTGTAACTAACCACTGGTAAAATAGTTGGCACAAAGAATGGTTAAATGCTTGGCATGCAGACACTGATAAACTGGTTGGGAAACTGGCACTGCACACAGCCAGACACTGGTTAAATGCTTTGCACACAGACAATGGTAAAAATGCTTTGTATACAGACCACTGGTAAAACCGTTGGCACACAGACTGGTAGTTTTGGATCCTTAGAACAAAATGGGGCCCCTTTTTGGCCAGGGGCCCTGGTGTGGTCGCATCCCCTGCACCCCTGGTAGGTACGCCCCAGTGCATTTTAAAAAATGGACAGACCGTAAAACCCTATAGGATTTTATAATATGGTTCACACTGGCTGTGTTGTATCCTGTTCCAGTCCGTTTAAAAAACACACTGCTGCATGCATTTCTGTCCGTCTAAAATGCATGAAAACGTGGTACAACGGATAAAAACGCACACTTTAGTGTTTCTGTCCATTTTTTCTCAAAGGATGACTGGGAATTCCTGTGATGTCATTTCCAGTCCATGCGCTATAAGAAACGCTGAAGAAAATCTCGCTCCACAACACTGCTACCTCTCTCTCAAAAAGCTCCCGAAATCCCCACACTCCTAGGAAGTGACATGGGTTCTTTGGTCCTGCCCCTAAATTCGGAAAGTGCGATCAAAAATGCGTTGAAATGCAGAAAAAACGGACAAAAACGGATAATAACGCACATGCAAATGGTTAACACTATACAAAACGTGTTAACAAAAACGTGTTAAAGCATCACTAAACGGATGGCGTTTTTTAGTTTCCTTTTTGTCCATTCCTGGTGTAATCGAGCCCTTTGTCTACTATACAAAGATGTATATTTGTGTAGACTGTTAAAAATGATACATTGTAAAAGTAGCTCCTAATAATGCAGTTTTCTAAGCTACATAAAAGGATACATTATTTTTATCAAGAAACCTCCACTTAATTAGCAACAACTAAGCTGTAAATCATTAAAAAAAAAAAAAGTTTTCTGTTACCTTAGATGTGAACCAGTTCACATAAAGTTTCTTTAACCCTAATTTGTCCATAAGGGGAAAGTTCAGTGGAAAATCTCATTATTTTTTTTAAAGGATTCCTTCGTATTATTCATTAGATAACCTTTTAAAAAGTGTAAAACGTAGTAAACTGTGTTTGGTACCTAATGAAGCACTTTTACTATGGTACATATTTCATATATGAAACTACTGATTTGTCTCACAGAAATATGGTAAGAAAATAACACTTTATTTCATATCTTTATCCAACAAAGCCTTGTAAATTCATCCTGTCCTGAACTAGCAGTTCTGTTGCAATGGATAAACCAAAGGAGACTGAAAATGACATTGTTCCAAGGTAAGTTAATAATGGTAAGGCACTTTTATAAATCAGCAAAGTTTATACAGTGGATTTTTTTGTGTTGTAAAGTTACATTCATTTAGTAGCAAATCCATATGCAAAAACATGGAAACAAATAAAATTAGAACATACCTAAGATCCAGCTTGAAACTATTTTTCTAATAGTCAAGAAATTGCTAAGGGCTGTGCTACAGTTGTGGTCTGTTATTTGGGCTGCCTCTGTTTTGGACATCGCGTAGGCACTGCATTGCATTTAACGATCAGGATGGGAAACACATCTAATGTGCAGTCCACGCAACAAAGATCACCCTGGGATTTTTGATGCATTGTATTGAGGCCTAACCCTAATAAATACAACATATTACTTGCAATACATGCTACAATTTTATTGTACAATGCCCATTATTATGTGATGACTGTATCACTTATGGTTACTTAAGACTTACCTAAATCATGTTTATCACATATAGGTAAAAAAAACAATTTAGCACTATTTTAGGGCTCGTTCACACTAGACCAGTTTTTGTCTATTTCCAGACAGAAATGTGTGCTGTAGTGTGTGTTTATTTAAGGGAGTAATATTTCACTTAAAAATAGGTGAGGGGGTAACAGACAGACTAAGGCAGAATAACTTCAAACGTAACGTCAACGCATGTTTTGAGTCACATGGACGGTCAAGGGTGTCGTTCCCCCCCCCCCCCCCCCCCCCTGTGAGATTAGAGGCCGGGCCCCTGACCAACACCCCCCCTTCCTCCTCCATGATCACAAACTCTTCTACGATCAGCCATTTTTAAACAGCTGATCATGCATCTGAATGAAACATATGCGCAATCAACTGTTTAAAAGACCGGGCCTGAACTTGTGGTTTGTTTGGTTCTGGAAGTTCGGGTCTGGTCTTTTAAACAGCTGATCGCGCATATGTTTCGTTTATATGCACGATCATCTGTTTAAAAACGGCTGATCGCAAAAGAATTTGTGCGCTTGTGGCAGGCCCTGCTACCATCTGGCTACACACAAACCAAAAAAATTCAATGAATGAAATGTACCTGGGGCAGGAAGTTAGGATTCATTATTCTTACCTCCCAATATCATTTTTGTGAGGAGTGTCAGCACAAAGACTTCAGCACTATGTTTAATACAGGAAAGCACTAGACACTCACCTGGCAGATGAAAACGAGTTGTGCTGGTGCTCAGTGGTGCCGCCACCACTATGCAAGTTGATCAACCAAATAAAATTGGGAGGTAATTAATCCTTCTTCCCTGCCCCAGGTACTTTATTTATAAGTTTAATTTTACATTTTAATGTAGTTATTTAAAGGGCAGGCCCACCCCCACATCTCTGACCCACTTCTGCAAGGAGATACCATGCCCGATATCTTCTAATTCTTTAAATGCAGCTCCTGACTCTTCCGGGTATACGGTGCAACCATGGCCATGGCATCTGCAGCTTATTCACTGAGCTTACTTTTCTGAATACAAAAGGTAGGAGCATTTGCTTTTTTCTCCCATATTAACATATAAATGGAGATTGCAATACTTGTCTAACCATGACCACGATCCTGCAGTGCTGCTTTGTTTTTTCTCCATGCTTCCCTTCTTCGCTTATCCCCACTAGAGTCTATGCCAAAGATAGGTGCCACATGGTGAAAAAGGGGGTGCACCAGAGAAGAGCGGTTATTATAGGTTTGATTAAACAAGGTTTATTTTTTTGGGGTGGGGGGGGTTAAGTGTTCATTTTAAATGGTTCCTAATCAAAAAATGCAATCTCACACTTTATGTACACATAGTAAGCAGGTATTGGCTGCCCTTCCCCTAGCTTGGGGATCACAGGTATACTATATAGCAATTCAAGTGAAAGACAGAGGGAGAAGAGATTTTTCAATCTGCTACTTTATATCTTTCTGTGCTGAATGTAGGGGTGTGGGGGGAGCTTTCTGTATTGAAAATATGTTTTGATTGTAACAGCTATATCTTTCCTTATTGGTTATAGAAAAGATAAATGAAATGTCATTTCAACCAGTAGTTTATGGGCTTCCATTGATGGAAAATGTACTTATGGTTAAGGCCTAATATATCATTTTGTATTGAAACGCACGTGATTCGCACAAAAAATGGTGATTGTTTTCTCTCCAAAAACAGATCTAAACAAAAATATATAAAAAGGTTACATGCTGAAGCCATTTTTATTAAAGGGCATGCCCACCCCCAAAACTGAAATTAAACCCCATACTGGCCCCACTCTGTAGTTTAATAAAATCCTTAGCTCACATTTCTGCTCCAAATTGCTGCCCTGCTATTCCCCTCCAAAGTTCAGGAAACTGCAGTGTAGAGGCTGCGAAAAACTCATCCTGTGCCTGTCTCAGCCTCAACCTCGTCAAGGTTTGAGGCATGCGCAAGAGAGTCCTCGCCCCCCTCCCTCTCCCTCCCCGATTTTGTCTCCCTCCCCCTACCGTTAAACCCCATTCATATTATGTACTGTTCCTTCCCCCAGCCCCAACCGCATTACTATTCAGCTCAGAAAGTCCCCCGATCTTTACTTACCATGCCTCTCTCCTTCGCCGGTCTTAACTCCCAGCAGCCGAGACCGTGATTGGCTGCCTCTCAGCCAATTACGGAAGCGCCTGCCGGTCCCACCCCCTGCTTGCATTTCTGTGCAAGCAGAGGGCCGGGGCTGTGCGGCGATGGAGATAGGCATGGTAAGTAATGATCGGGGGACTTTCTGTGCAGAATAGTAATGTGTTTGGGGCTGGGGGAAGGAGCAGTACATAATATATATATATATATATATATATATATATATATATATATATATATATATATATATATATATATAAAATGCACAGTGAATCAGGGCACTCCTTGGTCTTATAAACAAGTGGGTTTATTCACATCACAACAATGGCAACGTTTCGGTCCCTGGTCTTGGACCTTTATCAAGCCTACACACAGTTACACGTGCAATATCCTCTTATAGAGGTAATAGTGATACACACCCTGTGACTATTTCCTGTGGGAGGAATTCGTATACTTGTATTATGTCTGAATGATGCTATATGACCTTCTAGCCTCTATCCTTATTGTTTTCTCATACCCAGCTTCTATAACTTGCTTTTTAATATTTATGACCTCTCACTCTTATTACTCTTTTATACTATTTATAGGCACTAGTCACTTTAACAGGCATCCATGCCTGTATGTTGCACTTTATTAATAGTGCACTTTACTAATTGATTGATATGTTTTAGATATATGTTTTAGAGCTTTTGAACCACGAGATAATAATATTTATTACACTGGTGATGTTCTATGGGATAAATTTTGCATGTTGGTTCAACACTGCTATTGTTGACTCCTCCCACAGGAAATAGTCACAGGGGTGTGTATCACTATTACCTCTATAAGAGGATATTGCACGTGTAACTGTGTGTAGGCTTGATAAAGGTCCAAGACCAGGGACCGAAACGTTGCCATTGTTGTGATGTGAATAAACCCACTTGTTTATAAGACCAAGGAGTGCCCTGATTCACTGTGCATTTTGTATTATTGGATCCCTCGGGAGCACCCTGGCATTTGAATTGAGGGAGTGTGTGCCAGTCTTTTCTATTGATATATATATAGATATATAGTGGAAATACCCTTTAACAGCAGTTAGAGTTGCTGCAAATTAATAATGAACATAACCTTTTTCATCCTGACAACAGAACGCAGGGTTTTGAGACCAAGGAGGCAAGGACAAAAAATATTTTATTTCACTGAGTAGAAAATAACTTAAACCTTGAAGGTAAATAGATGGGTGTGTCAGTGTAGCTTTCTGGTTCCTATTCTTGTTTGAAATGGTATTACAATGTGTCATGCATGTTTGTGAACTATACCTATTCTGTCATGCATGTAAGCTTAAGGCAGATGCTGTAAGAGAATATGTTTTACCTTTTACAATGCATTTGTAAAGAGCAGTTCAGAAAAAATAATTGCTTAAAGGACATCGTGATTTTCTAGATTTTATTTTGTTACTTAATCTTTTTACTTCCATCAGTTGTAATAGGCTAAGAATTCAATTTATCCAATAGCAACATCTAGCTTTTTTTTGTTTGCTAATGAAACAAGATTGCTGGGGATTTTTTCATAGCCTTTTAATAACAATTCTTATATCTTCCGTCATGTTACATTTGTTTGGGATTACTTATTATAGAGTAACGTTTCATACCTTAAAGGGGAACTGTGGTCTCCAAACAAGTTAAGTTCGAAAGGCCAGTTTCCTACCTTTAAAACGAGCTATCAACCACCTCTCTACGTGCTCCACAGCCCAAGATATACAGAAATAACTGACCAGAAAGTTAATGGGTAGGAGGCTGACTTGTGACATTCCTGAGGCTTCTCCTGCACAGTGCCGCTGGCGAGCACAGCCTCAGACTCCCTCAGTGTGTGAGGGAGACAGGAAGTCCCTCCTCCTCTCTGCTGTGTGAAGTCCTGACAGAGAAGGTAAGTTCTCACAGAGTTTTCTGTAGGGGTTATGTCTGAGTAAACCACGGCACCCACAAGTGGGCGGGGTCACGGAACCCGTGAGTGGGCGGGGCCACATGGGGCTGTAAGATAATAGGCCATGGGGGCTTGCAACTGGAGGGACCATGGGGTCCATGAGTGGGAGGGGCCAGGGGGGCTGCAAAGGGGAGAACCTGGTGATGCTGCTGCCATATCACACACAAAAATGTAAATATCTTAAAAACTATCCAAAATAAACAATGGAAATTGCAAAAAATCTCAGGGGAGCAATTCCTATCAATTTACCTAAAGTCATTTTTGGACCACAGTTCCCCTTTAAAAAAAATAAAAAAAACTACAGAGGTCACTGTATTGTGATATGTTGTGTATTGCTTAACTGGGTACACACATTAAAGATTTATAGCAAATGACCGTCAAAGACAGCTTCCAATGGAAATTGGCTATTAAAAAGGCCATGTAGGTCATTCAAGTGGCTAGTGGCTGCTATTGGCATGTTTTAACTGTTGCTAAATTTCCTGTATTTTTTGGGCTATGGGGGCACTGAGACTTAGCCAACAATCTTGAAGAAGTTTCCTGAAGTGCTGAGTACTTGTTGACAATTTTTCCTTTTATCCCAATCTGTTACATTTGGGTTACCGACTACAACCCTCTCCTTATTGGTTAAATAGCCCTTAGACCTGGTTTTCATGGGTTCACCTTTGATCCTGTTTTCGAAGCCAACAAATGCATGGCTTATTGAAGACAGCACGATAGGCCAAAAATATTTTTATTCAAATGGCATCCATGGCCTCTGAACAAGTTAGGCTTCATTCACTTTAACGCAGTGTAACAGAGTGCAGAGAGATTTTCCACTAAGTTAACACACCGCGGCGGCCATTATTTTCATTGACAACACTGTGTTTTCACACACCAAACTGCAGCATGCAGTGCGCCATTCACTAACATGCGTTTTGGTGCCATGACATCCTTTAAAATGAGCCCTGGATCAAGTCTCTGGCTGCAGCCTGTGAGAAATAGTATTGACGTGAATATTCATATTTCCTTCTTCCAGCTGGTTAGGCTCTTATTCAATAAGAGGTGCATATTTTTTCCTTTAATCTGCAGCAACCAATCGGATGTTATCAAATGATTTCTAACTGTAGACCAGTATCAAAGTATCCTCTGATTGGTTGAGGCAAATTAAGACCTCTGTACGTACCTTCACAAACATACATAAATTGACCTTTAAGAAGGGGAGTCTATTAATGCAGGCAGAAGCTGGTCACATGGCTTAAAGCAGGAAGTAATATTTCTGAACCTTTCCAGCAATGACTTCTCAAAATATAACTGAGAGATGTGATTTAGAGTTCATTTCGAAGGTACAACGGGAGGCTTTTTACCCTATGATTTCAGAATTTCCACTAATATTTGGCAAGAAATCAGGCAATTTTTTGGGTGCAATTTTTACTGGTTCAATAAAAAAATCATACGGCTCTATCAATTGGGTAAATATAACATACTGTGTGTACCAGGCCTGGTACATTTATTTTTTAACAAGATGGGATAACTTGTCGCTGCAGAATGCTGTCATTAGGGTTAATTGTGTTTTTGAATTTTAAAGGGCATGTTTACTCTTAAACTGGACACTTGTCACTTGTCTCCAACCCCAATTCATACATTCAGCCAATTATTACATGCATTACTAACCAGATATTTAAGGATAATTATTGTCTCCATTCTGACAGAGGAAGCTGGCACGTTCAAGCTTATAAAAAGTTCATTGAGCAGAGGGAGGAGGCAGATACCTTTTGCCAGAAAATAATTAAATTAAATGTTTGGTTACAAATGCATAATTGTTGTCAAAGTCACTGTGCTCAGTGTTAGAAATGTAGAATTCCTTTGTACATCACATTAGTCTAGTGTCATTACTGCTCCCTCCTCTGAGTCCTTATCTAGCTACATGCATGAATTATTGCAGAATTAAATGTATTGGTGCTTTTTCACAAGTTCTGCAAGTACTGTATGTAGGTTGTTTGCTTTATTTCTCAAAAATCCCCAGCCTTTTTGGCTAACATGATGGTAACAAGGAACTTTGCTTAGAATAAAGGATTCATTAAAGTTGGCATTTCAATTATATACTTGTAGAGTATGCTGGATCTCTTAAAATCAGATTTGTTTTCAGTAAAAATAAGAAAAGGGTTATCTATCCTATTATTTGCTGACATCTAATGTTTACGATGATTTATATATTCTGTTTGTAGAACTGATGAATATGGATTTGTAAGGCCTACAGAATTTGATTACGTGTTTTATGAAGAGTTCTTGACTAGATATCATGTGGTTCTCAACCGGAGAGCAATGAAATGGTCTAAACTAATGAAGAATTCAAAAGCCGTGGAAAAAAATCTTAAAGGTACAGTGTTATTTTAACATATATAATAATAATTTTTAAATCGCCAGTACTCCGTGTACAGGAATTTGCTTTGGTGAATGTTTTTTTCATGGTAATCAAACAGACATTGGCCCAACCTCCACACAAAATTTCATAAAATGTATAAATATATTAAAAACATATTAAGAAACTGTCAATACTTATGATTAAAGGGGAACTGTGGTCTCCAAACAAGTTGAGTTTAAATGAAAGGCCAGTCCTACCTTTAAAACGAGCCATCAACCACCTATCTACGTGCTCCACAGCCCAAGATTTAAAGAAATTACTGACCAGAAAGTTAATGGGTGGGAGGCTGACATGTGACATTCCTAACGCTGCTCCTCCACCTCGTGAGAACTATGAAAATAGTTCTCACTCTGCCTGAAAAGGCTGATTTCACACAGTTTTCTGTAGGGGGGGTTCTGAGTGGCCCATGGCACCCATGAGTGGGCATGGCCACATGGGGCTGTAAGGGAAGGGGCTAAGGGGGGCCTACAAGGGGAGGAGGAGACACAGGGTAGATTGACTGTCATCCACTGACATGGTTTCAGAGCAGGAAGTGCAGGGGACATGGTGATGCTGTTGCCATATCACACACACAAAAAATGAAAATATCTTCAAAACTATGCAAAATAAACAATAAAAATAAATTTGAAAAAAATCTCAGGAGAGCAATTGGTATCAATTTACCTAAAGTAATTTTTGGACCACAGTTCCCCTTTAATAATTGATATAGCCTGTGGAAAGAAACTGTTAAGATATCTATTTGTCTTTGTTTTTACTGATCAAAGTTGTTTTACCGGTGGTAATTTTAAAAGTAAATAGTTAGCCGGGTGAAATTCATTCAGCATAATCCTGTTTGCACGTTTTGCAACATGATATAGCCCTTTTTAAAAAGAAGTATTCTTTGTTTAATACGAAAAATTCTGTGTATTTTCTCAAATGAATAGCCGATGTATTGCTTAATCAAATTTTATTGTTTCAGGAAAGTATAAATGTAATATACTTTCCTACAGATATTTGTTTAGAAGAATTAAAGGCTTGAAATTCGACCTAGCATTTTAGGTCCTTGCAGCAAAAAGTTGTTTGAAGTATTTAGTTCCCCTTTAATGTGTGTATGTTGATACCTGTACCTAGAAAAAAATAGATACCATCTGTTAGAGGTTGTAAAAATTTAATAAGACTGCAATATAAAGTAAACATTAAAATAAGTTTGGACATAGATTACATTAATATTTTCATCTAGTATTTACAATTTTTGGCACGTTTTTTTTTTTTTATTAGTTAATTAGTAGTAGTAGTTTGTTACAGCATGTTTGAATGCTAAAATTCACATCTGTCCTTTCTCAAGATAATTGTAAAAAAACACAAAACATAGCTCTGTTGGCTAATTAATGACTGGAAACTTTATTAAAGGGTATCTACACTCAAAAAATAATGGGGGGTAAAGGAGTTATATCTTAACTCCCATTCTTCAATTAAACCAAAATCTTTATATTTTGTTAGAAACATAATGAAAACAAACAAAAAAAGGGTTACGTTTTGGGATTTGAATCCATAACCTCATGTTCTGCTTTCTGATAACAGAACTTAGCTTACCTTAGAAACAGCCTAGAATAAGCCACACCTTCCAATGACTTTACCAATTGTAAAGGCAACAAGATCTTGACTGAACATTTACTGGGGGACCCATCATGGCAAAGCCAAGGGTAACTCCATTTGGGAACAAGTGCAATTCTACTGTGCCTGGGCAACAATAGATAAAAAAGCAAGTTATATGGGGCTATTTACAGTTCATAGGAACAAGTTAAGTCATTCACAGTTCATAAGAACCAGTAATATTAGCAAGATTCTGCACTATACAGATTTATTACTAGAAAATTGCTAGGATTAAAACATAAATTCACTATCTACAGAGTCGCACAGCATTCGTATAACATTTTTATCTCAGCTGGTGAGCCACCACAGAATATGAAAAGAATACAGGTACATTTAAAAGCTTTATCTTTTGCTAGGAACAGAATATTAAAAAATAAGGCAGTAAAATCAGCTTAACAAAACTACAGGGTAACAGGCAGCTTTCAAAATCATTTCAGGGACTTCTATATTGGTGTACAGAGACATTTGTATAGATAATACACTGTGCAGAGGCGTAGACTTACCTTTTAATAACTGCTGCAAATGAAGGCTGCTTGTAGTAGTTAGCCATTGACATCATGGCCTTGAATGAGTGCCACAACCCAGAATCAGCAGTAAGAAGTAGAGTGGGATCAGGCTTGGCAAGTATCCTTGGGACTGTTGGAAGAAAAGATGAGTATATTGAAACATAAGTCTTTGTTATTAATATCAATTATTTTAGTGAGGAAGGTTTAAATAACTGCATGTGGAACCCGCTGGGAGAAAATACACTCGGCTGTTGATGAGTGTTTCTAAACCAACCATTTTGAGTGCATATTTTAAAATAGGATTCTTTAAAATGGTGTACACTGGTGCCTTGTTGAATTTGAGTTGATGACAATTTGCAGGTTTCTTCTCTGATAAAGATTTGGGAATTTTCCTAGCTACAGGTCCAAAATTTCGATGTTATGATCTCTGAAACAATTTATCTCTATTGCCTGATGATATGGTGCCCCATCATTCTAGAAAATATACTGGTTATTATCAAATTGAGCCTGTATTGTTAGAAGTTGCTCTGTTTTGATAACGTTTTTATTGATGGCAGTGTTGGGCAGAACATGAGCCCACTCTTTTGGATGAGAAGAAACACCACACATTGATTTTAAGATGTCTCAAACATGCAGAGGGATGATTCAACAGGAAAAATACATTTGTACCAGTCCTCTGCTGTCCAGTCTTGTACTTTGTGTGAATTTCAGTTTTTCCTGAAAAGTGGCTTTTTTGTTGCCATCAATTTTTGTCAATGGCTGACACAATGCCATTTTTTAAAAGTCATCATCTCAAACCCACCTGCTGCAATTATTGAGCAAGCACTGGACTGGTGAAATCTTATTCTGTTGCGGATTCCTAATGAGGAATAGGTCCTGGTAATTAAATCTCTAACCTTAAATTTCTTGATGATCCACTAATTGGTTATTTCAGGTGCGATATTCCTAGCAGCAATTTCTGTGCATTTCAGGCCATTTTGGTACAAAGTAATGATTGCTGAATGTGTTTTCTTTCGAGATAAACATTGCTAACACAAGAAGACATAGATTTCAAAAACATCTGTCCCTCTTTTACAGCAATCATCTCTTCTAATTCAATGAATTGTTATTTCTGCAATACACTTTCACACCTTTTCTGCTAATGATATGACTTTTTGTGAAATGGCTAAAATGGGTGCATGTGAGCTTTTTGTAGTGCATTTGTATGCATCTGTTCAGTCTGCACAACAATCTAAAAACATTGTAAATTGCCACAAAACAAACTGATGCTGCAAATTTTTTAGCAACTTTAGTTGTTAAATATTCAAGGCAGAATATTTTCAAATGAAAGTAGATCCCTCCCCCTTTTTTAATTGATTTGATAATGTAAAGTTGTTGTTTTTTCCCCCCTAATTTCAGTGAAGAGATATATCAGAAAAGGCATCCCCAATGAATACCGCTCACACATATGGATGGTGGTGAGTGGCGCACAGGCCCAAATGGAGACAAACCCTGGTTATTACCAACATGCTTTTACGGAAGGAGAAAGGAATGCAAAGTTAGTGGATCTCGTAACTACAGGTAATGCTGCCAGAGAGGTAAAATCTATAAGTGTAGATTTTTGGCAGTTATCAGTAAGCTACAGGATATTCCTTAATATTAACTTTCTTTATGCTATAATTGTAGCACAAGATGTGGAGAGGCATGGGAACTGGTAAAGGGTGAACACAGTGTTTAAAATAACACAGAAGTGCACAGTCTGCCAAAAGTAAAATCAGCATTTAAAAAGAAACAGAAGCTGACCAGTAAGGCAGTATCCTGGGATATATACATAAATAAAACACTCTTATTAATAAACATTGGAACATGCAGAGCCAAACTGAAAAGCAAAACGGGGTAAAAAAACACTTCTTCCGTCTCAAACACTTTGGGAATCTTTAGTGGTCAGTTCTTTAAATTATTAATAATATGCCAGAATATCACAATATATACAGTTTAGGGGAACATAACAAAAGCACATTTAAATGTTAACAGCTTTAATTAGTCCTACGTTTTTGGATTACTAATGTATAAACTGAGGACTGTTAGCCTAGAAAAAAACCAAAACATTTTGTACATGGATAAGGGGGCATTGAGAGCAAGGTCTGTGTGTTTGCTGATGACAAAATTATGCAGAGCTTTGGTGTGCAGTTGATAAATGTAAGGTGATGCATTTGGGTTTAGCAAACAATGCCAGGCAGCCATGGCTAGAGCTAGCAAGATATTCTCTTGTATAAAGAGGGGAATAGATTCAAGGGAAAAAATATTATTCTCCCTTTACAAGGCCCTGGTAAGGCCTCATTTTGGAATATGATATGCAGTTTTGTAATCCCGTATACTAAAGGTACATCTTAGAAATGGAAGGAGTTCAGAGAGCCAACTAAACCAAGGGGAATGGAGGGGCTTGACAATGCAGGCAGATTAGACAAGTTAGGGGTATTTACATTGGAGAAGCAACGCTTGCGCAGGGATATGATCATTTTATACAAATATATTAATGGACATGCTTGTGAAGGTTCTCATTCATCCAGGTCATGGTAAATTTGTTGTATTCGGTTTGATCAACTGGACTTAAAGTAAGATGACCACTGCTTTGCTAAACAAAAAGAAAAAAAGAGGGTAAAGGTGCTGGACTGGCTAAGCATGTCTCCAGAACTAAACCTTATTGAGCATCTATGGGGCATCCTTAAACAGAACGTGGAGAAGCGCACATAACCATGATGTCATGTAGGAGTGGAAAATGATTCCAGTGTTAACTTGTGAAGCTCTAGTGGAAAATGATGGTGGACACACAAAATATTGACACTTTGAGCACAGTAAGGAGATTTCTGTACTCCATTTTGTTGACAGTGGTTTATACATTAATGTCTGTGTGTTGAGTTATTTTGAGGGGACCGCAAATTTACACTGGTTTACAAGCTATACACTGATAGCTTTATATTGTATCAAAGTGTCATTTTGTGAGATACTGTATAGCCCAACATTAGGTTTTCCACTAGAGGTTAGGTTACAACATTCTGTTTTCTACTTCTGTTTTCCTCATAAAGCTATATGAGCCATTTATGAATTTGCCATCCACAGAGGAGGCTGCTATTTTACCTTTTGTGTCTTTTTGAATACATCTCTATAATATCAAATGACTTTATGCGTTTAAAACAGAGGGACCAATATACGATCAGGCCAACTAATCCAAACTCCAAATGTAGTCCAAATGTATAGGAAAGAAACTGCTTTTATTTTCCTCCTAAAGATGCAGTATACCTGTTCTTGCTTATAGTTTAAAGGAGAACTAAACCCAATTTTTATTCTCCAGAATCTGACAGCTACCCCCCTAAAATAAGCTATAAAACACCACTTCAGTAAATTGTATTAAAGTAAATGTAAGAACTGGATGAAGTATCTGTGTGCAGTGTCAGACCACACCTCCTGACCTCAGTCACATGCTTCCTTGCTTTATCTGTCCTGTAAAAGAATTGGCTAGAGATTATTAATGGGTGTGACCAACTGTAACAAGTTTCTGCCATAGCTAAGGACTGAGCATGAGCAGAACATAATGGTCGTTGACCAAACGTTGAGCTGTAAAGTAAAGCACAAACCATGTTATTTAGGTAAATTTCCCAGCGCCTGTATCAAAATAAGAAGTAAGACACAGATTACTGGTTTTATATCAAGGTGTTCTGCCTTCTGGTTCAGTGTTGTTCTGTGGCTTTAGTTGTCCTTTAAATATTGCAAACAGTTTTACAGTACCATTGTCTATGTACTGTTATATTTATAAAAAACTGATAGTCCATATTAACTGACAAACTTTCAAGGGACTAAATTTGTATAGTAAGTCTGTGGGTTAATTGTACTCTGCAATATAGTTAGTGCATTCTGTTATATCTTGTCTTTATGCAACTCATTGGCTTTATATGGGTTTCTTTTTTGCAGATCTCAACAGAACATTTCCTGACAATGTAAAATTTCGGAAAAGTGCAAATCCATCTTTACAGAAAGATCTGTACAATGTGTTGGTGGCTTATGGGCAACATAATAAGAATGTGGGCTATTGCCAGGTGAGTGAAATCATATTTTTTTAGTTTATAACTTCATATTGAGTGGGGCTGTATATTTCCTGTCTATAGTATGAAATAATGGATAGTGGTTAAAGGCACATACATAATTTTCATTCATTTCCATTACTCAAACAATTAATATTTAGGAGAAGGACCCCCCAAATCCCCCATTATCTTCTTTCCAGACTTTGTGGGCTGCAGACATCAGTTAAAGGAAAACTTTAGTGCAATTGAAGTTTAAACTGAAAAGTACCTGGGGTGGGGAGGTAGGATTGGTAATTATTATTTGTCTTGTTGTAGCTTGTTTAGGCTTCATCAGTTTAAAATCGCTTTGGAAAAATTAGTCACCAGGACCTAACACACAGCCTCAAACACACTTCCTGCACTTGACCTGTTCACTGAAACCTAACAAATGCAGTTTCCAAGCTTAAAAATTAGACCTACCAAAAAGGTAACAAAAAAGGACATTTCATTGCTATGTTAGAGTAATCTTGCAGCCAGATACTTCTTACTTCTTATTTAAGAATAAATAAAGGGTAATTATAATTTAAATTCATATGATTGACCTTGAAGGGCATATCCACCCCTATATCTAAAATCCGTATGTAGCAACAGGACTTACACCCCCCCCCCTCCCAAATTCTCAGATTCACAGATACTAACTTTCCTATCCTACATAATCCTTTTTGTTGGAAATCCTCTTCATGCTGCTTTTTGTGGGTTGCGTCCATCATTCACAGTCGTGAAGGTGACATCACGGCCAATGATTTAAGACTACTCCTCCACAGCTGGGTGAGCTGGTAACAAGCTCACAGCCAGTAGAGGAGGCAGAAACGTCGATGAAGAGGATAGTTACAGTAAGTTTAAGATCTGCAACAAGTATTATGGTTCCAGGGTTCAAGTGGGTGGGTCCTCTTGCTAGATAGAAATTAAGATAATAGGATACATCATACCATAAATGCAATCAAATAACTTCTAATGCAATTATCCTATAGTTCTCTGTGGCTGGTAATGTCAGGGTTTGGTGCCAAATTACAATTTGGCTGGCCAGTATTTGTCACCAGATAATGAGGATCTTGGGAAAAAGAAAAGCACACACAAATGCATTCTTTTTAGTTAAGTTTTTTTTTTTTTTTTAAATGAAAAAGTAGCTTGTTAACTTTCTAAACGTAACGTGTTTAATATTTGACATTGTTAGGTATTTACATTTTTAAATATGCAAGTCAGGTAAAGCCATCAGCACCCAATGAAAAAGTGATTCTAGCACTATATGAACATTGTGTTGTCCTTGCATGATGCTGAAAGCCTGCTGATTTACCTCATTCATGAATATTCTGCCATTTGTGCCATGTACAGCTCCTATTGTGCCCACTGTCAAAAGAGGTCGCTAAAGAATCTGTAACTATGGCTACAGCTGAAAAATTGGCAGGCAGTGAGAATTTGTATTATTACTTACTATAGACATGAAATCTGACCCAGTATGCTCTTTTGATTTGAAAGGAGAAATGAACAAGGCATTGAAACTTAAAACTAATTTCAGGAAGCTAAGAATGTACATTGAATAAGGACAGCCATTTTAGTTCTTAAAACAATGTTGTTTTTATAAGAATTATTTACTTTACAAATGGGTCTCAGAAGCCTTGGACATTTCTGAGCAGTAAGGGCAACAGGGTTTTCTCTCTGTCCACTTGCCTGGATGAAGGGCTGAACTATTGTAACCACAAGAAATCGCAATCATTTTAGTTTTAAAAGGAACCAGCAAACTAATAAAAAAAGACACACATTTTATTCTGACAATCTGATGGACCACCTGCCTCTTTGTCTTTAACCAGACACTGCACAATAAACACTACAGTCTATGCTGTGAGTTCTGCCTTTCCTTCTAGTTGTATGTATCGGTGAGTCTAATGGTTTAGGGGTCTTGGAGAAGTTAAAAGCAGTATTTGAAATTGATAAAAATTCTAAAAAAAAAAAAAAGAGAGATGGCAATGCACTCTGTAATAAAATTTATTGGTGATTAAATAAACTAGGGCTGGATATCAAGTGCAATTCTATAGTAGTTAATGTACCCCCTACTGTAAATTCTAAGGATATTAGAAGTCCCCAAGAAGTTCTTTGACTGTATAAAAGCATGAGGCTGCTGGCCAATTGTTTTTATACAGGGCACGGAGCTCAGGTGACTTTTAATATCCTATTAATTTATAGTAGGGGGTACATTATGCATTATAATCCACCACTTTCAGAGATTTTTTTTTTCTTTTTCCCCAGAACTGAAATTATCTGCTTTTAACCCCACAGCCCTTTTTGTAAAACAGAATACACACTGCCCTCCCACTACTTTGTTAGATACACACCCCCAAACCCCTCCCTCACCATTTCCCTTTAGGACCAACTCCCTCTCGAACTCATTCCATACTGATAGATTCTAAACAGAACGGCATTGTGCCCCCCTTTCTCAACTCCCTTCACCTTTATATAAGGATATGATGTCACCTCTGAGTTTCCTGCCCTCGGTGAAGTTATATTCTTATATTACACTGTAAGGGGCACATTATCCCTTATATATTACACTGTAAAGGGCACATTATCCCTTATATTATACATAAGTGCACCAAATTAAAGTATAATGGTAGCTAAGTAACCGTATATTTCACTGCACCTACCAAGCTTGACCCGTCACTCTTCCCACCTAAAATAACAGATTAAAACCCCCAATCTGCCTACTTTTTAATAGTAAAATTAATAAAACGAAAAAATTTCAGCCCAGCAGTTATCTGGTTAAAGGGAATGTCCACCCCATAAAAAAACTTTTGATATGCGGTAGGGCATGCTCCCCTAGCCCCAACCACATTAATATTCTTGTTAGAAAGTCCCCCGATTCTTACTTACCTTCCCTCTTTCCTCCGCCGCACTGTACAGGCCCTCTGCTTGCAGGGAAATGCAAGCAGGGGACGGGACCAGCAGCCGCGTCCGTAATTGGCTGAGGGGCAGCCAATCACGGTCGCGGCTGCCGGGAGTTCTGAACAGCGGAGGAGACAGGGAAGGTAAGTAAAGATTGGGGGACTTTCTAACAATAATATTAATGCGGTTGGGGCTGGGGGAGCATGCCCTACCACATACCCAAAGGGTTTAAAGTTAGGGGAAGGGGGAGAAAAACGGGAGGGAGAGGGGGAGGGCTGCACTGAGCATGCCTCAAACCTTGACAAGGTCACACACTGCTCCTACACAGCAGTTTCCTGGACTTTGGAGGGGCACAGCAGGGGAACTATTTTGAGCAGAAATGTAAGGTAAGGCTTGTTTTAAGCTTCTTAATGTGGCCAGTAAGGGGTTCAATTTAAGTTTTGGGGGTGGACATGCCCTTTAAAAAAAAAAAAAACTTTGTGGAGGAGAGATTCATTCATTATAAACAGACAGAAAGCAGCATCCAGCAGGTCTTGTCAGCTGAGTTAAACACAGTAGAACAAACAAAGAGATGATCAATGCACATTCCTGGGCCCCATATATCATAATATCTGTGCTAGTGCAAACAGTAAAAACACAGTTTTTTTTTAGTTACATAAACGTGAAAAGCCTTCCAACCACGTCAAGATAACTCCCAGTATGGAAGGTCCTAACAGTTTACCTTGGATCATTTATCTGGGCTGACACTCCCTGCTTGGTTGAAAGAAAAAGAAAATGAAACCAAGAAAATGCAACCAAGTAGGGAGTGTCAGCCCAGATAAATGACCCAAGGTAAACTGTTAGGACCTTCCATACTGGGGTTACCTTGATGTGGTTGGAAGGCTTTTCACTTTTATGCATAAAATTGTAACTAAAACCCTCCATGTTTTTACTGTTTGCACTAGCATAAATATTATGATATATTGGGCCCAGGAATGAGCATTGATCATCTTTGTTCTAGTGTTTTTGTCAGATCAGTAGCACTTCCACCATTTGTTATAAAGTAATTTTGCCACAGGAGTGCTCCCACAGCCCCCCTTTTATGAGTTGAACACAGTGCGCATGCCTGAACAATGAATCTTCACAGACCAGACTTGCTGGACACTGTTTTCTGTCAACTCACAGAATGTGTGAATGTTGCTCCTCTCCAAAGTTCTTTTTAACCAAATAGCTGCTGGACTGTGATGGTAAGTTTCATTTAGTGATTTCTAAATAGACAGTTGATTTTTTTAAATTTATTAACTGTAATTAAATAAAAACAATGGGATGGAGGGGTATTTTACACCACTTCGGAGTTCCCTGCAATGTACAAAAGCATGAGGCCAAAGGTCAGGGAATTCCATATATACTCGAGAATAAGCCGGCCCAAGTATAAGCCGAGGTACCTATTTTTACCTCAAATAGGAAAACCTGATTGACCCGAGTATAAGCTGAGGGTTGAAATTATGACCACTACTGCCTTTTGATTCTGTATTGTTTTGAGTTGCCAATTAAATGGACTGCAGAATTTCCATACAGTTGCCCAAATTCAGTATGCCTATTATTGTATGGGATTTCTGCTTTCCCATTAAGGGGCAACTAAGCAGCACAGGGATTTTTAAGCCCAAAATACATCACCCTACATTTATTATCATTTTTACACTGTACTGCTAAGTTGCAGATAAGATCTGTATAGACCCGTCCTTAATAATTGCACATCATCTGTAGCATTTAATGGTTGACAAAGTTTTGTGTCCTCTGCAAACAGAGACCTTGCTATCAATAATAATTTCTGCCAAACCTTAATAATTTAAATAGAAGTAGCACCAACACAGAACCCTGTGTCACCCCACTTAGAACTTTTAGTCCATATTGATGAAGCAACATTAACTACTCTGCATCCGATCCATCAACCAATTTTCTATCCATTTATTTGCCACCCAAGCCCAACAGACCATCATATTTCTGATCGAGTTGAAATACCTATCTGTGCATGGCATCTAGACTGAATGGCGATAGTGGACAGTCTATTCATCAAAAAGATGATCGGACCAGATGGAAAACTTTTATGTGGCCACACTATCTTTGCTAGATTTCAATGTGAACTGAAATAGATGGTGCAGGGTGTTGTTTGATCCGAACTTTTTTTATTTTGGAGTACCAATTGGCTGAAGTATCATGCATCCAAGGCTTGGTACACGCCATCCAATATTTCAGTATATGCTGACCAGCATTTCAGTGTATTAGTTGATTGGCCTGAAGAATTGGATTTTTTTCCTGGAGCCTGCGACTGATATTTGACCGTTCATTCATCTGAATCGGACAAAAGGGCATTTGAACGTGCTGGAAAACTGCGGCTGATTGCATGGTCCTCTATAGTTGCCTACTGCAAATTAGCTTAGCTAAAGTCTAATGATGCATTAATGTATGCCCCTGCTTTTCAGTTATTTCTCTTTATAGGGCATGAATTTTATAGCTGGCTATCTAATTCTTATAGCAAAGGATGAAGAGAAAGCCTTTTGGTTAATGGATGCTCTGATTGGACGAATTTTACCAGGTATGCAAATCGTTCAAAATGTTACTAACAAAGCTTGGGATTTTTTAATGAGGATAATTTTTCCCCCCCTATCAAGGCCCTGAAAATGGTGGTGTTTTTAAACATTCCTGGAGAGCTTCAATTCTTTGGATGATTTAATCTTTAAAAGACAACTAAAGCCACAGAACAAAACTGAACCAGAAGGCAGAACACATTGATATAAATCCAGTAATCTGTGTCTTACCTCTCATTTTGATATGGGTGCTGGGAAATTTCCCTAAATAACAAATGGTTTGTGCTTTACTTCACAGCATTCTAGTTTCACACAGTTTGGTCAACGACCATTGTGTTCTGCTCATGCTCAGTCCTTAGCTATGGCAGAAACTTGTTACAGTTGGTCACACCCATTAATAATCTCTAGCCATTCATTTTACAGGACAGATAAAGCAAGGAAGCATGTGACTGAGGACAGGAGGGTTGTTTTCAGATTCTGGAGGATAAAAAATTAGGGTTAGTTCTCCTTTAAAGGGCAACTGTAATGAAAAAATTACTTTGCCTCATCCTAATCTCTAAATGAGTACATGTAGTAGTAGCCCTTACTCTGAGGTATGTGTGTTGATGCATGCCTTTCAGGTACATAATTTGCTCAGGATCAGTATACCCCTCCCTCTCTTTACCAACAACTCTTATCTGACCAAACTTTCTATGTGTGCAAGCATTGTCGGTAATCATGAGGCACCATTGAAAGTTGGAATTTCCCATCATACAATTCACATACCAACTGTCACCTTTACAGTTACAGCAAAACTGCTCACACCAGATGAGTTGAAATATAAAATGTTTCAGATTGGATATCTAAAGAAATAGGGGCAAATTAACAAAATTAATACAGTACAGTGATAGCTGGAAAAGGCAGCACGTCTGGGACAAGTTCTAATCATGGAGGATTTTAAACAGGTAGCTAGATCCTATGTTAAGTACATGGACAATTTCTGTCACGCGTAGTTGTAGTTCCTACTAAAACAACACAAGTACTGTCATACAAGACAAAGGGGCTGCTAATTTTTTTTTTAGAAAACCAATCAGATGTTAGCTTTTTACTGGATTACTTTCAACAAATAAATTGAGGTGATATTTTGTCAGGCAAAGATACTGAACAGAACCTTTTTTAAAGGGTATTAGGGCTAGGCCACACTGCTGCGTTTTTTTTGCGTTTGCGATTGCGATTGCGCTTGCGATTTTTCAAAATTATTGAAAACGCGGCAACGCAAAAAAAACGCGCGTTTTTCGATGCGTTTGCGTTTGCGTTTTGCATTCTGCATTTTTAATCGCAATCGCATGCGATTTCCTATACTTATTGAAGAAATCGCAAGCGCAAACGCAAAAAAATCGCACATGAAATCGCATGCGATTGCGATTGCGTTTGCTTTTCAGTGTGGCCTAGCCCTTAAACTGTTACATTTTCTTTAAAAAAGGTGTCCACACCCATGTGTCTTAAATCTGGCATGAAAAGGGAGATGGAAAGAAAGAATAAGGCATTTAAAAACTTTACATCAGTGGGAAAGGAGCAGTCATTGAGAAACTATAAAAACTGTAATAAGAATTGTAAAAAAGTAAGTTACCAAATAAGGATATGGGAACACAGCAAGACAAACCCCAAAACCGTGGCGTAACTAGGAATCACTGGGCCCCCAGCAAAACTATGATGGGGCCCCTATCTGTGCTTCATCCACAGGAAGGAGGCTATATATGGAAAGATAAGAAGATGGGGGGCCCCCTTAGCTCCTGGGTCCCCCTGCGGTTGCTCCCTCTGCTCCCCTCTAGTTACGCTCCTACCCCAAAAAGTTTTTAAAGGGAATGTCCACCCCAAAAATTAAAAGCTACTTCACTGCCAGCCTCCAAAATCCAAGAAGTTATGGATGCCTAATTCCTCTTGCTGTAATCGAGGCTGCATCATTGCCAACGTCACAACCATGATTTGACAGAGCTTCCTGGATTCCCCTTATGCTTACCACCTTTACAATGGCTCAAATCCACAAAGAGCTCATTCAGCTTACTGCTTCTATCATTTTGTGTTTTGGAGGCTGCCATTGAGAGGTGGAGCAGGTAGGCAGATTTTATTTTGTGGATGGACATGTTCTTTAAGGATATCCTTCCTATTCTATAAAATAATTGAAATTTAATTAAAAGGAGATTAAAGGGTATGTACACTGAAAAAGTTTATTTAAATTGCCCATTAGTAGAAACTAGAATTCATCCCAACTATCGCTGTATTTTTTTTATTTTTTTTTGATCTGCCCCCTATTTTATTAGATATCTAATCTGAAACTTCTTACTTTTCAGCATTTCTGTAAGCAGTTTTGCTGTAGCTGGAATGGTTTGACAGTTGATGTGCTGTATACTGTATGCAGTATTGACAGTTGGTATGGGAGGGAAATAGGTCGGAGGTCAGAGCCTGAGCAAATAAGTACTTTATTGAAGGCATGCAGCAACACACACACCTTGGAGTAAGTGCTATTTGTATAGGTGTGTATGTGTCATTTGTCAGAATTAGCATGTATAGCATAAAGTATAGCAATGAGTTATGTAATCGACAACAAAAAATATGTAAAGCTGTTTAAGTATTTACTGAGCTGCTACCCCTATTTTAAATAGAATATCCAAAATGTATAGTCTTAGTCCTTTTTCCCAGAATGCATACCAATGTGGAATGTTCCTAACAGTAATTTCTACCGATTGGCTGTTGGATGGTTCAAACATACTCCGATCTCTACAGAGCAATTGAATCAACTTAGGTGCTGAATCAAGGGCAAGACCATAAAGGTCTCTATTAGGATGCACATATCCTAATATACACAGTATTATTAAAGGGCATGTCCACCCTAAATGACAACTTTTACCCTACCTCCAACCGCATCATACTTAAAACCCTTCGCTCCCGCGGCTATTTTTTCCAGCTCTCTGCTAACCAGAAACAGAGAGGGGCTGGACCGGCAGCCGAGTCTATGATTGGCAGGGAGCGAAGGGCTGTAAGTAAATATCGGAAAGTTTTTTTTATTTTTTTTATTTTAGTATTATGGCGGTTGGGGGTGGGCAACCCTAAGGATCATTATATTAAAAGCATTTCACGGAGGGAGGGGGGGAAACGTCTCCCCTGCGCATGTCGGCAGATAAAGTTTTATTAGTATTATTATAGTGGTTGGGGGTGGGCAACCATAAGGAACATTATACTAAAAGTTTGTTTTTCATGTGGACATTCCCTTTAATAGGATGAGCCTGTGAAGTACATTTTTTTTTGTAAGAAGGCTTTATTTTTAATGTATGCTCTGTGGAGGGCTTTTTCCTTCTTTAATCATCCCACCTCACCTTAATCTATATAGCTGTCTGGCACTTTTTTCTCCCAAGTCCTACCCCATAGAAACCATGAACCTGTGTTCTGCACTGATGGAATCTATAGGATTGAAACATGACAGGATAGTCTGGTTCCTTTATATAACCTCAGATTCTCTAATAGTGATCCCTCTCTAACAGACTCCCTGGGGACAGCTGTGAGTCAATGGGGAGAATGAGTATTGAAAGACAGATTGATAACTTATAGCATGATTTGCTTTTTAGCCTTTTAGCTAAGATCAAGTGTAGTATCTGTTCTTATCAGGAGAGAAGGATGGGAACCCCTACCCACCAGGGGGTGTACCATCCAGACTCACTGGTTTGAATGGATCTGCACGCTGCACATTATTGTTTAAAACCTAAAGCTGGAAGCGTCACTTCCTTGTCTTTCGGAATAAGAGTAGGTGAATAACCCTGCTCTGGCTGGTTGCTGACTGGGAGGGGCATGGATCATACCTCATGGGTTTCCCGCCTGTGCGGGGGGGTGTATGGAGCCCGGTTGAAGCCCTGAGGCGGGGGGTGCAAATGCTCTGTCTTTCCATCTGTCTTTCTACTGTGCACATGGTGGCATGTGTTTATAGGACTCCCCTCACTTACTGCCATAGCTTTGGCTATGGTGCAATAATTCTTTTATTCAAGGGCCTATGGGCCCTCTTTTATTAAATTTACTTAAATTATTGACACGTAGCACTTAAGAACACTTAGCAATTGTTCTTTCTGGTAGCAGAAAGAGGGGGCAAGTTTGGAAAGGTTCCTGACAACTACTGGCCGAAGGGACCTATGACGCCTCTCTCTAGCCCTACGGCTTAACAGTATACAAATAGGTACAGCACACACAGAAGTTGTGAAAAAGTTCCTTAACCCATTTATTTAGTACAACAAATATCTTTGTTGCACTAAATAAATGGGTTAAGGACCCTTTTCACAACTTCTGTGTGTGCAGTACCTATTTGTATATTGTTCGCGTTGTGGACGTGGTAGGACGTCTGGTCACCAGCACCACAATTTGAAATACTTTAGCTCATGCTAGAGCTTAGGGTGTACATTTGTCTCTTCAAACTACGGGTTAACAGCTATGGGCATAAGGGAGAGGCAGATGGATCCTGAACCACTTGTACCTTTGAAAGCAGAGCTTTCGATTTAAAAAAAAAAAAATGGGGAGAATGAGTATTGAAAGACAGATAACTTTAATTATAGAATGAATCAATGAATCTCCTATTGGTTTTTTTATTGGTGGAATGTTTGAGGGTGAAGAAAGATTTAACTCTGCACAACATTTGTAATTCACTGTGGTGATTGGACTGAACTATATCACTCTCTAGAATGTCAATTAATAGATCAAAAATGCTCAAAAGCCTGGATTTGAATACCTTCCTGTATAAATTATTATTCAGAACAAATGACTAAAGAATGCAGAAAAATGTGATAGTATTATACAACAAATAAAAGTTGGATAATATATGCCTTATCTAGATGTTAGGTTGCACTATATATATATTTTTAACATTTTTCTAAAGCACTGGAACTTCGAGTGCTATCCAAAAGGTGTGCCCACAGCTTTCAATAATTAAAAGATAATTGTTCAATACCCCGGTGCAACCAGATAGACTGAAAATATAAAAACTAATATGTTCTAGTGTACACGCTGGGATTTTTAGTGAAAAAAATGCCTTTATTGGGCTAACATCATACAGGCACTAGAACATATTGGTGTGTGTGTGTGTGTGTGTGTATGTATGTGTGTGTGTGTGTGTATGTATGTGGGTGGGTGTGGTGTATATATATATGTGTGTGTGTGTGTGTGTGTGTATATGTATGTATGTATGTATGTATATATATAGATTATATATATATATATATATATATATATAATATATATATATATAGTAAAGTCAATCAGCACTCCGTTCCAAATGTAAACGCCTGGGTGCCAATCACTTGGATAGATACAGTCAAATATACGATGGCACTCGCAGGTCTTTATGATAAAAGCTAATTTTTATCATAAAGACCTGCGAGTGCCATCGTATTTTTGACTATATATAGTATCTAATTATATATATATATATATATATATATATATATATATAAAATAGAAAACAGGTTGCGAGCGGCACTCCCCCGGCGTTCATCCACCTGGGTGCTTCCTTAGGCAAATAACATGTAGAGGTAGGGTGAAGGAGCACTCCTAGGGTTTGTGAGGAAACAAACTTTATTAAAGCTGTCTACGCGTTTCGGTCCGGTCACGGATTCTATAAATACATTTTATATTTTTACGGAGATTGAGTTTTTAGGAGCAACTAAATAGGTGGGGGTATATAACACTATTACACGTAGGAAAGGTCTATATGTATGTGTAATTATCACTATTTAATTTAAATCACTATAAGAAATAACAATATACAAAGTATAGCACTACTACCTATTACTGAATTACAAAACAAATGATATACAATTTATAAAGTAAACTTACTTTACTGGACACCCCTAAGTTTGAATGGAAAACTCAAAATGATAGGTTAAGCCACACCTCCAGGATTTCTACAGGGTCTCCATGTAGACACTAAAAAGAAGTGTAATTTTACTAACATCCATTGAGAGGTTCTGATCTTACACTGTTAGCAAATCAAAAAATTCTCCTAGGCACTGTCCATGACAAGACAGTAAGTGTAAGGAAGTTCCTGTATTACACCCAGTTATGTGCTGTTTGTAAAACATGTGACAGTCTTAGCCAATTAGAAAATTCTTCAAATTCTCACATTTACTCCCCTCTCCACAAAAAGTAATGAGACAACCCAGTTTCTGTTTGCTAGACAGGAAGTGATGTCTGTAAATTATTATATGACTTTGCATGTCTCTGAAACTACCCAGCATTCTTACAGAAATGGACAGTTTTCCATTTTATTCCACTATTGATATAATAATAACTGTGAGGCTGTAATAAGAATACAGTCAGTGTATGTAACCAGGCACACCAGTCTTAATTCAAACCATTCTTTATTGACGTGACGTTTCGGAACCAAACTGGTTCCTTCTTCAGGCAAACATGAGATTACCCGCCAGCACATCATAGAGCGTCATCAGGAGGCGTGGCCAGTAACCGGACGCAATACAGAAAACTGACGCTACACATTACCGCAAAATCACAAGTAAAGCACTAAGCAGAGTCAGAACAGACTTAATCCTTCTCCATAGTAACCCAGCATATCCATTCATTTATATTATAACCAGCTACAGGGTGGGACAGTAATGCCCCCTACATATTAGAAAGGTGATTAAAAACATGATAAAATACTACTAGCATATACACACAAATGAGTAAAAACAGGAATAAGAAGTTCATAAATTATTGGAAGGAGCCAAAGTTACTGATTTCATTGAGCCCATTGGGCACTAGGGTTTGCAATCTAGATATCCATTTCGATTCTACTTAAAGAAGCTTTTTTTTCTCTATCACCTTCCATTTTTTCCAAATTTTCCATTTTTTCTTTCATTCATTTGATTTGACAGAGCAGCCCTAATCGCACTCCGGTGATTCGCGAAACCCTCGCGGAAACTGTTCACGGTCTTGCCAACATAAACCAGTGAGCAAGGACAAATCAGAAAATAGATCACATAGGAGCCATTACAGGTCAATCTAAAGTTAATACTGATCCTTCTTCCAGTCCTTGAATGAGTAAAGTCCATATAACCGCAGGTGACACAACTGGGACATTTTATAGCACCCTAGTTTGACTGAACCTCCAAAACATGATGTATTGAGACCAGCCGATATCCTCACATCAGTCCTCGCCAGCATGTTACGTAAACTCCTTCCAAACTATGATCTACGGTTTGCACATAGTCGTGGAAGGAGTTTACGTAACATGCTGGTGCGAGTTCCCTATGTGATGCACGTCTCTCCATGGCTGCCCTTCCACCTAGCATTAAAAAAAATTTATGTAGTATAGGGCACCCCTGCCCACCCGCAACTTCCTTGTTAGATTACTAAAAAAAGCATCAGAAAGATACTTACAGCCCTTCGCTCCTGTGGCGCTCTGCAGATGCGGCTGCTGGTCCGGCCCCAGTTCCTGCAATCAAAACAAGTATATTTCTGATGCTTTTTTTTTTTTTTTTTAGTAATCTAACATGGTGGTTTGAGGTGGGCAGGGGTGCCCTACAATGTGTTAAAAAAATTTTTTTAGGGCGGAGATACCCTTTAAAAGAAAATGTAAAACCAAGTGTTTTTCCACATTATCTCATATTTTTACCCACAGGTAAACTGGAAAAATAAAATTTGCCCATATACAGTATGTTAGAGCTGTACTCTTCCTCATGTTATGTCTGTATTATTGAATACCTCTGTCCGTATGTCGCAGAGATGTTCTTAACACAGCTATATTCTAATTTTTTTTATTTTAGAACCCTAAAATGGTGACCCCACGCTTTCAGAGAATTCAGAGAATTACGTACTTAGTCACTTGTTTCATAACCTGCCCGTATGGATGAGAATGTGTTGTGTGGTGGACTGGCTATAATTTGACTGTCCGTCACTGGGTGATGTAAAAGAACAATGCATTGCATTCATTTTCTTCAAACCACTAATTTGTTTAAAGAGGGTCAGACTTTTAGTGGAGGAAATGCACCTAGGCTAGTTACACAGCCAATAATTCAACCTGACCAACAAATATTTCAGTCAATTAGGTTAAAATATAAGCTGTATGTTTACCATCACATTCGACTGATGCCAACCAAACCTTTATCCAAATATTGGATAAAGGAACCTTTATCTCATATTGGTAAGTACAAATCTGTGACTGCAGATATGGGTACACACAAGTAGATTTTTTTTAGGCTATTTCTGTGCAACAGTTGAGTGGCTCAAGAAATCATGGTCAACCGTGCAGCCCCCTATGGACCACATGGTCGGTAACGGCAAAATTTCGGCCTTAGCTACTATTGCCGCAAACGGCAGTGTTTCTCTGCCAACCACTTGCTAACAGTCGGCAGGGATGAAGAACTGTATAGTCTATACCAGCCTTAAGTTTATCCCCTTCCAAGAGATAAGGATAAGGTTGTATCTTTGAGTAATTAGATCTAATGTAGGTTGTCTTGATTTCTGTGCAGTGCTAAATAAATAATTAGTCAGGAATCTATGGATTTGGGTGCATTAATTTTAAAGGGACATGCTTGTTAGTCCACCCATTTTCATTCAAATCAAATAGAAGGATATTTAAGAGATATTGGATGAGGTATATTTGATGTATTAACTAGGCATACCTGTATCTTGTATAACTAAAGATAATATTCTGCAAGTATCCAGTCAAAACGGCATATTTTTAAAGGGGCGTTATTCTCAATGTATTTTTGACGCCAAACTTTGCTACAGTTGGGGTGTTTTTTTTTTTAACAAATGATTTTCAGGTGCATGGTCCCCCTTGCAAGTTTCTTGCCAGGCCCCCTATTGGCAGGCACGGTACTGCGATCAGCTGTTTTTAAATAACGTTAAAGGACAACAATATAAAAAAAAAACATCACCCCCATTACATGTCCATACTTCCAGCAGCTGAAATCACTTACATTTACAGCTGTGCTGCCCTCCCTTAGATATCGCACAGCAAAGATGAGTGCTAACAGCCCACCTCCTAGACGGCCCAGGGCCATCATTAACATATTACTTGTCATTGGCTGGTGGGAAGGTCTGTTACAACCTCTCTCCTCCTCCTCTGCCAGTCAAACAAACTTGAAATGTCCTGTTGCTAGGAGACAGCCTACATAATCAAGCTGATCAAGGATGGGTGGAGGAGTGTTTTCTCGCATGCTAGCTTTGAATGACAGAGGCAGACAGAATTGTTATGCCCCCTTCACAGCATGGCTAATTGAAGGCAGAGAGAGGCTCGAAATCAGGGGAAAAAAATGTAAGGGGAGGGCATCATACCTTTACTCTTTTGAAAGCAATTTAAAAAAAAATGCATTGAGGCAATACAGTTATCCTTTAAGTAGAAAATCTTGAAAATAGCGCTGAAATGTCATCTTTGCTGCTTTTTAAATATTCCCCATAGTGTTCTGAACAGATCCTAGTAGCTATGAGAGGCAAAAGGAAAGTGTTCCAATGCTGATCCATGTGTAAACAAGTAAATACGAGGAAATTTAAAGATTAGTATTTTATTTCTGGATACCACTGATCTGGATATTACAGTAAGAAGATTAAAAGTATTAATATACTGTGATGTCCTTATTTTTGGCAGTGCATTCCTAAGCTGTCAGTTGCTGAGAGCAAGGTCACATGATACTAGCTTTTTTATCACACTGATAAGATCTTAAAGGTCAGATCCAACAGTATCAGGGCTTTATTTTCAGTTTGTGTAGCATCTTTCCCCAATGAGTGCGCGGCCGCCAAAACGTTTCTGTCAGCCTCAAGGTCGTTGGGGAAAGATTGAAAATTTGCCTCGGCCTTGTCCATGGTCGCAGTCCTGAAAGTTCTCCCCATGTGGTGTATAGGGAGAACGATTAGGTCTGTGTGTATCCTGATCTTTGAAAATGACAGACAGGATCTTGCTTTAGCCTTAAAAGCCAGATTCACTGGTAAGTAAGATTGTTGTAATGCTTGTGTCCTGAGCTGCTGCAAGATCTGGCTCCAAAAGTGCCTTGAACCTTCAAAACAATATTTTATTTTTTTCTATCTAGTAAATTTTTAGATTTCCTTTACATTTTACACCACTGAATAAGGTCATCAACAACTACTCTTGGGGAGGGTAAGGTGTGATTGAGGTGTAGTTTCATGTATTTGGCTGTGACTTGTTTAAGATACCAAAGGCTTGTTAACTTGGCTTGGAAAAGCAAAATTACTGTTCTTTCTTGGACATGATTTTGTAAATACTGTATGTGCAAGACATAGAAGAAATGTGCCGACTTCTAACTAAGGAATCTGAAAGTATTTTTATCTGTGAATTTGCAGCTTTTTTTCACACATAAACTTGAATGGGTTAATTGAAGATGTAATTAAAGTTGATAACCTCTGTCAGATAGATACAGTATACATATACACACAATTTCAACATTTAAGTCCTAAAATTTACAAAATAAACATAATAAAAATAAATTTTTACTCAGAGTAAAGATTGAAATGTTCACGCCTTCTTTTATTTAGGTTTGTTTTTTTTAAAGTTAAGGGTTAAGTAAAAGTCTGCAGTCTCTCCTTTAAAATGAGCCCTGAATCAAATCTCTGCCTGCAGTCTGTGAAAAAAAGGTTTTGCGGAGAATGTTTAAAGGGTATCTCCACTCCAAGTTTATACTTCCCTTTATTAGTATAATTGATGAGCGAGTGGTAAAGGAGCAATGTCTTACCTCCCGTTCTTCAATTTAACAGCCAGGAGTGAACAGAGAGAACTTAACCCACGTTCACGCTCCTCCGCTTTTGCTCTGGATGGTCCCGACGCTGCCTTGCACTGTACGGGCATAATGCAGACAGTGGCTGATCATATAACCACAATCTAGTCAAAGCAGGATGTTATCTGCAAGTTATTTTGATAAACATTTACAGCAATATTACTTTTTACAAGCTTTACCTAGAAATGTGATCCAGGGTTCATTTTAGAGGTACAATGGAATTGGCTTTTATTGATCCTAACTTGATTGGAGACCACTGTTGCCCTTTATTAGAGCTTTGTGCAACCATGGCATGTTGCCTTCCAAAATGTGTCCTTTCAAGCCAAATTCAAAGTTTATACATAAAGGTTAAATTATTGTTTGTATAATGTCATCTTTATTTTAAGATCAGACATGTCTCGAGTTGGCCATGATACATTTATTGTGCAAGGATAAGTATTTATAATCTCTTTTAGAACTGTATTTCAGTAATTTAGTGAGTGCATATTCCCCTTTGAGCCTTTTCAACAGTTTTCAAATAAATATCTATTCTAGGGTTCTTAAAGAGATACATATACTCAAGAAGTAACTGACTACACAGACAGTATCCCTGACACACCAACTACCTCTGAGAAGGGCAGCATATGTTAAAGGGGAAGTTCAATGAAAATGCATATGCCTTTCAGAAAAAAGAGCAGTGTTTTTTCATCCCAATGACCTTAATCTGCCAATTCAGCATTTTGTCTGTGTATAAATAAATGCAACCGAAATACTGACTTCCTGTTTGTAGGACCCCTAGTAGAGACTGTTATGGTTTAAAATAGTACCAGGGAGGCGCACTCAGACAAAATATAATTTAGTGTTTATTGTGATAAAGCGGTGCACTGTTGGTCTTGCCCATGATCCAGTGCCTGGGTTAATTCAGTTGCTCAGTAGAGATCTTAGCATCTTTGACCCATCCAACAGCCAATCAGTAGAAATAACTGTTAGGGACATTCCAAGGATGTGGTGCATCCTGGGAAGAAGAAAAACCGTTAGAACCTGAAATGGCAGCTCCCTAATGTCAACAGTAGGGAAGAGCAAAAGTATGAAATTAACTGATTTTTCATAATGGAAGAGAATATCTAAAATAACAAAGTAGGCATCATACAAACTAACAATTTAACAAATATTGATAATTTCCACTTAACTGTCCCTTTAATAAATGGGAGGATAGGTGGGGGGCAGAAAGTGGTTAGCTACTGCACAAGTATAGTGTTTTAAAGGACAACTCCACCCTCATAAGAACATCTTTTAGAAAGAATGGCCTCTTTAAAATATGTTGATATATTATAGTTTGTCCTATGAATTCATTACTGTATGCCTGCTATGCTTCTGGATGCCTCGTGGAAACTGAGCAATTTAGAAACCTGTACTGAGCCTGGGCATGCTCAGAAGAGGCAGACGGGGGATTAACATTCAGTCATTGGCTGAGATGTCAACTGTCAAATTCATAACTGACAGTTGCTAACTGGAAGAACCAGGAAGCAGAAACGGGCAACAGGCCATTGTGCAGGATTTCAGGTTAGATTTATATATTTGAGGTTTCAAACTATTACCGTTTAGGGTTTTGGAGGGTGATTTACCTGTATGTAAGTTTTCATTTTGGGGCTGGACTTGCCCTTTAAAGCTGCCCTCTTTCTTACCTGCCAGTGTTTTCACCACCTGAAGAAGAGGGCATGTTGTCCCCCTCAAACGTGTGCTTAATGTGTGGTTCACATTAAATAAGTATTCTAATGCCTTTTGGGGTGGAATTTTGGGTTTTATTCTGGGTTAGAAACTCCGTTATAATCCTTAAAGCACTATCGTGTGTATAAAGTTTTTTAAAATACAGTTAAAATGAAAAGTACTTGGGACTGGTAATCCCAGTATTGTTTCTGGGAGGAGCATCAGCCAAAAGAAAACTGATTCTTACCAGTCTTCCTCTTGGCTTAAGCACGATTAGGGTTATACAATAAAAGTTCTTATCGTTTAAAATGGTGCTAATTTTGCCCCAACCAATCAGATGTTGGCTTTCAAATGTTGAATAAGATCTGATTGGTTGGGGCAAAATTAGCACCATTTTAAATAAGAACTTTTATTGAATAACCCTGTATATTTAATAAAGGATTAGTCCAGAGCTAACCTGGCAAATGAAAACTGTTAGTGCTGTAACTCCTTAACAAAATTACATTGTGAGATAGGAATAATCAATCCTACCTCCCTGCCCCAGGTACTTTCCATTTTAAAAGGTAAATTTTAGAGTATAGTTATCCTTTAAATACTTGGTTAGTAATGCAGGTAATGAAGTGCAAAATATATCCGTTTTGGTTGGGGGCAGGTAACAGACAATTGACCAGGTTTTTTATTTTAAGGGTGAACATTCCTTTTAAGCCAACCCATTAGGTAATTCGAGATGGATAGAAAGATATAGAGACACACAGACGGGCAGAGACAATTTGAGAGAGAGATAGAAAGACAGAGACTGCCTAGACACACACATTACCCTTCAAAATGCAGCCTTTCCATCCAAATTCAGAATTTATACGTAATCTTTCCCTTTCTACTTAGTTGTGCTGTTCTAGTAACAGACATGGCTAGTAAAAATGGTTTTCTCAGGGAAGTAATGTTTACTGGTAACAACATAAAGAATTTTTAGATGTGTGCCTCATGTTGGACATCCAACTCCTTTTCTAATGCAATATACTGGAACATATTGACATTTTCTTTTTTAAAGATTACTATAGTCATGCATTGATTGGCTTGAAAACTGACCAGGAAGTGCTGGGAGATTTGGTGAAAAAGAAGATACCTGCAATAGCACAACTAATAGAGGCTCACGGTGTGATGTGGACCATATTGGTTTCCCGGTGGTTCATTTGCCTATTTATTGACATTCTTCCTGTAGAGGTAAGAGAGTAAAAATGGCTGAGCCCTTTCTAAATTGAGATATATGAAGAATAATAGTTAAATAATGGTTCTAACGTGGAGTAAATTATTAGTAGTAAATGGATAGTAAATAATGTGCTTAATTGTAATGCTAGTGTTTCTATAGAATGTTTTTTTTTTTTTTCATTCAGTTTTTAAAAATTTGACAGTCACCACGTTTTATTAGGTTTCTTTTGGAAGCTGAGCATTATCAGGGTTATTCAATAAAAGTTCTTTAAAACGTTTAAAATGGTGCTAATTTTGCCCCAACCAATCGGATATTTGCTTTTAAATGTTAAATAAGATGTGATTGGTTGGGGCAAAATTAGCACCATTTTAAACAATAAGAACTTTTCTTGAATCTCCCTGTATGTATATTAATTAAAAGAAATTTTAAATCCATTTAGCTGTTTGACAGATAGTATCTCTGGATAAGTAGAATATTTTACAAGAAGAAGGATCACCTTATATTTCTCAGTTCTGTTACAATTTACCGTAAAGTCTCCCTTCCTCACAAGTCATTACTGACAAAAATGAATGAAACTGTAAAATACTACTTTAACTTTCTGCTAGTATTACCCTTCTAAACTAGCAGCCAGGCTACCTGAATAAGTTACCCTGTGACTGAGACTAAAAACTGTACCTTTACACCTTTTACATATATAGTAGAATTATGATGCAAGTGCCTGATTAGGGTGAGACTGTACCCAGGATGAACACCTAAAATTGTAGGTCCTCATTACTGTGTTAAACTTTTGCTAACTTTCAAGCTTATCTAAGCTGCAGATCCCCTGTCTGACCTTGTTCATCCATGCACCCTGGGCCAGTGAGCTAGGAGGAGTGCCACCTTTGGGAAAGCATGTGTCTTGCTATGCTTCCCATATGGTTGTCTGTTTGCTCGTTGTAGTGGGCAGGTCAGAGTTGACTGAGTAGTTGCAGCTTTGGCTATGTGTTCTAGCCAATCTGATGTAAACCCAAGGGTGAGTAGAGGACCTAGTGTTTTAGGTCCTCACCCTGAGTTAAAGGGCATGTCCTCCCCATTTAATAACTTTTGGGGAACAGTAGGTCTCCCCCAGCCCCAACCGCTTTAAAAGTTTTTACAGAAACTCCCCCGATCATTACTTACCTTACCTCTTTCCTCCGGCGTACTGTCCTGGCCCTCTTCTTGCAAGAAATAGCAAGCAGGGGGCCGGACTGGCAGCCGCTTCCGTGATTGGCTAAGAGGCAGCCAATCATGGACGTGGCTGCCGGCAGTGGAGAACGCCAGGGGAGAGAGGTAAGGTAAGTAATGATCGAGGAGTTTCGGTAAAAACTATTATAGCGGTTGGGAGGTTGCAGGGCAGCCATTTGGAGCTGGGATGTAAGGTAAGGATTTTATTACACTACACAGTGGGGCCAGTAGTGGGTTAAATTATAGTTTTGGGGGTGGACATCAAAAAGTGGGTATATTTGTCCATAGAGTAATGTCTATAGACTATTGTTAGCTGTCTGAGCACTTTATCATACATACATAATCTAATGTCTAAAGACTGCATTTTACAAGTAGCGGTTCTTGTCTTGAGATAATCCCATCTCTCCATTCGTTATGATTGCAAGTGAATTGCAAAAAAAAAAATGTCTAATGTATTGAATATCTTAAGTAGTGTATGGGGCACCTGAAGTGATTTCCTAATTAAGTCATCATAAACTTTCATGACTGTTTTCACAGAACTTTGTAAGGGCTCGTTCACACTACATCAGTTTGTAGCAGGTGCGTTTAAAAAAATGGACAGACAGTAATACCCCATAGGATTTCATAATATTGTTCACACCTGCTGCGTTATAATCCGTTCTGTTCCAGTCCGTTTAAAAAACGCACTGCATGCAGCATTTGTGTCCGTTTTTTCTTGCATTTTCTATAGAAATCTATGGAATACACATTGTTAAAAAATGGATACAAATGTATGAAAAAAATGGATACAAACTGACAAACACATGCTGTGCGTTACTGTCGGTTTCTGTCAGTTTCTAGTGTGAACGAGCCCTTAATTGTTTTACTTAAACATTTCAATGCAAACATGGAGTGATGATATTGTGCCTGATGAAGAAACTTAAAGTTTAGTTAAAGGGCATGTCCAGCAAAAAAACAAAATTTTATTTATAGGTGCAGCCCCCCAAACCCCATTTTCATTTTACTTATCATCCCCATTGATGCCCCTGAAGATCCGGTCCCTAGCTGCTCTTTGCCGCTTCCTGATTGGGACTGTCAGTCTAAGGCTCGCTGGTAACGTCACAGCGAATAGCTTACAGCCCCGACCAGCAAACGCCTCACTGCTGCTGTGCTTGCAACCAGCTCGCAGCAGCAGGAGACAGGGGTCTGGTAATTAACTTAAGGTGCATCTTTGGGGAAGATAAACAAGTTAAGTTAAACAAACCCTGTTAAACAACAGGGTTTGGAGAGGTACAAATAAATGTTTGTCTTTGTGCTATATTGCCACCTTGTGTTAGGAATTAGTCCTCTGTTTTCTCCTTTTAGAAAAAAGCTGTGTCTAGGAGTGAAATGGAAGTTTTTAAAAACCTTGCTATGTTGTGGCATTGTGCAAAGTCCTAGTTTTGGTGTTTTAGGTGTTATTTTTAAATTGTTGGTTATTTTCCTACAGTTAATGTTTGTTTTTGGTTATTGTCAAAATTAAAACTATTTGTTGCCTATGTTTAGCAGAATAAAGCAGTGAATCACTTGTTTATATACCATCTGGTTTCTGAGAACAGGCTGTCAGATTTTGAAGAATTTACAATAGTTCTTTATAAACCCCTCACCCAATGGGTTAATGTATGCCAAACAATTTCTACTGTAACAGAAATAAGACTGGGTACAATGTGGGAAAATATAGGAACACAAATACAAATGTGTGTAGCAGTGCATTTAAAAAAACAAACCGCATTGCAATGCAGTGTGGTAAACTACAATTGCTTTTTTGTAACCCATATATTCCAAATGTATAATGATTTTTGCGCAGTGTGAACAAGCCCTTACAGTGGCCATAGATGTAGCAATATTACCACCAATACATGGTATCGGCCAATAATTGCTCCTTGTATGATGTCCACCAACAGAATGGTCCTATTTTCATTATTGGTCCTTTAGCAATTAAAAGTGCATTGTAACAGAAACTGTAACTTTCAACTGAAAAAATTCATTCTGAATTGAGAAAGCCAGTCGGATGACTAGCGAAACGTCTTCAAGAACTACATTTCAAGTCCAGTTGATCTAATTGAATACAACAGATATTTAATTGACCCTCGTTTGCAAATTCATCCACGGCCAAATTTGCTGCGACCGACGGACATTTATCCCGGCCGAGCGCTCGCTCGTACCCAAGTCTGATGATTGGCTGCTGGTTGAAGGTTGGTCATTTACATTTCAAAGGGAATGTGGGAATAAAAAGAGCAGCTTTCGTCCACATTAGGGGGAAGCACATAGACAAAGGAAGAGCTAGGAGCCAGATCCTGTGTTAGAAAAAAAATTGCATGCGTAATCGCAAAAAAGAGCGATGATGTGGCCTAGCCCAAAGGCTTGCCAGAAGGGAAAGCTGAGCAAGGAAGAACAGAGCTTCTACACATGCTGAGGCAGTGTCCAGCAGCTCAGAGCTGTAACCCATTACCCTGTCCCTTGAGAGCAAGGGATCCAGGAGCCAGAAGGGATTCAGCAGCCCAGGAGACACAAGCAGCAGCCCAGCAGTTAGGAGCCAAGGCAGTGGAGCCCAGAGATCCCAGGGACTGCATCTCAAGGACATTGCTTGAAACTGGTGCATTATAATAAAGCTCCTTTAATTGCAAAAGGGCTTGTGGTGCCCAGTTTGCCTTATTTGCCACAACCTCACTCAGGGCGTCCTGTGACAGGTTTGGTTAAAATAGCACTTGTAACTTACTGTAAATGGCTCTGGGAAACATATACAAATATCCAGAACTTAAAATAAAGTCACTTCCTTCACACGCGTTACGTTCGAGCTTCCGCATTCGACATTCGATTATTACCCTGGAAATTCAAGAATTTTTGATTCTTTGAAAATTCGATATTTCTAGACTCGGTCTCTTAATCTGTGTCTGAATCTCTTAAAAAGGGGAGTTCATTATTATAGAAGAGGAATCATGCCTAGCATGCAGTGGCAACGCTTCCTTGTTGCAAACCTCAACCAAAGGGGTTTAAAATTTAAAAAACAAAGCTGTCATTAAAGTGAAAGTTCCATGGAACTTCCTGTATGCATAATTATGCATACTATTCACCTACAGGGCAGGGAACTTCAAGTTGACTTGATATTCTTATATTGCAATATATAAGGGGCATATTATTTTTTATAATTCATAAGGTGTTTACTAAACAAAAAAAAGAAATCCCCTCCCCTGCTCCCATTAACTATCCTTATGTATTATATAAAGGATAATGCGCTCCTTACAGTGTAATATAAGGATATTACACCACCGAGGAACTCCCTGACCATATAGAAGCACTAGGCAGTAGGCAGAGTGCTTTTATACAAGGCAGGGAACTCTGAGGTGGGGTACTGTCCTTATATTATAATGTAAAGGGGCGCATTATTTCTTATAATACATAAGTATCTGATTCCTTCACCCCATTCACATTTTAAATTCTAGCCTTGTCCCTACTCCCACCTTCATTAAAACCCTCCAAGCTACCTACTGTTACCCAGTAGAAAGGAACATCCCAGCCCTTTATCTATGCCGTTAAACAAATTTTTGTGGAGGAAGGGAGAGACATTGGTTATGAAGTGACAGGAAGAAGCTCCAGCAAGTTCCGTTAGTTAAATACTGCAAAAAAACAGGCATGAACACTGGAATGGGAGGAGCAGTGCGATATAAGAAATGAGTCACTTAGTGACATAGCGGAGTGGTTTTTATAAGGATTTATACCACTGCCGCTCCCATTATAAAATATCACACTTATGTATTATATAGTGAATAATGCACCCCCTACTGTAAATTATAAGGATATTAGAAGTCACCGAGGAGTTCCGTGACCATATAAAAGCACGAGGCCGCAGGCCGAGTGCCTTTTATACAGGGCGCGGAACTCCAAGGTGACTTCTAATATCCGAATATTTTACTGTAGGGGGTGCATTATTTAGTATAATCCACCCCCTCATTTGAGAACCATCCAGGCCATTGCCTTGCCTTGTCCTCTCCTCTCCCCCTCGCATTCTGTTTCACGGAGTTACGCGGCTTCCGCACCACTGTGTATGGCGCGGCTCCACCTCTTCCTTTTACATGTAAAAGGTGGAGCCGCGCCATACACAGTGGTGCCGAAGCCGCGTAACTCCGTAAAACAGAACGCGAACACGGTAAGTGTAAAGGGAAAAGTAAACGGAGGTGGGGGAAGTGAGGCAGGGGGAGAGAAGAGGGTAAGTCCCGGAAAGTTATAATCGGCGCGCTACTACGTAGTAGCGCACCGATTATAAGATTATTATTTACACTTTGGCCCCATAGGAATCCATGGAAGGGGTGGATTATACTGCATATAATATATGTGGCCTGGATTATAATGGAAGTAACAGTGGTATATATTCTTATAAAAATTACTCAACTACGTAGTTGAGTTATTTTTTATAAGGATATATACCACTGCTGCTCCCCATTCATTTTCCATCCTCCTTCCGCACCCTCCCTGACAAACCCAGCAATGAAAAAAAGTGATAAAACACACAGATCTTTAATGTGCAGAAAATCCTTCTCTCAGTCCTTCATGTAAAATGCATCTCTCACCCAGTAACCTGTTAAATCCTGTGCGGGTGAATAAATGAATGAATTTGTATTCATTCATTTATTTATTTTATAAAAGGGGGGTTACCTTGTATTTAGTTTAATTATTTAGTGAAGGGATAACGTCTGGTTAGGGATTTAATAAAGAGACTAGCCAGCTAATTACATTTTTAAAACTTATATAAGAAATAATATGCCCCTTACAGTGTAATATAAGGATATAAAGTCAACTCTGAGTTCCCTGACCTGTATAAAAGAACTCGACCTTCGATCTCGTGCTTTTATATGGTCAGGGAACTCCTCAATGACTTTGTATCCTTATATTACACTTCAAGGGGCATATTAACCTTTATATTACACTTCAGGTTTCTGAAACGGGGTAGTTTAGCAACAGATACTGGGCTGTATTCACTGACGTAGTTACCAGCGTCCCAATTGTGACTGGTCCTGCTTACTTGGGGGGCCCGCAACAGCCATTTTTTAGTAAGAGAAGTCCCAGACCATTCCAATACATTGCCCGTCTCCCCCTGCGCTTTTATTACTGAAACTACAGACATTGGTAAAATTATTGGCAGTTGTAAATGGTTGGCATTGTATGCGTCAAGTGCCCTCCATTTACCAACCATTCACCGGTGACCATTTTCCATCCAATTTATCAGTCTGTATGCCGACTTTTACCAGTGGTCCGGGCTCTAAGCTCCTGACTCCAAATGGCAATCGGAAAGTATCCCTGGGTCAACCAGAACTACAGTATATGTATTAATACCAGTAATTCTCAATATTTTTTAGTTTTAGAATCTTATCTATCCCACTTTCAAAGCTAATCAGTGAACTTGCCATTACCACATGTGCCGGAAGACAGTTTCACCGTTCTCACTGTAAACAAACCTTTCCTAACCTGAAGATGAAACTTGTTTTCTTCCAATCTTAAGTAATCAAAGTAATCATATCCCCACGCAAACGTTGCTTCTCCAATGTTAACAGAAGTCATTTTTTTCAGTTTACGTACCCTTCAAACATTTGTGTTTAAACACAAAGGGTTAAATAACAGCCTGCTCTTTGAGACCATAATTCTTTTAAAGGGCATGTCCAATACAAAAATAAAAGGGTTAATGGGCCCCACTGTGCTGTGTAAAATTAATTGTACCTTTCCTGTGCTATATCTGCAGCTAAAACACATCCAGGTTATGTACTACCAAAACTGAGAAGCCATTCACAGCTGAATCTGTTTCTGCTTCTACACCAACCTCTAAGAGGTTTTGTACATGCTCAGAGGCTATGATTGGCATTGTGCATGAGGAAGAGACTCCCTCCCTCCCGCTCATGCTGATATTCTACTTGCAAAACCCTGATCCCTCACTGGCACAGCTACACCTCTGCTGCTGTGCACTGCAGAAGAGGCCGGTTCTGTAATGGGATTCAGCCATTGGCCTTAATGTCACCATCCTAGTTTTTACCAAGATGAGCGTAGCTGCGGCAAGGGATCATGGTTTTGTATGCAGAACATCTGAGCCTGTGAGCATCTTTGAATGTTTTAAATAAAATTAAAACAGGGTTTGTGGGGCAGAATTATGTAAGGTCAGATTTTTCTTTGGTGGTTCAGCATTCCCTTAAAGCATATTTCCAAAAGAACCTATAGGATAAGATTTGACAGATTCCTTTCTAAAACAAATTTAGAAATATTTTTCGGTTTAAAATAGTTTCTATATCTGAATTCCCTTTTTCTTTCCAGACAGTACTTCGAATATGGGACTGCTTGTTTTTTGAAGGATCAAAAATCCTATTTCGTGTGGCCTTAACACTGATCAAACAAAACCAAAGTTTCATATTAGAAGCAAGAAATTTTCCAGATGTTTGTGACAGTTTTAAGAAGATCACAAAGGGAGAGTTTGTTACAGATTGCCACATTTTTATGCAGGTAATAACTTTCATCCATACATTCATTATGTGATATATAATGTCCACTAACAGCTCTTCATTTGCTTCTATTTCTATGTAGATTACTATAATTCTATTACACCTAGTGGTCACACTAGGAAACAAAACACTGATGTTTTTGAATGCATTTTTCCACGCTGAATGACCTTTTTCACTAATAAAGAATGCTGAAATGACGCCTACAACCCTGTTATGTTTTGTAGTCATTTTATGTGATCAAGTTCCTACGGTAATAGTTTTTGCATCATTTTTGAATCAACATATCAAGCCTGGGTAGATAAAATGTTTAGTGTGTGTAGCAGAAACCTGATTAACATTTTATTCAAGAGAAATTTATTGCAGTTGTTCCAGCTAGAAATGTTAGACGTCAGGTATTCATCATGGCTAACATGCTTGTCGTGCAAACATTGTTGCGGCCAATAAATGGAAAGTTTTTTTAAATAAGTTAAAATGCAATTTATTTTTTTTACTCCAGAGAATTTTTGTGGAACCTGGCAGTTTGTCAAGAATTACAATTAACAAGCTCAGAGAGGTGCAGAGATCCAGGCTGCTCACTGATCAATAATTCTTTTTGAAAACACATTCCTTCAATAGAAAACCTGCACTGAATCCCTTACATGCCATAGGATTACTAGCTCAGTAGATCTGGCATTAAGTGGAGAAAAGATATCCGACTTATATGTATTTACCTGAGATTAAGTGCTTCAAATACATCATTTCAAATTTGTAAATCTGACCAAATGGAAAATAGTTAACATTTTATAAATTAAAATAAAACACAAATGAGTACTTCTGTAACTGAATTAAAATAAAATTTGTAAATATTCTTTTCAGATGTGATTTTGAGTAGTCTGTTTCCAAGTAACCGATGAAACTTCATAAAGGATCAATATCAGTAATTACAGATTACAATCCCTTTACCGACTATAGAGTTATTTTACGACACAGCTCAAACAACCCAATGCTATTGCAACATTAATGTTAAATGAATTCAGGTTCAGGGGGGGGAAATGCATCATTTAGTAGATTTTGGTTATAACAAAAGGTAGTAATAAATTAAAAGTTTAACCACATGTGTATAGTTAGTTGTAATTAAGTACAGACTAACAGTGAAATTTAAAATTATGTAAAACGAATATCATGATTCTTAAGAGGGAACTTAAGTCAAATAACATTGTCCCAATAGCACAATGCACACAACAAACCTACCAGCTTTCTGGTATGCCCCCTCCAACCCCACAATGCCCCAAGTACCCGCAAACTTGTGGCATCTCCTATGGACCTGTTCCAGAAAATCTAGATTCTGGTGCAGGGCTACAGACTCTCTCTCGGGGCATCTCGTCCTTCAGGAACCCAAGATGTGCATGCTAGGTATCGCAGAGACCTGAATTAGCCTTGCTCTGAGAAGTGCTATTTAATGGTAGGAGAGCCATAGTCCTATTGCAGATGGTCACCACCCCTCCCACATTATCATGCTGGGAAAATGTTGGCGCTTATAAATTCACAATCATATGTTGCCTTTGCTTAGATTCATTTCTGGTTGGCCTTCTAAGTAAGATAAAATTTGGTCTCCCTAGTACACATGTTGGTGACTCAAGTTTGCACCCTTATCAGAAAGTAATGGCTGTCAATTAGTGATCACATGGTGTTAGTTAACAACTGTCATTATTAAACAATACTGACTTGTAATACTAGACTTTAATTTCCAATCATATTTAACAATATGGATCAATTATGCATATAACTTGTTTAAATTGCTATGCAATGATAAAGGTCCTAACATTGCAGTGTTAAATTAACGATAATAGTTACTAGTGGTCGCAGGTAATTTTAAATGCTTGCTAGCGCACAATAGATCAAAACAGGGAGGCAGGCAGCTCAGTACAGTAATTTTAGTGTAGTATATGTATTTGCAAACATATTTACACTCCTGTCTCTGACAATGTCACATTCCTTTTCATGACAGACATGCGATTACAACTGTCCCATGTACTTTGTGATCATGTGTTTGTTGTGAAAAAGAACCGGAAAGGTGGTTTCTGAAGAATTGATTGTCGTGGGATCAGTCGGGAGGTGAGGTCTAATGTATGGGCACCTTAAGGGGCAAATACACTGCCGGGATGTTGGACGTTATTTCGGCCAAATCTATTCGATAAGACAGGTGGAATCACAAGGTAATCTCATTATCATTAATTAATATGATCATAAGAGATACATGGCACATGGCTTATTTGTAAACCTGTGTTAATTCTTTTTTTATCAATACAATATTATTCTTACTGGCAGAGTTATATGTATGGCATACTCCTAAAATATATTAGCTTTGGGCTTTACCATTTTGTTTTAGATATAGAATCTTCCATAGATATACAAGGCTTTTGAAACCACTTATTGTAAAATCAGCACCAGCATTTAATGGTAATACGCAGTGAGGGCTAGGCCACACTAGCGCATCTTTTGCCCACGCATTTTGGCTAAAATGGAAATCGCGGGATTTACATTTTAGCGGTTTACATAATGGAAACTGGCAAAATCGCATGCACAAATGCAAAACGCGCACGCGATTTGGTGCATTGTAGTGTGGCCTTGGCCTAACAGCAGTTATGTTTAAATAAAGAGATACATCCATTAAGTTCAACCCTTTTAACCTACTCCCCATTCCTGCTCGTCTAAGCAGGATGGCAAATAATCCTAATTCCAATCGCCACAATACCAGGATTTATTTGGAACTTTCTGTTTTACTACTTGGAACACTTTTGAAACTATCCCATGAACCCGACAGAAAAGTACCTCCTTCAAATTGAAATATTACATTGTACTAACAGCCATTCAAGTTCATTAGTGGCCCCTGGAAAATAGATTTTCCAACACCAGGTTTAGAAGTAAATGGGTGTGCCTATTCCATAACGTGTCAATCGACGCTTAGCTAGAATTATATTAAAAACATTCAATAACAATAAATTTTAGAAAACAAGTATTTTATTAGCATTGTTAAGGCAATGCAAACACATAGTTCTTAAACAATACAACCCCAACCAAGAATGAAGCGAGGCAATCTCCATATACATATCTGAACTGTACATGTGCAGAAACATCAAACTCAAGTAATGAGACATACTCAAGAAGTTTCACCCATTTTACAAAATGAAGGACTCTGAAAAAGCAGAGCACCTAGTACAGCAAACCACCCAATTTTAGAATCATTACAATATTGCATTGTTAATGCCCTACATACTCATAGCATTTGCTATTATTTTTAAAATAAGTCGGAAAAATGAGCAGATGAACCCTTAGAATTTGTCAGCGACGTCCTGCTAATTATAAAACACAAAGAAATCTGCAGTAATCAATTACTGTAATTACATTTCCCTTTAAAAATGAAAATTCTGAAGTGGATTACTGAACTGAACAATGGTGTAAGGAAGGAAAAACAAACAAACAAAAAAAAAACCTTACAAGATGCCTGTTTAACATTATTTTTTAAAAATATTTTTAAAATGCTTGCTTTCAGCTGTGTTTCCTACACCAGTAAATATTTGTGTTGGGGGGGAATAGAATGTTTGAAATTCTTTTTCTTGGAGATTTTCAGTGCATAGTCAACGCAGTGATGTAGTTCACAACAGGACATCAGATTCGATTTTGAAGCAGTTAGTGTGAAAACGTGCTCACACCAATGAAAACCCCAATTTAAACATATAATTAGCTCACTGCAATTATGCTGAATCTCCTTTATTAATTGACACCTGATTTGTATTATATTGTCTGATATCCAGCGTGACTTCTCTTTCTTCCAATGAGATAGGCAATCAGTACAATTAAAACAAGTCCGGCTAGGGCAGCTCCAACAACAATTGGCACCAACATTCCATTTTCGTCAGTTGAGCATTCTATAGCTAGGGGGGAAAAAACAAGTTACATTAGTCGGAAACTTTTTTTTTTTTTTTTAACCATATTACCAATAGGTTTACATCTATTTACATATTACTATTACCGGTATGTACAATTTCCTTCTCTAAACATTTACAGAGGAAGGTTAAAAGAATGGACACCTGTCCTTGGTACACAGCAACAATCTTATAATCTTAACTGTTAAATATTTTGCAGTAAAACCAGTGTGTAAAATTTTGTATTTCGTTACAGTGTAGTGGTCTTTCTGATGAAAACGATTGTTGCAGCAGTACGTTTTTTGTTTGTTTGTTGTCAATTTAAATAACCATATGTTCACCCAGATTGCCCCACCACCCTACCCCATTTTATTGATAATCCTAGCTTTCCTTCAGGTAACCCATGCATCCATTCTGTTTGATTTCACAGAGAGAGCTGACCATGGTTAAGCCGGTTGCACGCAGTACTGATAAAAGGCCAATCCCATTGGATCTGTTGCTATCAGCCTTTTATCGGGCACGCGTGGCCCAAAAATGAACAATCTGGTGGCCAGCAAAATTAATGGCATTTCCTGCTAGATCTGCCGGGTGCTACCGAATATTTCTATCATCCCCTATAATTCAGTGTTGCGGGAAATTGTAGAAGTTCCTGGTACTGCTGACTAAGTGGGCATGACCAGTATATGATGCAATCTATGTATTTTATTTCTTATATGAGGATACATGTTCCGCAGTGCTTTACAATTATTTACTCAATGCACATCAGGCCCTCCCCCAAGAGCTTACAATCTAATCACTTTATGTACACATAGAACCTATCAGTATGTCTTTATAATTTTGGGGGAAACCAGAGTGCCCGGAGGAAACCCACGCAAGCACGAGGAGAACATACAAACTCCTTGCAGATGTGTCCAAGGGTGGAATCGATGTCAGCGCTGCAAGGCATCCGTACTAACCACTGAGCCACCGTGCTGCCCTGCAAAGGAGTTTGTATGTTCTCCTCGTGCTTGCGTGGGTTTTCTTCGGGCACTCCCGTTTTTCCCCACAATCATAAAGACATACTGATAGGTTGTATGTGTAAATAAATGTGCTTAGATTGTAAGCTCTTCGGGGAACGGCCTGATGTAAATGTATAAATGTAATTGTAAATCCAAGTCAGTTTTTCAGCTGTCCCGCACACTATCCACATCCACTTTCAAGTCTTTGTGCTGGGTGCTACTGATTCACCTAAGCCACAGGTGTATATATCCAAGAAATCAGTGCACACCAGACTTGCAGCAAACAGTGTTTTATGAACATGTGATACGAAACGTCACACTGTTTGCAGCAAGCCTGGTGTACACCGATTTCTTGGACATACATGTAATTGTAAAGCACTGCAGAAGATGTTGGCGCTATATAAACTCACAATAATACATTCTGTAATACTGTACATTGCAAAAGACCACTTGATCGGTTACTCTACTTGTTTAATGCATCAATCCCATAGGCTATAACTGGATTTCCATCTTTTTTCTATTTATCATCATGCTGAAAAGGTGAGGGGTCTTCAAGGATATGGTTGGCAGAATTATTGTAACCTGTGTGAATCCACCCACCACAAGCCTTGCCCCATATTAAAAGAGCATGTCCATTCGTTTAACAAAAACTGGTCAATTGTCAGTTATTGCCACCAATCCCAAATGATATTTGGCCCATTATTAGATGCATTACTAACAAGATATTTAAAAGATAACGGTCCCAATTCTGGCAGAGTAAGCTGGCTATTCCCTCCATGCAATCAATCAAGGTTGTGATAACTGACATCACAGCCAATGCTTGACTGTTTCGCCAGCTGCTTCCTCTGCACACTTACAGGGAAATTCAATAAAATTTCTTATTGTTAAAAATGGTTCCAATTTTGCCCCAACCAATCAGATGTTAGCTTTCAAATGTAAAACAAGATCCGATTGGTTGGAGCTAAATTAGCACCATTTTTAACAATAAGAACTTTTATTGAATCTCCCTGTTAAGCTTTTAAAAGCAGAGGGAGGAGGCAGATACCTTTGCCAGACAGGAATAGAAGTTTTGATAAAATACCTAATAACAAATGCATGTAATAAACAGGTAATAATGGCAGTTGGGTTTGTGAACAGCTCAGATAAGTAACAAGTTTTTTGTTTTTAAGGGTGGACATGCCCATTAAAGTGAATGTATACTGAAAAAATGACATTGCCTCATCTTAATCTATAATTGAATACATGTAAGTAGCACTTACTCTGATTTGTGTGTGTTGCTGCATGCCTTCAATCCAGCACACATTTTGTTTAGGAGCAGTATCCCCCCCTCCCTCTTTTAACCACTCCCATGCGACCTGACCTTTTTCCCCCCACAAACCAACTGTCAACCTTGCACACAGCATTCCAACTGTCGAAACTCTGTCACCATTCCAGCTACAGTAAAACTACTCACAGAAGAATAGTTTTTGAGAGCAAGGAACTTGATTGACAGCTGAAATATAAGAAGTTTTAGATTGGATATCTAAAGAAATAGTGGGGAGATCAGCAAAAAAATGATACAGAGGTGGTTGGGAAGAATTTTATTTTCCAGTTATGGTCAATTTAAAATAACCAATTTTTCAGTATAGATGCCCTTTAATCTATAAATAAATATGTGTAAGGTGTAAGTAGCACTTACTCTGAGGTGTGTGTGTTGCTGCATCGCTTCAATACAATACTTTAATTGCTCAGGCTCTGACTGACTACTGACCTGGACTATTTTCCTAAATACCAATTGCCAAAACTATACACAGCACACCAACTGTCAAATCATTCCAGCTACAGCAAAACTGCTTAAAGAAAATAGTTTGACAGTAAATAGGGGGGCAGATCAAAAAAAACCAAAACGGTACAGTGATAGTAAGGATAAATTAAAGTTTCTACTAATGGGCAATTTAAAAAAAAGCAAAAAAAACCATTTTTCCCTATGTACATACCCTTTAAGGTTTTTGGGAATATGCTGGAATGGGGGTTCAGGAGTAGATCCAGTCTGCTCCTCTGTAGTGCAAGTTATATTATTTTGCCTACGGTATATTAAATGTGCTCACGTGTTTTATATGCTGTATCAGTTATATGCTTGCATTGTACTTTTTAATACAATTTGCATGAATTAGTCCCACTGGTGCATCCCACCTCTCCACTTGGGACTATTGACCCAACTTGAAAACAGCAGCTTTCGCATTCACTACTGCTAATAGACTTTGCAAAGTTCGGTATTTGCCTAGGCTATAATCTTACTCGAAAGAGGTTTTTGGTTTAATATATTTTATGTGTTAATAATATAGACCCAAAAAACACCATAGAATGTTTTATTGCTTCTGCTATTTTTATCTACAAAATTACAAATAAATCTACTCATTGTTAATTCTACTCTAGCACGTCCGCTCCCCTAGGTTATCTTACAGCTTAGGAACATTAGCAAGTGAAAAAATGGACCATGGTGTATTTTTGCTGAAATAGCAAATATAAATATTCAAACCTACAGTTTATGGTCCCTGGAAGCCACATATTTTGCTAAATATCTACATATGGAGTATCAAGTTACTCTGGTTTGTGGAATTGGAATTCAAAGCATCTTGTCTTCTTAGCAAGGAAAAGGTTAATTTGTGGTGTTTTTAATTTATTTAGGAGTATACTTTTATAAAATACAAATTATTAAGAACTTTTTACTATTCTATGGATCATCTTTAGGTTTTTGACTGTAGCAGGTCAGTCATCTACATAAACCTTAAAGCATATGGTATACAACAAAAACAGTTAAAATGGAGAGAGACTAAATGACTTACCCGGACCAAATTTGTCACCGTCCACGTTAAAAGCCTGCACTTGAAGATTATAAGTGTTAACAGAAAAGTTGCTAGTGATTTGTAGAGCCTGCTTGGAGTTGCACTTATATGATTTATGAGTGTTTGTTTGCAGATACCTTAGGGTGCCGTTGCCCTCATCAAAAAACTGAACTGTAAAAGAAAAAGGAGGTTAAAAAGCACATTGGCCTCTCATCTATAGACTATTTTTCATGTAATTGAATCAAATTAAATTATTGGAGCCACGTTCTTTATCTATCCATAAAGTATGGAGCATAAAGCAAAGGACTAAATTGCGGCCATCATACCCCCCTTTCCCTATTTCTACCCTTACCACAAGTATCGCCCTGCTTCATCCTCAAATTTTCCAATATATGTTCTGCTTTGTCATACAAACGCACATTTAATACAGTAAATAATCTTTCTGCTGTAATAGAAAGTTAGACCCTCCAAGTTTTTTTAGAGAATTACTGGTAGTAATACATATACTGTAGTTCAGGTTTATCCAGGGATACTTTGTGATTGCCATTTGGAGTCAGGAAGGAACTACTGCCGCCACCCCCCCCCCCCTTTTTTTAGCTGGGGTTATTTGCCTTCCTCTGGATCAACTGTTTGGTAGGGTTAAAAAGGAGGATGAAAAGGTTGGACTTGGACGTATGTCTTTATTCAACCTTAATTACTATGTGTTTACCATTTTCACTGTTTTAATCAGAATACTGTTTTCTGTGCCTCCGTTAAAAATAAAATTTAATACTGCTATCTTTAACTTTGCAATGTATATCTTGTTTATTTTCTGCTCCTGATGCAACATGGTGTATTTATTCAGTTTGACTTGCCTTCTAAGCAGCACTTTATGCCTCAAACTTGGCTTCAATGTTTATACTGGCATTTGTAAAGAAGCCTGTAAATGTATGAAAATGCACAGTAACAAAAAAAAATGGTTGTGTAAAGAAGCAAAGCAAGCTGAATTAAAGGAGAACTGAAGTTCCCAGACAACATTGTCCCAATAGACAGAGAACATTCACAAACACATAACAAGCTGTGTCTTATCTCTCCCTTTGCTGTGGATGCTGGGTGATTTATGAAAATATCCCGTAGGTACAAGGGGTCAGGTACACTGTGAAGTGAAAACTGTCTCAGCTTCCAGGAAGCAAGTCTGCAATCATGTTACAGCTCAGAGATACCTCCCTCTAACACAGATTTCAGTGCAGTTTTGTGTAAATACGTTAAAAATGCTCCTATCCCTAACAATGATAAATTCCTTTGTTTTTCATACAAAAAAGTAATCTTTGCTAGCATCGATGAAAGAAACAGAACATTTAACATTTTAGTAAAAAATAAAAGTAAGTATGGGGAATCGAACCAGCAACCTTCTAACCACAGCATTTACATGGTGCGCCATGTAAAATGCTGGTAATAAAAAAAAACTTTTTCGCTAGAAAGAATAAATTCAATAATTTTTATTATTCAATAAAAGTTCTTATCGTTTAAAATGGTGCTAATTTTGCCCCAACCAATTAGATGTTAGCTTTCAAATGTTAAATGATATCTGATTGGTTGGGGCCAAATTAGCACCATTTTAAACGATAAGAACTTTTATTGAATCTCCCTGCTTGTGCATAGAGACAGTGCATCTTGGGGTCAGGGTGCATGGCTCTTTGAAGCCAACATGGGCTATGAGTTGTACTGGCAACAAGATGGAAGCCTCCTTTGCTACAGAATCTATTACTTATATCTACTAAATGCAAATAACTAGAGAAGAATCTTTCAATGTATACGCATTCTGGGGAAAAAAGGTTTCACATTAGGATTAAAAAGTTTAGTTCTTCTTTAAATAAATGTATGTCTCTTTATCTTCAAAGTAGAAAAGGTAGGTTTTATGCATATGCATTCTTTTAATGTGAAATAGTGATTTAATCTAATAAAAAGGTATTAAAAAAAAAGTTGGCTTTGGCTCTCTTGATTAATAAGCAAATAACCCTGGTTTGGACGTTGTTAACCGTACAAGTATTAGCATAGTATCTCTCCCAAAAGAACAGCTTATAAGGGCTATATACTAGCGATTACCTTTCCACCAACATTACACAGTCAATTGGAAAGTGTAATTCGACCGGGGAATGCTTTAACCCTCAAAATACTATTCCTCTACTTCCCAAGCGTCTCTGCTTTTGGTAACACCTCCCAAATATTTATTTAGCACCAGCACAGGGAAGTATGAGGAATTTATTAGCAGGTCCTCCTTACATGTATGATCAGCTAAACTTGATTAATAGACTCATTTTCCTTTAAGAAAAACCTTAAATATCAATCCACAGAGCTGTATATCAAAAAAAGTCCCACACCCAATGTTATGTTCAGAATATGAAGAGGCCAGATTAGCAGAATGACATATTCATAGCATCAAAGGGCATTCTTATACATAGCATTTGTAACAGTTCCTAAATTATTGAAACAATGTATCATTCTGCTGATCTGTAAAATTGTAATACACTCAATTTTATTTTATGATAAAAAGATGCAAAGTACTAACCACTTTTATTAAAAGTAAAGAATTTAGGTTTAAAGGGAGTAACATTACCTTTTGCCTCTGAAGGCAAGGATGTATTTAGATAGACTCCGGCAAGGTAAAAGGAATCAAGGCTGGAATTCTGCAGTTAAAAAAAAAAAAAATGTTAATAGATTCATTAACCTTTTAACTTTGTTCTACAGAGTATCCAAGTAATGACTTTCATTAGAACAATATCCCATTACAGGTTTGAGGATATGTATGTATTTTAAAAGGGTTGAGGTATGATGATCTATGCAATAAGCAGAACTTGCTTTACAGGAATCTTTACCATAGCAACATGGTCCAGGTTTTGCAATTCCTAATGTTTAATGCTAAAAAGGGCACTTAATTGCCAAAGCACTTTTTTTTTATGGAGGTAGGAGACCCCAAACCAAACAGCCCAAACAAAGATAGCCACTGCTGATGTGGCGGTCAGCTCCACACTTGTTTCAGTCACCCCCTGCCTCCTTATCAAATTTACAGTCACGTGAAAAAATGAGGACAGCCTATGAAAGCAAGTGGGTTTTTGTAACATTTTGACACATGGATATTTAATCTGAATTTTATCAATACTGGGAAGAATTTCTGGTGAGGAATAAACCAGGGAACCCCAACATTTAGTCCCACTTAATTGGCTCAAATAACATGCTCATGATTAGAACATTGTTACCCAGCATTTTGATGTTTTGCCCTATTTAAACCTCAGGCATTTCGTTTGGTGTGTTCCTGACTGTTGAGGTGAGAGTGAACATCAAGAATTGTCGGAGGCATTCAGAAAGAGAATTGTAGCAGATGGCAAAGAAATTTAACGCTTTTTTTTTTTTTTTTTAAATCAGACAGACATTCTACTGTACAGAAATTAATCTACAGGTGGTGACCTTTAAAAACTATTGCTAACATGCCCAGGTCTGGACGTCCAAATAAGTTCAGCCAAAGAGCAGACTGCAAGATGCTAAATTAACAGGGTTATTCAACAAAAGTTCTTATCGTTAAAAAATGGTGCTAATTTTAACCCAACCAATCGAATGTTATCTTTCAAATGTTAAATAAGATCTGATTGGTTGGGGCAAAATTAGCACCATTTTAAACGATAAGAACTTTTATTGAATCTCCCTGTAAGTCTCCAAAACCCCTAAAATGTTGTCATCAACTGCATAATACTATTGCTCTTTAACAGAAACATTAAAGTCAGTCTGAAGTTTACCAGAAAGAATGTAGAAAAAGACCAGAACAGAGGACATGCTTGGGTAAACCAAATGTAGCTTTCCAGAAAAAGAAACTCATACTAACTATAAAGCAAGTGGTGTGTTTGGGTACTAGATCCTGCAACGTGTGTGCCAAGCCTAGATCTTTATTCCATTTAGATGCTGTGGGTGACTTGAAACTGGCTGTACATGCAAGAAATCCCTCAAATATATCACACAGCTGTAAGAATTCTGCATTGAGGAGTGGGGAAAATTGTCCATAGACTGATGTCATAGACTGGTAGATGATTTTAGCAAAATGAGGTAACACTAGCTATTAGGGAATAGGATGTCCTAATTTTTTTTTCCTGTTAAAAAACATTTTTGTATATATCTTTTGAGTAAATCAAGGTTAATTTTTTGTGGCTTACCTGAAATTAGATCACTTTCTTTTCCAGAGATAAATAAAAACATGATTGGACACCTATAAGGTGAACCTATCTTAATAAAGAACTGGACATTTAATGGGCTGTTCTAATTTGCATGCACACCTTTGTCAAAGATGAAAGATTTGTCACTGCGTTGAGCAAGGAGGTGCGGAATCCTGCAAGATGCATTAGCAGCAGCCATCTTTGAAACCATAAGTGCGAATCATACCTCCATGGAAATGAATCATTTTTATTTAATCTATTCTCATTATTTTCAAAAAACCTTGGCACTGATAAGACACGTTCTTAGTGGTCTGTATCGTTGTCCTTCCCTTTCCTTGATTGCTCTGTATAGTTGTCCTTCCCTTTCCTTGATTGCTATCGAATATCCAACAAAGCTTGAAATAAATCCCCAGTCTAAAAGTCAAGCTTAAAATCCTGCTTACTGTATACAAAATGGTTTTACCTTTCAGTACCAGTCTTGAATTGAATAGGCTCTACTATTAAAGGGGAAGTTCAGTGGAAAATACCATTATTTTTAAAATGTTTAGTATATATTATGCATACCTAGTTATTTTACATATTCTCTTCAATTTTGAAAAATCAGTTCAATTTAAATTCCTTGCTATTCCCTGCTGTTGACATAAGTGAGCTGCCATTTCAGGTGCTAAAAAGTCCTTCTTCTTCCAAAGATGCACCACTTCCTTGGAATGTTCCGAACAGTAATTTCTACTGATTGGCTGTTGGATGGGTCAAACATGCTCAGATCTCTACTGAGGCACTGGGTTAAAGACAAGACCATAACGGTCTCTACTAGGGGTCCTGCAAACAGGAAGTCAGTATTTCGGAAGCATTTATTTATACACAGACAAAATGCTGAATGGGCAGGGTAAGGTCATTGGGATGGAAATATACTGCTTTTTCCCCTTAAAAGTATATGTATTTGCACTGAACTTTAAGTGGAGAGCTCCACTACTGGCAGATAAATTCACCTGAGGAAGGACCCATTGAGGTCTGAAACATGTAGTGCTTGTCTCCTTCAATAAATCACTAGTTTAAAAGTAACTTGCAGATCTCATTTATTCTTTTAAATTTTCCATCCTACTTACATTGCCCCATACATTAGATCGGATTTCCAAAAAGGCGTTATACCAGTTATTTAGTTATATCCCTTTAGTTACTGGACTTGCAAAGTCCCAGTAGAGCACTGACCAAACATTGCAATTACTATAAAAAAACAAATTTTAAAAAATGACTTTTTTTGAACTCACCAAAAGAAAGTTAAACCGTGTTTGCATTAAACCAGAAGAGAGCACCAGAAATGCAGTTGTATTAGTACAGTTTCCACTGACAGTCACACCATTGGATTCAATATTGAACACATAAATTCCATCCTGGGAAACAAAATAGAAACCTTCACATATGATTTTATTTCCTCTTAAGTTTAACATTAAACAGAACTTAAAGCAAACTAAATTATAGTGTTTTACAGAATGAACCTGTAACATTTTAAATCACGTGATCTTCAAAACAGTACTTTTAGAAAAAGTATTTCTCAATTACATTCCACCTACTTAAATTGTAAAATACATATTTACAAAGCAAAGCTTCTGCACATAACCCAGAGTAGTGTAAACACTGCATTAAATTATTATAGGATTGTGAAAGTTACCAGAGATCCATAACAATATAACTTTACATTTTTTAGTATTATATATTCATATATTATATTGTTGTTATTATTATCTACACGTAGCTAGCATTATTAACCTATAAATCATAACATTCCACTGCAAATATTCTATTCTTATGCACACATGCTGCAGCATTAGTGTTCTTAAAAGATAAGAGCCTAACATGGTACCTTTAAACAAGAGTAGACCTCTATAGCTGGCTATAGAGTGCTCCCATGTATGAGGCATAACGTTTGATTCAGAACATGTGGTGTGCAATTCTATGAAGGCTGTGTCCAGAGTTGTGCATGTATATGAGAAAATAGCACCATTACATAGCTGGTGTATAGATTTTGGTGTGTAGATACCAAATATGCTTCTAAATTTAGACAGTTGGTTCCCTCACCATGTCTCTTTGCTCTTCTCTAGCTTCATGGTCTGGACATCAGTCAAATCCGTGATTGTCACTGCTAATGGCTGCTGGACATACCTGAAGCTGCTCCCTCTGCTGGTGTGTGCGATCCTGTCTAATAGAATTCAATGGACACTATTGACTTCTAATGTGAGCAGAACACGCCACCTCTCCCCCTAGCGGTGCTTCAGGCTGTGCCCCACATTAATTACACATACAGCAGCAGAGGAGGCTTCTACCAGCTCGTGAGGGATCGGTTTTCACAAGGTTAAAAGCATTTATGGTTAAGGTAAGCATACAAAATGTATATGGGGGTCCTTAAACAGTATGTATATTTAAGGGGCATGTCCACCCTGAAAATAATTTTTTTGCATATGGTAGGCACCCCCTGCCCACCCCCAAATTACTTCTTCAAAAAAAACTTTAGAGAGATACTTACAGCACTTACACTCCAGCGGCGTCTCCTCCCGGTTCCCTGTTAGGAGGAAGTCTAAAACAGGGGCCAGAACAGCAGCCGTGTCTGTGAGGCAGCCTATCACAGACGCGGCTGCTTTCAATGGAGATACTGCAGGAGAGAAGTGGCTGTAAGTATCGATCTAACTTTTTTTACAACAAACATTTTGGCGGTTGGGGTGCCTACATTAAACTAAAAGGGTTTCCCGCTAGGTGCCACGGCTGCAGAGGATTGATCCAGATGTAGGGGGAAAAGGGCTTCTCTGCGCATGTCACATTCCTTGTTGAGGTTAGGGAAATAACAGGGACCAGATGACTCACTGACAGCTTCTACTTTTCAGTTTCCTGGACTTTGAAAAGGCATTGCAGGAGAACCATTTGTAGCAGATATGTAAGGTAAGGATTTTTTTAACTACACAGTGGGGCCAGTATGGGGTTAAATTTTAGTTTTGGGGTGTGGAAATGGCCTTTAAGCTAAGATAGTAGACATGCCCTTTAGGGCTAAGCCTTAATAGCGCATTTTTCATGCTTTAGCAAAAGCATTTTGCAGTGCGTGAGTTAATAACTGTTAATAACAGTGCACGCCCTGCTTTGCAGCCTATATTCAGAGTGCATGCAATCACCATTTATTTGTCAATAATATGCACTCAGATAACGCACGGGTGCTTTCTATGCGCGTTATCATCCGGTCCTATGCAGTCTCAGCCTAAGGGTGAGTTTTTCAGTAAGGCAATCCAAAACAATAAGGTAGGGATACTCATTTTTACCTTCCCTATAATTGAGGAACAGATAACTAATTTTTGTTGTTTATTTATTACTTCATAGTAAAGTTTTTTGCAGAATGTGAAAGAGATGAATTTTACCTTATAAGAGTAGGCTGCCCAGACAAAATAAGTACTGTATAAAAACCCAGTCTCAACAATCACTTCAGACTGCTATTGGGTTAATATTTATAGTCTCTATGCTGCTGTAAATCAAAGGACAAACTGGATACTTTTTTGAAATTAAACAAAATGTTGAGTCTCACTAGGGATAAATTACCAATGTAACTATGTATTGAACAATATGTAACAATCTCTAACAAGTGCTGGGAGAAATACATCAGCAGACAAATTTTTCACTCAGAAAACTTTCTTGTAATTGCACTGTCTGTTTTGGAGTAAGTTGGTGGCCCTGCATCTGTCTCCACTTATTTATATGGCATACCATCTTATTCGGGAGTGGTTAGGCATTCATATTTGTGTTGGTTTCCAACTTTTTGCAACAGTATTTTTGTAAAATTCACCATTGAATTTATCTCAAAACTTCAAATTTAATGAAAATTGTGTCCAGCTATCTACATTTTGATTAAAACGTACACCACTTATAACAACCTGGGGGCATGTACTTACTTAAGTTACTTTCAGAAGTTCTTAGAAATATAAATTTTGTGTACAAAACTAGAAAGGGTCATTGTAGTTTCTGGAGGTCTCCTGGGTAGGAAGTGAGGGGTATCTACATACTGTATGTCTAGTTCTCGGGAGAATCAGATCTTTTAGAAACAGTAAGAATTTCACTACTAGCGATCGCTTAACCGGGACAAATCAGTCGTGATTTAGCAACAGGTCCGATCGCCAGTTCGTCTGATACACGGACGTATCAGTCGATTGGCCCAAAAAATCCGCCCGTGTGTACCCAGCCTAAAAGTAAAAACGTAAATGAGAATGACATTAAAAGCCAAGTTATTGTACTTAGGGCTTTAATGTTTTTGAGGATAGGTTTACATGAACGTTTATTAGTTATTTTGCTGGCGTTTTATTTTAGCGTAGCCTGAATGCAGTGTTTTCCAAATGGCAAAACGGGAAATGCTGGTAAAATGGCAGAATAAACTGTGATAAACTGACCTGACCTGTAACACTTGATAAAGGCCTAGCGGCCGAAACGTCGTGTGTTGGTGTAACTGCAATAAAGAGGGATTACCCCTTGTAAATTATAAACGACTGGACAGCCCTACTTTCTTTATTCCTTAGTAGAGCAATTTAGAAACCTGTACTGAGCCTGGGCATGCTCAGAAAAGGCAGATAGGGGATTAACAGTCATTGGCTGTGATGTCAACTGTCAAATCCATAACTGACAGTTGCCAACTGGAAGAACCAGGAAGCAGAAATAGGGGAAACAAGACATTGTGCAGGATTTCAGGTTAGACTTATATATTTCAGGTTTCAAACTATTACAGTTTACATTTTTGGGGGGTGATTTACCTGTATATAATTTTTCATTTCAGGGCTGGACTTGCCCTTTAATGCTGGAAAAGGCAGGAAGTAACTGCACAGACACAAATAAATTGACAGTTGGTGCACCCGTTGGTGCACAGTGGGAAATATGTGGGTGTATGTTTAGCTGGATGTTAAAAATAAAAGAAATCCTATGAAATCCTGGTTCTTTAAGTGTCACATCCCCTAAATTATTTTACACAATATAAAAGGCAGAAGGGAACCTTTTTTTGTCATATATTCCATGCTTTTAACACCACAACCCTCTATGTTAAACAGACAATACAGTGCCCCCCCCCCCTTCTTAGATTCACACACACCTCCCTTTTTCCCACAGATACACACTCATTCCCTAACCCCTCCCCCAAAGCATTCCATGCCTTAAAACTAAACTGAACTTGCTTCCCCCTTCTCAACCCCCCTTTTACCTCTCATACACGGAAGTCAGAGCAGCAGAACCAATGTTCTAGTTCCCTCCCCCACTGTCAGGAAGAGTCACAGCCCTGCACTAATTAAATATTCACTTCACTCTCCACCCCCTCTGCTTCCACGCAGAATATCCTGGCTGAGGATGAGTCAGTATGATAGCCTAGATAGGTGCCTGGGTACAAGAAGAATGATAGGTAGATATGAATAAGCAGGAATAACAGCGCACTCTTGGGTCTTCTTTAGATTTATTTGAAAAAGTGCAACAAAGTGCAAGCAATGTTTCGGTCTGTGTTCTAAGACCTTTCTCAAGCCAAATATTGCAATCAACAATCAAGTGTTTAAAAAGACATAACTCCACTCCTATTGGTGACATAAAACATTCACAATACTCTTAAAGGGATAGTTAACCATCTACAGTGATTTTTACCAAAACTTATTATAAAGTGCTGCGTAATTTTTACACAGACTACGAAATCTTATAATATCACAAAACACTGGTGTAAACAAACAATTTTGAATCCCCTCTCAAAAGGCTATTTTGATACCTTAAAAATATATATGTTATATATATATATTTATTTAATTTTTTAAAATTAAAATTTGCTAAGCAGGTTGGAGATAATACCCCTACCTCTCATTTGACAATAATATGCAAGTGGTATGTTGTCAAATTGCTGCTTGACATCTTCCATGCTCTTTCCCCAGTCAGATGCCGACTGCAGATGGCCAGAATTGACAGCTTACTTGCCAATTACTGGAAAATAGGAGGTAGTATTGAACCCCCCCCCCCCCAAAAAAAAGCCACTACAGTGGCCCTTTAAAAATAAAATGATTTACCTGCATAATGTATTTTTTTTGTATAAATATACAAAAAGCAGATATATCAAAATAGCCAACGTGAAATATGTAGGCCATTAAATAATCAGAATTTATATGTTTGTAAGGAAGGGTTTCATCCCTGCATGCCAATTTCTTTATGAAATGAAATTAATGAAAAAGGAATGTGGTATTCAGTTAGATCAGAGGTTTCGATAGTCAACTAACTGGCTTTCCCAATTAAGAATAATTTGTACAAGAAGTTGGTGGCAAAAAATACCCTGGAAAGTGTCTCAACAGATACACCATGACATAGATAAATGAGAAATTTCAAACACCAGAGATTTGTATTTCTGATCATTAACATTTTTGATACATACCTTTCCATCCTTTTTGCTGTAGCTAATATTAAACTGAAGGCCCACTCTAGCCAAAAGACAAGGTCCAGAGGTTCCATTCACAGTGTACTGTACGACTGGAGGAGGATTTGGAGTCACTGGGGCTGTTGTTGGTGCAGATGTAGGTAATGTTGTAGGGGAAAAATCTTCAGTGCATTTACTTTCTGAAGGGGTAAATTAAAATTATGTATACTTGTACACGAATAGATGTTTTTGCCTTTTTATAATAAATAATTCCAGTTTAACTATAAGAGTGATAGTCATATGATTTAATGAAACTCAAGAGATCGGTTTTCAGTAACTCCTAAGTGCGTAGTCGTGGAATACCAGATGTCCTGTTCCAACACTTTAGCAATTGTATAAAATGAAGTATAAAATGTATCCACCGACACAAGGCAACCTCAAAGGATGTTGCAAAAACTTTTTATTGAGAGAAAATCACACAACATGTTTCGGACTCTTATACGTCCTTGAAAAAGGACCTATTAAGGCTAGGCCACACTAACGCGTTTTTCCCGTGTGTGTGCCCTGCGATTTTCGCTAAATTTTCCTGTGATTTCCGGTGCGCATGTGATTGTGCGTCCATTCGTGTTGTGGTAACGCATGCGTTCGCCATTTTTGGTGCGTTAACGCATGCATTTCCATAACGCAAACGCACCTCACCCTAAGAGTCCGAAACATGTTGTGTGATTTCTCGCAATAAAACGTTTTTGCAACATCCTTTGAGGTTACCTTGGGTGGATACCTTGGGCCTGATTTACCTACATGTGCAGTGCTAAAAATAGGGGTTAAAATTGTGCTAACCTAGAAAGAGGTTAGTGCAAGTTTAACTCCATAATTGCACTGGCTGCACTGGTTTCACAAAAGACACCCGTGCAACCGGTACAATGTATTTAATAAAGGATTTGCACCACTTTTAACTCCAAAATTTAAGACCAGCTAATGGCTGGTCCAAAGTGGCGCTGGGGTAAAATCCCTTTTGGGATTTACCACAAGGTGCAAATCCAGTGTTAAATACCGAAAGTCATATTTGCCCGGAACAATTTGCGTTTCTGGGTAAATGAGGCTCCTTATAATTAATGAAACTCACTCAGGGCGATGCACAGAGCGCCGCTATTGGCAACCCGGTGCAAACAGCCCAGCGATGTTATATGCCGATAGCAGCGCTCGGAACATCGCTACCTGGTGCTAATTTCGTCATAACATCGCTTGCGGAGGCTGCGCTGTTAACTTTCGCATTAGCCACGCAGCCGCCGCAAGGAAGGAGTTTCACGCTAATCAATATAACATAGGTTAGTGTGACTTAAACTCCAAAACAGGGGCCCGTTGGTGCATCGCCCTGATTGTATTATAGTAGCCTCTACTTTACAGTAGAATTAAAAAAAAAACCACCCACAGCCATGGAAGTGCCCAAATTTAGGTTCATTAAAGGGCAGGTCCAACCCCCATACTAAAAATCCACCAACTACTGGCCCCACTGTACAAAAAATCCTTACCTTACATCCCTGCTCCTTATGGTTCTCCTGTACTGCCTCTTCAAAGTACAGGAAACTGAAGGGTAGGAGCTTTCTTCCTGTCCAAAAGGTTTCTGCCTCTGTTCTGTCCTCTCAGTTGCTGCTGGCAAACGCAGTGAAGCCCTTTCCCCCCTCCCTCCCGGTCCCTGGCTGGCATTCATGCAGCATTTAAACTTTAAGCTATTTTGTAGGGCATGCCCTCCCACCCCCAACCGCTATATTCTGATTTTAAAAATCGATTCCAATCTCTACTCTACAGCTCATTGTTCCAGTGCCATTTTGCATTGATGGCAGCCGTGATTGGCTGTCTCTCAGCCAATCACAGCCACGGCTGCCGGTCCGGCCCCTTGCTTGTAGTTCCAGTGGGCAGGGGAGCCAGTCCAGAAAAGCGCAGGAACGAGGAGCTGTAAGAGATGGGAATTGATATTTGAAGTCAGAATATAGCGTTTGGGCGTGGGAGGCCATGCCATACAATATATAAAAAGCTTGTAATGAGGGTGGAGATGCCCTTTTAAAGAGCCTGGGAACAGAGTGCCATGGAGTCCTATGACCCGTACAAAGGCTGGATTCTTTGCATTCTTTTCAAAAAATGGCCATACCGTTCTGGCTGAAGTTATTCTGGTTAAGATATGCTTCAAGTTTTACATCATGAAAAGTTGCATTGACGCCTTCCATTTTGATGAGATGGGGATTAAAGCACCTGTAAGTGGAGTTAGCCTCAGCAAATATTGCAGTATTGTTTGTAGATACTTGTTTAGTTCCTAAATAGGCAAAGAAAAAAAAAAATGTTTGCGTGTAAATGTGTGTATATATATATATATATTTTTATATATATATATATATATATATATATTTATATATATAAGCAAAAAACTTAATATAAATATAATTAAAAAGGGACCAAATTCTTAACTTATGTATTATAAGAAACAATCCACCCCATAGCATTGTAAAAGAAGTATATTATGCTATTCGAATGAGATCACTTTAAGTGGTAAAATGGCTGCTTCCAATCATGCTGCTTGCCCTGCCCAGGCAGTAAAATCAGTAAAAAAGGATGTAGTGCAGCATGCAGAGAGGTATAAGTACAAAACACAATTGTAGCTGCAAATGGTGCTCTTTATTGGAGCGAAACACACCACATGTTTCGGACTGAGTAGTACTTTATCAAGTGTCACTTGATACAGGACTACTCAGTCCGAAACATGCGTTTCGCTCTAATAAAGAGCACCATTTGCAACTACAATTGTGTTGTGTAGTAAGACCTCTCTGCATGCTGCACTACATCCTTCTTTTTTATCGATATTATGCTAGTGCTTTCATTGGGTCAGGGAATTATCCCTTATATAATTTATACTAAATGAAAATATATACTTACACCACCTTTTAGAATAAAGACTTATTTGGTGGCTCGGTGGTTAGCACTGATGCCTTGCAGCGCTGAGGTCCTGGGTTCAAATCCACCCTTGGACACATCTGCAAGGAGTTTGTAATAGTTCTCCCCGTGCTTGCGTGAGTTTCCTCCGGGCACTCCGGTTTCCCCCACAATCATAAAAACATACTGATAGGTTGTATGTGTCAAATAAATGTGCTTAGATTGTAAGCTCTTTGGGGCAGGGCCTGATGTGAATGTATACATATAATTGTAAAGCGCTACGGAAGATGTTGCGCTATATAAATCCGCAATAATAATAATAATAATAATAATAATAATAATAATAATAATCTAAATAAGCCTGAAAAGATTATATAATTACCAACTAATTATCTGCCAGGAATTAAAGGTGTACATACACTGAAGTCCAGTCGTCCTCCAGATTGCTGCTGGACGCTCTTAGTGCAGGTATTTTGTACACCTAGAAGTGTTGGTGACTTCTAAAGAGCTTGCATAGTTTATAGAGTTGGCAGCAACTTCTTCTGTTTGCAGCAGAAGCAATCAAGAGAAAGGCCAGACTTCGGAGACATCTTGCAGAAAGGTAGGTTTTGTGAATTGGGGGTATGGGGGCCCTGAACATAATCATGCATTTTTGTGAGGGGGTTTGGGTGCTCATTAAATGATGAAACACGACTATAGAAATTACTTTAATTTTTATGCACACAGGTTATTGATTAACACTTTTTATACTTTAGTCCCTTACCATTTTCAGATGCATCTTTGAACAGTGTTTTGTCAGATAAATTGTAAACCATGACAAGCTCTGCAACCTGATAATGTGATGTGGTTCTAGTAAAGTTAATGCTCAGTGAATGATTGGCGCCAAATGTAATTGCTAGTAGTGGTCCAGTGGTATTTTCTATATCACAACTGCTGTTCTTTAAATCTACTGTAGCATCCATGGGCAACATAAATGCAGATAATTCCTGAAAGGGTTCAAAAAGAAAAAAAAGGAAACAATTAATCTCCAGCTATATAGTAAATGACACCTCTTTTTCCCAACTTGTTCCTAGTCACGTATATATCCGGATGAACAAATTCAGGCCCCAAAACACAAAGGCTGTTAAAGAGTCCCTATTCTGAAACAACTTTGTATAATCTGAAAGTACAATGTTAGGGTAGTAAAATTATGTTACTTACATGTGTGTCTGTGCCTGCTTTGTAAGAGAACTTTCAATGCCTACTTGTAATCCAGCAGACACTGGATACATTAATTTACATAATAAAGAGCCTTCACAGCCGACACTATAGCTCATTAACATATCTTCCCGACACTGCTGAGAGTAGGTGGGTCTGCTGCTGTCTTGCCATACTGGATATGGTACTTGAATTTTAAATTAGAGGGAGAAAGTGTCTATTACTGTATAGGAAATCTGCTGTCCATTAAAGGGCAACTAAAGCCTCAAAACAATACAGAATCAGAAGGAGAATGGTATCTATTGTTGCCTTCTGATTCTGTATTGTTTCGAGGCTTTAGCTGCCCTTTAAATGGATGGCAGAATTCCTATACTGTAGTCCCATACCGTGATAGCCATACTGGATACCTGGTTTGAGTGACAATTCTTTACCTGTACATGTTGTTATTTAAAATTAAGATTTCTGATAATCTACAGCTCGAATTTCAAATATGAAAAATGCGTTGGAGTAGTGGACCATTGCTCTAAAGGTATGACTTTTAAAAATTCGATTTTTGGAAGTATACATAGTCCCTTTCTGCAATAAGATAATCATCAGAGCATTTCAAAAAAAGTTTGAGAAAATGTGGTCTACTTGGTTAACATATCATGATCGTAGGTAATGTACGAATGCTAAAAATAAATAAAAGAACTAAAGTTCACTTTATCTTTCGCTTATCTATCCGACATGTATATTGTCGCATATAGGAATACATCTTATTTCAATGGTATATTTTAAATGCTCAGAAGAAAACAAGAACAGTTCATAGAAGATACTGCACAAAATTCACGCAGTACCTAAATTGGAGACGTGTAGTTTTCTAATAAAAATAAACAAACAAAAAAACTCACTTGTAAGGATATTTTAGCTACTTTTGTGGTTATTCTATGTTTATCATGAAAATGGCTTTTACATTTCAATTTGTTGTAAAATGCTGCAGTGCAAAGTGCTGTTTTGGGGAGTTCCTTGAATGAGCAGGGAACCTCTTACTGTATGCTAATTTTGTACTCTGGGCAATCAAGAGAGTTTAGAAACAACAAAGATTATATTTCACCCTCTCAAAAATTGTATATAGGTTAAGGAGTGTGGTAGCTGTCACTATGATCCAATGGTGTACAATATTTTGAAATACCATAAAAAGACAAGATATAATCTTCCCCTCTGTAAAATACTTGCAGGGGGGGGGGGAAGTATATTAGTGTGGGAGCTGCCACTGTAAAGTTGGACATACACTATGTCCACTATGTCTAAAGACCCCATATTAGAAGCAGCAGTTCATATCTTGAGATGTCCCTATATTTTGTGATTGCATAAAAGAACAGGCTAGGCGGATCTTAGGCTTCATACAAATGTACAATCTTTGCACAGACAAACGACCTCCGACCACGACGCACACAGACTATGAACGGTCATTCTGTCGGAAGTTGTTCGTTGATCCAGATCGTCGGTGCAAAGATTGTACGTGGCTTAAGGTAGATTAAACATTTGTCTAAAAGTCTAATCTGTCTAATATACAAGAGATAACTGCATCAGCATTAATTAATTGCAGTAAGAAACACAAAGAACAGGGGCACTAGTATGGTGCTATAAAAAGTTTAAATCTAAATAGAATATCTACAATCCTAGAGGTACTCTATGACTATAAATGAATACACTCAACACAGAAGAAATAGACATCTTGGCACTCTTTTCTATCCAAAATAGATTTTATTCTACAGAAATATGGCTTATTTTCAAAAGAAATACACAGAAAGAAAATATAGTCACTGTGCTTACAAAGTGACCCAGTGCACAATAAAGTGACAAAGTGCTTTACAGACATAACCACACCCTTAAAGGACAATTATACTCACCTTCCCTCCGCTCCAGATCTTCATGTAGTAACTTTTACCCAGGGTGAGGACCTGAACTGCTAGGTCCTCACCCCGGGATTCACGAAACCTTCAGCAGCGTGTTGCAGCAACGCTGCTCTTGTAGGCTCCGCCCCCTCCTCCCCGTCGGCGACGAGGCCAATAGGAAGGCACGCTTGTTGCAGAGGGAAGGTGAATATAATTGTCCTTTAAACACATCCCATTATGAATCTTGGGCTCATAAGATTAATTAATAAAATATCACATAACCATATAAGAGTAACCAACACTTGATTTAAGTAATTATAGGTTATTAGTTATTATGAATAGATTATTCAGATCTTTGTACCCTTAAAGGAGAACTAAAGTCCCAAGACAACATTGTCCCAATAGAGAGAGCACATTCACAAACGAACAACAAGCTGTGTCTCATGTCTCCCTTTGCTGTGGATGCTGGGTGATTTATGAAAATAACCTGTGTGTACTAAGGGTCAGCTCCCATAATTCACCTTATCTGGGAACACCCATCTAAGTGTCCACCGGACACTTCACAGGAAACTGCAGTCTTGCTTCCTGGAAGCTGACAGCCAATCATGTTACAGCTCAGAGTTCCCTCCCTCTGACACAGAACACAGATACCAGTGCAGTTTTTGTGTAAACACATTAGAAATGCTCCTGTCCCTAACAATGATAAATTCCTATGCTTTACATACAAAAAAGGAAAGTAATCGTTGCAGTGTATGTCTTTGCTAGCATGGATGAAAGAAACAGAACATTTAACATTTCAGCAAAAAATAAAAGTATGGGGAACTTCTATTCTGTGTCTTTCTAAAAAGAAAGCTTACTACCACTAGGCCACAAGGGCTAATAAGTAATGGACTAGTACATGTAGAGTCTTTATCTTTTGCTAGACAAATAATAAAAACAAAAAAAGGGAACATGGGGAATTGAACCTGTGTCCCAATAGTCTGATTTTTTTTCCTAACCCAGCACTTTAGCAGAGCACGCCACAGGTGAACTCTCAATCAATAGAAGCAAATGTCAGTAAAATCAGTACACTGTTTTGTATTGCTACTGGAAGACTGTCAGCAATTCACACTGGTTGGTAAATAAATAACATAGCTGCTATATATAAAGATTGTACATATGTAGAAACTTCATATTTTTCTAGAAACATGGAAACAAACAAACAAAAAAAGCACTAAACTCAGGCAGTAGACCATGTTATATTGTTTCATAAGTAAGCTAGGGGATTTGAACTTGCGACTCCTTGGTCTGATAGTTTCTAAACACACAGCATTTACATGGTGCGCCACCAGCAAATCAGCTGTGATTCCAGGTACATTTAGAGGCTTTATCTTTCACTAGATAGAGATGCTAGAAACTCTGCACATAGAGACAGTGAATGCTGGGGTCAGGGGGCGTGGCTCTTTGAAGCCAACATGGGCTATGAGTTGTACTGGCAACAAGATGGAAGCCTCCTTTGTTACAGAATCTATTACTCATATCTACTAAATGCAAATAACTAGAGAAGAATCTTTCAACGTGTAGGTGTTCTGGGGAGAAAAACTTTCACATTAGGATCTGAAAAACTGAAGTTTAGTTCTCCTTTAATATCGCATAGAGGCAAAAACACACAGGTAATAACCTCACAGTAGTCTCAAACTAGTAAAGTACATAGCAAAAGACCCACCAAGTACAACCTCACTATCAGTAGGAGGGGAGGAGTACAAACCAGGAGACAAAAGCACATGTCTATAAATCGCACATCCCGATATAAACTTAATGCAAGTGCACAAGAGTAAATAGAGGCATAAACTTATGGTTATCCGCCATACAATCCAGAGGGAGCCCTCATCATCTAGGAAAGCTGGACGCGTTTCACTTAACACCGCAGGCTTCTTCCGCAGATTAAAGATTATTGTGCATTTAAACTATTTTAAATCCCCTTACAACGGAAGTCCAAGATGTTCTCACTCTCGCGAGATGTTAAACTCCACTAAACACAACATTCTTGCATCTGCGCACTAGCGGGAATCCACGTACTGCAGTGGATGACGTTGTTTCCATGGTTACCAGATGGTGTCCGTAGACATAATGGAACCATATCTAAACTTACCCCCCTTACTTATAGAACCGGCGAGCGGACTTAATAGACAGACCGGTAAGGGTACAAAACAAGCACCGGGCCATAAGCATCAAACACAGAAAAGATAATCAATGCACATTCCTAGGCCCCATACAATATCATATTATCTGCACACTGGCATACTTTATAAACAAAGGGGTTTTAGTATACATTACTGTGATCACATGAATGAAAAGCCATCCAACAACGTCAAGGTAACCCCAGTCTGGAAGGTCCTAACCTTTTTTAATTTCTTTGTATTCTGTATTCATCACGTAACACAGTTAAAGCTATACAATATATACAAAAATCTTGGATTCAATATTACTTTTTTGTTATGATATAATAGCGTAACTCCATACATACATAAAAACATATTCAATGGATATATATGGCCATATATTTTTATATATCTGTGCTGGCAAAAATTAATAAATTGCATGGTGATAGTTAGGGAGCTGCCACTGTTACGCATTTTATTAATTTTACAGTTTTGGGCTAAACATACATAAATGAAATTATGCGCTCGTATAAATTACCTGTTTGGCAGCAGTCTTATACGCCACAGAGAAATTTACAGACAGATCAGCCAATATGCACGTTTTATTTGTTTTGCTATCTTTGACTTCAAAATGGACAGAGGAAGCAGTCCTAAACAAACCTGTAAATCAAACACAAAAAAAAAAAAGTTTTTTCAACTTCTTTTAATGAACTAAAAATTTAAGACAATTTTGGCAAGAATAATTTCCTTTAAGTGGAACTGTGGTTCAAAAATGATTTTAGGTAAATTGCTCTCCTGCAAATTTTTGCAATTTACTTTCATTGTTTATTTTGCATAGTTTTGAAGATATTTACATTTTTGTGTGTAATATGGCAGCAGCACCACCATGTCCCCTGCACTTCCTGCTTCCTGCTCTGGAACCACGTGACAGTCACTCTGTGTCTCCTCCTGCCCTTGCAGCCCCCTCCTCTTGCAAACTCCCCTGGTCCCTCCAACTCATGGGTCCCATGGCCCCTCCATTTGCTGGCCCCTTCCATTACAGCCCCATTTGGCCCCGCCACATAATGGGAGAGTAGGGCTGTAGATTCCCTTACCTTTTCTGTGGGGATCTTCTCACAGCAGGGATGGAGGGGGAGGCACTTACTGTTTCCCTTACACACTGAAGTCTGAGGCTGTGCTCTGCTGCCGGCAAATGGGGAGGAGCAGCCTTAGGAATGTTACATGTTATCCTTCCACCCATTAACTTTCTGGTCTACACTGTATCTTGGGCTGTGGAGCAGTGATTGATGGCTCATTTTAAAAAGGTAGGAAACTGGCTTTGGAGACCACAGTTCCCCTTTAATATTTATACAGAGGGAAGAAAAACAAACAAGATTACTTATTAATGAAGAAGAGGGATGTACACCTTTTAAGGGGAACTATACTAACCAAATTACATTGTCACAATAGAGAGAGCACATTTATGAAGACACAAGACGAGTTGTACGTTTGCTGTAGCTGTTGGTTTATTTATGAAATTAACCTGTGGGTACGAGGGGTTAGCTCCCCTAATTCACCTCTGTTTTCCACCAACATCTGTATAGAATATATGTTCAAAGAGACAGTGATTACTGGTGTAAGCAGCGTGGCCAATAGGTGCAAATGCTCACTAGGCACTTTGAAGACTACATAGGCTGTGTGTTGTACAGGAAATAACTTGGAAGCCTTCTTAGTTACAGAATCAATGTCAATGCAACCGGAGTATCTTACTATGTACAGGTGTTCTAGGGAGAAAAGTTTCATATTAAAAGTTAAAAAATTAATTTTAGACTGGGTACACACCAGCCGAGTTTTTGTCTTGACTGAGCGTCCGCAACTAGATAGCACTTGGCTGGGACAAATGTCGGTCGTGGCAATAGTGGCTGTGGCCAACAGTGCACAAGCATGATTTACAGACAGTCCCAATCACCTGGTGACCAACTAACACATGGCACTATCGGTCGGTCAGAAATATCTGCTGGTGTGTACCCAGCCTTAATTTTCTTTTTAAAAAAGCCCCGTGTCAAAGCCCCGCCCATTTGCGGGTGCCTAAGCCCCAACCCCCTCGCAGGTGCCTAAGCCCGCCCACTCGCAGGTGCCGTGGGTTACTAAGACCCCCCCCCCTCTCTGTCAGGACTTCACACAGCAGAGAGGAGGAGGGACTTCCTGTCTCCCTTACACACTTAGGGAGTCTGAGGCTGTGCTCGTCGTGCCGGCGGCACTGTGCAGGAGAAGCCTCAGGAATGTCACATGTCTGCCTCCCACCCATTAACTTTCTGGTCAGTCATTTCTGTATATCTTGGGCTGTGGAGCACGTAGAGAGGTGGTTAATGGCTCATTTTAAAGGTAGGAAACCTTTAAACAACAAGTTAAGTTTCATTTAAACTTAACTTGTTTGGAGACCACAGTTCCCCTTTAAAAGGTATGCCCACCTCCCAACAGACCTCTTTCTCTAGGCTGCCTTCTGCTGCTTTTCCGTGCACAGAAGCCGGACTGGCAGCAGCAACAGTGATTGGCTGAGACATAAAGGCAGCTGAGGGAACAAGGGCTGGCAAGTACATTTAAGAGCAGAGTTAAACGGTTTAGACCTTGCGAGGTATAGGTTTTCGGGGGGTTTCTATGGATCCTAGAATTTGTTTTTGGGGGTGGACATACCCTTTAATTTGTAGGAGGGAGACCCACATTCTATTTCCCATTTTAATCTCAAAGAAGATTGTGGTTAGAACTTAACCTTTTTTAAAACCAGGTTTTTAGCAGTTTATTGCCCCTTTAGTTTGAAGAACCTAACCATCTTCATTAAAAAAATGCTGCTGTTATTCTGGATGTTGTATAACTGCCTAACATTTAAATAAATAACCGATTGCATTCAATTATTGACTTTCTTCACTTTATTTTATCATCAAGGAGGTAAGCAAACCTTTTATAGATGATAAATAGCACTAAAGTGTTACAGTTTTAATATTAATAGTTAATTAAATTTAATAGTTTTAACAATTACATTATACTGCCGAACTTTCCCTTTAAAAGGGAAAATCAAACATATACTGTGCAGTTCACTGAAACAATGACACACTGGCTAATCTTATTTTCTGAACTGGGGACATATCAAAGCCATCTTTTCTCCAATGTTATTTGTGGTGATGTATGTTTAAACCTTAGTTGCTGAGGAAACACATTAGCAACAATCCCCACCAAAGTTAAGCAACAAAGGAAAGGAGATTTAATAATTATAATACTGAATCTAATCTAAAAAAAAAAAAAAAAAAGTTTTAGTTTAGTTCTCAATTGAAACATTACAAAATAAATCTCTCTGCAATACTGCATGAGTCAGTTAGAATACTGCTATTCATTCAGCTTTTATGTTTAAAGGACAACAATATAGCAGTTCCAGCAGTTAAAATCGCTTACTCACATTTACAACAGTGCTGCCCTCCCTTAAATATCACTTGTCATTGGCTGGTGGGAATATCTGTTACAACCTCTCTCCTCCTCTGCCAGTAAAACAAACTTCAAGTTTCCTGTTGCTTGGATATAGCCTACATAATCAAGCTGATGAAAAGTGGGTGGAGGAGTGTTTTCTCGCATGCTAGCTTCAAGTGACAGAGGCAGACAGAATTGTTAAGTCACCTTCACAGCATGGCTAATTGAAGGCAGAAAGAGGTTTGAAATAAGGAAAAAAAGGTATGGGGAGGGCTGCATACCTTTTTTTTAATAAAAAAAAAATTAATGCATTGAGGCAATACAATTATCTTTTAAGAACTGGAACACTGGGCAAAGCTGACCTAGATTAACTAGGACTTTCGAAAACTTAGAATTTCTTTAAAAATATTATTTATACTTTATTTCTAAAATTATTTTTAGCTGCTCTTTAGTTTACAAATATAAGGATTGACATTTTACTGCATAACACTGCTACATCAGACATTGTCTCCAGACTTTAGATCAAAATTACAAAGCTTGCATTCCTAATGATCTTCTTTAAAATTCAGTGATACAAGCCGAGAATATGTAATTTTTGGGGGGTTCTTATATTACGTCAGAAAACTCCCACTGCCATTTCAAATAAACTGCAAAACATACAAGCCCTACTTTACAAGACTGTTGAGGCTAGACACACAATGTCTAGGTGGTTTGGTTGTAGAAAAATGGGTGTACAAGCAATGTATTAAGTCTCTTACAAGTGTGCGATCATGGAGCCAACCCGTGATGCCCGACTGGGAGATGAACTGCCGTTTTAGATGACTATCAGTTTGTCTATGGACTATGGTGGCTCAGTCAGGCTGTATGGTCGTTTGGTTGTGACCCGAAGGATCATCAATGACCCGATAGTCGTTTGTCTCCCAGTTGTGCATCAAGGGCCAGCCCTCTGATTGCACATCTGTACAGTGCTTAAAGGGTAACTGTGGTCTCAAATTCTTCCAAACTAGTAAGGAGTATATAAAAAGCCTTCCATCGTACCTTCAAAATAAAACCTAAATCACATCTATAGATAAAATTTGTGAGAAGTTATTGCTGCAAAAGGTCAGCAATGTAACTTCCTGGTTGAACTCTTCCTGTTTTTAGCCATGTGACCAGCCTTTGCCTGCATTAATAGGCTCCCCTTCTCAACTGTCAATTTTTTCCTCAGGTACTTCCCGATTTATCCAGCATTAAGTCTTAACTGAGCATGCTTCTCCCCCAGGGGAGTGATGTCACTCAACCTACTGGAAGCAGGAAGTTTGAACATTCACCCCAATATAATTTCTCACAGGCTCAGCCAGAGATGTGATTGTTGGCTCAGTGTAAAGGAAATACTGCAGGCTTTCATTTAACCCTAACTTGTTTTGAGACCACAGTTGCCCTTTAAGCCTGACCGTGCAATCCTGCATCAATAGGAAGAAAACAAAATATATCTAATATTTTTTCCGAAGATTTTGGATAATATGGCCAAACCGAAATATTACACTGTAAGGTCAGTCAGCCAACAATGACATTTAATACAGAGTTGTCTCCCTCTGAGACAGGATAACAATAGTACAATTTATGAAAAATTAAAAGGTTTGTTGCTTTGAAGCATTGATGGCTGATCATTCAGCCAATAGGGAAGCTCAACAGCTAATCAGTGCCCACAATAGGAAAACACCCTATTGAAACCTTTTCTAAATTAAAGGACAACTCCACCCTTATAACAACATCTTTTAAAAAGAATGGCCTCTTTAAAATATGTTGATATATCCTCCTACTGCCCTCTGAATTCATTACTGAATGTCTGCTATGCTTCTGGATGCCTAATAGAACATGAGCAATTTAGTGACCTGGTACTGAGCCTGAGCATGCTCTGATGAGGCAGATAGGGAACTAGAATTCAGTCATAGGCTGTGATGTCAACTGTTAAATAAATGACTGACATTTGCGAACTGAAAGAACCAGGAAGAAGAAACAGCACATTGTGCAGGATTTCAGGTTAGACATATATTTCAGATTTCAAACTATTACCATTTAGGGTTTTGGGGGTGATTTACATGTATGTAAGTTTTCATTTTAGGGCTGGACTTGCCCTTTAACCATATGCAGGCTATACAGGAATCATTTCATCTGCTGACATTACAACAAAGCTCCAACAACCAACTGGGATGACAATAACTGTTCCAGGGAAGGTTGATGCTCAGAGCAGCATATCAGAGTCCAAGACTGAACATTGAATGGCCAGTATACTTTGCAACAAGAAGTGGCAACTTCCAATCAATATTTTCAACAAAATATCCATTGGCAGTGATGATTTTACAATAAATCATATCCAAGGGCTTTGTTACTACATGTATTTGTGGGGGTCTGTCAAACCTTTTAATTACACGGAAATATCCATTTAAGAAAAGAGAAATTCTCAAGAATTCCCTTTGGTTTCAATTGTGTTAATGCTAAACAACATTGTCCCCACGCCTACGAGTGAAACAGAGAGGGCGGGGGAAAGGAATAGTCGGTATTGTGTTTAGATCTCCCCATATACCGACAGTACAGTGTGTGCACTAGGCTTCCGGGATCAATGGCGTAGTTCAATCAGCTTCTAGCACTACATTTCCCATGTCTCCCCGCTCCGTATTGGTTCTATACAACTAGCGAACTTTCCCTTGGGAACCCAATCACATGACAGACCTTCCCGTCCTACACTTTCCCAATCAGCCGCTCCCGTTACGTTTCCTGGTTTCCCTCCAGTGCACCCAGACAGCTGCTTGACGCGGGGGATACTGGGAGTTCCGTGCAGCAGCTGGCGACATGTTGTTGCGCAAAGTTCACTAGTACTTTCCATGGCCGGACTGCCTCCTCCTTCCCTGGCCTGTACTCGGCAGACATACATGGAACGTTTCCCGGGGCCTCCCTTTCAGTAATGTGGAACCATTGTTCCCCCTATGACAATGCACCTTCCCTGTCACTTCACGTGAGTAGCCACAAGCTCAGCGAGACTCCCCATAAGGACAGCATGGCTCATGCTAGCCTTACCGGGAAGGGAGCTGGGAGCGCTCGGGACTTACCGATCAACACCAACAGCGCAATCCCGGGACAAACCCGCTTCCTCTGGTCTGTCTCCATGTCTAACATGTTAGTCACGGTCGGAGCTGGAACAAACCCACTGGTGCTTTATACTGACACGGGCGGGTCCTCAGAGTACACAGACTCAATCCGGTGTCTGACAGCAGCGAGTTGGACTGTCCCTGGATGAAAGCCGAAGAACGAAAGTCACATGAATAAACGTCACTGAAGTCCAGCCCCTATCTTTTTTTTTCAATAAAAACTTTATTTGTTTTTCACACTGCAAACTTATTGTGAAATTAAAGCTGGGTGCACACATGGCAGACCTTTGAAAGATGACAGGATCTGTAAGATCAGGGAACACACAGTCCCGCGCTTTCTCCCTATACACAGCATATACATAGGGGGAATGTTCCCCTATAGGGAGACTACCGAGGGCAAGGGAAATTTTCGGACTTTCCTAAACGACCACAATGCCAATGGGACCGTTCAGCGGCTGCGCACTCACTTGGGAAAGACACTACACACACTGATGATAAAGCTCCGATACTATGAATGGTATTGGCTTATCGTTCCTGTGTGTACCTAGCTTTAAGCCTTGTTCACATGTACAACACACAGACCGACGAATGACCCCGAGAACATCCGCGATTGCTCGAACGCCCATTTTGTCCAATAATCACACGTGTATGCATTCAGTCGGGCATCACGGGCATCATTCACTGATCCGCCACGCCGACCAAATGCATACACACATGCAATTATCTGCATCAGAGGTGTGTGCGAGGCTTAAAGCCTCGTACACAAGTTGGATAATTTTCGTACGATGCAGCAGACAAACATTCAATGACATTATCATTAATCCTCATAATTGAAACGACATCTGTACACACAGCAACATTAGTCACCATAGATAGTCGTTAGATATAGACGTTCGTACGTAAAGTAACATTCGTATCTTCGTGCAATTACAAAAAGCAGTGCATGCGCCTTTTATATATTTTTCCATAGAGCGTTAACGATAATCTGCCGACCATGTACAAATATACGATAATCGGCAGAACAAATCTGATAGGCTGATCGTTGGAAAAAGCCGACAATAGTCGACGGTCATTGGTCTTTGATGATCGTTGATGCTATATTTTCGTACGAATATCATGCGATTGCTCATTCGTCGGCTGCATCGTACGACAATTATCCAACATGTGTATGAAGCTTAAGTCCCTCTTTGATTGTACAATGGGGATGGGCTCCAATCATCAAATAATCTGTTAACTGAAAGTAGCTGAACACATTGTGAAAACAAATTCCCAAATTAGAATTTCAAAAAAGGTGCTGCAATGGCTGCTGACTTCTGCAAGATCAGAGAAAAATCAAGGGACACCTATGAAAGGAAACGTACACCCTAATTTTCACTCAACTTATATCTTTCAACAACACTGGCATGATTCTCACTAACTTCTGATTGCATTCTAACATGACAGCCAACACTGTGTGCGCTGTATTGGAGGGCATGGCATCATCATTTTTTTAATGCGAATCACATGGATTATTGTGAAAATTTTAACGCGGTAACGAGAGTGAAATGCAATGCAATAACGAGCATTGATAGTGTGGCTGCAGCCTAAAGCATCATTTGATGCTTTTATGGCCCGACAGTTGTGAAAACATCCCAGGAATGGGTAGTGGTATGGCAGTGGTGACAAACCACTAGTGCCAGAGGTGGCACTCAGAGCCCTCTCTGTGGGCACTGCAGAGTTCATCTGAGTTTTTTTTTACCAAAATGCTCGGTCTGCTCCCCTTTCTGCAATCCATAGCTTGAGAAAGTGTAGTGGCTGTCTGTAGCTGCGAGAGGTCACGTAAACATCAGTCTCTCTCGCGCTCTCGGCTTCTGCCCATTCCAGCACACGGGAGGGGGGGGGAGTGAGAAACTGCTGTGCATGAGCTCTCTGTCTTTCTCTGTCCTGTGGCTGTCACAGCATGCTAATGAAGTGAGGAATGCCAACTCAATCAGTTTAATGTACTGCTGTCTGTATCTGGTATTGCATGACCCGGGTGCAGCAGCTCCTGACCCTTCACCTCGGCACCAAAATTTTAGATATAGCAAACTCAGTTGAACGGAGCGCGCTCCCACTGGTTTCAATACATCTGGAAGTTACTGAATCATGCTATTCAGTATTAATAGGTTTAAAACATCACTTTGTTATCCAGACACAAACGAAACAGCCGACGTATTTCATGCTACATCGTACTACTATTTGGGGCATATCTACTGTATCTGTCTATGTCTAATTGTTTTTAGTTGTTTTTTCTAAAGTAAAACTCCAGTATTCAGGTTAAAACATCATATTGGCACTTTGCAACAAATAAGTGGATTTTGGGTTGCAGTTTGGGCACTCAGATCTTATTTAACATTTGAAAGATAACATCCGATTGGTTGGGGCAAAATTAGCACCATTTTTAACAATATGAACTTTTATTGAATAACCCTGTCAGTCTCTTAAAGGTTCGCCATCACTGATGTATGGCATTAGAATGCTATACACAGGTTATTTTTGCATTTCAAGTAGATCAATTCTATCCATAAATTACCAAATTATCTGCTGATTGAAGAACATGCATGAATGTAGTTAGCAGGGCTGGACTAATGCACACCTCCCAACTTTGTGGAAGATGTAGGGATGGATTATGATCATATGGGGCCCTAGGCAGGGCCATCATCATTTATGGCCCCTTTTTTTGCTACATATATTGTATCATATATAGTAAAACCCTAAGTGTGCGTCCCTGTGTCCGTGTGTGTGTGTCACTGCAGTTCCTATGGACTCACCACTAGAGGGAGAGTCTCTGCAGTTCCTATTGACTCACCACTAGAGATAGAGTCTCTGCAGTTCCTATTGACTAACCCCTAGAGGGAGAGTCTCTGCATTTCCTATTGACTCACCACTAGAGGGAGAGTGACTGCAGTTCCTATTGACTCACCACTAGAGGGAGAAACACAGGAAACACGGAGGGAGAACAGCAATTAAACGGACTGCAGGTAAGGTTGCTTGGGACAGGGGCCCCTGGATTTGGGACAGGGGGGCCCTGGATTCGGGACAGACGGGGGGCCCTTTGATTTGGGACAGAGGGGGCCCCCTGGAATCGGAACAGAGGGGGAGCCCTGGATTTGGGACAGAGGGGGGGGCATGGATTCGGGGGACAGACGGGGGGCCCTTTGATTTGAGACAGAGGGGGGGGCTTGGATTTGGTACAGAGGGGGAGCCCAGGATTTGGGACAGAGGGGGCCCCCAGAAGTTTACTGGGCCCTAGGCAGGTGCCTTGGGTTGCCTTGTGGATGATCCTGCTTTGGAAGTTGGGACATGAATGGGGTCTTCCAGTGCCTTTACCTGGATTGCCCATGACCAATAAGCCCATTTTAAGTTTTTATTGCCTGCAGGTAAGGTCCTAATAAAGTCTAGCAGAGACTAGATAATAGTTAATGGCTTTTCCTTGCACTGTAGTTGTAAAGACTACTCGTGCTATGCATTAAAATCAGCATGTCAGAAAAGCTGCATGACCCATTTTCTTACTTAGTGCCTGGAAGCCACATACAATTATTAGCTGTATTTGGAGGAATTTTCATGCAAAATATTGACATATTTCAAGCCTTCAGAGAACAGATTTATGGTGGCCATAGATGCTACAATTAGATTGTACAATCCGTGGGTCGTACGATTGGATTGCCGGTCAGCCAAAATATTTTCAACTGTCCCGATAGGGAAGTTATTGTAATGGTGGCCATAGATGCTACAATCCGTTTGTACAATCCATGGGTCGTACGATTGGATTGCTAAAATATTTTCCCCTGGCTGATGGGGAAATGATTGTAAGATTGTGGAAAGACCTTTCAATAATCAGCCATATCCAGGATATCCCGATATCGTTTGAACGGGATTTAAGTGTCTATGGCCACCATTATTGTGCAGGGTTGAATTGAAATCATGTGTTTGTAAGGTAACTATTTTCAATCAAACTATTATCTCTTTGCTTGTATGACTATTTTTTGGGTGAATTTCTTCAGTGTTCAGGAAGTAATGAAAAAACTGTGGAAATTTGTCCACCAGTTAGATAAGGATGAGAAAAGGAAGTGGAAGTTAAGAAGTTAACATGTAAAACTAGATAATGGACAACATATAATACATACATATAATAAGTAGAAAGAGCTACAATTCATTTTTGATATATTTGGAATTTTGAAAAAATGTTACTTATACAAGTAACAAAAAGTACTAGTGGTTTCTTACCCTCAATGGCGTATATAAAATGCTTCCCAGTCAAAATCTAAACCTAAACAGTGTCTAGTCTGCAATTCAAAGATCCATTTGGCCTCATTTTTTATATAGTATGTTCTTGTGGTCACCACCATGTCTGTTAACCTCTTTGATACCTTGAAATCTAAATGTACCAGCAAACCCTGTGGTGCGTACCCCCGCACCAACCCCCCCCCCCCCGCGCGCCCCCCTCTTTCCTCCGCTCCACACTCCGTTCCACCGCCAGCCTCCAACAATCCGTTCCACTGCCAGCCTCCAAAAAGCCACAATAAGGCCTTACCGGAATTTTCCCCTAAACAACCAACTTTCCAGTACTTTAAATATGCTACTGGATAATAACCAATTATTATGCTATATACTAACCCAGAGGTGTCTATATTCATGGATCACGGATGCAGAAGCTCAAGCGGGGGGAGAGAGGAGAAGAGAGTGAAATGAGGGAGAGAGGGAGAGAGAGAGGGAGGAGAGAAGGGAAAGAAAGGGGAGAGGTCTTTAAATGCAGGGTTGAATGATTCTTTAAAGAATCTGGGAGTTGCTAGTGCTATATAATTGCCAAATGTGATAGATTATAGTATTCTAAAACTGATTATCTTTTACAGTTAATAAACTTCTCTTAGGGGATTGCATATTTCTACTTATCTGATAATTTCTTGGGAGAAAGAGGCTGAAATAGGTTTAAAGGAGAAGTAATACCTATAATATATTATGTACAAAATATGTTTTTTGGTAAACCAACAATGCATGCCTTAAAAATAACGAATTCCTTGATGTCAATTCCAGTGGTGCAACTAGGAATCACTGGGCCCCCAGCAAAACTATGATGGGGCCCCTATCCGTGCTTCATCCACAATGGTTTTCTGGGAGGAGGCTATATATGTCATAGGAAAAATTAGAAGATGGGGCCCTCTTGGCTCCTGGGCCCGCCTACATTTGCTCCCCCTGCTCCCTGCAAGTTACGCCCCATGTCTCTTCTATCCCTGTTTACCAGGTCTGGTAATATCAGCTCATTTAAGTTTATGGGGCTGGTGCCAAATGAAGGCATTATAAAAATGGGACAAGAATCAGGTCAGGCCAAATACATAGAAAGTAGGAAGAACACTATTCAGGCGAAATAACACGGATATAACAGGCTCAGAAGTGAATCTAGCAGATATTGTGAAAATGAGTTCACCAATGTGTTAAACACAAATAAAAGATGATTAATGCACTAGAATGGAAAGCACATCTCTTTTCTGTGTTTTTAAACAACTAATATGGCATCTACCATTTAAACAACCTATTTAAAGGGAATTATCTTGTCTCACAACACTTTTTCACTTTACTGTTTATTGGAATAACAACTCGTTTCTATTTATAAATCCAATAGTATGATGGGGAGAAACCAGTACTCTCACAGGCTGAGTGAATTTGTAATAAACACAATCAAGGTTATTCAATAAAAGTTCTAATCATTAAAAATGGTGCTAATTTTGCCCCAACCAATCAGATGTTAGCTTTCAAAGATCTGATTGGTTGGGGCAAAATTAGCACCATTTTAAACGATAAGAACTTTTATTGAATCTCCCTGAATGTTTTTACAGCTTAGGTTTGAGAGTGTTGGTTTCTACCCCATCATACTATTGGATTTATAAGTTTGTAGGAGATTGGTGGAATACTCCATCGATGGAAGATTGAAACCTGGGAACCATAAATTATCATTTCTATATAACTCATTTCTATTGAACAGAAGTTGAACTAGCATGTCACACTAACAGACAAAAAACATGTTAGTAGGGTTAGAAACCACACATTTCTTACACTTAGGTTTGTTTTGTAAAATATAAGGCTGATAAGGAAACTTCTGTTTCTAAAACACCACTGTTTAGACATTTAAAGCAAATGTTGTAGGTACAGTAACTCTTTGTGCTGTAATTGCAAAAATGCTGTACATATCTTGTGCTTTTGTTATCAGTAAGCATAAATATTGCAGTGCAAACATTGTGCAAATCATATGACTTAACAATGCTTGAAGAAAAAACATGATGAATGAGGTTTCTCATCCTTATAGTATATTTCAATGTACATATACCTCAATTAGCAAAAGTGTGCCCGTTGGTGCCCAGTGGAAATTATGTGTGTGTATGTTTTGCTATGTGTGGATATAGTGGATTTAGAATAGGATAATCCTGCAGGTCTGAGAGTAGGCCCAGGCAATCCTGCCACACTGTGTGGTTGAAACTAAACATGCTAGGTGTAACGCTCCGGATCCCCTCGTATTCCTTCAGTCCGAATACCCCAATCTACAACCACTATCTTCGCCAACAGACAAGCTCCCGTTTGCCAGGAGGCTAGATGTGCCTCACCGAACACGGTTGCCCCCTGGACTTAGAGTGCAAGGTATCCGAACTGAGTCCGGGAATACGAGAGAAGTCTGGAACGAAAACTGACAGGCAAGGCACACGGAGAGATACAAAGGTCAGAGACCAAAAATACATGGTACAGACAAGGAGCAGGCAAAAGCAGGGTCAGGAACAGAGCAATAGGTCAGAACCAGAAGTCAGGCCGCCAGGCACGGTACAGAGGGTTAGGCAAAAGCATAGTCAGGAACACAGCAGAGGTCAGGACAGGCAGATACGGATCAGAGTCAATAACAGGCAAAAGTCGGTAACAGGAAATCACAGATGAAGCACACCACGAGCAAGAATAGTAAACTAAACCGCTATATCGGGCGGGGATACTAAGGGCTGATGGGTATAAATAAAGCAGAGGGATGAATGGGGAAAGGAGGACAGAGATATGTGAAGGGAATAGGATAGTTTAAACTTAACGAGCCCTCCTCCATCCAATGGGAAAGCTGGAGGGGCGGAGGAAGTAGGAACTAACCCTCCTCCGACCAACTGATGATTTAGAGGAGCGGAGGAGGTATGCAGCAGTGCCTGTGCGCGTCCGCACAGCACTGGGGGCAGGCCGGACGGATGCGCGAGCACGAGAAGAGCTTGGACGCGTGATGTCACCGCGCGCCGAGAGCCGGGACCGAGGAGAGACGCCGTGGAATCCCTGAGCAGGTCAGCCCCTTGTTACACTAGGTTTATACTTATTAGTATTCACCACGGCAAGTGGTAATGGTACCTCATATATTATAACAGAAGGTACCTCACAGCATTATGTTATTGTAATAGAATTGCCCTAATAATCTAACGTATAAACAAACATTTCTCATTCACAGTTTACCTAAAGAAATGGATTTATCCTTTATATACTCTTTTATACAGATCTAATTGAAAACAAAAAAGTGCTTCAGAGCAATTTTTAATAACTGATAACTGCTTTTTATTTCAGTATTCAGTATACCTGCCTGGCTTTACCACTAAGCAAAAGGCTAAGGACTTGCAAGTGAGCACCTTCATCCCAACCATTAATAGTGGCTGCCAATTCAAATTGTTCTAGCCAATCAGTCCACTCCCTAGTTACCCCATTAAATGGAACAGGTTTAAAAATAGGTTTAGCAATTGGGCCTGGTAGAGCTGCTGAGTCTAATTGGGGAATTTCATCTGGATGAAATTTAAATCAATACTTTCAGTAGCAGCCTCCATAGCTTAATACAGAGGAACATGCATACAAAGAAAACAGGGAGAATAAATGGTATTACCAGCACCACTGCCACCAATTTGTACCAGATCACTGCTTTATGGAAGGAGTATGGGTAGCATGGCACACAGTGGGTTACTCTGGTGGTCTGGCACAAAGCAGACAGTGCACATAAACAGGTTCCCCACATAACATATGCAGTAATCAGGGGTGTCCTTATCTATGGTGCACCACTTTGAATATTGACCAGGCCTGTATATTGTGTGTCGTTGTAAGTTGGTGTACACTTATCTGTTGCCTCAGAGTTTGTATCCAATAAGGTCCATTGTCTGTCCAATAATCTGTCCTCCCAACAGGTGGTAACAGGATCTTATACACAGGATCTTGTGTTGCAGTCAATATCACTCCAAAGCACACACCACAATCTACTTTCACATTCTCTCCTCCTAGCCATAGAGAGCAGGGATGTCTTGTCTCTTATTACTCACTGATACCACCTGCAGGCTGGATGTGGTATATAAGGAGCCTTGGTGTATATGTCCATTACAATACACATCACATCCTGTGTAGCAGACAGAAACTTTTTATTGGGTTACACCTCCTTTCAGTATTCACATGGAGCAGACCCATGGGTGGTTAAACCTCACATTTTGGTTTAATGGCTATACCATTTTGAAAAAGGAATCTCAGCTCTGTAAGTAAGTTTATGTATTTTGTATATTTTGTGTTGTACCTAATATAGGTCAGTGCTATACTATATACATTTACTGATGGTCATTTAGATGGTAATAGTAAGATAGAACACACATACATATACACCTTTCCTATATGTAATATCCTATACCATCCACCTTATTGGTAGCTTCTAAAAGCTCAATGCAATCTACTAAGAAGATATAAATATATTTATATAATATATAAGGGATATACATTTCAACATTCTAGAGATGGTAGGGCTGTTATCAAACAGCTCTTACCTGAACATACCATTCACTAATTTATTTACAATTAAAAATATTAAAAAAATGTTTTTTAATAGCGTGACATAATATCAGTTAAGGAAATTGAGAATAAGATCCCTATAGTCTGCTTGTGAAGGTTCTCATTCATCCAGGTCATGGTATATCTGTTGTATTCAATTAGATCAACTGGGCTTGAAGTTTAGTTCTTGAAGACGTTTCGCTAGTCATCCGACTGGCTTTCTCAATTCAGAATGACTTGTACAAGAATCTTTGGCAATTATGTACCCTGGAAAATCCCAATTAGCATATCACAGCCAAGTGTTAAGGGCGTGATTGGATAGTGGCTAAGAGGTGTTGTAGGAACCCCACTGTGTAGTGTAATAAAATCCTTACCTTACATCCCTGCTCCAAATGGCTGCCCTGCAATGCCCCTCCAAAGTCCCAAAAACTGGCCACCAGGAGCCTAGCAGAGTCCATATGCCTCCTGTCTCTCCTCCGGGAAAATTTTGCCATGCCCACTGCAACCATCCCCCCCTCCCTCTCCCTCCCGTTTTGCTCTCCCTACCCCTAGCTACAATCCCCTTGGTTATATTGTAGGGCTCCCTCCCCCAGCCCCAACTGCTATAATAGAATTATCAGAAAGTCCCCTAAACTCTACATACCTTACTTCTCTCCTCCGGCGTTCTAAGCAGCCAGAAGCCACGTCCGTGATTGGCTGCCTCTCAGCCGATCAGGGACGCAGCTGCCGGTCCGGCCCCCTGCTTGCAGTTTCATGCAAGCAGAAGGCTGGGCAGTGCGGCGGAGGAGAGAGGGAAGGTAAGTAAAGATCGGGGGAGTTTCTGATAATTCTATTATGGCGGTTGGGGCTGGAGGAGGAAGCCCTACAATATATCAAACATTTTTTAAAAGGGTGGACATGCCCTTTAAATTTCTGGTTACAAATACATATAATAAACTGATAAAAATAGCACCTGGGGGTGTGGGCAGATTACTGAAAAGTCACCAGTTATTTTTTTTTTTAGGGTGGATATGCCCTTTAAACAAGTAATCTTTCTGTCTTGCTATTGAGGTAAGAAATCACCCTGATGCATTTGCTGTCATGACACAAAGAGGGAAAGATGACCAGAGCTTCCTGGTTCTAATCCTCTGTAACAGTCTTTGTCAACCAGGGCTCCTTGAGAAGTTGCATAGGGGTCCTCAAGAGATTGGCAGAAACTGTATGGATCCACCAGTTTTATGGATACAGATATATTTGTCTATACATTTATCAATGTTCTGTATGAATTGTGTTTTTGGTGTATTGATGCCTGAGAGATAAATAAAAATATGTTATGTTTTTATGTAAGGGTTCCTTAAAGGGCATGTCCACCCCTTTTAAAATGTTTTGATATATAGTAGGTCTCCCTCCCCCAGCCCCAACCGCTATAATAGATTTTCCAGTTTTCTGGACTTTCGAGGGACATTACAGGAGAACCATTTGGAGCAGGGATGTAAGGTAAGGATTTTAATACACTAAACAGTGGGGCCAGTAGTGGGTGAAATTATAGTTTTCAGGGTGGACATGCCCTTTAACCTCTTTGGCTGAGGCCACACTGTACCGTTCCAAGCTTGCCAGAAACGGGCATGTGAGGGCATGCTTTCTGGCACGCTTGCGCGTTCCGCATGTGATTGCGCAAAAAATATGCAACACATGCACTACGATTAACAGATCACATGCTGAGTGCACGACAGCGCACTAGTGTGGCCGCCACAATTGTCCCACACTAGTGTGCACCTTTGAGTGCAATTGGTTTGTGCATAGATTAAATACTAATTTGTTTTGTCATTGATTAACCTAGCTCACAGAGTTTAGAAAAATATCAGTAGTGACAGTTATTTCAAAGGGAGAGGCTAAAGGGAGCTATAGAACTCACTAAACTGTGCAAATCTGTATCAGGAAATCATATGATTTTTCCACAGTGCTTCTTTATCACCAATAGTTAGGGCTAGGCCACACTGCCGTTAGCGTGGTATAATTGCAGAGCAGCGCATGTCAATATGGGTGGCCACGTTGTATGCGCTGTGGTCTATTTTCTGGAGCTCATGCAATCACATTTTATTTGCAGATCACATGTGCTCCGATTGTGGACTATTGCGCGATTTGCAGCGCTAACTGATAATAACATGTGCATGATTTTACACGCGTTGCCATCTAAGGTAATTAAAAATTGTTTTAATTAGCAATTTATGGACAATACATCAGAGGAAATTGTTTTAGGGTAAACTTCTCCTTTAAATAACAGATTTACAAAAACTTTTCAGAACATTTTATCTTGTTTTCAGAGATGAATATAACCAATGCTGATGGCATTCTGCTTTTCAAAACATGTGATAATTTAAGCTAATTATGGCAGAAGGTAATCAGACTGGTTTTACAGGTTTTACATCATCTTTTTTAATTTTATTTTATTAGCACAGAGGCTCCCAAAAATGCAAGTATACTTAATAATGTTAAGTAGGGTATATATACTCTTATATACGGTATGGCCATTGGAAAATTACAAGGCCACACATCTCAGGGACAAACGAACTTACAAAGCACAAAAATATTGCTTACAAAAACATAAGTATACCATTCAGATATTACATCTTTACCAATCTGTATTGCTGAATTTATAACATGTTTAACTGCAGTTCCCATGATGATACAGAGGTTCTGTTGATAATATTACAGCAACATCTAGTGGGTACTGCTATTACCAATGCATACTCAGGTTGTAGTCCATCAGATTTTTTTAAAAGGACAATTCAAATACCAATACTTTATCACTATCTGATTAGACTCCAGAGGATGATGCTGAGCTTCGTTTGTCCTGAGGGAGACCTACAGTCATTATCTCAGGCTCCGATGAATAAATAACAATAAAAAAAGTGTGCCAGTGCCAGTGGGCACCAGTTTTGAAACAGAGCCACAGATCAGGGTCTATCAGGGTTTTAGAGGTAATGCCTTTTGTAATAAAGATTTTATTTTGCCAAAAGATAAAAATTCACCCATGCTTTAGTTTTTGGAAGACTATTTGAAAATAGTTCAGTAATATAGTCAAAAAAATTCCAGACCAAGGGTGATTGCATGCACGTTTCTGGCGTGATCATGTGCATCAGAGTGTTAGCGAATCCACAATGTTGTGCTATGGGGGTGCATGCATTTGCGCTAAAAATGGTATGCACTCTGAAAAGTGGATCACAGCGGAACACAGCGCACCTAGTGTGGCCAGTTTAAGTCAGCCCTCCTGTTCATTACCCAATATTGTCAGCCCTCCAGTTTATTACCCAGTATTTTCAGCCCTCCAGATTATTAGCCAGTGTTATTAGCCCTCTAGTTTATTACCCAGTATTGTCAGCCCTCGAGATCATTAGCCTGTGTTACTCTGGCCTCCAGTTCATAACCAGTTTCAGCACTCCAGTTCATTGCCCAGTATTGTTAGCCCTCCAGATCATAAGCCTGTGTTGTTGGCCCTCCAGTTTATTACACACAATTGTCAGGCCTCCAGATCATTAGCCTGAGTTGTCGTCCCTCCAATTTATTACCCAGTATTGTCAGCCCTCCAGATCATTAGCCTGTGTTGTCAACCCTCCAGTTCATTACCCAGTATTGTTAGCCTTCCAGTTTATTAGTCAGTATTGCCAGCCCTTGAGTTCATCACCCAGTACCAGTTAATTAGCAGTGTTAGTCAGCCCTCCAGTTTATTCGCAGTGTTAGTCAGCCTTCCAGTTTATTAGCCAGTGCTGTCAGCCCTTGAGTTTATTAGACAATGCTGTTAGCCCTCCAGTTTATTAGCCAGTTTTATGTCCACCATCCAGTTTATTATCCAGTGTTGTCAGTCCTCCAGCTCATTAACCAGTATTGTCAGCCCTCCAGTTTATTAGCCAGTGTTATTCAGCCCTCCAGTTCATTAGGCAGTGTTAGTCAGCCCTCCAGTTTATTAGCTAGTGTTAGTCAGCCCTCCAGTTTATTAGCCAGTGTTGTGATCTACAATAAAAGGGCCACTTGGTTGTATTTGCCCCCTGGCCAAAATGTTCCAGTCCTACCTGTTAATATGCCCAGGAAGTGCTTCAAAATATAATTTAATGTAATTTACCATTTTGACATTTTACTTTTGAAAACATTACTGTAAATTCAATGCTTTAATGGAATTTTACAAACATTTGTCCATATAAAATGTGTTTTGTCTGCCAAGACTTTTTGGGGTAAAATATAGTAAAACAAACACAGCAAAGGAGCCAAGGGCCACCCACTATACTCCCATAAGGAGGCACACAATTAGTATTTAAAATGGGGAAATAAATAGTCTACAGGCCAATATGCTATGTAGACACAGATAGAACTCAGGAAGATTCCACCTTAAAATTCATCTTTATTAACAAGTACCATAAAACCCTCATAATATAAATACATATATAAATACATAAAACCGATAATAGCATCCTCCATATCACATCAATAAACTGGGCGTCTCCAGTATAATCAGGGCCAGTAGGTAAAAACTGACAGGTAAGTGAATGGATCTAAAAGTGTTAGCAGCCCCATGGTAAATAGCCGGTGAATACCCTTCCATGCAACCCTCTTCCACCTGGGTTGGGGTAAGCATACAGTCTACATCATCCATGCATAATAGGGCTGTCCAAAGCACTGAGATAAGCAATATTAGACAAGAGCGAACAAAAAGTGAATAAGCAGCAGCAGCAGGCAATGTGCGCTAAAGCATTGTTAATAAAGCAGTCAGTCAGACATCCGCAAATCAAAAGTACATTACCGCTCCTGAGATACGCTCACACACCATTCCTCCATCTGTAGCACCATACTGGCCCTGCACTGACCTACGCGCGTTTCGGAAGTCCCCCCTTCCTTCTTCCGGGTCTCATCTCTTTGATGTGTCCAGCTATCTTTTAAAGCTGTACCATATGTTTCCCAATTAAGATCCATGCTAAAACTCAATGTTACTTTTAAATGTTACGTTTTGCAGATGGAAATAATTGGAAATTTTGTAAGGTTATAAATTAACACTTTACGGCATTATGTCTCATTAACTGGTAGTGTTATCCTAAACTATATTCAACATATTTTTAAAGGGGAACTGTGGTCTCCAAACAAGTTGAGTCAAAATGATAGGCCAGTTTCCTACCTTTAAAACGAGTCCTCAACCACCTCTCTACGTGCTCCACAGCCCAATATATAAAGAAATGACTGACCAGAAAGTTAATGGGTGGGAGGCTGACATGTGACATTCCTAAGGCTTCTCCTGCACAGTGCCGCTGGTGAGCACAGCCTCAGACTCCCTCAGTGTGTGAGGGAGACAGGAAGTCCCTCCTCCTCTCTGCTGTGTGAAGGACCTGCAGCTGCAGATAAGGGAATCTACAGCCCTTCTCTCTCACTATGTGAAAACAGCCTTTTCAGGCAGAGTTCTCACTCTGCCTGAAAAGGCTGTTTCCAGAGATTTTTCAGTGGGGGGGTGTCAGAGTGGCCCACGGCACCTGTAATTGGGCGGGGCCACAGCACCTGTGAGTGGGCGGGGCCACAGCACCCATGAGTGGGTGAGGCCACAGCACCTGTGAGTGGCCGGGCCACATGGGTCTGAAAGGGAGTGGGCCAAGGGGGGTCTGCAACTGGAGGGACCATGGGGTCCATGAGTGGGAGGGACCAGGGGGGCTGCAAAGGGGAGGAGACACAGGGCAGATTGACTGACAAGTTTCAGAGCAGGAAGCAGCAAGTGCAGGGGACCTGGTAATTTTTGTGCAAGTGCAGGGGACCATTTGTGGACCACAGTTCCACTTTAAGTAGAGAGGGTTAGATGCACATATATAAGAGAACATAAATAAGTAAAGATTTATTCCCATATTGGCAAATTAAAGGGATGGCTTTCTAAAAATCTAAATTTAAGGAATCTATTAAGATATCCTTGATACTTATCTGTTTAAACATATCACCCAAACATGTAAGTAAGTACATCAATCAATGAATCAATGGGTAGAGCACAATAAAAGGGATATCCCATTATAGAAAGCAGTGGTACACAAGTTCTTAATTCAAACCAGTGGGGGCAACTGTATTGGCTTCAAATATCCACCTTGCCTCCTTTTGCAGTATGGATGTATCCCAATTGTCTCCCTTATTTGGTTTTTTAACCTTTTCAATGCCCCAGCATAGCATTCCCTCCGGCTACTATTATGATACTGAGCAAAGTGTCTTGCAACTGAACTGGTTTCCTCATTATTTACAATGTTTCTGGCATGTTCTAGGATTCTTGTGCCTAGCTGTCTGATCGTTTTGCCAATGTACCTCTTGATACATGGGCATTCCAAGATGTAAATTATGCCATTAGATTTACAATTAATAACATTTTTGATTACATATTTGTCATTATTTACTCCATAAATGAAGTCGTTTTTTTTTCACATGTACTGGCATGCCTTATATTGACCACATTTAAAGAACCCTGTGGATATTCCCCTTACTTAGCCAGTTCAATGTTATATTCTGTCTGTATTCTCTTTATTGTCCAATTGTGGGAGCTCATCTTGCTGTTAGAAGTGCTCTTTCTGACAGGACTCCTGAAAGTACTTTGTCCGAGCGCAATATGTACCAGTATTTGTTTAGAGTTTCAGTTATCCAAGCCCAGTCTTTGTTGTACTGTGTAATTAAAACGAATTGGGTTGCTTTGTTGGTCCTTACATGAAGTATCGTTAAATAATAGAGCAGTACGATCACTATACTGTAGCTTGCTCTTTATAGGCTTTTTTTAGCCATTTTTCAGGATAGCCTCTTTGCAGAAACCTAATTTTAAGGTTCTGCCTTCTCAAAGTCAGCTAAATCTGTGCAATTTCGTTGAAAGCGAAGATATTGGCCCGTGGGGATACCTTTAAGTAAATTGGGTGGGTGCATACTTTGTGCTCTTAAAAGAGCATTCCCCACTGTAGATTTTCTATATATACCTCTGTTCGCAATTCTCCCTTTCTTTATTAAAAGGTCTAAAAAAAGGCATCTGTATAAGGCTTTTTTCAAACGTGAACTTGAGGTTCCAATCTTTGTGGTTGATGATATCTATAAATCTGTTAAGGTCTTTTTCAGTACCTTCCCAGAGAATAACAATAATCTATATATTGAGCCCGCAGTGATATATTGGACCATTCCCACAACATATCATCACTCATGATGACTTCCTTTTTCCAGAGACCTAGGTACAAATTTGCATATGTCGGCAAACATGCCGTACCCATCGCGGTTCCAGTCATTTGAAAAAAATATTTCTGATCAAATGTAAAACAATTATTCTGTAGGACCAACTTCAGCAATTCCAGTACAAAGTGTGAGTGTTGCTTGTTCATTAACTCTTTTTTATCAAGACGTTTCTCCACCTCCCGAGAATCCTTAAGATAAGAGGGTAATTTTTGCAAAAAAGGACGTAATGCTTGATCCACATACTTAGAAATATTTTCAGTGGGTCCCTGAAATGATGGGGCATCCCAGAGGATGTCTGAGATTTTTGTGCAGTTTGGGGACCCAATAAAAGCATGGATGTTTGATGAATTGAAAGTCATATTCCTTCTGGGAAATTATGTCTTTAGTGCATCCTTTAAAACCCCTTCAATTTTTAAATTAATTGATTTTACAGGATTCGCTTTAAGGACTTCATATTGTTTAAGGACCTTGAGTTGCTTCATGGCCTCTTTTACATAGTATTCACTGTCCAGGACAACTATGTTACCACCTTTATCAGCCAGTTTTACCACTATTTCTGGATTTTCTGATAATTCCCTTAGGGCTGCCCTTTTTTCTTTAGTTAAATTGTGTATAAATTTGCATGGTTCGTATTTTTTAACTTCATCCTCTACACTTTTAACAAATAGTTGGATAACAGGATATAAAGACACAGGTGGAAAAAATTGATTTAAGCCCAAGTATCCAATTTGATTGCCTTTTTCCCCCTGAAGGAGTTCTTCCAATGTTTCTAAAGTTGTGGTGGTAACATCTCCTGAGGATTCTAGAAGGGATGTGAGTGTGTCAACATTAAGGGTATCTTTAATCTCCTTAGGTCCTTCCTCATTATACCCAACTTTGTCTTTATTGGCAAACATTTTCTTGCAGGTTAATTTACGAGCAAATAAATGTAGGTCCTTAATAAAAACAAACTTGTCTATATTGTATGTTAAGGCAAAGTTAAGGCCTTTTGATAGGAGACTTTTTGGGGTGCATTGTCTGGTAACCTGAAAGGCCACAGTTAAATTTATTTTTAGTATAAGAATTTAATTCAAATAGGTAACAGAAGTCCATATGCACATGGGATGGGATGCACTATCCCCAGGTGGGTGCAAAAAGTCCAATTCCCCTACTTCAGAGGGAACGAAATACTGAAAGGATAAAAGGTAGACTTGCACTCCAAAGTGAACCGTTTATTGTGAGCCAAACATCAGCAAGTAATTGTCAGTGTTACATGCTGATGTTTGGCTCACAATAAACGGTTCACTTTGGAGTGCAAGAATTTAATTCAGCCTTTTTGTTCTAGCTACATTAGTAGGGGAAGTAAACGGCAAAGAAAACACCCAGTCTGAGCCAGGAAACACAAATATCAACATGATGAAATTTCAATGACACAGAATTGCTGATGACAGCACGTGACTGTAAGTGTGCTGAGCTGACTGTTTTTATTTAACAGGCTAAAGTATTGCAGATTTTGATTCATATTCATGGGTTAGGAATAAATGATGCTCTGTGTCTGTGGTGCAATAGGGGATTAATGAAACATCCGATGCTTATTAATGAAAGATCCAGTTGGTTTTGTTAGAACTTAGATTAAAACAATATCTGGTTGACTGTAGTGGCAAGTGTTTAACAGCACAAGTCATTGCCAGGAATACCTTTTTACACAAAGGATTAACTAATGGCAGCTACTCTCCATGCTGTAGATATATTTAATATTTGGGTTTGGTCTTAACCTAAATATTAGCTGTGCACTACTTTGTTACTAGAGTCAGGTTAGAACATAAACACATAATACCTTTCAATTGTGTGTGCTATGAATAGAGTGACTGGAAAGTAGTTGTATGGTTTTTCCTCTGCTTTCTTTGTAGAAGATGTTATTAAAGTCAATGTTTTACTAGTTCTAAAGTTTCAAAGGATTGACAGTATTTACTAAACAAATCACCCTCAAATGCTAATTGCAAACAGATTCATTGACCAGGATCTTTGAAAATGCCTAAACTGCTACATTTCTAAAATTCTAACGCATTTTTAAAAAAGTATTTGTTTGCTGGTGCTGCTTCTAACTTCTCCTCTGCTTCTGGCAAAACTAAACTGGCCTGACAAGTATGTTTCACTGGCCCCACAGACTTAAATGGGACTGACATCACGTCACTGGGCCAGTGGCTGATTGCTTAGTTTCTCCTGGGCACTCTGGATTCCCCCACAATCATAAAAAATGTATAAATAGTAGTCTGCGTGTGTGAGATTAATGCTTAGATTTGGGGTAGAGCCAGATATGAACAGATTAAATTAATGTTAAAGAGGAACTGTGTCCAAAATAACTTTAGGTAAATTGATAGGGATTGCTCTACTGAGATTTTTGCAATTTATTTCCATTGTTATTTTGCATTGTTTTGAAGTATTTACATTTTTGTGTGTGATATGGCAGCAGCATCACCAGGTCCCCTGCTTTCTGCTCTGAAACCTGTCAGTCAATCTGCCCTGTGTTAACCCCCTCTTGCAGCCCCCCTGGTCCCTCCCACTAATGGACCCATGGTCCCTCCAGTTGCAGGCCCCCTTGGCCCATTCACTTACAGCCCCATGTGGCCCCGCCCACCAGCGGGTGTCATGGCCCTGCCCGCCCACTCGTGGGCACCTAATCCTCGCCACTCGTGGGTGCCTAAGCCCTGCCCGCTCACAGGTGCTGTGGGCCACTCTGACACATCCTCTACCCCCCCTTACCTTCTCTGCAGCTGCAGGTCCTTCACATAGCAGAGAGGAGGAGAGACTTCCTGTCTCCCTCACACACTGAGGGAGTCTGAGGCTGTGCTCGCCGGCGGCACTGTGCAGAAGAAGGCTTAGGAATTTCACGTCAGCCTCCCACCCATTAACTTTCTGGTCAGTCATTTCTTTATATCTTGGGCTGTGGAGCACATAGAGAGGTGGTTGATGGCTTGTTTTAAAGGTAGGAAACTGGCCTTTTAAACTCAACTTGTTTGGAGACCACAGTTCCCCTTTAAATGCTGCAGAATATGAAGCATTATAACAGAAAACAACTTCAATAATAAGTCAGTATTAAAGCATTTTAATGCAATCTACGCTGCTCAATTAATTTCTTTTATTTAGAATCTCGTCAAATCATCCGATAATCTGGTAACCCTAAATGCAAATTTTTATCTTCTGCTAAACTGATCTGTTGAGTTCACTTGTCTGATGCTGTAATAATAAAGGGATAATGCTCCCCATTACAGTGTAATATAATGATATAAAGTCACAGAGAAGTTCCTTGACCATATAAAAATGCAAGGTCAGGAGCTGAGTGCTTTTATACTGGGCAGGGAACTCCTATGTGACTTCATATCCTTACATTATAATGGGCGTATTATTACTAATAATACATAAGTGGACTTTTTAAAATGTTTAATTAAGTGTGACCCATACACACACACATACAGCTCTTTTCCTCCCTGTATTAATGATTTAAATAGGAAGCCTGGTAAAGCAATAAAGGGTTAATCCCCATTTAGAAAATGCCAGGGAACGAACAACCCTCCCTTCCTCCAGTCTGTTACTAACACTGACTGAGTTTATGATGCAGACAACTGTCCTCCTTGCTTCTTGTCTGCATCCTAAACTGTCAGTGTAAGTAACAGACTGGAGAGAGGTAAAGGGCTGTTCAGGTTTTTTCCCCCTGGCATTCTATAAATGGGGATTAACCCCTTACTTACTTTACTAGGTTTTCTATTGGAAACATTAATACTGGGAGGAAGAGGGCTGTTGAAAGGCTGAAGTTAGAATTATAGATTCTATAAAAAAATTCCCTGAGCTACATAGCTGAAGTTGAATGTAAGATTTAGTAAAAAGCCCCTTAACTACATAGCTAAGTACTTTTTTTTATAAGGAAACAAAGCACACATGTACTCAAGTACTTACTTGTACCTGTGACCTGGGTGCTGCAGCCCTGAGCCCATTGCTTCGGCTCCAACTCGGTTAGCTTTTACAGACAAGAAGGGGTCATTTATCGCTGTGCGTCCCTTCTTCTTGTCTGTGAAATCACATATACATCACAAGTGTGATCGGCCAAGTCAAAGAATCAGACCTGAGCAGTAAATCGGAATTGAGTATTAAGGCTACTTTCAGACAAATGGCAAATGCCGTTCCCTGAAAGTTTCCTGAGTCTTTAACGGTCGCCGTTCTCTAGCACAAACATTGTTGATTTCACCATTCGTGCGAAAGTAGCCATAGGCATACTAGTGTGACCCTAGCCATTTATGGGAAAAACCTGGAGGTCATATTTAAAAACCCACAGTATAGCAAATTTGTGATTCCGTGGGTTATCATAATCAATTGCATTCATACATTATCTTTAGTTAGGACAATACCATGCGGTAGCTAAACACTGCAATGTTATTTATGGGAAATCGTAAATGACCGATCATGGAAACTATTAGTAAAGGTTCAGTATCGCAAAACAGTGATACTGCGCCTTCATAAATATGGCCTCTGTAAACTTTCAGACAAGAAGAAGGGACATTTTGAAAGGCAACATGCCAAGGCTGCGCAAAGCTCTTAATTTGTGAGTCTGAGGGCTAGGTCCCTCTATGTGCATTTGTTGTCAGTTTTAAGTGCGTTTTGTCTGCGTTCCGCTCCATTTACGGGTTAACAGACATGCTATTTTCTATGAGTTTTTTCGGGTTTCTGATCCATTCGCGTTTGTGTGCATTTTTTTAAAAATCATAGAAAATACTGGAGAAAATGCAAAAAAAAAAAACTGCAAAGAAGTTTCTTTTTTTTTTTTGCATTGCCATAAACTATTATTAATGTGCAATTCTGACACATATAAACTTTTGGTCCTGCATGCATGCGGATAAAAAAAGAATTGAATAGATTCAGACGCAAATTATAATGGGAACTGATTCTCGATATTTCCATTATATTTGAAACTACATTGCGATTCACAAAATGGAAAATGCAACGCAATGCACATAGTGGAACCTAACCCATAGGGCCCTATTTGTAGTAGCACGGTTGTACATTTATGCCAAACATTTGTTAATTAACAAACCTTTGATCGTAGAATATCATGCTGTAGTAACCTACCGCAATGGTATTCTATGGGGGATCGTAAATCTACGATTGAGTTAAATTTATTTACTATCAATATACGATCGTTAATTAATGATCGCTAAACTGTTCGGAAATTAACAAACGGTTAACTGATCATTGAAGGCATACTATCGCTTTTATGTGTGCTGTATTAAAAATGCGCTCCAAAAGAATGGCAAAGTCCCTGTAAACCCACGTTAACCTGAACTTGCATCGGTTTGCATGGACTTTATATGTATTTTAACAATTTTGGATCTTTTATGTTGATATGCCCCATTTATTTAGAAATCCATCCTTTCAGCTGTCAATCAAGTGCCATATTATCATTAACTCTTCTGTGTGTGCTGTTTTGCTGTAACTGGAAAGGTGATATTTGGTACATGAATTGCATGGATGGGAAATTCCCTAACAGCACTGCCTCACACTGATTACTGAACATGCTTGCCCTGACAGCTAGTCAGGGAGAAGAAATACTGAGCAAAACAACTACTCTATTAGTCATGCAGCAACACACACACTCCATTGCGTTTGTTGCTTACATGTATTCATGTATAGATAAAGATGAGATAAAGTTTTACCCTTTAAATTCCTCAGCAGAAAACATTCTGATTAGCCACATCTTCATTTGACATCTGTCTCCTAGACTTTGATGTGGAAGATAGCAGCCCAGAGCCATGGAAATAGGAGGCACCAAAGATTTGAATGTTTTTATTGGACCGAATTGTAGTTTTTTTTTAAATGTATATCAGCTTGGGTTCCCATATTTAGACTTTATTTATCATTGAAATGAACTAATATCCAAAGGTATCATTTTACTTGTTTAAAAAAACACAAAGTTTTTGTAATATTTAAATGTTTTCTTGCATTCCTGTTAATTTTACCATGGCAGTTTAAAGCATGCTCTCAGCAATGTCAGAAAGTAGGTGGCAAACAGATGTGTGACATACGTAACTACGTTAAATAATGATTCTGCTTTCAGAATGTGACATATACCCGTCTTCTTTACAGCAGACATACCAAATGCCTTACATGAGCAAACAATAGAAAGTATCCAACTGTCTTTTTCCCCTCAGATATGATTGTGTCCACTGGCTGGTATTAGAGATTGAGACAAGATTTGAATAACATTTTACTGTATAACACATTTATTTTAAACAACAGTGCCAGGTTAAACTATGGAATTGGTCTTAAACTGGTCATTTAAATAGGATATGCCATCAGTCTATTGTGTACATTCCTATAGCAATTAGAAAACAATTCAATGGTCTATGGATAAAAATAAACCTAAAATGTACAATGCATTATTGGGGTCAAGTGCTTTAGGGAAGGCCTTTCCGTTAAATTTACCTGTTCCTGGGCAGCATCAATGCTCTAAATTCAGCCAGTTGGAATTGAGATATGCACATCAACAATTACAGTAAAAATTTTATTTCTCTGTTTTAATTATTTGAGAAACGGGTTTTCTGCAGCATCATCAATAGCTTTTTTTTATTATTTAAATAACAGGTTCTGTGGTTTCCAGCAGTGATGTTAGAACTTCACATGATGGCATTTCATGGAAATGCGCAAAAAAAACATGTAATTCTGATTCTGCATCATCAGAACTCGGGATTATAATATTGCAAGTAAGGTACAATGGGTGGTAATTTAAAGGGCAACTGTGGTCTCCAAACAAGTCAGAGTTAAATGAAAGCCTGCTGTCTTTTCCTAAAAATGATCTCTAGATCACATCTCTGGCTGCAGCCTGTGAGAAATAATACCAGCAAACCCCAGATTCTTAACAGAATCCCCCCCCTTCACTTTCTCCCTTTACTCACTGTCTCCACCTTGCAAAGTGGTATCTTGGGTGCACGCGTGCCTCGCCTTTATCCCTCCTCCCACTGTGCTTCTGCATTCATCATCCATGTCCATACACTTGTCTTTTAGTATATAGTATAGAGATGAATGTTCAAATTTCCTGCTTCCAGTTGATAAGGTTATGTCACTCAACCTCTGCCCCACCCCACGGGAGAAGCATGCTCAGTTAAGACTTAATGCTGGGGAAAACAGGAAATATCTGGGGGAAAAATTGACATTTGAGGTGTGGAACCTATTAATGCAGGCAGAGGCTGGTCACATGACTACAAGCTGGTCACATGGCTGAAAACAGGAAGTGGTCAAGCAGGAAGCAATATAGCTGAAACTTTCCAGCAATAACTTTTTTTTTTTATCTAGAGATGTGATTTAGGGTTCATTTTGAACGTACAACTGAAGTCTTTTCAAAGCAACCCTTTTAGGAGAATTGAAGATCACAATTACCCTTTAATGAACAGGAGATGGACAAAAGGGCTCCTAGATCAGTGTGCCTTCGGATGTTAGAAAAATACAATACCAGCATTTCCTGGCTTCCCTCTGTAGTTAAGACATGCACAGCGCGAATGCTAGAACAAATCTATTCCGGAGCATAAGTCTAATCCCTTGTATATTAAATCAATTACAGTAGTAAGCCACAGGCTTTACCGTTCCTACAACTATTGAAGCATTTTGTGTATTAACAGTTTAATCTTGCTATGTAAATATGCAAATAAATATGTATGGTTAATAGCACAATTAATTATTATTATTATTGTGGAATATAGCGCCAACATCTTCCGTATCGCTTTACTATTACATGTACACATTCACATCAGGCCCTGCCCCAAAGACCTTACAGTCTAAGCACATATTTGACACATACAACCTATTAGTATGTCTTTATGATTATGGGAGTGCCCGGAGGAAACCCACACAAGCACGGGGAGAACATACAAACTCCTTGCTCAGGACCTCAGCGCTGCAAGGCATCCGTGCTAACCACTGAGTCACCGTGCTGCCCGATAATAGATGACTTCGGATTGATACTTTTTTATCAACACAGGTGCACCACAAGAAACATTTGCATTGCCAAGAGGATGAAAAATTTTGAAAATCAATGTTTTAATTTAACAAATTCAGTACACTCCCCTCAATTATCTGACAAAAGGTCCAGGCGACTTTTCTTAGTCATTCATGCACTTGAAGAGATACACAATCATCGTAATTTCACCTGAGAGCAGCTGAAGAAGAACTGTTCATTAGAGGTACATCTACTTTTAACATTTACTTGCCCTTGGATTTTTTATTGATTTTTCTTTTTTCAAAAGATGGACCATTTCTCTTAATGAATAAAAAAAAAACGCAGTTTGAAGAACAAAATTATGCAGAAAGTGGAACAATTCACAATGGTAGAGAGTGATTGGTTTGAACAAACTAGCATCAATTTAGTTCTGCTAAATGTTAGCCACTGTGTGTAAAATAATAGAAGTATGCTCTATTGGAAACATATCACAAGAACCTGTAACTAAAAAAAGTGAAGACTGGAAAAATATGTGGACAAATATCAGATCAGTGTTTAATAGAAACCGGGAAAGAGTGTTTTAATTAAAAAAAACACTACACTGCTTGAAATGTTTTATTAGCAAAAGCAAATACCCATTAATTCATATTTATTGTAAACAAGCATGTTAATTTAAAATAACTTTAGAGATTGCATGTTAAACCTATTCAGAAAAGTGCTTCTACATTGGTCACTACCCATCTTATAGAAAGCTAAAATATAAATAAGCCTGAATGAAATCTATAATGTTACATTTTATTACACAGAAGACAGCGCACTGTGTCTCCTATCTAATAAAATCAGCAGCATTATGGAAAAATCATTTTGGTTTTCGGATGTCACTGGAACCTGTTGCCAGTTAATTGGGTCAAAACATTGTTCTGTGTGGACTTAGGCCATAGGAAAAAACAAAATCCAGCCAATTTCAGTGGTGAGAAAGACAGCTGTTAATTAGAAATTATTAAATTCAGTAATGCGTATTTATATTTTACAATGAACCCCCTTTAACGTCCTGTCATAAGAGATGGTTTAATCTGATTTTAAGATATGTTCTTGTCTAAATGACCTTTAGACTGATTTTTTTTTGCAACCAGCAAACCTTTAAAAAAACAGAACATTATGGATTTAAGATACCGTAGTTTGATCTCATTAGAGGGCCAGTATGAATTGCAAATAAACTGTTCCACAGACTTTCAAATCCATTAGGCAAACACATGTCTATAGAATGGGAAAAAAAACAGGATGTTTTCACTTAACAAGAAGTGCACTGATATTGGTGTAAAGAATAAGTTGGTAGCACCACAGCATTTTGTATCCTTAAGGAAAAGTAAACCTGCTTTGGATGGATCCAATGATGTTGCTGGATGGGCAAGAGTGATTGACCCAGTCTACACAAGTGTACAGTTTGATTACCCTTACTGGAGATGACTGCAGAAGGATTGTTAATCCAGCCTACATAAAAGACAAACTTTGTGGAAGTAGACTGCCCAATGATTGGCATCTTTTTTAGGTTGGCCCACTTTAGGAGGATGAATTTATGTTATTTTGCGATTATTCTGCTTGTGAATAAATGCGTGGCCCTAAATGTTAGAGGAAACTTCATCCCTCAATTAAATATTGTATACAGGTAAACCACCTCCCAGAACTGCAATAGTTAGAAAACTGAAGCATGTAAGATCTGTTACTTCTCTCTTGTTTTTCAACAAAGCAGTTGTCACAGATGACATCACAGCCAACGACTAAAATGATATTCCCCTAGCTGCCTCCAAAAAAGCTTGGATAGCTTAGAGAGGGAAGGAAGGGGGAAAGAAGAATTTGCTGAATAACCGTTTTTGGGGGTGATTTACCAATATACAATTTTATTATTTGAGGGGTAGACTTTCCCTTTAAATAAACTTCATTCCAGGCAGATGCTCTACAAGTATAAATTATACATCTTTATACACACAAATAGACACAATCTGAGTCATTCCTTTATAGCCTCCAGATTTAAAATATTAACCTGCAAACCTGTAGATTATGTGGTATTATTTGGAGCTGGTTTATTTCTCCGTGTAACTAAAAGAACTTGGCATAAATCTTCTGCTTTGGAATCCTTGGAGCATATTATCAATACTGCAGAACAAAAATTAACAATTGGCTTTGTGTTTTATCACTGTGCACAATGTTTGACAGTAAGAAGTTGTTAAACACAAAAAAAATAGCGAAAAGGAGAAACTGAAAGATATCCGATTATTATGTATTTGTGGCATAAAACTAGCAACAATGCATTTATGCAGTCACACAAATAAGAATATATAGTAATCAAAATAAATTTGGGATCTCTAAGGTGCATTAGAAACAGAACATAAGAGCATATTTCCCCCCTCACAGCAGATATAAAACGGGTGCTGGCTGTGTGTTTCACAGCTTAGCTTCATAATCAGGCATTGCACAGTCCAACTTTGAGTTTCATGCCAGATAATGGTACTGTTTTGAGTTGTCTTTGTCCCTTTCCATGTAGTCTCTATCTATTAGGGATTCGATTCTTTTCTTCAAGTCTCCAGGCTGAAAGAACAAATATTTGCTAAAATTAGCAGAAATAAATACCGTGTCCTGTATGATGGAGCTGCAATTGATTGTAGCATTTTCTTTCCTCTCCAATGGCCTTTTCTTGTGGCATGAACAGCTATTGAGTCCTGTACATCCAGCGTAACACGATCATGGACTCTAACCCCCCCCCTTTTTTTTATATGTTTTTACCATTAATAACTGTTAATAACAAATATAGTCCATACTTGGACATAAAGGTCGTCCGGGTGTCTAATACCCCAGACCCAGTGCCTGATCCACTGTGCACCAATAGTTAACACAACATGTCAGCTTACCACATATGCCATTGTATGGCTGTACATCCAGCACCTCTTAGCCATTTCTAGGGGAGCACTTGTGGGTCCCTATAGCTGGGTACAAGATCCTGTCATTTCTCAAAGATCAGGGTACACACAGTCCCGAGTGTTCTCACTATATACAGTAAAGAGAGAACATTCGGGACTGCAAGTTTCCCATAACCACTTACCCTGTACTTTATTACAAGGAGACCCCCGTGGGAAATTTTCTGGCTTTCTGTTGACTGCAAGGCCAACAGCATCGTTCGTCGGCTTCACAATAATTTGGAAAATGCGCTACACACAGTAACGTAAAAGCGTGTGTGTAACCAGCTTTAGGGTCCTTGCTGTCTTGGTTTTCCATGAAACAACGAGGCATTATATGAAACCAGATTATTATATTTATATTATACTAGCAAAAGTGTGCCCGTTGGAGCACAGTAAAAATTATGTGTGTGTGTTTTGCTAGGTAATTATTTTTATTGAAAGCTCAGGGTCATGTTCTCAGTGATACCAACACAAAGTGCACAAACATGCAAGTGACGCAGGATCTGTTAAGAGAGAGAGAGGCTACTTACATCCATTAAGCCGGTAGGTATCAGGATCCATTCAGAACTTGCTCTCCCTTTCCACTCCCAGCAAGTATCCAGGGGGAGGCTCAAATAGGATCAGTCTGAATGTCAGGCAATCCCACCACATAATATGATCAAAACACACACATTCTCTCCCATTTCTATTTGACCAGCCAGCTTTTCTCATGTTTAAAAACTACAACTCTCAGCATTCCCTGGCTGAACAGAATGCTGGAAAATTTATTTTACATACATCCCGGAATAAAGCCCTTATAATGACTTACAGACATTAAAAGCCCATGCCTTATCGATTCCTACCCAAGGGTTTGAATATGCACGTTTGAAAACTACAACTCCCAGCATTCTCTGTTAGCAGTAAGTTTCTTCTTTATGTCCATTGGAAAATGAATGTATTAATATGCAATACAGTGTAATGATACAGAGCATGGGTGTTGAACTTTTCACATGTTTAAAAACTACAACTCCCAGCATTCCCTGGCTGCACAGAATGCTGGAAAATGTATGTTAATACATCCTGGAATAAAGCCGTTTTACTGACTTACAGACATTAAAAGCCCATGCTTTAGCGATTCCTACCAAAGGGTTTGAACATGCAAGCGATTCATCTACCCTTCCCTTACTTCCATAGCAATTACACTATTGGTTTAGAGAAGGATTATTCAGGTCCCTTCAGGCAGTAGGAGTCACATCCAACCACCTATATGACAGCTATAATCCATGGAATATTAATGGAATAAACCTGCAGGTCTGAGAATAGACCCAGGTATTTCTGTCACAATGTGCAGTTCAAGCCAAACAGCACCACTGGGGGGGCCTATGACCCCCCCCTATCATATATAGATATCACTTACTGTCCAGCAAACAGCAGCTCTCCTTTTTTTCTATTGAGAGGGGAGGGGGGAGGTGAGAGACTGTCACATGTTTTACAAAGGAAGTGACATATTTCACTTGCAACTTCCTACTAACAGTCCGAAAATGTTTTCATTCGCTAACACTGCTGGATACAACACTTAGGAAGTGATAAATATGTTCTTGTAAGCTTACATTGCCTCCATGTAAAACTTCCTGAGGTGTGGCTTAACAGTCCATTTTGAAGATTCCATTACAGAACAGGAGTGGGGACTGGGCAAGTACTTTTATTTATTTATATATTTTGCCCCATTTACATTTCTATATACTTTAATGTCATTACTACATATTTATTAATATTGATATAGCTATTTATTTAGTGCTTAAACAACACATAAACACGGTCCCTACGTATATTACTTTTACCAACCCCCACCAACAAGTACCTCCGAAAAACCCAATGTAAACCCCATGAATTTATTAATTTATTTATATAATATAAGGGATTTAACCTGTGATAAACAAGGAAGATAGCAGGCAACTGCAATGTGGCAGCAGGGTTGCTGTTGGTTTACACCAGGCCCCTTGTTTGTTTGACAAAGGGTTTCAGAAGAGCTGCACTAGAGAGGATAAAAGGAATCAAATGATGGCACAAAAGGTAAATACATTTACCTAACATAACCAAGTTAGATTCCAAACACGCTGCCGTCTACTTATGTTTGCTATTCACCTTTGCCAACGTAGTACATAAGTGAAATTTAATTTAAATAGATTGAGATTAGTGTGTTTATGTAGTATCCTTTAAAGTCTGCATAGTGACTTGTATAAAGGGTAAGAGGCTGTGGATTACCTTTACAGGGAATTTCAGCTGATTATAAAGCTCAGAGACCAGAAGATTGTGAGTAAGTGTTTTTCTCATCTTCATTATCCGTACAATAGCTGCATCAATCTGATATTGTCTGTCTTGGAAAACTCTTTCTGTTGTATTAACTTGTTCCTCTACCTGAAATAAGATAATAGATAAAGCAAGCCTTTAACTCTTTAAACCTGCAGAAGCCATGAATCGTTTCAATTTATTCTAAACAGACATTTGTATTAAAGATTTCTATTTACTGTACGTTTCTAAAAAAAAAAAAGATCCATAATAAACACAAGGATATCGCTTTAAGAGTATTTACATTTTTTTATGATCACTTTGTGTCTGTAGACCAATAAACAGTTTAGACATTAGTACAGCCATCCAGTGTCATTTAGAGCCTGCAATTCTTCACAACCTACCCTAGTGAGAGGGACATTGTGGGACATTTTAATCACTTCAGCAGTCATTTTGTGGCAAAAGCAACCTATGGCAATGGTCAAGGGGTTGAAGGCACCACCACATATACCATGCACTAGGCATACAGTAAGAGACACAGGAGGAAAGACAAAAGCAATAGAGAGTATTAAGACTCTGGTTGAACTGTAGTTCTGGTTGATCCAGAGATACTTTCTAATTGCCATTTGGAGTCAGGAAAGAAACCCCCCCTCCCCCTTTTAAGCTGGGGTTTTTGCCTTCCTGTTAGGTAGGGTTAAAGAGTAGGGTGTAAAGGTTGGACTAGATGGATGTAGGTCTATATTCAACCTCAGTTACGATCTTACTATTACTATGAGAGAATAAAAGAAAAATGGAGCATGTTGAAAAAGGATAAGAGGGGTAGATGGGCACCACCAGGGAACCTTGTGTAGGGCACCAAAATAGTCATTAGTGGCCCTAAACATTTTACACCGTCAGAAAATAAATTCTATTTTTACTCTCAATTTAATGATGGGCCTATTTATTTTCAGAGGTATAACAGACAGACCCATTCTAAAGACTAATCCAATACTGCACAGCAATTCTTCTATCTTGCATTCATGGGGATTGTCACGAACGCCAGTTCGCTGGGCACGTGATCTGACTAAATCGGTATTCGTGCCACCACTTTAGTTACGGCCTTAAAGACGCCCCAAAAACCCACTCTTGACTCTCACTGACTATGCACACCCCTGTCCTGGCAGCTAAATGGGTTAACACTACACCATTCACTCCAGCAACTAATGGTTAATTAGCATCAGTCCTTCACAAGCAGTCAGAGTATTAGCATTTACACTGCACACTCCATTCAAACACATATAAACTTATCAGAGGCTAACTGAGTTCTTTTAGAGCATCAAAGCAAAACTTTAAATTTTAGATTTATATTCAAAGGTGGACAGTGCAATAATACAAAACACAAAATAAATGTGTGTTATAATAAATGAACATACAAAAGTACAACGTTTAGAAAATAAAAAGGATAAAACTATTCAAGACCCTACTCACTAGAAGAAGTCCTGTGTCCTGGGGCAGGATGAAACATTGGGTCCATACACACGTTTTTAGCATGTCCCCAAGTATGAACACATTATTTTGGACTACATGGACTTTTAAAACTATTTGTTGAAACTACGCCCTCCTCATTGAGGTGGGAGTGTCCAGGAATGTCCAGATTACGACTAGCCAAAAGCATTCATCCCCCCTCATTTAGGCAGACTCCATATAAATGTAGATATGTACATTGTAGTTTTTCCTGGAAGTTAGTTACATAGTCAACCACCGAAATTTCCTCACCCACATTCTGCCCCTCCCAGGCCTCTTGATTAGATCCATAATCCCACGTACCCTCCTCCCATATAGTAGTTCAAAAGGGGAGAATCCAGTGGACGCCTGGGTACCTCTCTGTATGCAAACAGAAATAGGGAAGATACCTTCCCAATCTCTTCCTTGGGAATCACGACATTTTTAGCATCTGTTTTAACGTGCCATTAAAGCGTTCACATAAACATTAGTTTGGGGATGATATGGGCGGCTAACCAGGTGTTCCACTTGCACCTCTTACACAGCTCTGCATTAAATTTGACATGAATTGGGTACCATGGTCTGTGAGCATTTCCCGTGGGAAACCGACCCGTGAGAATATGGTCAGCAGGGCATCTGCAACCTTGTCTGCCCGTATGGAAGATAACGGTAAGCTTCTGGATATCGGGTGGCATAGTCTACCACAGTCAGGATGAACCTTTTCCCGAACTACTGGTATGGCTAAAGGCCCGATGATATCCACAGCTATCCTCTGAAATGGCTCATCAATAGTAGGAAGGGGAATGAGTGGAGCTTTGCTAACATCCCCAGATTTACCTACACGCTGGCAAGTGATACATGCTCGGCAATAATTAGCAAGTCAGTGCCCATGTTAGGCCAATAGAACCTGGGACTTAAACGGCCTTTAGTCTTGTGTATCCCTAAATGGCCAGCTAGTGTATCTCATGTGCTACCCTTAACAGTTGATCTCTGTATTGTGCAGGACATCAACTGTCTCTCCGATACCCCTGGTTCAGATGGAAACACCTCTTTATACAGTTATTGGTTCTCCCAATAACTTTTTCCTTATCCGTTCTCAGTGGGTGGTTGTCTGCTGCATCCGCAACCCCTCTAGGCTAGCGTCCGTTTCAGAGCAGCCTCAAACTCATTGGAATCCTGTGGATGTAGGACCACTAGAAAGTAACCATTGGTAAAGGCTTAGCAACCCTGGGGCCACTGTGTCAGAGCAAGGGGAACTTAGTGTGGTTGAGTCTTCCCCTGGCTCTGCCAAAAGGACCTAGACTTGCACTTTTGTTACAATTGCAATGGAAGGATTATCGTTAATCTCATTATCAATTACATTCTTAACACTGGAACCTGTAACATTAGCACATTTGTTACTGGTGTAATAAGGACACATTTCCATTCAGATTCTCATTAATAATCGAGTCATTGTAAAGTACCTTAAATTATTAGAGTCCTCCAGTGGGAGAATAGATTCCGGAAGCGATTACAGGCACATATTGGGATACCAGCCTCCCTGGTCAGTACCAGCCAACACATTAGTCGGAATGGCATCCGATACCCCCACTTCCCTCACTCCACTTCCTGCTCCCCAGTCAAGAAATACCCGGGCAAGGGTACAGCAGGACTGATACCTCCAATCCCTGAGACAGTCATGGTCTTCCCTGGATAAAATTGTCAGATTCTACCAGTTCTGGCGAACCAAAGTAACTTCAGCCCCAGGTCCCTAAGGCCAATAGTAAGTTTGTTACCCACAGTAACAGGTTGAAGGTTATCGTGTGTGTTTCTGGCACTACCAGCAGCAATTAGAACAGCAGGGATGAGTGGGATGCTCTAGGGGGAAAGTTAGGTTTCCTTTTCTCAGGACAGGTGACACTAACATGACCCACCTTGTGCAGATAAAGCACCTCCTGGTATCCACTGATGGACGTCTGCCTCCTGAGGGTATAGTAGCAGGGGCTGGTGGTGTATGACCCCCAGGGGAAAAATTGCCAGCTACTTTCCCAGGGTAACGTCTTCAGCTGGGTGATCTTTGTAACGTTGGACGATTTGGATATGTTGGCACCCTGTTGGCTGCGTAGGTGTCTGCACTTCTGCTGCTTTTTGCGCTGTTTTTGGCTCCCGATCCAATACAAACTGTCGACATCTCAGGGCAGGAATTAAGGAACTGATCCATTACCATAAGATCCTCCAGCTCCTCAAATTTGGTAACCGACAGTCCTTTAATCCACGCCCGAAAACTGGTTCTCAGATTACTCACACATCTGAGTACTGTCAGTGGGACCTCTCTGCAATGCTCTAAACTTTTTGCGATACACCTCTGGCGTGAGGTTAACTTCTTAATCAGAGCCTGTTTCAAAGCCTCATAGTCCCCATCAAGCTCGGTGGTAGTTCAACAAAGGATCTAAGGCTTTGCCTTTTAATCCAGGTCAAGTATCTTGCCCACTGCTCCTGTGGCAACTGATACTGTCTGCAGCACTTTTCAAAACTTAACAAAAAAGTGTCCAAATTGCTATCATTGCCATGACAGGAAACTTGGGTGAACCATGCAAAGCAAACGGACCCTCTCTGGACTCACTGGACTTGTGGAGACTGGGTCTGGTGCTGGAGCTTTGCCAACTCCAGTTGAAATGCACGGTCTGCGGGCTGCAGCTCCATTTCTCGCTGGGCTTGCCGTTCAGCTGCTCCCGCTGGGCTTGCCGTTCAGCTCTCTCACTGCTGCTGCCTCCCTCTCCTGAGCTGCAAGAATCAATTGAAGACGTAGCTGGGGGTCATCTGAACCCACAATTGTAAATCCTTTTGCAGGGAAGAATTACCGTCTTCCTGCACTGTTGTATTCTCATGCTGAGAAAATCCAAGGTTAACAGTCCTTTCTGGGATAGCTAAATCCACATCGCTTCCCGACTCAGTTGTGTAGTTCTGCTGCTCCTGGTCACTTTCCAACAATGCCCTTATCAGGCGCTCCTTGGACTTATCCAGGACATCAATACTCTTTCCTCACAGAGATTGATCAGGACCTCCTTGGTTGTCTCTTGTAAAAGGTTGCCATCCTAAGCTAACCTGCCAAATAAAATAAAGAAAAGAAAACCAGAGAAGGAATGGAAAAAACTGTTTGTACGTATGTCTTTAAAAAACAAATGCACTGAGTTTGTCTTTGAAGACTGATACCCTCGCAAGGATACAGTTCTTTAGTACAAGGTTTAATAACTTAATCCAAGCACTAATGCTCTAATAAAAAATAATTATCCCACCCGCTGCCGCCAATTTGTCACGAACGCCAGTTCGCTGGGCACGTGATCTGACTAATTAATCGGTATTCGCTGCCACCACTTTAAGTTACGGCCTTAAAGACGCCCAAAAACCCACTCTGACTCTCACTGACTATGCACACCCTGTCCTGGCAGCTAAATGGTTAACACTACACCATTCCACTCCAGCAACTAACTGGTCAGAGTTAATTAGCATTTACACTGCACCACTCCATTCAAACACATATAACTTATCAAGGCTAACTGAGTTCTTTTAGAGCATCAAAGACAAACTTATTAAATTTTAGATTTAAATTCCAAAAGGTGGACAGTGCATAAATACAAAAAATAAAATAAAATGGTGTTACAATAAAATGAATACATAAGTACAACAGTTATATAAAATAAAAAGGATAAAATATTCACAGACCCTACTCACTGAAGAAGTCCTGTGTCCTGGCAGGCTGAAACATTGGGTCCTACACCCGTTTTAGCATGTCCCAAGTATGAACAACATTTTTTGGACTCATGGACTTTTAACTATTTGTTGAACTACGCCCTCCTCTGAGGTGGAGTGTCCAGGAATGTCCAGATTTTACGACTAGCCAAAGCATTCATCCCCCCTCATTTAGGCAACTCCATATAAATGTTAGATATGTACATTGTATTGGGATATTGATCACATATCCTCTCCTTTATTAATTATCAATTCCCCCAATACCAAACATGACCTGTGTGTTTCCATATTTCCCCAGATATTAATAACTCACCTTGCCAAGGGAATAAGGGCTCCATGTTGGGTATCCTATTAATGGGCAAATTATTATATTTACAAATATAAATTGGTTTCTGTCTTACACATTCAATACCGAAATACAATTATTTTACATTATGACTTGTCCTTAAAATGACCTCTTAGTACCACCAGACCCCTAGAGTCGGAGAATTCAGATGCACGGTTCGGCTCCACATTGTCTAGAAAAGGAGACCTGGTTCCATGCTTGACTAATCGTAATATAAACAATAGGACTGTTCCAGGGTGGAATGGAATTGGTCCTAAGAACGAATACCAGTAGTTAACCCATTCTTGCAAAGTCACTATACACTTTCCTGACAGGGATTATGTAATAAATACTCACAGTTTCTTTCATTTGAATTTGGTTAATTTTTATCCTGTATAGTTTGTGCTTAAAGTCTCCATTAAAGCAAAACTTGTCTCCATCTTCCACATCTTTGCTCTTTGGCGATTTGTTTAAAACTCTTGCTTTACCACATGCAAGTGACTGCAATGTTCTTCTCAGCTCATTATCCTCTGTGTAAAGCAGAAGAATTTTGTAAATTATTTTTATAGTAGCTCACAGGTATAGACAGAGTATCTCTGATTGGCTGCCTCAACTGAATGCTAAATTTGGATAAGAATAAACTATATATATATATATATATATATATATATATATATATTAATATATATATATATATAATTATATTATTATAAATAAAACACAAAACACCTAATACAAAATATCAGCGCTCCACAGTTCTTTCAAAAAGTGCTTTTATTTAAACATAGTGCAAAGTGCAACAGTAGCAACGTTTCGGCCCTTGTGTATTGGCATTTATCATGCTTGATAAAGGCCAATACACAAGGGACGAAACGTTGCTACTGTTGCACTATGTTTAAATAAAAGCACTTATTAAAGACCTGAATATTTTATAAAGATTGTTGTATATTGGATTTCATCAGCAGCACCAGGCAAATATATACACATTAGCAAAATTGTGCCTGTTGGTGCACAATGGAAATTATGTGTGTGTTTTGCTATGTGTGGATATAGTGGATATAGAATCTTTACACAGGTATATTTTAAACTGTTACTCAGACAGTCACCAGCTTCCAGAGGAACCAAATAGGATAATCCTGCAGGTCTGAGAGAAGACCTAGCTACACTGTGTAGTTGAAACTAAACAAGCTAGGTAATACTTACCACGGCAAGTGGTGACGGTACCTCATATTATAACAGAAGGTACCTCACAGCGTCATGTTATTATAATAGCATTGCCCTAATAATCTAATGTATAAACAAACATTTCTCATTCCCAGTTTACCTAAAGAAATGGATATATCCTTTATATACTCTTTTATACAGATCTAATTGAAAAAAACTTACTTCAGAACAATTTTTAATAACCGATAACTGCTTTTTATTTCAATATTACAGTAAATCCTTGGTATACCTGCCTGGCTTTACCACTAAGCAAAAGGCTAAGGACCACTAAGCAAAAGGCAAGCGAGCACCTTCATCCCAACCATTAATAGTGGCTGCCAATTCAAATTGTTCTAGCCAATCAGTCCACTCCCTAGTTACCCCATCAAATGGATCAGGTTTAAAAATAGGTTTGGCAATTGGGCTTGGTAGAGCTACTGAGTCTAATTGGGGAATTTCATCTGCAGGTACAAATACAGGAGGATCAATACTATCATTAGCAGATTCCATAGCTTGATATAAAGAACAAATACACAGAGAAAACAGGGAGAATAAATGGCATTACCAGCACCGCTGCCACCAATTTGTACCAGATCACTGCTTTATGGAAGGATTATGGGTAGCATGACACACAGTGGGTTACTCTGGTGGTCTGGCACAAAGCAGACAGTGCATAAACAGGTTCCCCACATAACGTGCATAGAGTCCCTGTCTATGGTGCACCACTTTGAATATTGACCAGGCCTGTATATTGTGTGTCCTTGTAAGTTGGTGTACACTTATCTGTTGCCTCAAAGTTTGCATCCAATAAGGGAAATTGTCTGTCCAATAATTAGTCCACCCAACAGGTGGTAACAGGATCTTTTACACAGGATCTTGTGTTGCACAAAATATCTCTCCAAAGCACACACCACAATCTACTTTCACTTTCTCTCCTCCTAGTCATAGAGAGCAGGCATGTCTTGTGTTTTATCACTCACTGACACCACCTGCAGGCTGGAGGTGGTATATAAGGAGCATTGGTGTATATGTCCATTACAATACACATCACATCTTGTATAGCAGTCAGGAACTTTTTTTTTTGGATTACACTTCCTTTCACACAGGGGTGTGGTTTAAGCTGCCATTTGACCATTCCATGTTGAAATAGGGATCTCAGCTCTGTAAGTAAGGTTATGTATTTTGTATATTATGTGTTGTACAGAAGTCAGTGCTATTCTTTATATACATTTATTGATGGTCATTTAAATATTGGGGAATTTCATCTGCAGGTACAAATACAGGAGGATCAATACTATCATTAGCAGATTCCATAGCTTGATATAAAGAACAAATACACAGAGAAAACAGGGAGAATAAATGGCATTACCAGCACCGCTGCCACCAATTTGTACCAGATCACTGCTTTATGGAAGGATTATGGGTAGCATGACACACAGTGGGTTACTCTGGTGGTCTGGCACAAAGCAGACAGTGCATAAACAGGTTCCCCACATAACGTGCATAGAGTCCCTGTCTATGGTGCACCACTTTGAATATTGACCAGGCCTGTATATTGTGTGTCCTTGTAAGTTGGTGTACACTTATCTGTTGCCTCAAAGTTTGCATCCAATAAGGGAAATTGTCTGTCCAATAATTAGTCCACCCAACAGGTGGTAACAGGATCTTTTACACAGGATCTTGTGTTGCACAAAATATCTCTCCAAAGCACACACCACAATCTACTTTCACTTTCTCTCCTCCTAGTCATAGAGAGCAGGCATGTCTTGTGTTTTATCACTCACTGACACCACCTGCAGGCTGGAGGTGGTATATAAGGAGCATTGGTGTATATGTCCATTACAATACACATCACATCTTGTATAGCAGTCAGGAACTTTTTTTTTTGGATTACACTTCCTTTCACACAGGGGTGTGGTTTAAGCTGCCATTTGACCATTCCATGTTGAAATAGGGATCTCAGCTCTGTAAGTAAGGTTATGTATTTTGTATATTATGTGTTGTACCGAAGTCAGTGCTATTCTTTATATACATTTATTGATGGTCATTTAAATGTTACACCATAATATACAAAATACATAACCTTACTTACAGAGCTGAGATCCCTATTTCAACATGGAATGGTCAAATGGCAGCTTAAACCAAACCCTTGTGTGAAAGGAAGTGTAATCCAAAAAAAAAAGTTCCTGACTGCTATACAAGATGTGATGTGTATTGTAATGGACATATACACCAATGCTCCTTATATACCACCTCCAGCCTGCAGGTGGTGTCATGGTGATAAAACACAAGACATGCCTGCTCTCTATGACTAGGAGGAGAGAAAGTGAAAGTAGATTGTGGTGTGTGCTTTGGAGAGATATTGAGTGCAACACAAGATTCTGTGTAAAAGATCCTGTTACCACCTGTTGGGTGGACTAATTATTGGACAGACAATATACAGGCCTGGTCAATATTCAAGTGGTGCACCATAGACAGGGACTCATGCACGTTATGTGGGGAACCTGTTTATGCACTGTCGCTTTGTGCCAGACCACCAGAGTAACCCACTGTGTGTCATGCTACCCATAATCCTTCCATAAAGCAGTGATCTGGTACAAATTGGTGGCAGCGGTGCTGGTAATGCCATTTATTCTCCCTGTTTTCTCTGTGTGTATTGTTCTTTATATCAAGCTATGGAATCTGCTAATGATAGTATTGATCCTCCTGTATTGTACCTGCAGATGAAATTCCCCAATTAGACTCAGTAACTCTACCAGGCCCAATTGCCAAACCTATTTTAAACCTGATCCATTTGATGGGGTAACTAGGGAGTGGACTGATTGGCTAGAACAATTTGAATTGGCAGCCACTATTAATGGTTGGGATGAAGGTGCTCGCTTGCCTTTTGCTTAGTGGTCCTAGCCTTTTGCTTAGTGGTAAAGCCAGGCAGGTATACCAAGGATTTACTGTAAATTGAAATAAAAAAGCAGTTATCGGTATTAAAAATTGTTCTGAAGTAAGTTTTTTTCAATTAGATCTGTATAAAGAGTATATAAAGGATATATCCATTTCTTTAGGTAAACGGGAATGAGAAATGTTTGTTTATACATTAGATTATTAGGGCAGCATTAAATAACATGACGCTGTGAGGTACCTTCTGTTATAATATGAGGTACCGTCACCACTTGCCGTGGTAAGTATTACCTAGCTTGTTAGTTTCAACTACACAGTGTAGCTAGGTCTTCTCTCAGACCTGCAGGATTATCCTATTTGGTTCCTCTGGAAGCTGGTAACTGTCGAGAACAGTTTAAAATATACCTGTGTAAAGATTCTATATCCATATATCCACACATAGCAAAACACACACATAATTTCCATTGTGCACCAACAGGCACAATTTTGCTAATGTGTATATATTTGCCTGGTGCTGCTGATGAAATCCAATATACAACAATCTTTATAAAATATTCAGGTCTTTAATAAGTGCTTTATTTTAAACATAGTGAACAGTAGCAACGTTTCGTCCCTGTGTATTGGCCTTTATCAAGCATGATAAATGCCAATACACAAGGGCCGAAACGTTGCTACTGTTGCACTTTGCACTATGTTTAAATAAAAAGCACTTTTATGATAGACCTGTGGAGCGCTGATATTTTTTATTAGTGTTTTGTGTTTTATTGATTTTATATTTATATATATATATATATATATATATATATATTATATATATATATGTATATATATATATGTATATATATATATCTATATATATATAATATATATATTTTATATTGTCTTTCTTTATCCAAATTTAGCATTCAGTTGAGGCAGCCAATCAGAGATACTCTGTCATACCGTGAGCTACTATAAAAATAATTTACAAAATTCTTCGCTTTACACAGAGGAAATGAGCTGAGAAGAACATTGCAGTCACTTGCATGTTGTAAAGCAAGAGTTTTAAACAAATCGCCAAAGAGAAAGATGTGGAAGATGGAGACAAGTTTTGCTTTAATGGAGACTTTAAGCACAAACTATACAGGATAAAAATTAACCAAATTCAAATGAAAGAAACTGTGAGTATTTATTACATAATCCCCATGAATGCAAGATAGAAGAATTGCTGTGCAGTATTGGATTAGTCTTTAGAATGGGTCTGTCTGTTATACCTCTGAAAATAAATAGGCCCATCATTAAATTGAGAGTAAAAATAGAATTTATTTCTGACGGTGTAAATGTTTAGGGCCACTAATGAATATTGGTGCCCTACACAAGGTTCCCTGGTGGTGCCCATTCCCCCTCTTATCCTTTTTCAACATGCTCCATTTTCTTTTATTCTCTCATAGTAATAGTAAGATCGTAACTGAGGTTGAATATAGACCTACATCCATCTAGTCCAACCTTACACCCTACTCTTTAACCCTACCTAACAGGAAGGCAAAAACCCCAGCTTAAAAGGGGGAGGGGGGTTTTTTCCTGACTCAAATGGCAATTAGAAAGTATCTCTGGATCAACCAGAACTACAGTTCAACCAGAGTCTTAATAACTCTCTATTGCTTTTGTCTTTCCTCCTGTGTCTCTTACTGTTGCCTAGTGCATGGTATATGTGGTGGTGCCTTCAACCCTTGACCATTGCCATAGGTTGCTTTTGCCACAAAAGACTGCTGAAGTTATTAAAATGTCCCACAATGCCCTCTCACTAGGGTAGGTTGTGAAGAATTGCAGGCCTAAATGACACTGGATGGCTGTACTAATGTCTAAACTGTTTATTGGTCTACAGACACAAAGTGATCATAAAAAATGTAAATACTCTTAAAGCGATATCCTTGTGTTTATTATGGATCTTTTTTTTTTTTAGAAACGTACAGTAAATAGAAATCTTTAATACAAATGTCTGTTTAGAAAAATTGAAACGATTCATGGCTTCTGCAGGTTTAAAGAGTAAAGCTCTTTATCTTATATCTTATTTAGGTAGAGGAACAAGTTAATACAACAGAAAGAGTTCCAAGACAGACAATATCAGATTGATGCAGCCTATTGTACGGATAATGAGAAATGAGAAAAAACACTTACTCACAATCTTTGGTCTCTGAGCTTTATAATCAGCTGAAATTCCCTGTAAAGGTAATCCACAGCCTCTTACCCTTTATACAAGTCACTATGCAGACTTTAAAGGATATACATAACACACTAATCTCAATCTATTTAAATTAAATTTCACTTATGTACTACGTTGGCAAAGGTGAATAGCAAACATAAGTAGACGGCAGGTGTTTGGAATCTAACTTGGTTATGTTAGGTAAATGTATTTACCTTTTGTGCCATCATTTGATTCCTTTTATCCTCTCTAGTGCAGCTCTTCTGAAACCCTTTGTCAAAACAAACAAGGGGCCTGGTGTAAACCAACAGCAACCCTGCTGCCACATTGCAGTTGCCTGCTATCTTCCTTGTTTATCACAGGTAAATCCCTTATATTATATAAATAAATTAATAAATCATGGGTTTACATTGGGTTTTCGAGTTTTGGGGTACTTGTTGGTGGGGTTGGTAAAGTAATATACGTAGGGACCGTGTTTATGTGTTGTTTAGCACTAAATAAATAGCTATACATATTAATAAATATGTAGTAATGACATTAAAGTATTAGAAATGTAAATGGGGAAAATATATAAATAAATAAAAGTACTTGCCCAGTCCCCACTCCTGTTCTGTAATGGATCTTCAAAATGGACTGTTAAGCCACACCCCAGGAAGTTTTACATGGAGGCAATGTAAGCTATTCAGGTCCCTTCAGGCAGTAGGAGTCACATCCAACCACCTATATAATCCATGGATATTAATGGAATAAACCTGCAGGTCTGAGAATAGACCAGGTATTTCTGTCACAATGTGCAGTTCAGGACCAAAGAAGTCAGTGCTATTCTTTATATACATTTATTGATGGTCATTTAAATGATAATAGTGAGATAGTACACACATACATATACAACTTTCCTATATGTAATTTATTAAAAATCAATACAAAACCATAAAAAAGCTGCGCACCCCATGATTTCAATATTCTAATAAAATCTCTTTAATGTACATGACCTAGGGAAGTTAATCATAACATAACAATAAATACATAGTTCTAAGCAATTATATATAGCATTTAACACAGCACCCATATGACCCGTAGAGTACAATCAAGTACCAATCATCTAGGTATGAATATCAGTAAAGGTCAATACCCTCAGTAGAATCCTATAAAAGCTCCATTGTTAAACAGTTTAAGGGGAAATTCAGCACAAATGCATATGCAGATTACCCTCCAGCGATTTTTTTATATTTATAAATGCTTCCAAAGTACAGACTTCCTGTTTGCAGAACTCCTAATTGTTTCTGTTTGGTCTCAGTCATTGGGTTTATTCAGCTGCTCAATAGAGATCTGAGCATGTATGACCCGTCCACCAGCCAATCAGCAGAAATTACAGTAAAAGAAGTGTGTGTCCTGGTAAGAAGGAGGACACTTGCAGAACCTGAAAAGTAATCTTGATAGCATTGCATGTGCGTTTCACAAAAAGTTTTCTTCTGAACATTTCGTTATTATATTGGCATCAGAGTGTTTATTAGGGTTCTGTATTTTATTTATTTAACGAAAACTGTTTATACTGTTTTGATTTATAATGTTTGTTCATACCCTGTCACACCTTCCCCCTACATTGTGGTTTAAACAGTGTCCGTTTCCTATTTTCCTATTCAATTTTATCTATGCTCTGTGTGTGGATCCTATTTGCTCACATTCCCATCTGCCTGTAAAGGTTTATAGGTTTCAAACCTGTTTACAGGCAATGTTAAAAATTTAGTGAAGTAAATCACTCTGGGTGATTCCAGGCTGAATGGGAACCCGAAACCTCAGTCCTATCAAGGATAGTTCTTTGTCCTATTATCTTTAAGAGACATGGCCACACAGAGCTGAGAAAGGAGAGAAATGTCTCCAGAATTTCTAGAAGGGTACAGAAGAAGGGAGAAGTTATATTAATGATAACACTGTGGTTTACATAGGTGTTTATTTCAATGTTTCCACTAAATAGAGAACTAAACTATATAAAGCTACATGTTGCCTTCAGCTCTTCATTAAAATGGTTTTGTTTTTTTCTCTGTAAAAACTGCATACAACTGGATATTTTCAAGACTTATCATGGTTTATGAGTTCAAAGACCAAATTAATTTTGAAAATAGAACATACACATCAGCAATGTTCCTCTAATGCAATGGAGGGGATTTCAATCCTTTTTGAGCTTTAAAGGGGAGATCATTCTCAATTAGAGGTGCCAATATTAGTAATAACAATATAAAAATACTTTGCAAAAACGTTACCTATTCCAGTCGCCATTTTAATTTCTTCAAAGCTAAATTCTTCTCCCTCATTAAACATAAGAAGCACCAAGGTCTGAAACAGAGACACTTGCAATTCTTTTTTCTCCTAAAAAAAAAAAAAAGCCCAAGTACATTAAGGCCTAGGCCTCACTGCTGTATTTTGTGATATACAACACCATTTTATATATGAAATTTATTGCATTTAATACAAGTGTATCAAAACCCAAAAATAAACCCACAAAGCAGACACAAATAAACCCATAACCCTTTGGGAAATGTGCACACCAGACTTAGGTGTTTTATTAAAGGGCATGTCCAGCCCAACTAAAATTTAACCCACGACTGGCCCCATTGTGTGGTTTAAAAAAATCCTTACCTTACATCTCTGCTCCTTATGGTTCCCCTGCAGTGCTTGTCTAAAGTCCAGGAAACTAAGGAGGTGTCTTCCTGTGTGAAAGGTTTCTGCCTCCTTCTTGTCTGAGAGGACTTTCCCCCACCCCCTCCCTCCCTCCTGATCCCTCCCTGGCTGCCCTTATCCTAGTGCAAAATCTTTTTAATATAATGTTGGCCATCCCTTCCCCACCCCCAACCGCTATACTAGATGTGTAAAAGAAGAATCACAACTCTACTTACAGCTCCTCACTCGCGTGGCGTTCTACAAAGTAACTTAGTAATTGAGGTTGAATAAAGACATACGTCCATCAAGTACAACCTTTTTACCCTTAACCTTTCCTAACAGTTGATCCAGAGGAAGGCAAAAAACCCCAGCTTAAAAAAAAAGGGGGCAGAACCCAGCTGGAGCGAGGGGCTTTAAGTAGCATTGTGATTCTTTTTTTACACATCTAATACAGTGGTTGGGGGTGGGAAGGGATGGCCAAAATTATAGGAAAATTTTATATTGAGATACCCTTTAAAGCATTAACAGAACACCTTGTAACATTTCAGTGCAGTGAACCTTCAGACACATACAATAAAATCAAGAGCTAGAGACAAAACATAAGTGCCAGCTAGTGGCTAAAAACTAATGCAATCAGATGACCAAACTTAGCACCAAAATAACCATAACCAACACACTCCTGACAAAGTAACCATTTCTTATCACAATATAATTTTTTTCACTTTTATTTTATGTCTACCATTATTTTTTGGGGAGAAAACATGAAAGACCCAAGTTTACATTAAGACCCTTAGGTTGTACAGTTACTAGATTAAATATCCAATAGGATTCTCTGTGCAGGAGGGCATTATGACAGTCACCACCTCATTATAACGGTGGGACATGGTCAATGACCATCCCACGCAGATTAGAGACTTGATGTTTGGCCATGCGAAAATTACAAGCAACAGCTGGATCATCACTTCTCTGAGTATCAATGCCTATCTTAGCCAAGGCAAGCTTGATGTCACTCCTGTGACGTTGGAACCTGCATTTAAACGGGCTAATTGTATTGCCCACTTCAAAATATGCAATATTCAGTATTACAATAGTAATAAGCCAGTATCTTGTATATACTGTATGCCCCGAATATGGGTGAGAAAAAACCCCCCAAAAAACTAGAGGATTGTATATAATGCAATTGCTACATTTAAAACATCCCTTGCTGGATAAAAAGAAAAACAGGGCTTTTTTATACTTAGCAAGCGGATAATCCACTGGTGTAAACACACAACGGTTTACGCTGTATCTCTATTCCTAGAGACTGATCACCTTCTACAGATGGCCAGAATTTGTTCAGGTTCTGTTTGTACATCGTTTTTCTACTGTCTCATATATAGTCAAACAGTACTCCAGGGACTCGTTTATGGGCAGTATGCAGTACAGCCATATCTTCCAACACCCTATTCAATATATTGAGTATTATCATGCTTTCAAATTTATTGGCCATATTGACAATTTGAACCAGCTATCAATGGGATCTGAACAGATTCTCTTAACCTGTGTGATTTGCGATTTAGGTAAACCCTTGAAAACATGTTGTGGGTGGAAACTCCTTCCGTGTAGTAGAGTATTCTGTGGCTGATGTAGGTGCAATGCACCGAAATGTTACATGGTGTTCTCTTAATAAAACACATATTGCAATTAATTCTGGTGTGCACAGCTTTGTTTATAACTATGCTGTAGCAACCAGAACTGATGTCTCCGCTTTAGAAGCTGTGAGTGTGCAGGATTTGTGGATACAAATGGACACAAACTTTATGCCTTACAATAGGGCCTAAGCCTCAATTAAGTTTTTTTTTTTTTTTCTTTACAGAAAGACAAAGATTTGACTGCAGATTGTCTTTTACGCAAAAAGCAACATTATGATTGTTATGCAAAGTTATCATTGCTGAATTCCGAACTATACTGTACATGCATTTTATTCAAACTTTTTATTTACATTTTTTCACATGGCAAAATAGAATTTCGGGGGAGAATTAATTACTGATGTTTACCAGTATTTACAACTCGATTGTAAAATATGCTGAAATATTTGTGTTATTATAAAAAATGTTCTTATGTAAACATGAACATATAAAAGCTTTACATATTCCAGAGTGCTTACTATTTTGCACAAAAAGTGTGTCCAGTCTAAAATATTACACCCATTTAAGTAGCCTTCAAAAGTAAAAAGTTGGGGGAAGGTGCTGAAAAGTCAATTATAGAGCCTAATATTAAGAGAAGCCTTAAAGAAAAACTTCCAAAACTTAACACTGCAATTTCCTGTCAGACTTGACACGTTCAGACCACTGTGTATTCTACACAACTATTAGTTTCTGTAACATTTGTTCAGTTCCAGTTATACATTACTTGAAACAAAAAAAACTCTGAGAAGCAGATTTAATTAAAGGGACACAGAAAGGCTCTTTATAACATTCAAGAGCAAATAATATTAAAAACAAACTGACAGCTTTAATGTTTTCATTAAGCAATATTAACAGCCTTTAAAAAGCTAGAAATTACTGTGTTTGCAATTGCAAATATGTAAATAGGAGATTTGTAGTACATCGCATTTAAAGGGCATCTATAGTGAAAAAAACACATTGCCCCTTTGCAAAGTTAAATTCATGTACTCTGTGCTGCCTTAATCCTATCTATGTCAGTGACTCTGTTTAACCATGGTGCCAGATCTGTGTGCAGCACTCCCCCCCTTCCCCCTCCCCTGTTACCTCCTCAATGTCTCAACTTCGGCTAACTGACAAGCTTATCATGTGCAGCAGGAGTTAAAAGTTCAACATCCTGAAAAACACACCCACGCACAGTGGCCAATAGAAAGCAAGCTGTCCTGGAGACACAGAAGAAGAAGGAGAACAGTACAGTTTACATCTCTCTCTTTGTGACCCATCATCAATCAGTGAAGTCTATCAAGAATGGGGGTCAAGTGCAGCCTTATATCTACCATGAAAGCTACCTCTCTCCCCCTGCTAATGCTGTTATCTCTATGTTTATTACAGAGCAGGGAGGGGGGATCACGTCACAGGGATTTGATTGACAGTCCAAGTAGGAGTAGAGGAATGCAATCACTATTCTTCTAACTGGTGTATCTCAGGACAGAGAGGGAATCTGAACAAATTGATGACACTCTGGGGGTTGTGGGGAATTATTTTCCCACTATAGATGCCCTTTAATTGTAAAGAAAAATTTGCTTTCCTTATGCACCAAAGTGTACGAATAAGAAAATGGCATGGATAATAGTTTGTATTTGTACATTTTCAGTTCAGCTGAATGAATAGTGCTGTAATCTGTCTGTAGCATATAACAAACTAAAGGACATTGCCGCCTGAAATGCCAGAACACTGAATAAAAATGTAAATAATATTACCCTGAATCCCATTTATATCTTCAAATTCCATTTTATTTAGTAAAAAAAAAAAATCTTTGCATTTTTAGTGCTGTCTGATAATTGTAAAGTCAACTGACATTTAAAAGACACTTTACAGCCACGTTTTGGGGTTTTCTTCAAAACTTTCTAAGCAAGAATTTCCCTTTATCCTTTAACTCTGTGTTGCTTGTAATATAGGGTCCATAATAAGGAGCTACCTACAGTTTTCAGATATAGAAATGTACCTACAGCAGGTATAGTACCTAAAAGGCATGTCCAGGCAAAAAACAACTTTTCATATAAATGCAAAGCACTCCCTCAAACCCCAGTTTCGCATTATACAGAAATGCCAAAGATGCCCCTAAAGTGACTTACCTAACCCAGTTCCTCTCTGCTCCTCCTCTGCGGTGCTTTTTCCGGATCGCAGCAGTCAGTTAAGGCGTGACAGGAAATAGAGTGGCTCTCTTTGCTCGAAACAAGCTTGTAACAGGAGCATGGGCAGTGCCCAGGTGGCGAGGGACCAGGTCAGGTCAGGGGCATATTTGGCATTTCTGTATAATGTGAAACTGGGGTTAAGGGGGCTGCTCTACATTTATATGAAAAGTTTTTTTTGCCTGAACATGACAGATGCCTCACATTAGCAAACATACATGCCAGCTATAGGAAGCTTCAGAGACAAAGGCCTAGGCCACACTAGCCCGTTTTTCCGATTGCACGTCCGTTCGCGTTTTGGTAACACATGCGTTCATCATTTTTGATGCGTTAACGCACGCACAAACACAAAACGCACAAGAATTGCGCACACAATCGCATGCGATAACGGTCGCGATTTTGTCCGCGATTCCCGTGTGTTGCAGTGTGGCCTCAGCCTTAGATAGTCTTGCAGACAGCAAAACAGAAAAGCTAGAAGACAGACTTTGCCGAGGTGCACAAGGTGTATGGGCCAAAAACAACCAACCTCGATGCAGACAAACTACCGGCATCCAAGTGACTGGCATACATACTTTACTTGAATACTGCAAAAATAATCAATATAAACATTTTTTAGAAAACTTACCTCTTTAAACTCTGCCTTTAAAACAGCATGACCCAGTGTTGACTGCCATTGGAGCCTTCTGCCACTGTGCTTTCCAATATAGAAAGTCTTAAATATTTCCTGGAGTTTTACCATCTGGAGTACGAAAGGAGAATAAGAAAAAAATAATGAACATGAATAAGATATCTATATCAATAATATCTTTATTATCGAATCACTACTATTTTAAACAGCAAGAAGTATTGCAAAATGCCTATAAAATAGAATGCATACCCGAAATCATGCAGAACACACATTGAATCATGGTACTTACAGTTCAATTCAATATAACACAATACATTACCATTTTCACACAACAGCTGACAGAAAACCTAAATTCTACAAATAGAGATTTTACATTTCAACTGTTACTGCAACTAGATTAAGAAAATAAATTGAAAAAAAAAAGAAACTAAATGAACATAATAAACAACCCCAACCGAACCTCTTCAGTTTTCTTATACAAACAAAATACTAGTAACATTTCCCATTTATGAATGGGAAATTAACCTTTAAAATTAACAAAAACCTATAATTCATTATTAAAAGTTTATTGCCAAAACAAACATGTACTTGCACCCCCTACTGTAATGCATACACAGTGAACACTGTGACCTTTATAAAATGTACACGGTCTGGTCACAGACCTCCTCTGTGACTTCTAATATCTGTGGCTTAATTCCACCCCATGACCACTGCAGCCATTAGGGGGAGCCAGGGATGGAGGGTGCCCAGAGAGGAGAGAAGTCTAACTGCTCAGAGACACTGACCGAGGTGCTGTTAATAAGCAAATGCACTTTACCACAGACCAGAAGGGTACCAGCACTCTACTGGACTTTTTAAACTAAAAAGCTAGAAGTTGTTAATTTAAGTGACAGACTGCATAAAAGTCCACAGATTCTGATGGAGTTGGGGGATAGGTGAGAGAGCAGCCTTACGGCAGAAAAGGGAAATAAGTTAAAACTAGATCCTAATGAAAAAAACTTAAAAATATTTTTAAAAAAATAAGGACTAATAAAAAACAAATCATAGCCCTTAGATACACAGGGTTGCAGCAGTTCATGAAGAAGCATTTTTACCCTTTTATGCATGTCTAATGCACTTGCAAAGTGATACTAACTTTCATGGTTTCACACATATTGGGCCTTATTTAATAACATCTGATTGGTTGCTGCAGATTAAAGGGCATGTCCACCCCCAAAACTATAATTTCACCCACTACTGCCCCACTCTGTAGTGTATAAAAATCCTTACCTTACATCCCAGCTCCCTGCTATGCCCCTCTCTGCTTCTTGTCTCTCCTCCGGGAGAATTTTGTCATGCGCACTGCAGCCCCCCCCCCCCCCCCCGTCCCGTTTTACTCTCCCTCCCCCTAGCTACAAACCCCTTTGTTATATAGTAGGTCTCCCTCCCCCTAGTGTAAATCCCCTTTGTGGTATAGTAGGTCTCCCTCCCCCAAACGCTATAATAGATTTTACAGAAACTCCCCCGAATTCTACTTACCTTACCTCTCTCCCCCAGCATTCTCCACTGCCGGCTGCCTCTCAGACAATCACGAATGTGGCTGCCGGTCCAGCCCCCTGCTAGCAGTTTTATGCAAGCAGAGGGCCAGGACAGTATGCCGGAGGAAAGAGGTAAGGTAAGTAGAGTTCGGGGGAGTTTCTGAAAAATCTATTATAGCGGTTGGGGCTGGGGGAGGGAGACCTACTATACAACAAAAATCTAGGGAATATTTTTTTCCAAATTTTGCACCATAGGTTTCCCAGATTGTAAAAAAGGAATATCTATTTTATTCCGTACAATTAGTCTAGAGTGTGCCTTGGTTTCTTTGCTTCTTGTTTTGGTATATAAATATTTTTTCCGTTGAGCACTTAACTTTATTAAGCTGACCTATATCCTTGCTCTTTGCAATATTCTAAGGAAATTTAGTTTAAGACTGTACTGATCTCTTCCCTTTCATGTTGCCTCAAATACCCTGCTTAATAGTGTAGTTCATGGACATTTGGTTTTACAGAATTACAGGACACTGTGAATGTTCTCATAGAAATATAGGTATTTGAATTTGAATAAAGCAACACATTATATAAAGCTAAATCTGGACTTTAGATAAACAGTTCCAGTAAGGGGGTTCCAGACCAACCTTAATTGTCTGGTTGGTATTTTGTCAATACCATTTCATGGCAATAATGTATCTTTAACTATGTTAACAAAGTGTGGTCAGGTTAAAGGGTATCTCCACTGATGGAAAAACTTTTTTTTTTTTTTCCCTATATGAAAGTTCACCTTCCCCCAACCCCCCTCCTACCTTTTTTTCCCCAAAATTCAGCTCTGTTTCTTTGCAGCAGCCTCTGCAAGCTGTGTAGCTCCTGGGGGTGTGTCTGCTACTGTGCTGGGCTGGCTGTCAGTCAATGTGCATCATCACATGCATATTGATGATTTCTGCCACACCCACTTGACCCCAGTGATGCCTGATGTAAACAAAGCCTTTCCTTCCTGTCTCTATGATTCACAGTCTCTCTATGATTCCTGTCTCTATTCACAGCTGATAGTGCAGGGAGAGACAGAGGGGGGAAGTTAAATGGTTCAGCCACACAGCTTTATGTAAGGAGACTTTATTTAACAATTGCAAAAGTAATAGAATATAATTGCAAAAGGAATCAAATGGGGGGGGAGGTGTGTGTGTTTGTAAGGGAGACAGAAGGTGTATTTCAGAGGGGATGCTGGGAGTGTCACAAGTTGGATTGCAGGGGGGATTCTGGGAGACAGAAGGTGTATTTCAGAGGGGATGCTGGGAGTGTCACAAGTTGGATTGCAGGGGGGGATCTGGGAGACAGAAGGTGTATTTCAGAGGGGATGTTGGGAGTGTCACAAGTTGGATTGCAGGGGGGAATCTGGGAGACAGAAGGTTTATTTCAGAGGGGATGCTGGGAGTGTCACAAGTTGGATTGCAGTAGCAGACACACCCACTTGGCTGCAGTAAGAAATCCTTTCCTCCCTGACTCTCTAAGTTCATTTTTCCAGCTGATTATGCAGAGAGAGACAGGGGAGGAAAAGTTAAACCCTCTTCCCACACTACTGTAACAAATACAGGGGAACTTGTGTTGTTTTTAATAAAGATTTGTTTGTGTCTAACTCTAAGATTGATTTCATAGGGGATGCTGGGAATATGAGGCAATCTTGTATGGGAGGGAGTGGGAGAGAGAAAAAAGGTAGTACCTGATTACTCCTCCATTAATTAGTACCTGATTACTCCTCCATTAATTAGTGAGGTCAGCAAGGTGCTGTGATGGTCATGTGATTATTCCTCCATTTAGCAGTGAACTCAGTAGCTTGGAGGTGTGTGTGTGTGTGTGTGTGTGTGTGTGTGTTCTCACATTCTGCGCATGCACTAAAGGAAACCGCGCGTCGGACATTTTACATGCAGGCAGTCAATGAAAGTGGGCGGACCTGCACCATCCACAGCGTTCTGGGACAAACTCATTGGATTTCTTCTAAACTACTGCTCACAGACACAGGATACTGCAGGTACATTTCCATCTTACACATATCTATCCTTACAACCCAGGTGACTTTTAGCAGTGGAGATACCCTTTAAACAATAATGCTCCAATTAAGTACTAAGGAAATAAAATCTAATGAGCAAATTCAAGTATACTGTTGAATTTTTCTAAACCACAATCTAGAGGAATCAAATGCAATAAGAACTGAAATGTTAAATATAAGCAATACCAGTTTTTAAACTAGATTAAAAGTACCCTGCATACTAACCTCTGCTGTCAAATGGACATCCATTGGAGTATAGGTTGGCCAGTATCCCATAGTGAGAATATTCACAGTTAAGTCTATGCTTCCGGGGTCATTATGGTTCTGAATATACTAAAAACAAAATTCAGGGAAGGTTCACACACATAACATATTTCTATTTATCTTTTAAAACACACATAAGGTATACAATCCTAGATTATAAAAATTATGTTTTCTGCCTCTGCTGTGAATCATACAGAGATTGGTGTTTGGATCATGCCAGAATAAATGTGCTGGTTTTATAGAAAGATAACAACAGCACATTTACAGCACACTTTGTATAACTGGTTGGGGAACAAACTAACTTATTTCCTAAAAGGAAACCATTAGAGAAAAGGAACATGGCATTAATAGTAGACTGTATTACCCATATGATTGCTTCTTACTTTTAATATGATCAATATCTGGATAAGAAACTTAATTGAGGTTAACCAACATGCCCAATAATTTGCTAATTTGTCATAGGTCTAATTATTTGTAAAAAGTTCAATCTTGCCTTTTGTTTTATTTTAAAGGCGATCAAAGATCACTTTGCTTTTATTGGATTTTGCACACTTTAATAAACTTAATAAACATAGCCAAATCCATGTTGAATTATCATGTAGTAAATCTAAATTGCCTTCTAAACGAACAAAATCATTTTATGTGAATTATTAACTATGGACCTGAAAGCATACACATCATTTAATAAGATTCATATAAAACATTACCTGTTTGAACTGAACCATAACATCTTTGGAGAGCTCCATATCTTTAAACATTCCCTCCAACTTACTGGTAAATGCAGAACCACATTCTGTATAAAAAATACATGCATACAAAAATTAAAAGTTTTGTTCATTAAACACTAACAAGTCAATAAGAAGTTTCTGGCAACAAGTAGTAACCATGTGATTCAAATTATAATGAAATTGGTTGCAATAAAATTAATTAGGAGAGGTATGGAATTAAACTGGCTATTAGGATATGAGAATATTAAGTCATCATAATAAAAGTACACACCTACGATAGCCAATCAATGAGGCTGCTTTAGTCTGAATTTTCCGATCTATATTGTAAGCATAATCTCTTGAAAAACCCTTGCTAAAATGTTATCGTATGGGTTTGTAACAGGCCTGTGTGAAAATCTGACAAACAGTCATTGGTAGACTTGAAAATTATAGAGCAGATCACTGCAATGTGACCTTTAACAATTGTGGCCAATATACAGCTTGGACAAAGTGTTGCCAGTGCATATATTATTTTACCCCACAAGACCATACATATTTTTTTATTGTTCTAGTGATGAAGAAAAATTAAAAAAATTAAGCTAGAAAAATATGGCAATAGAAATGATGGACAGAAAAACTTGGATGTGATGGAATGCTATTCTGTGAACCGCTCTACATTTTTGTAGATGGATAAGGTGTTTTTCATCTCAACCCCCAAAAAATTTGAAGAATATTTCTGCTTTAAGTTAAGTACCCCAAATAAATTGACCCCCTTCTTTCAAGCTGCTGGTCATTATGCTCAATGTGCTTCATGTAAGACGGGAGCTTTTTTATCTCTGTGCTCAGAGAAGAGATAATAGCAGTGATAAGGAAAGTAACTGTAGGGATTTCTGCAGTAAATAATTTTTACAAACTAGCCATTCATGGGCCGATGATTTTCCGATTGATTGAGTTATTGAAAATCTGATTGAAATCAACACCTTGCACTGCTTATCTTTCATAGATTTCAGTTTGAAATTTGAAGTAGATATGTTCAGGAAGATGGGCCTACAAAAAATTGTTCTGCCTTGGATGATCTTGTTTTTTTCATTAAACCGATAAATATTGTCAATTGGTCTACTGGAAACATGGGAAACGGTCATCAAATCAATTCAATTCAATTTCGCGAATTGATCATAATATCACTGGCATGTACGATGGGGCTTAATGCTAGGTACACAGTCCGATATTTCAACCAGTCTGATCTTGAATCTGTAATTTTTGGGTACTGCCAAGCAATGTTGGCAACATTTTCTAAAAATACAAGCAATGTAGGAAAGCCACAGGCAGAGGTAAAAACGTCTTCCAAATTGGAAGTTCAATTGGACATCTTAATAAATTTCGTCGACTGGTCAAAATATAGATCCGTGTGTATGTAGCCTAACATTCGGATAGCATAATATTTGTTAAATCAAGTGACAGGGCCATCTTGTTTTTACATGTACCAATTTCTTTAAGGCAGACTTGTGGTCCAATGTTTAGTTAATAAAGAACTTCCTTTAAGGCTTCTTGTACCTAGAACAACCATGAGGTTAACAATTCGCTTCCTCTGGAAATCCAATAATAGGAAGGACAATGCATCATACCTTCTAAATGTTTTACTTCCTTATGAATGCTGGAAAAGGTGTTTGATGAAAAAAAGACAATGCAGTAGTAAGGAGAGTTTCATTTCTCACCATGTTTAAGTTTAGAAAGCATTGACTTCTCAGAATCCACAGAAGCGCTTTTGCCAACCAGCAATCTTTTTGCAAGATCTTTTTTGTAAAAGGCCTCAAATACATCCTTTCCTACAAAACATGAAAAATTTCAACAAGGTGGGTTTGAAACACAAAAAAAGACAGGGTTTATTTCTTTCTGTACGAAAATCACAGTTTATAAATATTTTTTCCCTGTAACAGAGCAAAACAGACAAATAGGTGAAACCTGTAGAGACACCTATTGAAAGCACATGCAGCATGGCTGAGTTAGAATTAATGTTGTAATCCCTGCAAATAACATTTATTAAATGTATCCCTATTAAATCAAATCTGGCAACTAAGGTTGCAGAGTGTGTTTTGGTGTATGCAAAAAAAAATGTATCAGACACCCTCCTACTACATAAATTTTACAGAACATGTATGCACTATTACCCTTTTAATTGGTAAACTTATATAAGCAACATTAAGCAGAGCTGCAAGCAGCATACCCTCTATTTGGTACACTTTCAGGAGCAACAGGGTGCATAGCTGCATATAGATAATATAGTAACTTTCTTTACAGATCTATACAATGCATCTCTCAATGCTGTACATATTTAAAGTTGAATGTTGGAGAGTAGGAAGTGAAAGATAATAGAGTGAACAGCTCTGTGCCATGCATATTTCAACAGTATACTTATTTAAACAAAAAACACACTCTTCCTACCATTCAACATTCTCCTATAAGAAGGTACACTTTCCCCTAACATTGCTACAGCTGACAGGGAGAGACCATCACACTGCAACTAGGAATGTGCAAATCAGTGAATCTAAGCAAATCTCTTTTCACCTCCCAGAATGTTATATGATTTGAATATTTAGGATTTAATATATTCAGGCATCATAGGAGTTAAGAGGTGGAGGTGGGGGTCAAGATCACAGGTGTGCAGAAATGGTTGCCGGGGCAAGGATCATGCTCTCGATTCCTAGGTTTTAAAAAATTGGATTTAAATGATACATTTAACCTGTATGTACTAAGAACACAGTTTTGTTCTCTGTATCTCATACCATGAATGAATCGAAAAATAATCATGATTTTGTCCAGGAATCTTTCCAGTTCTTCATCTGTTGCCTCTTTGTTTCCAGCACGTAATTTAGAATCCACGTATTTGGCTGAAAACGACAAAAAAGATTTGATTCACGAGGAGTTTACTAATTAAAACATAATTTAGATTCAATAAATAGATTTACTGTTGCAAGCTTAAAATAAAATCTCTGTGAAATGTTATTATAGTAATAAATAACTTTGCCCCAAGACTGCCTAACTACTTCATGTTTTTTGTTTTCTAACTTCAGCTTCATTATTCCAACTTATTAATATAAATAATATCTTTTTTGTTACAGAAGTTTGTATAAACATATATGTTTAGACAGTGGTAGAATGAGTTGGAAACATCGTTGCTTTTGTACATTATATTACAATTACAGTGAATAAACATTTATACTTCCCTTTTAAATAAACTAACCTTTGATTTAAGTGATAAAGTTTTGGCTTACATTCATATCTGTTGTGGTGGTTGTTATTATTTCTTTACTGTCTTAAGTATTGGGTTGTGTTATTTCTGACTCATACGATACTTTCCATATTTTATCATATTTCACTGGACATCTTCTATGTTTTGATATATAATAAAAGTGTATCAATCGGTTGTTGGCTGCCAGAGATACAAGTAGGTGAGTATCTGCTAAGTGCAGATCCATTTATTCATACAGATTCGCCTTGTAATATATTTTTCGTTTGTATTAGCCTGGTATATATTCTTAATATAAGACCCTGCAGCCCTTGGGTTTTGAGTATCCCTATTATTGGATGATGGGGTAGATCAATATTGGTGTTTGGGAATTCTGTTAGCGTGTCTTAATTGTAAGTATCTATAGTGTAATGAACTTGGAACTTTGTATTTACTCCTTATTCCTTCAAATTATATTATCGATTCACTATTCACTATTATATCCCCCACTGTCTGAATACTATTTTTTGCCCATTTATTAACTCCATGTAAATATCCAGGTAAATATTTTAGTTGTAGAAAATGGACATTATTCCATAAAGGGGGTTCAGGTGGTGTACCTCCGAAGTTGCATATTATATTCGCTTCTTGCCATACCATAATAGCCTGTTTATGCTACTTCATATGTTTGCTTGCACACAAAGCATTGTAGCAGATTCAGTTTACTAACCCTCTCAATAATGTAGAAATCAAGATCATATGTAAAGAGGGACACACTGCATAACCCTGGTCTAATATTAAGAAAGGGGTGTTGGTCAACTTGTAATTCAAGCTTGCTGACAATGGGGACAAGAATATAGGGTCACAACTGATTGATATAGCCAAGTGGTTGATTGAAAAATCTGAAAACTGTCTGCCTATTATTCAACTAATTAGATCACCTTTTTATTGATTTATTTTAGAGCACAATAAACATAAATGAATTAGGTGCCTACCTATAAGTTCTGCTGGTTTGTTTGCTCTTTTGTTAATAAAGGCTTCAAAGGATTCTTTCATTGTGTTCACAAACTTTTCATTCTTCTGGAAGCAAACTTCTATTATGTGGTCAACTTTATCCTTGAATTCCAGTAATTCCTGTACCATATCTTTGTCTTTTTCAGGATTCACTACTATTCCAGTCCCATAGCTCTGGAAAAGCAAAATAAATGAATGTTTTGCAAATTAACATCTTTGTTACAAAGTTCAGAATTTTTGCAGGATTAGGAATGTAGAAATACCCTACATAAGCTTTCTCTTATTGTCTCATTAAAGGGCAACTGTGGTCTCAAAACAAGTAAGGTTAAATGAAAGCCAGCAGTATTCCCTTTAAAATGAGCCTACAATCACATCTCTGGCTGGAGCCTTTGAGAAATTACATTTAGATGAATGTTTAAACTTCCTGCTTCCAGTAGGTTGAGTGACATCACCTGACCTCTGCCCCGCCTGTCTGCCCTGGGGGGAGAAGCATGCTCAGTTAAGACTTAAAGGACAATTATACTTACCATTTCCCCGATCCATTCCTGCAAAGTACCTAGGGGTGAGGACCTAAAACGCTAAGTCCTCACCTCTGGGTACTTTACAAAAGTCCTGCACTACTTACTTGTAATCTCCTTCGTCGCTCTGGTCCGATCCTCCCCACTGGCACTGTCAGTGACAGTCCAGGAGGCAGCCAATGGGAAGACACGCCTCCTTGCAGAGCACGTCTTCCCATTGGCTGCCTCGCGACCTGTCACTCAAAGCGCCAGTGGGGAGAATCGGATAGGAGCGACGAGGGAGATTACAAAAGTCCTGCACTACTTACTTGTAAAGTACCCAGAGGTGAGGACTTAGCGTTTTAGGTCCTCATCCTGGGTATTTTGCAGGAGTGGGAGGAAAGGAACAACGGGGAGGTGAGTATAATTGTCCTTTAAATCTGGGGAAATCAGGAAGTACCTGGGGAAAAAATTTACAGTTGAGAAGGGGAGCCTATTAATGCTGGCTGAGGCTTGTCACTTGGCTGAAAACAGGAAGTGTTCAAGCAGGAAGTAAAATTGTTGAACCTTTCCAGTAATAACCTATCACAAATTTTATCTAGAGATGTGATTTAGGTTTTATTTTGAAGGTGTGATGGAAGGCTTTTTATATAATTCTTAGTAGTTTGGAATAATTCAAGACCACGGTTATCCTTTAAGCTTGTCTGTGTGATTCTCTATCACATTAAAAAAATATATGCATCACATTATAAAAAAATGAGGGACAGTAATTAGCGGTTACCATTGAGACTGTTGAGGTTTTGCCATAGTTTTGCATAGCTGTACTGTAGCTCTTACCATGTTTAGTTCTGTAGTTCCTCACATATACAAGCTCTGCAATATTGCAACTCTGCTAGCAACAGGGACCCTACCCTCTTCACTTCGTGGACCAGCACTATCTCCCAGAATAAAAACACTGTTTAACGAGGCTGGGCATGAGGCAGGCATACTATTATGGTCCATTCTCTTCATTTGCAATAAACAGAATACCTGTATTGCAGGTTTTATAAATTAAAACTACAGAGCACTACAAGCTGTAAGGAGGGTCTTTCCTTCTTTTCAGCACAGTATTTAAAGGGGAACTAAAGTCTTCAGACAATATTACAGAGGACATTCAAAAACATACAACAAGCGGTGTCTTCCCTCTCCCTTTGCTGTGGCCACTGTGCCATTTATAGAATTAACCTGTGGGTTCTAGGGGGTCAGCTCCCATAATCTAAGCTGGGCAATGTGGACTGCAGTGCTCAACAATCAAAAAAAATAATCTGCAGCCTTGCTTCCTAAAAGCCGACAACCAATCATAAAACAACAAAGAGATGCTTCCTCTACCTGACAAATAATGGGGATTTCAATGCAGTTTTGGTGTAAACACATTTAAATGCTCCTGTCCCTAAAAATCATATATTCCTTTTCTTTTCATACAACAAAAGAAAAGCAATCTTTGCAGTGTATTTCATTGCCAGCATTGATGTTAGAAACAGAATTTTAACATTTCTGAAAAAGATATACTCGAGTATAAACCGTCCCGAGTATAAACCGAGGTACCTAGTTTTACCTAAAAAACGGGAAAAAAAATAGACTGACTCGAGTATAAACCGAGGGTGTAACCCCTACTAGTATTTGCCACTTAAGATGTTTGGAAACTACAACTCCCAGCATGCTTTATTGCTGGGAGTTGTAGTTTTCAAACATCTTAAGTGGCAAATACTTGTAAATAGGGGTAAATCCTCCTTTATTTGTGCATACAGTATGCACAAATAAAGAAGGTTTTACTCTTATTTCTAACTATTGTGTGCCCTGATGTCCCTGTGGTATTCTCCTACCTTGTCCGGCGGCCGCTCGCTCCTCATCCTCTGCGCCGCAAAGTGAGAGGCACCGGGTAGCGATGTCATCCGGAAGCGCACTGAAGATGCGGATCGCACGGCCGCCAGACAAGGTAGGAGAAAGATTGACTCGAGTATAAAGCGAGGTAAGATTTTCAGGCCTTTTTTAAAGCCTTAAAACCTCGGTTTATACTCGAGTATATACGGTAAGTCTAGGGATATGAATCTGCAACCTCATATAATGTCTTGCTAAAAGTAAAGCTTTATACCTCTAGCCAAACAAAGATACATTGTGGAACACTAGTAACATGCAGAATCTTTATCTTTTGTTAGACACATAATGGAAAACAAAAGATAAATGTCTGGGGATTTTAACCCAGGACCTTGTGTGCTGTATGTTTCTAAAACACAGTACATGCAAAAATATAGGTACATTTTGAAACTTTACATTTTGCTATGAACAAAAAAAAAAATACTGAATATTTTGTATTGCCCTAGGAAGGCTGTGTGCAGTCCATGCTGGCTGGAAAATAAACTGCAACATATTGGTGTGAATACATCTGTATAGAAAACACTGTGTATAGAGACCGTTGCTGTGCTGGCAACTACATGGAATCCTTCTTTGTTACCGAATTTATTTCTCACATGTACGTAAATGCAACTTACTACAGAAGATTCTTACAATGTATAGATAGATGTTCTGGGGAGAAACACTTTCAGATTAGGATTTTAAAAAATTATGCTGTCCTTTAATACATGTTGGGGTCCCTGCGAATACTTCTCAGGCAAAGAATGTACTTTTAACCTCAATTTTAAGATTACTATAAGGATAAGGAACTACTTGATCCCCAATTGTCAATTTGACAATGAATGTGTCACTAACAAAATGCATTTAAAAATCTGGGCATCAAATGGCTTAAGCTAGGTACACACCTAGCGATTTTTCCTCCTGACCGACCGTTCTATACTTTCGAACTGTCGGCCAGGAGGAAGGACTGTCGGTCGCAGCAAAAGCAGCCGCGTCCGATAGTCACCGCGACCGATCGTGCGGTCCATAGAGGACCGCACGATCGGACGAGGTTTTCCACCCTGTCCGATCGTCCTTTCGTCCGATTCGGACGAACGGTCGATCGGACATGGGCACATTCGGATTCGATAATTTTGGTCCGATCGACCGATACACTGAACTATCGGTCGATCGGACCGAAATATCTAATTGTGTGTACCCAGCTTTAGGAGTAAAGACATTTACAGTCATTATTAAGGTATCGTCAGTTAATTTGTACTATGCCCGCCGCCACATTTTGTAGGAAGCTTTCTAAAAAGCTCACAGTAAACATAATTCAGAGAACCTTAGTAAACTGATATAGCACCAAAAATACAATACATTTGGAAATTTCTACAACAAATAAAAGCACTACCAGATCTGAATCCTTGCCGTATTAAACAATATCTGGAAAACACAACATCTGTAAATTTCCCCAAAAGGAAACAGCATCCTCACATACCTGAGGAACTTTGCAATGCTGTGGTGTAATTTAAAGGGTAACTGTGGTCTTAAATTCTTCCAAACTAGAAAGAATTAAATAAAAAGCCTTCCACCGTACCTTCAAAATAAAACCTAAATCACATCTGTAGATAAAATTTGTGAGGAGTTATTCCTGGAAAGGTTCAGCAATATTACTTCCTGCTTGAACACTTCCTGTTTTCAGCCAAGTGACCAGTTTGTAGTCATGTGACCAGCCCTGTCTGCATTAATAGGCTCCTCATCTCAACTGTCAATTTTTTCTCCAGGTACTTCCTGATTTCCCCTGCATTAAGTCTTAACTAAGCATGCTTCTCCCCTTGGGCAGACTGGCGAGGCAGAGGTCAGGTGATGTCACTCAACCTACTGGAAGCAGGAAATTTAAATATTCACCCCATGTAATTTCTCACATGTTCCAGACAGAGATGTGACTGGCAGCTCATTTTAAATGAAATACTGCAAGCTTTCATTCAACCCTAACTTGTTTTGAGACCACAGTTGCCCTTTAAGCATCACAAGTCTCCTGGCCCTAATGAGTTCACCACCCTGAATTTAAAACAAAATGTTTCTCTTCTCTTCACCCCACATGTACACGTACTGCACCTTTTGGAAGCAAATGTTGTAGCTATACCAAAGCCAGACAAGGATACCATTCATATTTCCAAAATACAGTCTAATAATAAATAATAGTTTGAATGCCATTCTTCAAAGGGTGGGTGATTCACCAAGAGCAAAGAGGATTGATCAGAAGCCATCAAATTGCCAAAAATTTGCGTAGGTTGCTGGACCTTTTTCAAGGGATCACCCACTGCATTTCTGCCTTCACCAAATTGGCAGAAACAATTTGATGTTGGCTTTGGAACGGTGCAACATAAGAGGCCCTTCTTTTAATGAAGGACACTATAGTCCAACCCAACTGCACAGGTAGTTAACATAGGATTACGTCTCAGATACTGTAGCTCCCAATTGCTTAATGGTACCAGATAAGCATGCCCACTTTCCCCTTTGTATGGTACCCCAATAAAGAAATCTTCAAATGACATAACGGGTTTGTAAATGGGTGCCGATAAATACAAAATTGCAATGTTTTCAGATCACATCCTCCTATCCCCAACACACTCCTACTGTCAATCCCCAATCTCAATTATCTGTAAATGTGCTTCCATCTGGCTTCAAAAGTAATTCTTCCAATACCAAAGCATTTCCAATACATTTAGGTTCCAATTTACAAAAACTATTTACACTCACGTTTGAAAGCACATTAAATACCTAGGGGTTCACCTTGGAGATCGGTCGAATAGACTATATTCACACAACTATCCCCAGGCATAAATAGACTTAAAACTTGACCTTTTTGAGCAAGGTAGCTGCAGTCAAAATGGTGATAATGATTTATATGTATTCCATGCTCTAACTCTTCCACTACTAATTGTTATGCTTGGATGAACAACGGGATCTGATGTACTCAGAGCATTCAATTGTTTACTAAATGTTATTTATTATAAGAAAAATATTTAAACATGTATATGATTGGTACCAGTCCCCTGTGTTTTATTATTTTATACTATTGGGAGCTCTGGCTAACAATATAGAAATGAAATTCCTTGATTTCTGATGTCCTAAACACCTTAAGGTAGGTTTTTGTAAGTGTATACTATAGGAGTTCAAGTCAATCTCTGGTGTTGACAGCCCTGGTCTCCAAAACCTTTATGGTTTATTATAGCATATTCTTTATTTGCATCTTAAAATCAACAGACAAACGGATAGGGCAAAAATATACCAGGGCTGTTACTGGTACTTTAATCAAGTATGTTAGAAAGCTACAGTTAGAAAACATCTAATAATAAACATCTAAACTGATTGGTTTTTAAATCTTAAAATTAAATTAGCCCCAAAGTATTTTGAATAAGTTTCTTTTGATGAACATTGAAACAACTGGTACACAAGTGCTAACTTTTCATCGATGTTTCCATTTTACAGATATACTGGTCAATAAAATGATGGTCTGTTTGTCAGACCAATTTTCCTAAAATATAGGTAGAAACTGTTGTTTAAGGGTGATTGTTCAGAAGGAAATACCAGCTGGCATTTACCATTAATGAATGTTCAAAAACGGATCACTTCATCCGGCAATATTACAAGTGTAGGTGCTCCCATCTGCTTTATTTGTAATATGTCCTGTCCTATCATGAATGACGTGAACTGCCACACTTGAGGTTTGTACACACGTGCGATCGCGGGTGCGGACCTGCGATGCACGATGTGTACGAACGACTGTTGCGGCTGATTGTCCCGTGTATGGACGAAACGGGCGTTCGTTCGGAGATTGTTGCCCCGATCCGCCGGGCGGATCTCTGAACAAGCGGCCGTTTCGCCCGATAAAGTGCCCATACACGGGCCAATTATCGCCCGAAATGGCCGTTCTTACATATTGTGTGTCGTGGGTCGGCACCCATAATCGCAAGTGTGTACGAACCTTTAAACACTTGGTAGCAGCTGACAAATGTGTAGTGGCCTAAACACTGTTCATGCCACAATTTTTTACAAACAAAATTTAAAGCCCACCTTGATATATTCACCCCAGTGCTGCAGTAGAATTGTCTGACCGCCTTTCACACGGCTAAAGAGTTGATACATTAGAGTAAGTTCTGGGATCCGGTTTTCATCAAGCATATTCTTTAAACCTAAAATCACATATTTCAATAATTAGATGTATCCTTTTTTTACATTAGAAAAAAGCAATTCTAAGAAGCTGCATTGTTTTTCTAGGCAAACATTAAAAGGACAATTATACTCACCTTCTCCCCGATACATTCCTGTAAAGTAACCAGGTTGAGGACCTAAAACGCCAAGTCCTCCCCTCTGGATACTTTACAGAAGTCCTGCACTACTTGCTTGAAGATTCCTTCAGCACTGTGGTCCGATCCTCCCCACTGGCACTGTCAGCAACAGTCAGCGAGGCAGCCAATGGGAAGACACTCCTCCTTGCAGAGTGTGCCTTCCAATTGGCTGCCACACAAACTGTCAATCACAGTGTCAATGGGGAGGATCGGACCACAGCACCGAAGGAATCTTCATGCAAGTAGTGCAGGACTTCTGTAAAGTGAGTTTTAGGTCCTCACCCTGGGTACTTTACAGGAATGGAGGAAGAGGAACGAGGAAAAGGTTAGTATAATTATCCTTTAAGGGCTAGGCCACACCAGAGTTTTAACGCTTAACCGAATTGCACGTTAAAAAGCACACACTAGTGTTGGTAAATTTGTCTAGCCACAATAGGTGCGCTGGTGCTGTTGAGCTGTGATCCAATGATGGGAGCGCACGCGATTACCATTTTTAGCGCAATTCGCATGCTCTCCGATAGCCGCAGCGCAAGTGGGCATCAACGCACACAAATCTCATGCGCAATGAATTGTACAAGCACGCGTGTCAGTGTGGCCTCAGCCTAAGACCTGAAATAGTGTACAAAATGCTAATAATGCATTACGCAGCCGCCTATGAGCTTTGTTATAGGCTGGCCCTTACATAACTCTTTTAAACTGTTGCACGGAGCACCCAGTTTAATGCCCACATCTACCCCCAGAATATAAAACAAAATTCAGGCACTTAAATTGTTTTTTTAACGCGCAGTATAATCACAAAGTATAATAAGTTTTTTACCTTTTTGCAACATTGCAGTTAAATGTTCACCTAGAAGTTGTTTCTCCACACAAGCAACCAGTGGTTTACTGCACACCAAATAAAAAAAAAGGTTACAGTAGCATTATTCAGAATAACTAAATTGTACGGCACTTACAAACTGCAGATGTAACAAATTGAATCTAGCAATTTGATCTAAATTATATGGTTCTACCTTCCAAATCCCCTTCACTTTGAATTTACAGGTTTTATAGCTTGAAGAGTACTTAAATTTCAGTTTAAAAAGCAAAATAATGATATGGTTCCCACCCACCCCTATCCTAATAAACCCAATTAAAGTACACATAGTGACGCCCTAGCAGGCTTACCTTAAAACAACTGCAATCTGTCACATATTCCGATTGCTGTGCTTCTTGCAGAGCATGCCATCTGACTGGCCAGGCACTGAAGATAAACAATGGGATGAGGCGAACAGGGACAGTGATAGATTGAGGGAGTTCTAAGGTAAGCCCAGGGTTTTGAGGTTCTCACCCTGGGTTTGGGTGCTTTTACTTGGATTACAGTATAAACACCCATAAATATATGCAGGGAGATTCAATAAAAGTTCTTATCATTAAAAATGGTGCTAATTTTGCCCCAACCAATTAGATCTTATTTAACATTTGAAAGCTAACATCTGATTGGTTGAGACAAAACTAGCACCATTTTTACCGATAAGAACTTTTATTGAATCTCCCTGATAGTTTGTAAAACAGTATGAAATAATCAACAGCACTGCTATTCACCACTGGAGAAAAGCCACTTACATAAAATTATCAGCTACAGAATGAAATTGAATCAAATGTTAATCAGAACCTGAACTAGATGGACATGTTTTTATTCAATCCCCAATATCTATGTCACTGTTTTAGGGTACATTCACAGAATTAAATATATAGTTGCAAAGGATTACTAAAAAATAACTGAACCAAAACCAAAAGCTGCCTACATAAAATTTCCAATCCATTTTTTTGAGAAGCAAGTGCTGTAAAACACATTACATTTACATTTATAGTAGTAAAAGCTAAATAAAAACAACTCCATCTATTTCATCCTACCTATGATGCCTGTATAAAGGCCCATCCACATGTGTTAACGCGTGCCTGAAGCGCAACGCACAATGTGTACGAATGTCCATTGTGTAAGCGCTCGGTCAGGCATTGTTCTTGATCCGACCTGGTGCTCAACAATCCCTGACCGAATGCCCAAACACTTACCGATAGTCGGGCCAAAACTGCCATTCGTACACATTGTGCGTGTATGTCTGGCTTATTAAATAGGAAAAGACATTAAAGGAATAGTTCACTGCAAAAGTAAACTATTCCTTTTATGCACTGATTGAAGAAAGGGAGGTTAAGGAGCTATTCCTTATCTTCTGTTCTGCAATCAATGCCTGTGGAGCAAGTTACGAAGCTAGAAGAAACTAACCTTTTGCGCGATCCTCCGCTTTCACACTGACCGGTCCCAGTTCCTGGTTCTGATTAACTATAGTGCCCTGGCGCGATAATGCACGCTTTATTTAATCAAAGCCAGGAAGCAGTCGGGAATTTCAGTGTGACAGGAGAGGGTTGTGTAAAAGGTAAGTTTCTTCCATCTTCTTTACTGGCTCCACAGGCATTGGTTGAAGCACAGAAGGTAAGGAATAGCTTCTTAACCTTCAATCAGTGCATTAAAGGAACAGTTCACTTTTGCAGTGAATTATTTCTTAATAGTACAAAAAAAGGTGATTTTCTGGGGTTTCTTAAATTCAAATCTCTTCAAATGCTATATTTAATTGTAGAAGAAAAATTGTACTACAAAACTCTAGATACTCTATACCATATTACTCATTGCATGTAACACCACTTCCCTTGCAGAATTTACATATGCCGAAAGACAATTACCGTATATAAGTCGATCCGAGTATAAGACGAGGTACCTATTTTTACCTGAATAATTTATAAAACTGATTGACTCGAGTATAAGCCGAGGGTAGAAATTAGTTGTCCTTTAAATGGACAGCAGAATTCCCATACATGAATCCCATACAGTAATAGCCACATCCAATTCCTTGGCACTCCAGATGTTTGGAAACTACAACTCCCAGTATTCTTTGTTGCTGGGAGTTGCAGTTTCTAAACATCTGGAGTGGCAAGGTTCAGTAAACTTTTAATTAAGCTTACCATCATTTACAATTCTCCTGAACCCCATATAGTAAAGGGCACTCTGACCCCCCATATAGTAAAGCACTCTTGACCTCAACATTTAAAAATATCACCTGTGAGTTGTAGATTTAGCTGTCATTTGCACTGTACTACACAGCTGTTTTTGGCCCAAACTGAGGAGACCCATAAGATTTACAGCATCCAGTGAGCAGTGACAGTGCTGAATGAGTCCAGCAGCCAGACTACAGGAAGCAGGAAGTAAAGCAGATCAGTCCTGTAACTTTCTATGCAGGTTAACACAGCGCCACCTATTGGTTACTATCTGATACTGCAGAATTTGGATCTAAATTAGGACTTGACCCGAGTTAAGTCGAGGTTAGGGTTTCAGGTAACTTTAAAGCCTTAAAAATTCAACTTATACTGAGTAATACGGATAGCCCCCCCCCTTTTAAATTAATGTTTTGTTTTTCTTTTATTTTAAAATATTTTTTTTTGCCCCAGCCCAAATCAGATATTATTTAAAATAATAACCCTGATTGTTTTAAAATGGAACATTTCTCTGACACCCCAGCTACACATGGGATGATGATATTTTTTCTCCTGTCTTGCCTCTCTGGAGGTCCCTGCAGCCTTGTTGTTATATGCTGATTGAGACACATTCCAGGGGATAATTATTGCCAACAGATTCTTGTACAAGTCATTCTGAATTGAAAAAACGCCAGTCGGAGGACTAGCGAAAGTAGCAAGAAATCAACTTGAAGTCTATTCCAGTTGATCCAACAGTTGACCTTGACACAGATTTGCCATGACCTGGATAAAAGAGAACCTTCACTGGTACAATGAAAAATATGTTTGTAGCATTTTTGTTTGGGTGCTCGGTCGGGCATAATTGATGATCATCAATGGCCAACTGATCGTCCGTTTTGGCTGATTCAGCACTCATATACTTACCGATAGTCGGCCAAAATGCTCATTCGTACACCATCTGCGTCGTGGGTCTGTCCCTTAACATAACCAAACTTTAAAAGCTTAGTTACCTCTGTTTTGCTTTCTTTAAAGGATAAGTGCACTGTAAAATCAAGTTATGTTCATTTGAAAGCTGCAGCTTTAAAAATACCATTGCCGTATTTTTTTTTCCACTTATGCCCCTCCAGAGCCTAGCTTTGTGCCTTGAAAGTTACTGACATCTTGTTACTGCTTTGCTGAATGTTAAAGGACAATTATACTCTCCTTCCCTCCGCTCCACACCTTTGTGCAGTAGCTTTTACTCAGGGTGAGAACCTGAACCGCTAGGTCCTCACCCCTGGATTCGCAAAACCTAAAGCAGCGTCTTACAGCAACGCTGCTCTGGTAGGCTCCGCCCCCTCCTCCCCTCTGCAACAAGGAAGGCACGCTTGTTGCAGAGCGTGCCTTCCTATTGGCCTCGTCGCCGACGGGCAGGAGGGGGCGGAGCCTACCAGAGCAGCTTGCTGTAAGACGCGCTTTAGGTTTTCACCACACACAGACATTACTGTTTGAGGCTCAAGCAGGAGAGTGCACGGAACTCACAGGCATTACTGTTTGAGGCTCAAGCAGGAGAAAGCAGAGGAAATCTCAGAGGGGCGGAGCTTAACATTCAGCAAACCAGTAACAAGATGTCAGCAACTTTCAAGGCACAAAGCTAGGCTCTGGAGGGGCATAGGTAAAAAAAAAATATGGCAACGGTATTTTTAGAGCTGCAGCTTCCAAATGAACATAACTTGATTTTACAGTGCACTTATCCTTTAAGCTGGGTACTAAACGATCGGGTCGGCTGAATGTTCGTTCGGGAAAAAACAAAAATTTCCATCGGCCGCAGGAAACACACATTGTCTGTCATCTTTCAATGATCTGTAGTGTGTGTACCCAGCTTTAAGCTGGGTCCTACCAGTATAACGTATGTCTTTATAACCTGAAAGTCTTTCCTTATCTCCGTTTAATTTCCTTAAGATTACTGCATGCCATACACGGGACATTGGATGCTAGTGCATCTGAAATTCAATCTGGAAGAATCGATCAATCCAAAAAAAACAATTAAAATGCATGATCTTGTATGGTTAATTTTCAGCAGCGTTAATTTTGAAATCTGCTGAAGATGTGCATTAGAAGGTGGGGTCGCCGGAACATTATCCATATGAGCCGATCGCCTTTTTTTCGATCAAGCATTCAATAAGAAACATGAGAAAAAAGCCACTGAATTTTCATCAGATTCAAACAAGTTGGTAATATAAATATATATTACGATTATATCTATAGATCATATAGATTTTTTATTGACCTGCCAGCTACTTCTTATATTTAGTCTAGCAACCCCTTAAATGTAAAAACTGTTTAGTACTCGAGTCTTGCAGCATGAGAGAAAAATACAAGGTAGTCATGAAGCAAACTATTACATTTCTTTCAATCACACAGCTTATCCAACAAAAATGCCTAAAAATCAGCCAGGAATAATCGGTTATGTTAATTAGTCCCAGCTAATCACCACCAGATATGACCAATATATTGACCTGTGTGGATGATAAGGTGGTGATCGACAAGCATTTAACACATACTAGGTTTTTCTAAATGCCGGTTTTATTTTAGGCTGGCCAGACAACTGTATTAAACACAACACAGAAGGGTATTTAGCAACTTGGTTACCTCATTATCAATGCCACCAATTGTAGGAAGGAAAATCTCCTATAAAATATATTCTGAGGTGTGTGTTGCTGCATGCCTCCAATACAGCACATGGTTTGCTCAGGTTCAGTATCCCCCTCCCTCTCTTAACAGACTCCTCATTTACTTATACCTAACTTGTTTTAATCTGAGCATACTCAGTAATCACCATCATCTAGCACTGAGAGATGGAATTCCCACCAATCCAGTTAGTTACACCCTTCCAGTTACAGCAAAATCCATTACTTGCATACAGCAGAAGTTTACAATAAGGTACTTGATTGACACCTGAAGCATGTTATCTTCAGATTACATATCTAAAGAAATAGGGGACAGATCAGCAAGTTGATAGTTGGGAAGAATTATAATTTCCAGTAAAGGGTAATCTAAAAAAACTATTTTCCCAGTGTACATAACCTTTAAAAACACATTTAGTTCATATGCATTTACAGTACTCACTGTGTGCCATGGTCCAGATATGTAATAACACGGTCTACCTCCTCTTCTAGACGCCTGTTCACATGATGTAAATACTCTGGAATCTAAAAACAACCACAAACTACTTATGTTTTGATAAATGTACACCCAGCAGCACTGAAATTCCTATACATGTGTAACCCATGAAAAATATATTCAGGTCCTAACCCTAGGTACTATTAAGGTGTGGTGTGGGAAAGGGGATTATAATTGTTCTTTAAAAAGAGAAGTGTAGAGCTTTTTGTTACAAGGGCAATTCAACCTAAAAGTAACATTTCTTAAATTATTATTAACATGAAGACCATCATGTTTGCAATATAATTTTAGAAGAATTCTTTAGTTTGTTGTTGTTGTAATTAAATCCTTACAAATGGCCTACTCCCAGATATTCCTAGGCATAGGCATTGTATTTTACAACTGATACATTAACATCATACATACAACTATTGCACACACATGTGACAGGAAGATGCAAATTATTAAATGGTAAATGTAGTTTAGTGAGGTGAGTAGATTAGTTAGGAGGAGCACTATTACAATAGTCCATTAATAATATTAGCCTGACTAAATCGCAAAAATCTTATCAGTTTAAATTTTTTCTTTTCGTTGACAATTTATTTTTATCCTTAATAATGAGATACACAAGGGTGAAATATCTTAATGAAATGGTTGAAGAAAGACCTTTTAACCTTATTTATTCACAAGCACCCAATTATATGTTCACATCTATGCTCACCTCCCGCTCTTGCATCAATCTTTGGCCTTCAGCAGCATACAAACAGTTTGTCTCTTCTAAAAACTTTACTTCAAACGAATCTTTGTAAACCTGTTTTAAAATTAACAAATACATAAAAAGTTGGTTGTATGACATTTTAGCACTACTCCAACAACTAGGTGTCTAACATGTACATCTTGTACTTGCTGGAGGTAATTTCTTTTATTGCTGAAAATGACAGGTTTGCTTACTCAAATCAGCTGGAACCTATAGCTAGAAAGTGCTTCCCACAACACTGACAGGTCAGGGGCAAGCGCAGGATTTTCAAGGGGGGATTCCTAAATGGGTCACCACCAAACAAGGTCACAACCAAATACATCCATACATTTTATGCTATATGGATCATATAATAACATTATATATTGTCCACCTGCCATATTTATTATTACAGTTAGCAAATACAGATATTACCTTTCTGTCACTTATTACAAAAAAGGATATTCATTTTACCTTGTTTCAATTTCTATACAAAAAGGTCAGTAAGTATCTTTCTGGGGCTTGTTTTACAAAAGTAAACGGGAGGTTGGGGGTGCAGTGGGGTGCCCTTCCCAAAAGAGGTAGGTAGGTGATGCAAAACACAGAAGGGTATCGGAGGGAGGGGGGTAGGTGGGGGGGAAGGGCCCAACTGTGTATGTATAGCAGGGACCAGATGACAGCTCACTCACTCTTCAGGTTTTTTTACTTTGAACAATCACTGCAGGAAAACCAACTGGAGCAGAGATGTAAGGTAAGGTCTTTTGAACACTACACAGTGGAGCCAGTAGTGGGTTAAATTTTATTTTTGGGGAGGACATGCCCTTTAAGTTATAAGGGTGGATATGACTTTTAAAGAGAATTTTTCAGTAAGGAAACCCAAAATAAAAAGGTAGGAATACCTTGCCTATAATTAGGAATCCAATAACTTTACTATGAAAATAATGAATAAACAATAAATTATTTGCAGAATGTGAAAGAGAAATACAAGAGGGGGTTGTCCAGACACAGTAAGTAGTATATTTAACCAGTCTTGACAATCACCTCACATAGCAGATGGAATACTTTTTTGAAACAAGTAAACAAACTGAAAATGCCGCTTTTCACAGGAAGTGAAAAAAATGACTTGCTTTATCCATTTCTACATTTTTAGTGCTGCCAGGAACTTGATCCCTTTTTGGTCTCAATGCTCCCTGTCACCAGATCTCCTCATGCCCTGTTGAGCTCACTCCTTGTTATAATACATTTCTCATCTCTATGTATCTACCCACTTCCAAAACTAAGGCACAGCTAGTGTGGAGCATGTGCAGTGGAGATGATCTGTGCCCTCATACAGCCAATAGCATTCACCCAGTGATTTTCTGTTATAGTAAAAGTGCTTTGCTATGGGAAGGTTATCAGCATTGGGAGCTGTAATAACTGCTTGAATCAAGAAAGATTTTCTTTTAGCTGTTTCTTTTAGCTTAGAAGTTTGAAGGTGTGTGGGGTGGGGTGTAATTGATTTCTTTAGGTACAGTGCTACATTGGGACAGACAGCATCTAACTGCAGGATTGGGTCTATCTGCACAGAAAGAGCACAGAGAAACAGATAATGCTTATTCCTTTTCCTGATCTTAATGCTGAATCAACGAGCCATGCAGTGGCAGAGAAATAAGCTTTACTTTTATAGAATGGATAGTTTCTACATGTAGTGTGCCAGGGGGAGGGGCTGGGTGATTTAAAGTTTTTCTTACTCACTAGCTGTGCCCCGCCCCCTTTAAAAAGAAATTCCAAGAGTTAAAAAAACAAGGGATAGGATGGTCAGAGAAGAAAAAAAAAAAAAAGAGCAAATTGGTGATAATTAATCCTTATTACAGTGTGATTAGTTGGAAAATGTTTTGGCACAGTTTACATGTTCTTTAATGCTTAATTAACAATGTAAGGGCACGGCCACACTGCAACGCAAATGCAATCGCATGCGATTTCATGTGCGATTTTGTTGCGTTTGCATATGCGTTTTCTTCATTAAGTATTGGAAAACGCATGCGATTGCGATTTAAAATGCGGAACCCAAATCGCATCACACTCGAAAACGCAAGTTTTTGGTGCGTTGCCGCTATTCCATTGATTTTAAAAAACCGCAAACGCAGAAAAATTGCAGCAGTGTGGCCTAGCCCTAACAGTCTATGTAACAAGCACTGGTAGAAATACAGCTGCAGACTGAAACTTTCACTCAGCAAGCAGAAATGGGGGATTTTGAACACTGGCCAGTGCAGGTATTACAACCAATGGCATCACAAACAGTTTGAACACCAAATAAAGTATATGGACACTTCCTATCCCCTTTGTTTAGCACTTAAGCAGGGTTATTCAATAAAAGTTCTTATTTAAAATGGTGCTAATTTTGCCCCAACCAATCAGATGTTAGCTTTCAAATGTTAAATAAGATCTGATTTGTTGGGGCAAAATTAGCACCATTTTAAACGATAAGAACTTTTATTGAATCTCCCTGAATGTATTTTACTTTCCCCTTAAGAATACAATAGTGTGAATTCTTGTTGCATACAGCTTCTGACCAGACATTGCAGTAATTTCTGGACAGTTAAACAAAAAAGGCAAGCATTAAATTGCAAATAAATGTTTTTCCAGTCAAACAAAATGCACTATGTATTGGCTACTTACTTGCAAGTCAGATAGCATGCCTAATAAACTTCTTAACAAGCTCCGATCCACAGCTTCTCCAGAGCGCTCCTGCTCAATAAGCTTTAGGATTCCATCAATTGTCTTGCTCTGAACCAATTTATCGCTTATAACATGGTTGCGAAATAGCTCAAGTCCCATATCCCTGCACAAAATTAAAAAAAAAAAAAATATATATATATATATATATATATATATATAGAAACAATAGAATCACACTCGCACTCAGTCCAAGTTCAAAAAATAATTGGGTGCTTCAAAGGATACAGGTGCCTCCATCTGTAGATTAACCATAAAAAGGAATAGTCCTGAGCACACCTCACTTAATCAAGTTGAAATTTTATTAACGTTTCGGAACTGCCTCGAGTCCCTTCATCAGAATAGTGATAAACCACAATACAAACACAATATATTCAAGTGACCACACCTACTGTGACTCCCCTTCAATTAGCACATTCTATCTATTAACCCCATAGTAACATTTCTCATGAAGATACATCTATTCACATCCATAGTAAAAAGTGCATAGTGCATAATAAAGTGCAATGTACATATAAAGTGACCAATATAGTGCAATGTACAATAAAGTGACCATGATTTAGTGCAATATGCATATAAAATGACCATGATATATATAAAAATATATTGCTGAAATCTAAAACAATTATACATTCTTTTTGTATGTTTCATAAAATCTATGTCCAATCTTCTGTGAAAATCCTGTATCAAAAATATCTACTGCTGTGCATAAAAACATGTATAGCAAATACTATGTGTCAAACAACTGCATTAAACAAAGAGCATAAAAACCAATTTCTCATACTAAGCTAAGGAGAAACGATGTCTCTTATACATGAATAAATATATGTCTAAAATTTCAAACCGGGACAGTTACATACTTCTTATACTTATCCTGTGATTACATGTCACTTATTATCTGTGCCATTTTAAGCTCAATTAGAAAGTCATTATAAGAAGCATTTAAAGGATAGCTGTGTATTAAGACCTTTAGGGTGTATGGTGTCAAGGCGATATATCCACCTCGACTCCCTACATAACAATTCCTTATTTCTATCTCCCCCACGTTTGAGTTCTTTTACTTGATCAATTATCATCACTTTTAGGGAACTAATCGGATGATTAGCTTGTGCGAAATGTACTGCTACTGGGTTTTCGTCTCCCTTTAAAGTATTGTTGGCCAACCTATCCTTCGCCATTTTAATGTGTGATTTGTGGTTAGCAAAACGTATTTTGAAAGGGGTAATCGTTTTTCCTACATATACTAGTGCGCAGGGGCACTTGATCAAGTAAATGCAGTAATCCGTGTCACAATTATATCTTCCCCGTATTTTGATCTCTTTTCCTTGGTGAGGATGATAAAAAATATTCCCTACTGTCATATTGTTGCACATGCTGCATTTTCCACATTTAAAGCACCCATTTTTTATCGAGGTACTATTTTGTGTTATGTATTTCTCTTGCGGATCTGCATTAATTAGATGATCCCTAATGCTTTTATTCTTTCTATAGACAATAAACGGCTTCTTTTTTACTTTCCAATGTATTCTGGCATCACTTTTCACAATATCCCAATTGTCCTGTAATATTTTGTTCATGTTCTGAGATGTCTGATTATACTGCACTATTAGAGGAACGCCTTGTGCCTTTTTCTCTTCTTGTTCTTTTTGTTCCGCATCTTTTGATACCGTTTGCTTAGCTTTCTCCAAAGCTTTTGTTAGCACCGTTTGTTTATATCCACGTTCGAGGAATCTCCTCGTCATGGATCTAATCTCGTTTTCTGTGTCTGTTTTATCACTACATATCCGTAGTACCCTAGCATACTGGGACACTGGTAATCCTTGAATCAGTTTAGGGGCATGGTAACTGTCCGCATGTAAAAGTGTATTTCTATCGGTCTCTTTTCTATAGAGGGATGTGCTTAAGTTCTTACCATCTTTTTTAACTAGAACATCCAGAAAGTGTATTTCTCTTATATCATATTCTGGATTAAATCTGATTTTTGGACACAGACTATTGATATACTGTATGAAGTCTGTAAGTTCATCTTCTGTGCCCTGCCAGATCATGAAGACATCATCAATATAGCGCCACCAGCAGGTGGCGCAATTTTTGAATGCCTCAGCTGTATACACACCTTTTTCCTCCAAATACCCCACAAAAATGTTTGCATACGTGGGTGCTACTGGGCTACCCATGGAGGTACCTGAGACCTGTAGATAAAAATCCTTTTCAAATCTGAACACATTATTTTCCAATATAAATTTTAATAATTCAACCAAGTATTCAGTGGGTATGTTTATCGTCTCTTTGGATAAAGCATTTCTCATTGCTTCTATCCCAATGTACCCCTCAATGTTTGTATACAGGGATGCGATGTCCATCACCACTAAGAAATCCCCATCTTTGATTTCTTTCACGCTTTTTAATTTGGTCAGGAAATCTTGGGTGTCTCTGATGTATGATGGCAATTGTAGGACTAGTGGTTTCAGAATCCAGTCCAAAAATTGAGATACTGGTTCCAAAGCTGCCACTATTGGTCTCATGGGGGGATTTTTCATGTCCTTATGTATCTTTGGCAGTCCATAAATAACTGCCTCTTTAGGATACATAGGGACCAAGAATTTTCCTTCCCCTTCCGTTATCCAACCACCATTAATCCCTAATTCCACCATACTTCTCAGTTTACCTAGAATTTTATCAACAGGATTATGAGTAAGTTTAACATATACATTTGCATCTTCAAGCAATTCCAAAATTTTCACTCTATAGAACGCATAGTCCATAACGACTATCCCCCCTCCTTTATCTGCCGATTTTAGAATTAGCTTATCATCAGACTTTAACTTTTCAAGTGCTTTAAACATTGCTTTGGATATATTCATATATTGTCTCTTGTTCTTATGACCCATTGTCTGATGTTTCACCGTCCTGACAAATGTCTCTATTGTGTTATTGTTTTTTGGAGGTATAAAATTGGACTTCCCTTTAAATCTAGGTGTCTGTATTTGTCCTTTCTCCTCTTTGAAAAAATCAAGAAGTTGTAACCTCCTCTCAAATTTAAATAGATCAGTCACAAATGAGAATTCATCAAATCTTGCAGTTGGACAGAAAGACAGTCCCATTCTTTGTTATATATGTATGTTGTTTGACACATAGTATTTGCTATACATGTTTTTATGCACAGCAGTAGATATTTTTGATACAGGATTTTCACAGAAGAATGGACATAGATATTATGAAACATACAAAAAGAATGTATAATTGTTTTAGATTTCAGCAATATATTTTTATATATATATCATGGTCATTTTATATGCATATTGCACTAAATCATGGTCACTTTATTGTACATTGCATATATTGGTCACTTTATATGTACATTGCACTTTATTATGCATATGCACTTTTTACTATGGATGTGAATAGATGTATCTTCATGAGATGTTACTATGGGGTTAATAGATAGAATGTGCTAATTGAAGGGGAGTCACAGTAGGTGTGGTCACTGAATATTGTTGTTTGTATTGTGTTTATCACTATTCTGATGAAGGGACTCGAGGCAGTTCCGAAACGTTAATAAAATTTCAACTTGATTAAGTGAGGTGTGCTCAGGACTATCTTTTATTATAATATATAATATATATATATATATATTATATATATATATTATATATATAATATTATATATATATATAGAATATATACACATATATATATATATATATATATATATACACATATATATATATATACACATATATATATATACACATATATATATATACACATATATATATACACATATATATATACACACACACACACACACACACACAGTATACATACATATAATTTCAACTTCCTGCTATCCACAGGAAGAGAAACACTGTGCATATATACATACAAATTAAATTCTTTTAATCAACTTAATGGCAAGAAATAATCTTAAAGCTTAATTTGGTTTATGCATTGCTCCAAATATAATGTTACACTTTATTAATGACCTACAGCCAAGTTTTACAGAGGTTCCTTAGATTAGCCAAACGTATTAATTAAACTTCTTTCCAAAACTTACCGGTCACTTCTACTAAATAGAGGATAAAGTGCACACAATCATTATTATTTATTAGAAAAGAACAATGCTAATTGCCAATTAACAAATGCTAATTGAAACCGTTGTGTTATCTATCATTCTATTTGTTATGATGATAAAACTAGCTAAAATACTTGCAAAAACCCCAGGGAGGTCTTGAAATAATGGTTCGCTTTGTCACCAGACAAACCACTGCTTGTGAGGAAAATAGTACTGGATCCCAAAATTGCACTGCATATCCTATAAGAGGTATGACCCAGTGCTTTGTTAGTATAGTATTTGAGGTTGAATAAAGACATATGTCCATTCAGTCCAACCTGTTAAACTATATGTTCACTTGAAAAGTGAACCTATCCTTTTTTTGTATTAATTGAAGAAGAGGAAGTAAAGCACCTATGTCTTAACTGTTCTTTAAATATTGTTACAGGAGCTGGGATTGCAGTGTTTAAAACTTACCCACGAGTGCGCTCCAAACTGTTTCCGGCTTGTTTACCTCCTGTTCTTCAATCAATTCAAAAAAGGAAAAGTTCACTTTTCGAGTGAACTATTCCTTTAAAGGGCAACTGTGGTCTCCAAAAAAGTCAGGGTTAAATGAGCAGACAATCACATCTATGCCTGGAGCCTGTGAGAAATTATATTGGGGTGAATTTTCAAATTTCCTACTTCCAGTTGGTTGAGTGACATCACCTGACCTCTGCCCCACCCCTCTGCCCTGGGGGAAAAGCATGCTTAGTGAAGACTTTATGCTAAAGAAAACAGGAAGTATCTGAGGAAAAAACTGACAGTTGAGATGGGGAGCCTATTAATGTAGGCAGAGGCTGGTCAAAGGACTATTAGCTGGTAACATGGCTGAAAACAGGAAGAAAATTATTACTGAACCTTTAAAAAAAATATTGCTGAACCTTTATAGCAATAAAGTCTCACAAATTATCTAGAGGTGTGATTTAGGGTTCATTGTGAAGGTACGACAGACAGCTTAAAAAAAAAAATTCTACATTTTTTTTTTGGAGACCAAAGTTATCCTTTAAGAAGGAAAATAATTTTCTTCCTTTAATAGTTACTCCTCTTGCCAACTATTCAGAAATTATTTCCCCAGTGTGTGTTTAGGGACTTTTTTTACATTTATATTTCCAGAAATTCAAGGGCATGTCCACCTTTAAAACAAAAAAAGTGACTTGTTGGTTATCTGCCCACAACTGCTATTTTTACCAGATTACTACATAATTTGTAACCAGATATTTAATTATATGTTCTTTTCCGTTCTGGAAAAGGTATCTGTCTCCTCCCTCAGCTCAATGAGCTTTTTATAAGCTATAATCTTCAGCATGTGCAGAGTAGGCAGCAGGGGAATCAACATTCAGTCATTGGCTGTGATATCAGCAGAAACAGCCTTGATAGACTGCATGATAGGAGCCAGCTTACTCTAATTATTCTTAAATATCTGGTTAATAATCCACCTAATAATGTGCTGAATATATCAGTTGCTGGCATGTTTTAAGGGTGGACATGTTCTTATAATAACTTTCTGATTGAAGCCTCAATTACATGTGACTATAACAACATATTGGGTTATATCTTAAGGTGCACATACACTACTAAAGCTGGGTACACACTTGCACAACAGTTAGAAAATGAAATCTGCAAGATTCTATCTGTCATTTTCTAACTAGCACACTACAGACAGTCCCAAGCGTTCTCCCTATGTAAAGCATAGGGAGAACTCCCTAAGCTGAACTTCTCCCTCAGACGTGGGCGAAGGGAAAATTTCGGGTATTTCCAAATGACCTTGAGGCCGGCTGTGAACATTTGTTGGGCATGCGATCATTTCGAAAATGTGCTACACACAGTAATGAAAAAGGGACGATACTGTTTGATCCGACGGTATCGTCCCTTTCTCGTTACTGTGTGTACCCACCGTAAGACATTACACAGATTAGATTTCCGTCTATAGACAAATGTCTGTCTAGTGTATGGCCAGTTTAAGTGAGTAAACACAATAAGCAATATAGAATCAATAGTAATTCAACTCTAGCCATTATCAACCATGCTTTTAGTTAACATGGACTTAGCCCTTAAAGGGGAAGTTCAGTGCAAATACATATGCTTTTCAGAAAAAAAGATTTTTTCAGAATGCGGGACCGGCAGTCGCGTCTGTGATTGGCTGAGCGGCAGCCATGGAGAAATATTACCAGTTTTTTGAAAAAAAACAGAAAAAGTTATTTACACAAATCAGCCTTTGTAAACTTTAGCAGATTTTTTATTTCAGGGTTTCTTTTTCCCTGTAAATACTATTGAACAGTGAGGGAACTGATGATGTGAAGTATGCTATCAATCAGGATCAGGATTTCCTGTAAGTTCCAGCAGTAAATCAGCACCAAAAAAAAAGAAGTGGTGCAGAGGGTGAGGCAACTCAACCTAGTGAAAGCATTAAAGCGCATGTCCTGCCCCCAAAACTATAATTTCCCCCCACTGCTGGCCCCACTCTGAAGTGCATAAAAATCCTTACCTTACATCCCAGCTCCAAATGGTTCTCCTGTAATGTCCCTCCAAAGTCCAGAAAACTGGCCACCAGAAGCCTGGCAGGGAGGGAAATTGTTTCCAACTCTGAGATGTCCTCTCAGAGGTTTTTGGTTTGCTCAGAGCAGCCCTACTCCCCTCCCTTCCCCTCCCTCTCCCACCCATTTTGCTCTTCCTCCCCCTAGCATAAAACCCCTTTGATATATAATAGGTCTCCCTCCCCCAGTCCCAACCACTATAATAGATTTTCCAGAAACTCCCCCGATCGTTACTTACATTACTTCTCTCCCCCAGCATTCTGTGCAGCCAGCGGCCGCATCCGCATCCAATCACCGATGCGGCTGCCAGTCCGGCCCCCTGCTTGCAATTTTAATGCAAGCAGAGGGCCGGGACAGTGCGTCGGATGAAAGAGAGAAGGTAAGTAGGGAGTTTCGACATGCTCTTTAAAATATTAATGTTAAATGTTTTCTTATTTAAGACTAATTATTCAGCTTACAACTCTTATGTGAGGGGAGAAAGGCATTGTATGATAATGATACAAGGAATTATGACACATATACAATGTCATTAGCTATTGAAGAGAAAGTTTACTTTCTTGGTCTTATAAATTATAGGAAAACAAGCTCTTTGTTAAATCAAAAATCTAAGAATGGTGATTAAAGATTAGTGATGGACAAAACCGAACTCGAACCCGAGTTTGAGCTGAACTTTATGAGTTCGGACGAACTCGAACTACTTCAGGTTCGAACTAGTTTGTTTTTTCAGACTCGCGGCTGTATTTTCGATAATTATTGATAAATTGATAATTATCGAATTTATGAGCCGTTCGCAAACCCTAGAATGTCTTGTTTGCTAACCCTAAAGAGTATCGTTTATTTTCGGTAACCCTCTAATGTATGGATCGTTTTCGGTAACCCTAGAAAGTATCGTTCGCTAACCCTCGAAAGTATGGTTCTATTTTCGCTAACCCTCAAAAGTATTGTAACCCTCGAATTGGCCGTAACCCTCGAATGTAGCTTGCGCAAAACCCAACAATTGCCCGCTTGTGTTGGAGAAGTGTTTAAAAAAGCTTTGGTGATAGTGACATGTTCCCCAGACCATTTCCCAGGTGCCACAGCCATTTACAGTAAGTTACCATTGTTAGTTTAGCTGTAAATCATCCAAACTTTTCAACCTATCACTCCCCATTGACTTTAATGGGTCCGAATTCGAACTTTCAAACTTCAGTAAAACTTTATGACGTTCTGCCATCTCTATGAAAGATTAATCATTTAATAGAGTTAAGAAAAATATTGCTATTTTTGTGATACCGTGCCTTTAATGATCATACAATTAAAATTGGCGCCGTAAAATTATGATCACGATCGGGGGCGCTTCTGGTTTTTTTGGCACCTGATTCAAACTTTGTTATAAGGTGCTTTCTGTCCCTGCTCTGAGGTGGGTGTGGCTTCTGATTGTGGCAGTGGCTAAACACTTGGTAAATTCAAAAAAGCATTTTTCAGGAAGTGATTTTTTCCCCCTCACACTGACAGCTTACTATAGCAGTTACTGAACTGTAATCTCCATTCACATCACACTTCAGTAACTTACACTGGACCATCAGGAAAGTTCAATTTGTGAATGGATCTATTTGATCCATATCCAAATACTATAGTAAGCTGTCACACTGACAGCTTACTATAGCAGGTACTAGGATCTGAATGGAGATCGCAGGTCAGTACCTTACACTCGACCACCAGGGAAGTTCTATTTGGGAATGGATTTCTTTGATCCATTCACAAACACTATTGTACACTGGTGTTAAGTACAACACCGGTTTACTATAGCAGGAAGTGAACTTGCCTTCAGTGCACTAGACCAGGAGAGGTCCCCGGCATCAGACAATCCTCTGACATCACGGGGACTCTGCAGGGGAACAGGCTCCTTGCTCTACAGGTGCAAATTACCAGTGATTCCCACGTCGGTTTCAGTCAACATTAATGGGGAATCAAGGGAGCAAAAGGGACACTTGAATGGTGCTCCTAGCACACTCCTTTTCATTAGAGAAGCGGCCCTGATTGCAATCATAAATTTAAAATCATGATCGTACAATTACAATTGCGATAGTAATTGTTTGATCACCTATACAGTACCATAGAAGTATTGTATGTCTGTAAGATCATACATGTATGACAACTACTGTAGATCTATGTCGACAGTCGCACTTTTACGATAACCCGCGGGATTAGAAGTTTCTGATCCCGCGGATTAATAAATCTTTTGACCACTGCTATTAAGCGAACAGTCATTGCAGCCGACAAATGCAGTCTGTCAGCGCTCAGTTGTGTGTTGTTTGTTGATCTGGTGGGACAGACCACTAACAACCCCAGACTGAGCAGCCATACACATATGATTTTTGGGCAAAATGGACCTTTGTCTTGTACATTGTACATCTATACAAGCCTTGTATACACACTGTAAACTTGGAAGTATTCAAATGAATAAATGATAGATTAGAGGATATGGTTTCTGTCTCTAGCTGTGTCTCAGCATGGAAAAGCCTTTGTATGAATCCCAGTGTCAGTTTCATGTGACCTTGAAGGAGTCACCCTATTTGTTCTGGTGTGCCAGCTTGTTTATTTCCATCAAGATGATTCATGTACACCACCTCCTGGGAAAAAGTGCTACAGAAATAAACACATTGTTAGAGTGTCTTACGGCAACATTATCCAATTATGCTATGATTAAACAAGAGAAACATATAAGTTACATGTGTAAAAAAAAAATTACAGTAGTATGATAGTCAGTAAAAATCTGTCTGAAGAGCATAATGATATTCAAGCCATTACATTTTAATGGAATTTTTTTATTTGAAAATGCACACTTTACAGACAGTAGAGAAAAGAAAATCCACTTCCAAAAATGTATGTGTAGATATATTTGCAGTGCAGATTCCAGACATCCGGCCAAGTATCCAATGTGTAGTATACAATACAGGTAGGACAGCACATGCAAAAAACTCCAAATCATGGAGTTAACCCATTTATTTTGTTTTGCAGTGATGTTTGGCTTTAATTATTGGATTGAGCACCCTTGAATATGTTATATGTAGTTTTTTGTGAGGTTTTTTTTGTACCTGTAATGTATACTACACATTTATGTATAGTTGTTGATGGCATCAACGATTCAATGCATAGTATGAAAATGTTAAGAAAAATAACCATTTTCAAACAGAACCCTCTTAATAAATGATCAACTGAGACATTTTAAAATACAATATAAATAGCAGATTCAAATGATTTGATAATTAACTTTTAATACAATAATAAAGCAAACCCAATATGAAATGTTTTAATTTCAATTTGTGGCATTTCTTAATTTTGTAGTCATTTCCCACAGATCAGTAAAGATGACATCATTATGTCCCATGATGTCACTGGCCACATGAGGTGCTACATTACTTTTGCCTTTGTGAGCTTCGATAAGTTCGGCAGAGCTGCTGTCGGAACGAAACTCGAAAAAACAAAAAGTTTTGTTCATCTTTAGTGACAATACACACTCCTATCTTTAGAATGAATCCATTGTACAATAGCTATCAGTAAAGGTGGCCATACACATGAACGATAATGGGTAAATCCTGCTCAGGACATTTTGCATATTATTCATATTATTTCAAGACTGGGTTTCCAATGCAGTCTTGAAATAATATGAAGCATTCTACAAGATCAAATAATATATCCAGTGATAAAGTACAATGAAAGCAACTTACTTGTATATCGTAAATGATCAAGCAACCCAAATTGTCAACTGTATCCTTTTCAGCCTCATGCAGGTTAGTAAAACAAGTCTTTGAAAAGTCCAACAACTCTACATGGCCATATCAGATGACGTTTTTCTTAGTAATTTAAAATAAATTCCTGGTGGGTTCATTCTCTTTTATATGTATTCTAGAGTATATTTTTAAATGTTATATAATAGCAACTACCCCAACAGTTATAATGACCCTAATACTGGGTGCTAATATTACAATACTATATGTATAATACTATGAAAGCTCACTTATAATTACATACTGTAAGTGTAACACGTAATATAACAGATTGAGTTTATACCCTTTGGACTGTGGGTATGCAGTAGGAAAATCCATTTGACTTCCTCTTTCAAAAGGGTAAATCATCTATCCTATTCCTATGATTGGGGCGTATAGAGGAGATACCCTGATCAGACACATATTGGCAGTCACCTCTATTGCATTGTTTCTTCCTTGAATTTCCGGTGTGCTCTAAGCCTGCCTCACAGGGGTGGCAGTTTACATTTTTAAATGAAAAAAGAAAAGGAGTTGGGGGGGAAAAAATCTAATTTGAGCCCGTGTAGTGAGGATTCGGAATTCCCCAATATTCCCCCTTTATAATAAATAGACTATACTCATATTTTCCAATAATATTAGAAATACATTTTACACAGTGTTTGCCTATTAGAATGCAGAAAGAAAACATTATTAATGTTGTGTTTAGTACCAAGATGTAGGTTATTTCGAGGATGAATGAGAGAACTGTAAGTTTTAGATTCTGGATACAGCTAGATGTATTCTATTAGAACTTATTGTCTGCTATAGAAGCATTCCTACGCTTTTGTCACAAGGTTCATAACCCTGTGATGAAATATACTATATAATTGTATACTAACAATAAAAGAGCAAACCCTAGGAGCTTGTAGGTCACTACACGTTTCTATGTAACAATCTATAGAGACTGGATAAAGTTATCTATTTTGGACCACACGATGAATCATTGCTTATAAGCCAGGCAAACATTATAACCATGGCCACTTTATCCTTTACAGGCTCTGTAATCCTTGTCTTTTCAAGACAACTCCAAGCTGTGATTTCTATTATTTTCCAAGAAAAAAAAAACCTTTATCCCTTTTCTGTTACTTTCATTTTAACGAGACAGAAACATGTTCTTTCTTGCCTATGTGATCGTCTATAAAAAAAAAGGAGAAACACATCCTAAAGACGTATTGATTTATTGCACATCAGAGTCCTGGATCACAATGACAGATTAGACTTTACACATTAAAATGAACATATCCTTTTACCATTTCTCTCTGTCCTGTTTTACTCATTTCACAGAAATAAACACGATAGAGTCAAGTCAGGGGCAATCACAGGATTTCCATGTGAGGGACTCCTGAAAGGTTGGCATGGGTAGCGGTAAGCGCAGAACACTAACAACAATTTAGTCCGCCCATGTTAAAGTATACCTACCTATATGATATTTTCCTTGCCTATATACATAAATAATGCCCCCTTTAAAATATAAGGAAATAAGAAATCACCAAGGAGTCCCAAAACCATATAAAAGTATATGCAGAGAGCAAAGCCTAATCACATAAATAAATACCAAACTAGAAGGATAAAAACATCAATTTAGTCATATATCTCTACTGTATATATACATTCTAATTCCCTAAAAACATATACCTATAATATACACCCCTGATGACAGAGGTTTAAGAAACGCGTAGGGTTACACTAGTACGAACTACTGTACGCTGTGAACAGCTCCTTGTGAAACTCCTTAAGGCACCAGGGCCAAGAGAGAACACCACAGCTTCTAAAGATTTGTAACCACTCCTAGAAGCATATATGAGTGGTGAGAGATTGTCTACATATGGCTCTACTGAGACTGTATTGGGGAGTGAGTACCTATATTTATTTCAAGGATCATTCATATATATATATATATATATATATTAGCTATATAGAATGGTTTGACAAGATCGATTCCTCCTAAATCCATGCTGATAAATACTTATAAGGTCAGTCCTTGAAACATACTCTAGAATATGTTCCCGTATCAAACTTTCCAGAATCTTCCCCACCACTGAAGTTAAAATTACAGTCCTGTAATTACCCAGTTATGAACTCTTTTGCCCTTTTGGAATATTGGAATTACATCAGCTTTTTTCCAATCTTATATATTTATATTATATTGGTGGTCAGCATTTTTAACCACACCATTGGATTTCATATGACTGTCGAGTTCCTACAGTATATACTACGCATTACTTAATTAGCGGGACTGTTTTTATCTGGACTTTTAATTTTTTTAATTCTTACTTTTGGATTTTTGTACAATTTTTGTCCATTGTTATTCGTCTCACTCCGGAGTGACAGATTTCATTCAGCGGTGAGTGGGGGGTGAGTTGTTTATTTATGGGATTGAGCATAAAATGAATCATTTTATGCTATTATAGCAGTAGGGCTGAACACATTACATAAATTTAGATTATACATTAGATCAGTGTCTCCTTTACTCTGATTGTTCAGGCAGCTCTTTTTAATTCTAGTATTTCATAATATAATTTATTTCCTTTAGATTGTACATAGCGCTGTAGCTATTTTTAGTGAATTGAAGTGTGCCTAAAAGTTTGTTTAACCTTTTGTTTATTCTTTTATTACCTGCTGTGGTTATCAAATATTTACTATTTTATTTATGACAGCCATTGTCAGACATGAGGGCAAAAGATAACACCTGTACAATGTCAGTCAAGCCTTGAATACGTCTGATAGTATGCATGACCCCTGAGCATGCAATTCACATAACATATGTGTGTTTTGGACAATAAGCGCACGGTCACACTGCAACGCAAACACAATCGCATATGATTTCATGTGCAATTTTGTTGTGTTTACACATGCATTTTTTTCATTAACTATTGAAAAATGCATGCGATTGCGATTTAAAATGTGGAACACAAATCGCAACGCACACGAAAACGCGCATTTTCGGTGCATTTCTGTGTTTTCAATAATATGAAAAAAACGCAAGCGCAGCAGTGTGGCCTAGCCCTAATTGCACATGTGTAGCCATTCTGTCCAGCATTGTTCCTTAAAGGACAACTAAAGCCTCAGATCAACACTCTTTCAGAAGGAAGAGCACCTTAATATAAAAGCAGTAATCTGTATCTCGCCTCTCATTTTGATATGGTTGTTGGTAAATTTAAATTTCTAACATGGGGTTTGTGTTTTATTTGTCAACATCCCAGTAACATAATGGTCAGTGTGGTCACTGACCATTGTGTTCTTTACACATGCTCAGTCCTAACATACTGCAGGAACTTGTTACAGTTGGTCACACCCACTAGTAGCCTTTAGCCAATCCTTTTACATGACAGGAAGCATGTGACTGAGATCAGGGGTGTGGCTAGTCACTGTATATACAGAACGTTATTTTATCTAGTTCTTCAGGGAGTTACAATTACCTTAATGTTATTTATTGTAGTGGGATTATTGGTGTTTTTAGGGTAGATACTTTTAGATTCTGGAGTGCAAAAAGTTGGGATTAGTTCTCCTTTAATCGAATCAGCCAGTGGCACCCAACTGAACGGCTTTAAGTCTTTGTCCTTTCGTACATATAAAACAGTATGCTTTCAGTATTCAGTAATGTATAATGCCTGAAGAAGGAACATAAGTGCTTGAAAAACTTCCATTTTCGATCATTCTAGTTAGCCCATCAAAGGTATTACTTTCTATCCAAGATGTCTTTTTATATATATAAAATTGAACACATGTGTAGTTTATATAAACAGTATAAATGAAAGAGAAGTGCTTGTTTTTGTTTATTAGCATATGCATTGCCAAACAGAAATACTTTGTTATTTTCAAGCATACTTGAAAAGGGTTCACTGAAGAATTGACCTACTATACTGCTTATGCATTAATTAACAGACATGCTTACAATCATGACTAACACAGTGTTGACTCACACGCCTACTGTCTTCTAGTTAGCACCTTGCATTTAAAGGGGAAATTCAATGATTCACGGGTGCAGCAGCACCTCCCCCCCTTAAGTCTACAATATTTACCCTCTTCCACAATGTCCCTGAAGATAGACCTTAAGCTGATCTATGCCCACCCCCAAGGTCTTGTTCTGGGTAGCAGTCTGTCAGTCATGACCATAATGCCTGGTGTCACAGCCAATGACTGACTGCTGCCTAAACCACCTCACAGAACAGCAACCCTTTGAGTGGTGAAGACCAGGCTGTAGATCTATCCTCATGGATGTTGTGGAAGAGGGTAAGTATTGTGGTTGATAGGGGTGCAGCAAATTTCCCTTTTAAAAAAATAACTGAAGCAGAAACTATCATGGTGTATTTAAATATGTACAAAGCAGAGAAGACATGGAGAAAAAAAAGAGAGAGAAAGGTTTATTTTAAAAAATTAAACATCAGCCATACACCAGAATTAATCATTCAGATTTCTTTCTGTTCTTTAATATGAGTCCTATAGATATGAAATCAAGCTGATTTACAAACCATTGACATTTTAGTTGATTCATTAGTTTTTAGGTTTATTAGTTAACATACACTTTAATATTATTGGAGAATAATAGGCAGACAGCTGATTAGTAGCCTCTTAGAAATTAAAGTTGTATGGTGGTATTTTGCTCCAATAGACCATTCAGGAAATTCAGTTCTCAACTTCTGAAGGTTTCATTTTGCACCCTAAAGGAAATAGGACGTTTGAAGACTGTTCAAATGTTAACAGAATGTTAACATCTAGGCCAAAGAACAGAACTGGTTTAAAAGAAGTGTCAAGGGGGGCCATTTATGTAAAAATAGAGAATCCAAATCTGTGTGTGTGTGTTTAAGGGGGGTGTGGGGAACGATATTATATTTATATACACACTATCACAATTTAGCGATATCGCGCATTATCATATGCACGGTATCATAATGATATAATTATATGATAATCACCGATACATTCAGTAATAAACAAATGTTTGGACGTAGAATTCCATGCGGGAATAAACTACCACAATGGGGTTCTCTGTGGATCGTAAATCTGGGATCACATTGAAATCCAGTTGATCTAACTGAATACCACAGATTCTCCTTTACCCCACTGTGTTAGTTAATAAACAAAATCACCAAGCTCACTATATAGCCTTGAAAATCTTTCTTCTCTGTGCACTACAAATACAAATCAGCATGGCATGTGGATAAACATTCAAACTTATTATGCAATTTCCTTATCTTATCATACAGAGCTCATTCTCTGCACATGGGACAACAATGTGCAATGGAATTAAAAAACAGTGACCTGGACCAAATTAGACATCTACAAAATATGCCAGCTTGGCTTTAAAACACAAACTGCCTCATTTACCGAGAGCCGCTAGCTAGCGGCTTCATTATCAGTAAGCATGACTTTAATGCCCACCTTGCGCCGTCTGTGCGGGAATCAGAAAAGTCACCCACGCAGCTAGCGCTCGCGATTCAATATCGTGTTTGCACTACTTTTAGAGCTGGATTTTAACACCAGCTGCGAGTCCCTTTTCGGGATTTACCCACAGTTGCAAACACGTTATTGGGAGATTTACCTAGATCGATAGCGGCTCTGGGTAAATGAAAGTTAATGAAATGAACAATTGCAGCCAATCATAGTGGCATTTTTAGAATGGACAAAGTCAAAGCTCAATCAGACACCAAGTACAAAATTTTAGATGTATGTTTGGATAAACCTCATACAGATTAGAATTATAATTGATTACACATTTCTTTACAGCTAATCAGCAACACCGGAAATTAGCTAATTAAAGCTACAGATTCCAATTCTACCTGTCAGTATTCTAGTTAGTCTGTAAAGACTGTCAGCCCATTAAGAATTTTAATTAATATTCCACTGACTCTCAGCTGTAGACTAGCAATAGGAGCACTAACATAGATTTCTATTGCTAGAGACATCAAGGTTTGTATTTTACAAAGTGCCATATTTACATATTTATGAAAGGCCACATAATTCCCTGCACGCATTAGCTAACTCTAATAAACTTATACATTTTTTACACTAGAAACACATAAAAGTGTGAAAAATCAACATCTGCATCCAGACCCATGATATATTTAAAACATACAAAATATGTATTATATTGGGCTTCTTTAAAACACAGATAAGGTATCTCATTCTTGGACTTGAAAATTATTACTTAAGCCACAGAATATGTGATATAATACAGTATCCTAGGATTCTACAATTTATTTCGATCCCTTAAGACTTCAGTGTCTCTAATGATGTGACTTTTCATACTAATGAAGAAAAGCATTACGATGCAGTCTTTCTTTTTGAATCCATATTAAAGGGAGGTTAAAGTAAAAATATGACTTTGGATAATATTGAGGCACCTAATGCATTGTGATTACTGTACTACTGTACTCAACGTGATTGAAGTTACCTATGAATAATGGTGGTAGAGATGGCCGAACTTCCTAAAGTTCAGTTGATTTTGGAACTATAGAACTTCAGTAATAGTTCTATAGGTCTATATTTCGAAATCGGACCCATTAAAATCAACAAGGAAAAATAGTTTGAAAACGTCTGATAAAATACAGTTAAAATAGCAATGGTAACTTACTGTAAATGGCTCTGGGACAAGGGAAATGGTTTGGGGAACACATACATATCACCAAAACTTGTTTAAACACTAACTTTACAATCGGCCAATTGTCGGGCTTCCGCATTGAGTTTTCGAGGGTTATCGAAATTGATCACCACATTCGAGGGTTATCTCTTAAAGGACAACAATACCCCAAAAAACAACATCTCCCCCATTACATTTCCACACTTCCAGCAGCTGAAATCGTTTACTCTCATTTACAACTTTGCTGCCATCCCTTAGATAACACACAGCAAAAATGAATGCTAAAAGCCCGCCTCCTAGACGGCCCAGGGTCATGATTAACATATCACTTGTCATTGGCTGGTGGGAATGTCTGCCAATCAAACAAACTTGAACTGTTCGGTTGCTAGGATGCAGCCTACATAATCAAGCTGAACAAGGATGGGTGGAGAAGTGTTTTCTCACTGCTAGTTTTGAGTGACCGTTACAGGCAGACATAGTTGTTACGCCCCCCTTCACAGCATGGCTAATTGAAGGCAGAGAGAAGCTCGAAATCAGTAAAAAAAACATATAGGGAGGGTTGACACCTTTACTCTTTTGAAAGCAGTTTTAAAAAAAAAAATGCATTGAGGCAATACAGTAATCCTTTAATTTGAGGGCTACCAAATGCCGCATTTGAAGGTTATGTTGCAAACTCGAGGGTTATCATCCCATTCCAGGGTTAGTGCCAAATTCGAGGGTTAGCGAACGCTACATTCAAGGGTTATCGCCACATTTGAGGGTTATGTTGTGAATTTAAGTGTTATAGGCAAATTCAAGGGTTATCGGCAAATTCGAGGGTTAGCGAATGCTGCATTTGAGGGTTATCGCTGTTCGCTAACCCTCAAATTCTCCCATAACCCTCGAATGCTGCATTCGGTAGCCCACAAATTCGGCGATAACCCTCGAATGCAGTGTTTTCTAACCCTCAAATTTGCTGATAAGCCTCGAATGTACCCAATGCCTCATTCTAGGGTAATGGTGCGCTAAGGTCGAGGGATATCGATTCAAAAAATTGATAGTTCGTAGTTCGGAGTGTTCTAAAAATTCTGAGTACTCATAAAATCTGGCTCAAACTCGGGTGGTGACCGAAATGGGTCAGAATCTTACCTGTCAATTGTTTTGTTTCTAGTTTTGTTGCTAGTAGCGAAGGCTTGGTTGGGACAAATAATTTCCCCATGTGTACCCAGCCTAATATAAGTGAGATTCAGTGGTTTTGGGACATTACATTAACTATACACACCCATAATTAATTATTCAAACTTTCTAATGTTGATGAAAAGAGGTGTTAACTTTAATACAGTGGTGCAGACATCTGGCCACATCTCAGATAGTACAAAAGTATTCAAAGTGAGATCACAAAACACCAGAATTATTGCTAAAATTGCAATATTACCTAGTATAATTTATCAGCAACACAAAATAATGCTTGGGATGATTTTTCACCCTTTCGTTTAATATAACCTTTCAGTTTGTCTTACAAAGGGTGCTGAAGTCCCTACAGCGTTATTCTCTGTGTGTTGCCAATAAACGTGTGTTGCCCTTTAGTACTAATTGCGTTGATGCTGTGTGTAGCAGTCTATTTTTTGTTTACTAATTTTGCTGACTAACTAAATTGTGCTTTTTTTAAAGTTCTTTGGGCTTCAAAACTGAACTGAGAAAAAAATAAAAATGAATTAATGTAATGGTCAAATTACAAAAAGGGACTGAAAAGTTCTCATGCAAAAGTAGTAATGTGCTTCTCCTAGAAAACTTGGCATCTTCCAGCCATTATTCTAGCAGGTGTAAAAAGTTCTAATGAGATTTCTAGTCTGGAATGTGCAGTGAAGATGCATTTCTGAGATGTCAAGATGTTATTTAGCTTTTCAATGACTGTCAGATTACTGGACGGTTACTGTGTACTATGAGCTATAAAGCACTTGGGTCTTTTTAACAACGGAGGTCAGCTTAGGGTGACAAGAATACCAGGGATTTATATGGCTTGCTGTGTTTATTTATTACATTTTTTTTGTATTTATTTATTTACTTCAGAATTACTTTTTTGTTTTCTGTAAAGCAATACCAATATGAAAGAAAATATATTGAGGTCAAGCTTTTTATTTTCATCTTGTAATACATACAAAACATTGCATTATGCTTGGAAAATAAAAGGATTGACATACAGAGGAAATGCACACTAAAGAGCCACTAGATAGATAAATAAACCTGGATAATGCATTAAGGATGAACTTTATTTGGGTGAATGTTTCAATTGTTACACCCACTATGGGTTACTTACTGTATCATGGAGGAACCTGGGACCAGTGCCTATTGCCTTCAATGGTGTATCTGTTCTTAAGGGATGTTGGTTTAATTTACAATGTGGGATGTTCCTCTGATTTTCCCCACAACTTGCCTCCCAGCTTCTTTTGGGGACCTACTGTAGAGCTAACCTGATATACTGGGTTCAAAAGTATTGCCAATCAGCTAGAAACAGGTGTTATGACCACTCTGGGCTTCAATGGCAAGAGGCTTGTTATTTAAATAGGAATGTCAATGTCTCCTCTATGTGCATTAAACCCCAAATGATGACAGCCAATGAATCACAAGTGTAATTATGCCAAAAGTTAAGAATAGTAAATTAAATTTATTCAATTCCTAAAACATATTTTCATCAGCAGCTTTTTCAGACAGAAACTGTTGCATTCGCACTGATGCTCTGCTTACAAAAGTAAAGGGGGTGGGAATACTCACTTCTAGCTTTTTGTGCTATATATACCAAGCATTAAAATGTTCTCAGGTGTTGAAAATAACATAACTCTATATATTTAATAATGCTAACAATCTGGTAACAATTAAGAAATAGACAAAGAAACCCTTAAAGGGCATGTACACGCTTAAAACAAAAAAATGGTAATTTGTCATTTATTTTACATTAATTCCAACTGCTATATTTAGCTAATAGCAATTTATTACATTAATTTCTAGCCAGATTTTTAATGATAAGTATTTTCTTCCTTTCTGGCAGAAGTATCCACCTCCTCTCAATACACTTTTAGGAGCTTGAGCATATGAAGAGGAGACAGCAGGGAAAAGAGCAATCAATCATTAGTTATGTCAACAGTCACAGCCTTGATTGGCTGCATGGAGAAAGGGGCCGGGTTCCTCTTCCAGATTGAAGGCAATAGTTATGCTTAAAGGGGAAGTTCAGTTCAAATACATATGCTTTTCAGAAAAAAAGAGCAGTTATTTCCCATCCTAATGACCTTAATCTGCCAATTCAGCATTTTGTCTGTGTATAAAAAAAAACCAAACGAAATATTGACTTCCTGTTTGCAGGACACCTAATAGAGACCGTTATGGTTTTGCCCTTGACCCAGCGCCTGGGTTGATTCAGTTGCTTAGTAGAGATCTGAGCATCTTTGATCCATCCAACAGCCAATCAGTAGAAAAAACTGTTAGAAACATTCCAAGGAAGTGGTGCATCCTGGGAAGAAGAAGGACCGTTAGAACCTGAAATGTCAGCTCACTAATGTCAACAGCAGGGAACAGCAAAGTGTATGAAATCAACAGATTTTCCAAAATGGGAGAGAATATGTAGAATAACTAAGAAGGAATCACACAAACTAACAATTTAACAAATATTGATAATTTCCACTGAACTGTCCCTTTAAAGCGCATTTCCAGCCTAAAAAAAGTAACAATAGAAATGTCAATCACCTCCCCAAACCCCACTTTCGCATTATCTATAAGTTTCAAAGATGCATACAATACAAGGATTGTGGAAGCATTTCTCAGGTTAAATTACAACTACATTTAGCAAAAGTGCTACTGATCTGGGCAAACATTTATACAAACATAGAAAAGATAATCAATGCGCATTACTAGGCCCCATACAATATCATATTATCTGCACACTGGCATACATTATAAACAAAGGGGATTTAGTAAACATTACTGTGATCACATGAATGAAAAGCCTTCCAACAACGTCAAGGTAACCCCAGTCTGGAAGGTCCTAACTTATAACCTTTTTTACTTCAATTACAATTAGCAAACTTTTGTATTTCGCACAGTGAAGAAGTTCCTTACCTGACCTGGTCCCTCACTGCTCCTCCTCTGCTCTGTGTCTGACAGCCACTCCCCTTCCTTCTTGCGGCTGTCAGTATATGTGACATACGTGACATCATGCCCAATCGCCTAACAGCCGTGACCAGGTAGTATAGCCTCTGTCAGCACAGAAGCAGAGGGCGGCACACAGGCAGCGAGGGCCAGGTCAGGTAAGTCCTTTCAGGGAAATCTTTGAAACGTATAGATAATGCGAAGGTGTGATTTGGGGGGGGGTGATAAACATTTCTAATTTTATTTTAGGCTGGACTTGCCCTTTAAATATCTGGTTAGTAATACTAGCAGACGCTTTATAAATATTCCCCATAGTGCACTTCACTTAAAAAAGGTTTATGGGTTATAAAACGTGTCATATAACTATGGTTTCTAATTACGTTTTTTCCTCATTACACATTATTTGCACATAGTTTTATGACTCATCTGTTTCTGCTCTCAATATTTAGTGATCAGTTTGTCCAGATCTCTCTGTCCGTGCCCAAATTGATGTTTAATGCTGAGTTCCACCATACAAAAAAGTAAAAATAATATAATTCCTCTCTCATGCAAACACAAGGTCAATGAATTATCGCTCATAAAGTAAAGCCTGACAGCTGTTTTAACAGGAATTAGGTAAGCGTCTCTGTAAAAGCAGCAAATATCATGATATCTTTCCAAAAGTGAAGTTAATCATTTTTACAGCTTTACTTTTCTTAATTAATGTTATACGTGGTTTTGTGGTACAGGTTTAAACGTTAACACAATAATAGGCATCAACAAGTTATCAAGAATTTCTTGATGAAATAATAATAATACAAAAATATTTTTTTGTGGGTACAAATTATAGATTTATTCAGCTGATAGCAAAATACAGTACATTTAGGCAATTAATCTCTTTAAAGTTGCCCATACATACAGCTTACCTGCCAGACCAATCATGCGACATACAATCAATTTCCCCCTTGCTGGATCTTCTTTGTGACTGACATATGATTGCAAAATGAATGGGTACAGACGGGTCCTCGCAATTGTATGTTGGCCGCAAAGAAGATCCCGCAAGGCGGTTCCGGCAAAATTGATTGTATATCACATGATCAGCCTGGCAGGTGAGCTGTATGTATGGGCACCTCAAAAGTCAGTAGCAAAGGCATCCCCACCCTTATAACAAAAAACTGGTGTTATCTATTATCTGCCTCCAACACCAACTGATACATTCAGCACTTTGCTAAATAGATATATAAGAATAATGATTGCCTCCATTTTGGCAGAGTAAGCTGGATTCTTCCTCATACAACCAATCAAGGCTGTGACTGCTAATATCACAGCCAATGATTGACTACTGTCTTCCCTGCTGCCTCCTCTTCACATGCTCAAGTTTATAAAAAGCTCATTATGCAGAACAACAGAACAGAAGATAAAGTATTATTGTTGTAGGGAGCTGTAGCTTGCAAACATCTGGAGATCTTCAGTAGACATGGCCGAACTTCCAAAATTTGGGTCCAATTTAAAATTTTTAAAACTTCTGAAAAAGTTAGAAAATTTGAAAGTTAGAAATTGGACCAATTAAAGTCAATGGGGACAAATAGTTTGAAACGTTCAGATAAAATAAGTTTAAAATCTGGAAAGATCTGGAGAACAAATTAAAATATCCAGAACTCAAAATAAAGCGACTTCCTTCACACGCTTGCTACATTCCAACTTCCGCATTTTTCATTCGATAATTTTCCCGAAAATTTGATATTTTTAGAAAATCTCTAGAATCTGTTTCTAAATCTTTCCCTGAATTTATTAAAATGGGGTGTTCAATATTTCTACTGAGCAACTGAATCAACCCAGGCATATGGTCAAGGGCAAGACCATAACGGTCTCTATTACGGGTCCTGCTAACAGGAAGTCAGTATTTCGGAAGCATTTATTTATATGCAGACAAAATGCTAAATGGGCAGGTGCTAAATTTTACATTTTAATGTAGCCCTTAAACACTTTAAAATACATAAGACTCTGGCATTTCAATGGGGAGGTGCAGTGGCGAGAATCTATATAATCAGTCAATTAGTGATGTCACTGAGTGACTTCCTGTATCCCATTGTCCCTCCCCATTTCTCTCTCCCTGCCTGTATTAGTAATGTAGATAACAAGCCTGTTTATGTACACTGACTGACTGACTGAATTACTGTGCTGATAAGGAGGAGCGAGCGGCTGAGTCAATTATGAATGCGCTTGCTCCTCCTTATCAGCACAGTAATTCAGTCAGTCAGTGTAACGACCCGGAACTGCACCGGTTGAGAGACGATGTTTATTGTCTTCTTTTAGTATGAGATAGAAACGGCAGTTACTGTAACTATTTGTATTTACAAAAATGGGCTTGTTTTCTACATTACTAATACAGGGAGGGAGAGACAGGGAGGGAGGAGACAGGAAGGGGGGAGACAGTGTGTCTGTGCTGGATTTTTCTTTTTTTGACCTTATGTATTATATGGAATAATACGCTACCTACTACAGCACTTACAATATCAGAAGGCATTCAGGGAATGCTGGGAGTTGTAGTTTTCAGCCATTTGGAAACCTTGCGGGTGAGGTCAGGTCGTGGGTATAAAGCGGATAGAAAAGCAGGTTGTGGGTCGGGTACAGGTTTTTGGGGTCGGGTCTGGAAATTTAGACCCATGCAGGACTCTAATTGTGCTTGAGATGAAGTCATAGGTCTTCATGTTGCACTGTGTCACACATACATACATACATACACATACATACATACATTCAGGCTCATTTACCCAGAGGCGCTATAGCTCTGGGTGAATGCACCTTCCGCGATTCAATATCCTGGAAAGGGATTTACCCATTGCAGGATTTTAACTCCAGCTATCTGCTGGCGTTAAAATCCTGTGTTAAATCTAGTGCAAACCCGATATTGAATCCCGAGCGTCGGATGCACGGGTGATTTTTGTGTAACCCACGCATCCAATGCTCCATTTATTTGCCCAGGGAGTCTGGGTAAATGAGCCTGATTGACTTTTATATGTAGAGATGATGATGCTGGCGCAGTACATACAGCTGCCAGCTATACAGCATTCTCAGATGTCCTGGAATTGGACCATTTATTTTTCCTAAGGCTTAATGAAATCTCCCAATGCCAAAAAAATATGTAACAGACTGTTCAGGAACGAATTCCAGGCCTCCTGGCTCCTCCTGGTAAGATAACCATAAAGAATAAATTAGAATTCAGAGTGCATTTAGTATGAGACAGAATGATGTAATTAAGAACCAACTATGCGGTAAAAAGTAGAAATTATTGGTTCTTTTTCACTGAATTCAAAGCAATGGGATTCCTCCTTGTTTTGTTTCTCATGCCAGGTTGTATTTGTAACATCTTTTGGAGGAGATTTCTGAAAGACAGCTGCCCAGAAATTGTTCAATTACATGAACTGCATGAAAATAACATTTCAAATGCTCATACGTGCCTGGAATCCATCTGATTTCTAGTGGTTTTACAGTTGCCGTAATCAATATGCACCTGCCAATTTCGATGTGTAAGAGCAGATTGCAAAGATACATACAAGAGATAATTTGATTGGTTGCATGCACAGCTGTCTGGCATGAATGCCAGTTCACAACAGCAGGGAAACTGTCTGGCTTACATCCTTGCAGTAAATAATAACAGTGCTCTAGAAAATATTTGAGATAGCTATTCTATATAGTTACTGTCTTGTTCCCTTATTGGATTTTAGAAAACACTTAACTAAACCAACAAACACATATTAAACTATTAAATACAGACACCAGGACCAGAGCATTTGGCAAAAAGCTCAAAATGTATCAAATGTGTTAGGACCCCCCCCCCCGACTTACCTTCAATTCCAAGGGTTTTTGGCAGCTTAAGCTAACTATTCTCATAGCCGATATTCTTAGTAAATATTGGGAATGTGTATATTCAGATCCTGATGCCAACAAACTACTGTCATCAGCATCGGGACCTATCAGGATAGATCTGAGTTTTTATTATAAATTGTTTGTTGCAAAGTTTTGTTCCATTAACATATTTTCATAAATCTTTGACATTTAAATATAAAGAATTCACCTGTGTTTCTTTTAATTATAGTAGCATCAAACCAAAAAAATCCATGTTAGTTCAGGCAATACCCTTCCTACTGTCATTTATAATTCTCCATTTAAAAAAATCTTTTACTCACCTAAACCATATTCTGAACAATGATATGCAAACCAGAGAAAACCTTGTTAAGTCAGCAGTAGAGATGTCCGAGCTTCGCAAAATCTGGTCCGTGAATTTTCGAAAAAATTTGAAAATCCGCGAGCGGACCCGTAAAAATGAAAAATCTCGTAATTTAGAAAATTTTCTAAAATACGTATTTACGAAAATAAGAGACATCCTCGTAATTTCGAAAATTTTCGAAAATACGTATTTACGAAAATAAGAGACATCCTCGTAATTTCAAAAATACGAGAAATCCGCAGTTCGGAAGTTCGGAAGGCGGAAAATCCTGAAAAATCCATCGTTCGCGAACGGGATAAATCCACGGTGGATCCGGGTTCGGATCCGTGAACCGGCCATCCCTAGTCAGCAGCTCAGTCCCTATGGACTTTATTCAGCCAATGATAGACCTCTCGCGTAATGAGCAACCATGCTTTTTTTTTCAGATTTTTTTTTCTAGAGTATGGAGAGATTCCCCAGATTGTTCAAGTTGTTTCAATTAGAAACAAACAAACAAAAAATAAAATGTTGATTGCAATTACCACCGGTAATCGGTGGGACACTAATTTTCCTCAGGGGCAAGAACTGCAGTCCAACAATTTTTGGGGTATTTCATTAATTCCTAGAAAGGCTTGGCAAGATGAATTTTAAGCACTGCTTAGTCAGCAATGTTGATTGCTTATTAATTAACCTACTATATTAATAATAATGTTGAAACTATTGGGTAAAAGCTACTATAGCAAATATATGTTGTATTCAATTAGATCAACTGGACTTGAAGTTTAGTTCTTGAAGACGTTTTGCTAGTCATCCGACTGTCTTTCTTTATTCAGAAATGAATTGAATTGAGTCTGAATTGAGAGATCCAGTTGGATGACTAGTGAAATGTCTTCAAGAACTGAATTTCAAGTCCAGTTGATCTAATTGAATACAACAGATATACCATGACCTGGATGAATGAGAACCTTCACAATCCTATTATAGCAAAATACCAAACTAAGAAGAAGAACCATTATATTAAGTCACTTTATGTTAATATATTTTCTAAAAGAATCATTTTTAGCAACATTAAATAAATATACAAAAACACAAGGTACTGTAAGTTTTACAAGAAACTTTTTGGCATTAGACCTTTCCAAACACAGCCAAAAAACCCTTGGAATCCTAACTTTTCTTTCTCAAACATTTTACAAAGCTATTTATGTTCTTTACATGTTTTTTCCCAAAACCTAGTAAAATAATTCTGAAAATACTGTTTGATAGGGCAAAGGGGACTAGGGGGCCTATTTATAAAGGTCCGTTATCGCAGCCTTTCTGACAATTTTTGACTTTATAAAGATAAAGCAGTGATATCCAGTGGCGAAAAGTCATTACTGCTACTTTTCGCCATACATCGCTGCGGTAACAGCTCAAGCATGTTTATAAAATGGCTAAGAGTGTTTTATTGCGTTAAGTTTCGCCATTCAAATTCGCCAAGTCTGTGGTGGCGAATACGCATAAGTGCCCATTTATTTAGCCTACCAATGGGTCCATGGAAGTGTCAATACATTGTGGAGTGTTTCTCAATACTAATAAGTACCCAGGGGGGTGTTAGACTATTTTCCAGATCGTAATCGATCGTAATACGATCTAAGATTTCGCTTTTTTAAGATCGCTTTTTTTAAGATTCCGATTTGCTTTATTTACCAATAAAGTCAAATGTGGGTAAAAGGGACATGTTTATAAAGGGGCATTATTTTCACTTTTTTTGCCACCAGACTTCACCACAATTTTTTAAATTTTCAACTTTTCTTATAAAGTTATTAAAAAGGCAAATTTTTATCAAAAGCAAAAATTATGTAGCAAAAAGTATCATATCTAATAAAGTGCTAAACCTGCGTCCGTGAATCCGTGTGTGGCTTTTCATGTTCTGCGGATGTGTGAGAGGAGAGTGGAAGGGCTCCTGTGCGATGCCGGAAGTGTGTGTAGCGGCGCGGCATTTTTCGCACATATGATGGTAAATAGGTAACACTCCCTGGTGGATTTTCAAAGTAATATTAAATTGGTTAATACACACTGAACACCTATCTTTGTTATTTAAAAATAACCTAACACATTTGGTGTTTTTTTCAGCCAAAGATATAAATAGTGTAAAAATCTAAAGGCGAATTTTCTCTATTTTATTAATAGGACATTTTTTAGTATTGATTATTTCCAGCTGCAGCTAATTACCAATCCAGTTCCATTAATATGGGAACATCCCATAGTGCTGTGTAAGGAATAGTCATGTTAATGGAACATTAAACGTAACAGTAAAACAGTAAAACAAAAGCAACAAAAGCAGAAAAGGTGTCAAGAAGACGAAATTTCACCTATTTATAAATAACTTAAAATAAAAAAAATGACAAAAAATTCTCTGAAATTTCCCCCTCTCTGATCTGGTAATGGTCGACACTAGGGAGCAATTTCTCTTTTTGCCGTGATACCACAATTAGCGCAATGAATAAGACAAAGACTACGTCACAAGCATTTTTATAAATGTGGCAAAAATATCGCTCTTTGTCACAGCGATGTCCTGTGATAGCAAAATGGCAAAAATAGCGATCGTTTATGAATATGTCCCTTAGTCTGATCCGGGTGAAAATGGGCCCTCATGGAACTGTTTCTGCTAGTTGACATAAATGAGCTTGAAGTGAAACAGACTTTACATGTTCAGATCACCTCCCATATTTTGGGGCCGTGTGGCCGTATAAAGTATGACCAATTCCTAAAAATGCTGCTGATTATAATAAGAAATAATAAAGTGAGAAAATCATTTTGGAAAAGGTGAGTTCTTAACAATATAAGCACAAAATGAAGTAGAGGTAGCAAGGTCTACCTCTCAGATAATACAGTGTTTATTTAACAAAGGGGGGATTCAATACGTAAAACGTGTTACTTACCTTAGCCCGATGCCATAATACAATAACTGACGTAAACGAGATGACTTCAGGTATTGCATCGCTCCAAAATCCGTCCCATTAAGTTTCATGCTAAAGTAGCTCAAAACTTCACAAAATGGGTTTTGGATGGTTAGCACGGTGCTATTTCCTAAAGCATTTGGAAATGGCGCTGTGCTCTAAAATCCATCTAAAACCCACGTTAATCCAACATATCTTCAGGTTAACGTGGGTTTTAGAAGGATTTGGGCCATATTGTATCTCCCCCATCGTGCTAAAAACAGTAAATACCTGTCATTTTCTACTTTAACTTCTACTTCTGCCTTCTACATTTTTGAATAACTATAAATGAAATGAAATGTGAATTTCCATCACAGCTCACACTAGTGCATGTTGCTTTATCAAGATGCAATGGCAATTTTAAATTGCAGGCTACTGTGACGTATTGCACTGTAAATTAAAATGCATGCTAAATAGCATTTTTCATTGTGTCTCACAGGTTAAAAGCATTGTAATGGTCCACTTACCGCAAAGACAATTTGTAAAGTTCAAGTGGAAAATGGAATAGTTTGTTCTCCAACATGGAAGCAAAGGAATGTGTGTGTATCTTAACATGGTGTTTTTACCACTGTAAATTCTCTGTGTCTGAGAGGCAGGATTTGCTGTAATATGATCTGTGACTAACAGGTGTGTTTCTCTATGCTGCAATATGATTGTCTGTCAGCTTCTAGGGTGCAAGGCTGCAGCTTCCTTGTTTTGGTCTGCTGTGCACTAGAAAGCATGTAAAGTGTCTTGTTACCAATAGACTTCCACCAAGGAGGTGGATTGTGGAAGATGACCCCTAGTACCCACAGTTTAATTTAATAAATTAACAGCCACAGCAATGGGAGTGGTGGGACAGAGCTTATTGTATCTTTGTGAATGTGATTTGTCTATTAGGACAATGTTTTCTGGTGACTTCAGTTCCCCTTTAATGACTTTGATATGTACATCTCTTTTACTTGCCTCCTTTTTTGGGCCATAATAATAGTCCATATAATCTATTTTCCCTAATCATTCACATGATTATAATGACATAGTGATAGGTTGTATGTGTCAAATAGATGTGCTTAGATTGTAAGCTCTTCAGGGCAGGGCCTAATGTGAATGTATACATGTAATTGTAAAGTGCCACGGAAGATGTTGATGCTATATAAATCCACAATAAATATAATAATAATGACCTATGTTTATGTAACATTAACAGGTAACCAAATTATTATTGGTTCATACTGATCAGCAGAGAAATTGGCAACAGTAAGAATGAAAACAATAAGTAACATTAGACATATGCATCAATTCCACTGTGAAAGTCTGACCCATCAAGCCTTTATGATTATATAGTATAAATCTACAGTACCCTAGAGTTTGGAACTACGAGACCTTGTGCACCGAAGGTCATCAGTATGATTCCATTAATATTAACTTTGATAATGCAGTACACATCTGTTATTGAAACGCATGGGATACTACACACAAAGTCGTGTACACATTCTTTCCAATAACGGAATGGATTGCATTGCATGTAGTGGGAACACTATCATAGCATTAAATTGGCAATGTGAAACGGAAGCGCGATCAGAGAGAGAAAATGATCTCTGTAAGAGCAGTTTCCTAGCCCTTATCCTACTTTCAACCTATTACAGGCAGCTCAATGTCCCAGGTTTGACAAGCCTAGCTGAGGCATCTCTGTCTTGATACCCCTTGATACAAGATTGGCTCAAATATATGTTATATATATATATATATATATATATATATATATATATATATATATTTAAAGGGCAACTCATTTAATAGTAGGGATGAGGGGAAGAAGGGGTAAATGACCCTTTAGGGATTCTAAAATTCTCTCTTCTGGGGAAAACATGCAAACTTTCTTTCCTCCTAATTGTTGCTTGTAAGACCCGTTCATTAAAAAACGCACAAAGCCAGATTTGCCCAGAGCCACAAACACTTGAATGTAATGTATTTACTATTGCACTTATGGGGAGATTCAATAAATCGTTGAAAATTTTGCCCCAACCTATCAGATCTTATTTAACATTTGAAACATAACATCTGATTGGTTGGGGCAAAATTAGCACCATTTTTAACCATAAGAACTTTTATTGAATAACCCTGTTGTTTGCAAGCTCTTCAGGGCAGGGGAAGTAATTTTACTACTTGGCTACTACTCTTGGCTGGGGAAAATTAAAAGTAATTCTGAGAAAAGCTCACTAAACTTAAAAGTGGTGGTGAACATTAGTCCGTGTCTAATCTAAACACTTATTTACATTAGTCTCTCTCCAGTTATCTAAAGGATTTTGTAAGCACAGCCAGGGTAACCATACATTAATAGAAATAGGTATGTATGTCATTCATTTTACTGCGCCATTTAAATATGCTGTATTGTAAATAAGTGATATTATGCCACCGAGGAGTTCCATGACCTACAGGGCACGGAACTCCGAGATGCCTTAATATCCTTGTATTTTAATGTAAGGGGCGCATTTGATGTATTCAATGAGAACCTTCACAAGCATAAGGGGCGCATTGTTTCTTATATTACATAAGTATTTAATTCCTTCACCCCATTTGCATTTTAAATTCTAGCCTTGTCGCTATTCCCACCTTAATTTAAACCCATCTTCTGTAACTTAAACCCAGTAGAAAGGAACATCCCAGCCCAGCATCTATGCAGTTAAATAAATCTTTGTGGAGGAGGAGAGAGACATTGGTTATGAAGTGACAGGAAGCAGCTGCAGCAGGTTCCATTAGTGAAGTTAAACAAAAAAACACTAAGGGCTAGGCCGCACTAGCGCGTTTTTCGCGTGTTTGCGCACTCGTTTCGCGCTCGCGATTGCGCCCGCGATTTTCGCTAAAATGGAAATCGCGGGAACGCAAAAATTCCCGCGATTTCCGATGCGCATGCGATTGCGTGTCCGTTCGCGTTTTGGTAACACATGCGTTCACCATTTTTGTTGCGTTAACGCCGCGTTTCCAAACGGCGAAAACGCGAACGCACAAGAAAAGCGCACACAATCACGTGCGATAACGCTCGCGATTTTGTGCACGATTCCTGTGCGTTGCAGTGTGGCCTCAGCCTTAGTCATTGTCCAGGCATGAACACTGGAATGGGAGGAGCAGTGGGATATAAGAAATATAAGAAATGAGTCACTTAGTGACATAGCTGAGTGTATTATATTATTATTATAGAGTGTGTTGGTCCTGCAAAGATCAGCCACTCAAGGGAGAAAAAAATAATAATAACAAAGGGCACCATATGGTTCGCTCTCGGTATAGAAATTACAATATCTTCAGAAATAAAATAATTTCATCATAACCATCAGCTTTGGTAAATTAGTATTGTAACTATTCTTGCTTCTGTGATTCCCAATGCGAATAAAACCAGTTAATGGATTTTACGTGCTCCTGAAACCAAGTCTTTTCCTAACATACAGGCACACTGCAAGCCAGCCTCTCTTACTACAGGTTGACCAAGGGACTTTTTGCTGTTCTGATATCTGAAAGAGTAATGCAACTATTGTGGTTTAACAAATGTCTAAGTAAGGAGCGCCAACTTGCAGGGGTTTTACACCCCAATGGAATGCTGTTTGAATTTAAATTATGGTAAAGGTTAGGTTCGCTCAAAAAGTAAATCTATCCTATTTCATATCAATTAAAGGACGGGAGGTAAAGGAGCTTTGTCTTACCTCATGTTCTTCAATTAATATAACAGGAGCCAGGAACGAAGATAGAGAACTTACCAGCGAGTGTGTTCCACCGCTGACTCCTCTGACAGGTTTCAACTATTTCTGTGTTAAACTACACTATAGCACGTATGCAGTCGGGAGCTGTCAGGTGACTCAGGCAGGGAGCGCGCTAGTGGGTAAGTTTAGCAGTGTTCGTTTACAGCTCCTGCTACATTAATTGAAGAATGGGTGGTATGTTAATTCCTGTTTCAAAAACATTAGTGTAGGCCCCATAAAAAATTGTGAAACCCCACTGGAAACCCAACATTACATTGGTAGTGTGGATTTTACACTCATTTTACACTAATTAAATTTTTTACCCCTGATAGTAGCACAACTGTTTTGCCCTAAACTTTTGCTCCCATGTGCACAGTAGGCCCAAAGGGGTCCTCCCCTGATGCAATAAAAGCAGCAGAGTGCTCAGTATTGCATCGCAACAACCTGCTTAGCAAACAATGAAAAATTACTACTGCCTATGAAACACAATACAATAAAATGAAAATGGAGAAGATATAAGATTTTATTGGATGAAAATGTCTCCATTCAAATATACCTAATAAATGCAAAATATAATAATAATAATCTGGACCCAGCATAGGATACATCTAAAACGGCTATTAAGCCTTTTCCTTAAAAAATGGCATTTTCCCAGCAATCCGGTGTCAGTTCACTGCTATCCTACAGACTCCCTTCGTTATGTTTTGCATTAATCAACACTAACCTCAAATATTACATTTTCCTTAGCAGTGGACAAACATTACATGGAAATGTATTAAAGCTCTATGTCTGTACCAGGATAATGTAGACTCCTTGGGCAATGTAATGACCTGCGTGGGTGAACGGTGAACATGTATCTCTCACAGCTCTCATAGGAGGTCAAACTATTCTCAGGGTCTTGGAAGGATAATCTAAAGATTTATGAAACAGACGAAATCTCCAGCAGGTGCCCTTTGTATCTCTAATTTACAAACAGCCTATTAGTGCCTTAGAAAAAAGAAACTCATAGACAGCACTTAAAGCTCGGTTGAGTGGTTCTCTTACCATACATTACAGAGATACACACACCTAGTTGTCAATGTGTTCTCTCATTAATATTGCTTTGTGACCTTATGCAGATTGGAGGTCAGTTCTTAAAATATTACCGTAGTCTTCTGGCTCCAATGTGTAAACTGAATAGCATTTACCAACTAGGGAAGTCAAAGGGAGAGGTATATATCCCATGCTATGGGGCAAAATGGAGTTAAACCCACGCTTCTTGCTATGTCAGGTTAGTGTGAGTTTGTCTAATTTTTCTGGGGCCTGCTCTGTGTGAAACGTAAAGAAACGTGTGAAAATGTAAAGAAATAGCTGACGTAGAAAAGTCAAATAGCAAGAGTTTGGACAATGTAATATATTTAGATGTGGGTAAATTATATATTTCTCAATTTAGAACTACCGACTTGAAAACATTTTACAGTTATAGTCCAGAGGATGCTTCACTTGGTGTTTGATTATAGTTATTATTAGGGCATGTCCACCCTTAAAAAAAGGTCAGTTACCTGTCCCCAACACTGTGACTGCTGACATCACAACCAGTGATTGATTGCTGTTTCCCCTGCTGCCTCCACTGCACATGCTTAAACTTATAAAAAGCTCATTGAGCAGAGAGAGGGGGCAGATAACTTTGCCAGAATGGAAGAGAATGTATCATTAAATACTAAGTACTAAACTGGTAAAAATAGCAGCTGTGATTGCGGGCAGATAACTGACAATTCACCAGTTTTTTGTTTTAAGGGATATGCCCTTTAAGGAAGCATACAGTACTGAAATTTTTTTTTAACAAGAAAAAGAGGTCCACCCCACCCATAGGCTGTGTTCCTGCCAGACAGTTTTGCTATCAGACAGACTACAGACATGGGGTCTGGTGGGACATAGAGCGGCACTGACAGTATTTCTGTGCAATCAATTTAAAACAAAAATTTACTGGAATTTCAGCCACGTCCAATCATCCTACCAAAAACTTGGTTGCAGGAATTCAATTTCGGTTGAACTTAGCACAGTGGGGAGAAGGATTAGACATTCTGAGCATCACCATACCCCCTGGATGATGGCAGTAGGTGAGGAATACAGTAGATTGGCTTGCTAAAAATTATCTGAGTGAAATGAACATTCCTTTTTGTTTTAATTAAGTTTCTTGGCTGTGAGTCAGGAAAAACCCACGTTTTAGTCAGTAGTTCTCCTTAAAATATATTTCTAAAGGCATAGAATGCTGCTTTACGGTATGTATGCATATAATCATGAGCTGCTATACTGCTTGACTTAGCAGTGGCATTTGTGATAGAATAACACTATTGGTAATAACCAAAGGGGAATAAACTGTGTACATACGACTAATAATCCCATTATTGAATGGTAAACCCTGTTGGCAACCTGTCTGATGGAAATTAAAGGGACAGTTCAGTGGAAATTATCAATATTTGTTAAATTGTTAGTTTGTGTAATGCCTTCTTAGTTATTCTACATATTCTCTACCATTTTGAAAAATCAGTTGAATGTATACCCCTTGCTATTCCCTGCTGTTGACATTAGTGAGCTGACATTTCAGGTTCCAACAGTCTTTCTTCTTCCCATGTTGGATGGGTCAAACATGCTCAGATCTGTACTGAGCAACTGAATCAACCCAGGGGCTGGGTCAAGGGCAAGACCATAATATGCTCTAATAGGGGTCCTGCAAACAGGAAGTCAGTACTTCGGTTGCATTAATTTATACACAGACAACATGCTGAACTGGCAGATTATGGTCATTGGGGTGAAAAAATACTGCTCTTTTTTCTGAAAAGTATATGTATTTGCACTGAACTTCCGCTTTAAAGTGGTACAGCTAATATTATGACACGTCCTATTGATAACCATGCATTTTGGGCAACAATTTTCCATTATAATCGGTAAAAAATGTATTAAATGAAATTTCCCGCAATATTTCAACCAGACAAAAGAAATATTGGTTGCGGCAGTAAATTAGGTAGAAATATTAGTACACTGCCTTACAGACTATAGAGAACTCTTCAGCTGAGAAAGGCAATTTGGTAGATACATTTTCTACAGTCTTGTTTCTGTGCTTAATGGTTTTGAGCAGTCAGGTTTTAGTACTACAAGGTCACTGGTTCCACTTGTAGGAATATAGGTATCTTGGGTTTTGTGTGTCTGTGTCCCTTAGTGTGATGAATAAAAGATAAAAATATACAGTATTGGTAGAATTTGGTAGATACAATTTACATATATTGTGTACACTTTTCATACTGATTATCTATATAAAGTGAAAGTGCTGGGATAACATCTCTCAGGGGCTATAAAAAACGAGAGGAACAGCAGTAAAAGGCCATACACATTATGATATTATTGGCTAATACACCTTATTAGAGATGGACCCAAAACCGAACTCGAACCGGAGCCGAACTTTATGAGTTTGGACGACTTCAAACTGTTCGAACTAGTTCATGTTCGAACTTGTTCGTTTTACCGGACTCGCGGCTGTATTTTCGATAAGTATCGTAAATTCGATAATTATCGAATTTCCGGACCGTTTGCTAACCCTAGAATGTATCATTCGGTAACCCTCGAATGTATCGTTTGTTTTCGGTAACCATTGAATGTATCATTCACTAAACCTCGAAAGTATCATCCATTTTCAGTAGTCCTCGAAAGTATCTTTCAATTTCAGTAATGTTTGAATTTATGGTTCTGTTTGCGCTAACCCTCGAATGTATCATTCGGTAACCCTCAAATTGGCCGTAATCCTCAAATGTAGCTTGCAAAAACCCGACAATTGCCCACTTGAGTTTAAGAAGTGTTGGTGATAGTTACATGTTCCCAGACCATTTCCCAGGTGCCACAGCCATTTACAGTAAGTTACCATTGTCAGATTAGCTGTAAAACACCCGGACTTTTAAGCTATCACTCTCCCACTGATTTTAATGGGTCCGAATTTGAACTTTTAAACTTTCGAACTTTTACTGAAGTTCTGATGTGACGTGTGTATGAGGCTTTACATAGCCCATGTGGCTTCTTTATCTTATGTTGTTGTGTTCACTGTGGCTGGTGCTTATAAAGACACACAAAGAAAAGTTTGAATAATAAGAAAAGGGAGATTATGAATCGAACAGGAACATCCTCAATATTTATAGTGCTGAGCTGTCATAGTTACCCTATTATCGTATATACTCGAATATAAGTCAACCCGAGTATAAGTCGAGGTACCTATTTTTACCTCAAAAATGAGTAAAAACTGGTTGACTTGAGTATAAGTCGAGGGTAGAAATTATGAACACTACTGCCTTCTGATTCTGTATTGTTTCGAGTGTTTAGTTGCCCTTTAAATGGACAGCAGCATTCCCATACAGTAGTCCCATACAGTAATAGCCAAATTCAATATGGCTATTAATGTATGGAAATACTGTATTTGAATTATGCTGTCCATTTAAAGGGCAACTAAAGCCTCAAACCAATACAGAATCAGAAGGCAATCTATTTACCGTAACAATAGGTACCATCCTCAGTATTGTTCAGGCATTAGTTGCCCTTTAAATTAACAGTAATCCCCAATTCATTGGCACTCCAGATGTTTGAAAACTACAACTCCCAGCATGCTTTAGATGCTGGGAGTTGTAGTTTACAAACATCTGGAGTGGAACTATTTAAGTTATATGTATGTAGGGTATTTTTATCACACACAATCCAAAATTCCTCAAGAAAAAAAATGGCTACCTCTGCATGAGTATAAATAAAGTATAAACAACAGAAAAGCTCACATGACATAAGAGATGATCATGGTGAACTCTTTGTAATACATTCAGTGAAAAGCCTTCACTGCATTAAACTATATAAAATTTCTTCTATGATTTAGATTGGTATGTATCTTATAAGGTAGTGTTGGTATTATAGGGTGCACTGTTTGTTTTCTGTTACTGGTTATCTTGGTGTATTCCTAATGTGGGGGACCTAGGGATGTACAGCAATATAGATATGTATATGCTTCTTTTATTTTATTATAACCAAGACAGAGATATCAGAAAAACAATTACTACTCATTAGGAATGATAGCTGCCAAAATTGTAAAAAAAAAAAAGAACACCTGCAAAATGTACTGCTGATTTCAGATGTGAGTTAAGATTGGTACACACTTTAATGGACAAGTGACAATTCTGTCAAATCTGACGATATTGCCCCTTTATCCTTAAGGTGTGTACAGCAGTTCCGAGCATTCCAGAGGCCATCGAACGCTCACCGCCTGCCTTGTAAACAATTCCCAAAAATTTCCTTAGAATGCATTCAGGCTCATTTACACTTCTTAAAGAGGAACTGTGGTCCAAAAATGACTTTAGGTAAATTGATAGGAATTGCTCTCCGAGAGTTTTGCAATTGTTTTTCCATGTTTAATTTTACATAGTTTGAGATATTTACATTTTTGGTGTGTGATATGGCAGCAGCATCACCAGGTCCCTGCACTTCCTTCTCTGAAATCTGTCAGTCAATCTGCCCTTTGCAGCCGCCCCCCTGGTCCCTGCCACTCATGGACCCCATGGTCCCTCCAGTTGCAGGCCCCTCTTGGCCCATTCCCTCACAGCCCCATCTGGCCCTGCCCACTCGCAGGTGCCGTGGCCCCGCCCACCCATGGGTGCCTAAGCGCTGCCCATGGGTGCCGTGGCCCCGCCCACTTGTGGGTGCCTAAGCCCCACCCACTCAAGGTGCTGTGGGCCACTCTGACACCCCCCAACAACTCTGTGGAAACAGCCTTTTCAGGCAGTGTGAGAACTCTGCCTGAAAAAGCTGTTTTCACATAGTGAGAGAGAAGAGTTGTAGATTCCCTTATCTTCTCTGCAGGTCCTTCACACAGCAGAGAGGAGGAGGAGGGACTTCCTGTCTCCTCACACACTGAGGGAGTCTGAGGCAGTGGCGCCGGCGGCACTGTGCAGGAGAGGCTTAGGAATGTCACATGTCAGCCTCCCACCCATTAACTTTCTGGTCAGTCATTTCTTATATCTTGGGCTGTGGAGCACATAGAGAGGTGGTTGATGGCTCGTTTAAGGGTAGAAACTGGCCTTTCATTTAAACTCAACTTGTTTGGAGACCACAGTTCCCTTTAACTACTTACCAGAAATACAAAAATAATATGTAAGCTTACTTACCATTTGTCTGCAGTGATCTTTCCAACATCTATTAACCTTTTTTAAGAATAAAAAGCTGTCAAGAGAATCTGTAAGCAAATTTGTTAAGGTTTATTAAAACGTGTCTTTTCCAGTACAAATAGCAAATAGGTAATCCTAATCCTATTTTTTTCCCTGTAATGTGAAAACTTTCTTATCCAGAACACCTATACATTGTAAGATACTTCTCCAGTAAGTTGCATTTGCACACATGTAAGAAGTGGGTTCTGTAATTAAGGACACATCAATGTTGTTGCCAGTAGATCTCCCAGCCCATGTAATCTTTAAACTTCCTTGATAGCATGTGCACCTAGTAGCCTCTTCTATTCACTGAGAATTTTCTATACAGAGGTCTCCACATCGGTGAGGAATTCTCTGAAAAGTTAGCTGTTATTCTGCAGTTTAGTTTCATGAATTGCAGACAGGAACAATACTAAAAAGAGCAAGACTTTTTTTGGTTTTCTTCCATTCTTTTTCTAGAAAACAATAGTTTGAAAATACCCATTTTCTTTGTGTTAGCATGGGGGAGGGGGGCAATATGCTCTACTTTTACAAAAACAGATTCTGCAAGATTACAGGTTTAATTCCCCAGGCCAACTTTTGAAAATTTCTTTCTGACATTCAAGAAGGCTACAAAATAAGAGCTTACTTATTTTATATGAAATGCAGAGGAATCTGTAACTGAAGAGAACTCTACTTTCTTCTAAGCTCACTTATAGTGGACAGGGTGAGGAAGTAAACTGCTAGGTGTTTACCCTGGGTTTGCCTTAAACCCTGTTCACCAGGCTGTCAAACTGGAGAGGGCCTAGCTCTGCCCAATCTAACTGTGCAGTAGGAAGCAACCAGGAAGACTCGTTCTCCAAGCTTTCCTATTGAACAGCCTAGCAGGATTTCAGTTGGCAGTTAAATTCTAATATATGGGCACCTTTATCTAGTGACTTTAGTTTCTTTTTAACAGCTCAGTAATGTTCACTTCTAAATATGTTTATTCAGAGAAGAATCCCATTTGCAAAGCAACTGGTGTTTCATACAATAATATATTTTAACCCTAGGCCCAAATTACTGCATCCATCCATCAATCCAAGTTGGGGAAAAATTAAAGGTTTCATTTTAATTAATTTAATTAAAAGACACTTCAATTCACTTGTTTGATTATTTGATATGCTTAAAAAGGATATTCACCAAACTGATGTATTTGAGCTTTCATATGGTCCTCACATACTTGGCGGAGTTGCTTGTAAAGAGTATGAGAAACTTTATATGAACATAGGTTTTCAACAGCCTAAAAGAAAAAGGAGTTACATAATTAGTCTAAGAAAAAGCATATATAGAATTACAGCTAGCCATAGTCACAAAAAGAGAATGCCAACTAAAAATGCTTGTGGAGGTTCTCATTCATCTAGGTCATGGTATATCTGTTGTATTCAGTTAGATCAACTGGACTTAAAGTTTAGTTCTTGAAGACGTTTCGCTAGTTATCCGACTGGCTTTCTCAATTTAGAATGACTTGTACAAGAATCTGTTGGCAATTCTCAATTAGCATATCACAGCCAGGTGTTACTTTGAAAGGATGTTTGTCTTTGAAAAGATTGTAATGTCCACATCCTTTCAAAGCAACAGGACTGGTTCAAAAGAGGTGTCAAGGAGGCCATTTATGTGAAAATAAAGAAACCAAGCCTGAATAGAGGTGGGGGGGTTCGACACCAACTGCTTGCCATGTACAATGCTGTTTTGACACCTTACCCTGGGTGTTCTTATAACACCTCTTAGCCACAATGCAATCACACCTTGCATTCATAATGTTCTTAAAGGGCATGTCCACCCCCAAAACTAAAATTTAACCCCTTACTGGCCACATCAAGTAGTTTAAAACAATCCTTACCTTACATTCCTGCTCAAAATAGTTCCCCTGCTGTGCCCCTCCAAAGTCCAGGAAACTGCTGTGTAGGAGCAGTGTGTGACTCATGCTGTGCCGGAGACTTCCTCAACCTCATCAAGGTTGAGGCATGCTCAGTGCAGCCCTCCCTGCCTCTCAGCCAATCACGGACGCGGCTGCCGGTCCCGCCCCCTGCTTTCAATTCCATGCAAGCAGAGGGCCTGAACACTGCAGCAGGGGAGAGAGGGCAGGTAAGTAAGAATCGGGGGACTTTCTAACAATTATATTAATGCGGTTGGGGCTGGGGGAGCATGCCCTACCACATATCAAAAGTTAAATTTTGGGGTGGACATGCCCTTTAACACCTGGCTGTGATATGCCAATTGGGACTATCCAGGGTACACAACTGCCAACAGATTCTTGTACAAGTTATTCTGAATTGAGAAAGCCAGTCAGATAACTAGCGAAACGTCTTCAAGAACTAAACTTTAAGTCCAGTTGATCTAACTGAATACAATAGATATATCAACTAAAAATCTTTTAGAAATCACCTTCTTTTCCCAATATATCTGTGGCCTGTTCGCATAGCAACCACCCTCTTGCTGATTGTATACAAAACGCAAATCTGCACAGGCTAAGGCTGGGTAAACATGATGGGATCCTTAGTCCTGACCCTCCGTTTGGCAATGACGAAGGACTGGCTGTCGTGGCAAAAGTAGCCTGCTCCATCATTTGTGGTTTTCCAACCTTTCCGGCCCATTCGTCCGATTTGGCCGAACGAAAAGTCAGAAACCTGTCGTGGCCACCTGAAAAAAACATCCAATATTTCGGGCCAATCGACAGATGCACTGAAATGTCAGTTAGCAGGCTAAAATATTCGATGAGGTGTTCTCTATTTAAAAGACCTCTATTATACCTTTCAAACAAGCCAAGAATGTCTCTAGCTTGTTTGGTTCTTATGTTATAAGCTTTTGAAGTTTTAAAGATGAACAAGGAAGTGTACGACAATCACATGATATGCTGTGTAAAAAGCAATTACTGGATGACATTGTTCAGGTTTTAGCATTCTAATGAATCCCTAGTAAAGGGGGGAGAGGCTACAGAACTCCGGAACAAATCAAAAACTGCGGAATAACAATAGGGAGGATACTAAAGGGGCAATTTTACCGGGGGGGCCGATACAGGCTTTTTAAGTTTTAAAACCATGTTAAACCCTTTGTTCCGTTGCACCAAGGGTTAACACAGCTTTAAGAGAAATTTAACAGCGGTTGTAGTGTGTAGTTGTGCAACCTCCACAGCCAATGCACTAAGCTGATAGCAACTCTTTAAGATGGAATCTTTAACGTTAGCAAATAGCTGGCTTTAAAGAAAGATTTAGAATGGGTTAGCCCCATTTGCGATGCATAGAGATGCTATTGGCTCAGCGTATTGCTTTAAGGGGGAAAAAGAGAGTGAAAGTGGCGGTCCATACATCGCCCCATTTGGTATCAGTAAAGCTTAGGGAAGCAGATACAGCGTCCAGAATGCCAACTATTTAACTAGCTGCCCCAAATACACCGGTACTTTAGTTGTCCTTTTTTTATTTTTGATAAAATCTCATAAACATGTATACAAAAAAGATGTTTTTATGCAAACATACAAATTCATACCTGGTATAGTTCTTCGAGGTTATACTTTATAGAAGTGCTACTTTCTATTGCATTCACAGCCTCATGCAGCTTCTGCCATGTGTCCCGAGTATAATTGTCAGGCAGTATTGGTTTATCTGAAATTTCACACAGTACAATCAGAACAGTTATATAAAAGATAAAAGACAAAGAGTAGGTAGATAAAGATGTACATTGACAAGTATGAAATGTAAAATAAAAGTCAAAATAAATGTATTTTCCACACCTGATATAAGATTAAGTACCAACTTTAAATAGGTTTTCATAATTTCTACACATTAACAATACATCATTACTTACCTTTAAAATTTTTAATGACTAGTTTCTTGGAAGCTGCAGGTTTAGAGTGCAGGGATGAAGGCTTTGTAAGACCATTGGTGTGACCCACAACTGTTGAAAAGTTTGTTTTCTTCTGGGCTTCTTGTGCCATAGTTGTGCAAGTTTGTGGTGCCCAACAAGCAGCTGTATCCAATTAAGGGTCTAAAAGTTGGCACATGAAAGTCAACATTCATAAAGTTCTTTGCACATGTGCATGCTGCAAACCTAAGTGAGTAAAACCATAAAGATTTTAAGATGACAATTACTTTATTCTGACTTCCAAATTTATTTATTAAAAAAATAAGTTTCAGATACTTCCAGGTGCGTAGTTAAGAAATAGGGCAATGCAACGAGAGCCACTATCGGCCCCCTAGTGCAATGGCGCTGGAGATGTAACATGCATATACCATCTCTTAGTGCATTGCAAAGTGGCGAAAAAATGTCACCACTTTTAACACCAGAAATATAATGCATACAACATTGATTGCGGTGGCTGCGTGGTAAACGTGGAAGTTAACTGTGCAGCCACAGCAAACGATACAGGAGTTTAAGTCGCTCAAATTGATATAACATCGATAAGCCTGACAAACTCCAGATTAGGAGCAGTGTATTTCTTGGTGCATTGCCCAGATAGTGTCCTGCAGATGTTTTAAAACAACATAATTCCTTCTGCTAATTTTAAAACAATTGGGAGGGCTGCAGCTTAGACATCTTCAATATTTTTTTTAGATACAGATGTCATTCTATTGAACTATTGAAGTCTCCCTTACAGGTGTAGCAAATGAAGATAGTCCAGCCTGCATTGCAGTAATTCATTGCAGTGAAAAGGACATTTTTGACTTTGACAAAAACCACAGCCCAGAAATAAACAACATATGGGAGCCATGGTGTAAATCACCTGGTATGTACGCAAATCCATTAGCACCAAATAGACCCTGGCAGAATCTAGGTTTAAATGATTAGGGTAACATACAAATGAAACCCACATATGTTGACTATGTTTATTTTGCTTAGGGTAACAGCTTAAACTTTGGTTATTTGTTTTGTAACTCTGGTCATAACTTGATCTGACAACATTTTCAAAAATGAGAATGAGCCCACAGGCCGAGGCAACACTGCAATGCATAAAAAAGCAATATGCCTTTCTGTGTGCTTTTGCCATCTGCTTGTGTCCACTTGTATATGCTTTTACTTGCATACTAATTCGGTCTGCTTTTCTATGTGCTTCCATAAACTTGTATGTGTTTGATTTGAACAAAAACGGACCAAAAATGGTGATCACATGCGATTGAAAATCACTATGGATCACAGCGCACACATTTGGGGCATACTTCCCACAGTGGGGACCAGCTGGGTCCAACTATGATCAGATGGTCCAGCGGCTTCCTGAGACCAAGTGAAGGAAGAGTATAGCTGTCCTGGTTGGTTGATAGTGAGGGATTTTGCTTTTCACATAAGTCTCAGATAGTAAGTCCAGAAAAAAAGCCAGCTGGCTTATACAGTACTTAGTAGCTGATATGTAATTGTACATTATAGGATGCTTGGAGGAACCTGTTTACAGAATACACTTTTCAGGGAGATGCAAAATCCTGTTTTAACGTGCAAAACCCTTTTCAGGGAGATGCAAAATCCTGTTTTAACGTGCAAAACCCACTCTACCTGGTGTACAATGGTGTTCGCAAGGGTTTTGCAATAATTTTGCAGCATCAACACCATTCCCAAAAATCTGCAAAGTGGTAAATACATTGCATAAGACGCGGTAGGGGTATTTTATGCAAATTATTCTTTGACACTATGCACATTCAGCCATCTGACAGTGAACTTGGGGGCACCAGATTGGTTTTATCTAGATGTGATACTTGAGTTGAACTATGCACTGCACTTTTATTTAGATATATGTGGTTATTTGTTTATGATATACACTTGGCTGAAATGGTGTGGATGCAAATAAACGCCTTGATAATTTAATGTGACAAAAAGTGGTTTTGCCGTTTGTGCTAGGGGTCTTTAGAGTATTGTATGCTACTGTGTTTTGGGTTCATAATGCACCCTGGTGCACCCCTGAATTTAAGCATTCCACATGGTCCTAATAATTTTCTGTGCTCTCCCAATCCATTTAAAACTAATCTCACCCAGCTCAGTGTGCGAGTGCTTACAATATCATTAAATCCCAATGTCTGGTAGCTAAACTGCACACACCCGATTAGCACTAGTAAACAAAAACTTTGATGGCTGAACAGAGTTTATGGCAATAGGGCACTTGAATGACATCTGAAGTGTAAGTTGCTTCAGACTGGATATATAAAGAAATAGGGGACAGAGCATCAACAAATAATGAAATGTTTTCCCTTTATTAAAAAATGTAATTTGGAAGCATGGATAAATAGCTGGATATTTAATACTGAAGGTTTATCCAAATGGAATAGAGAAATGTAAGAGGTATAGTCAGTAAACACAATTATAAAAAGATGAGGTAACTGCAGATATTATATCATTTCCTATAAACTGAGGCCTTAAAGGTATATGTGTTCACACAAAACCAGAGGGCAAGTTTACTCTTTATGTCTGTCAAAACAGACCACAAAATGTTAATTTAATAGGTTTCGCTCCAGATGCCAATAGAAAACTCCTAAAATATATGTATGGAATGCAGTGATCTCTAAATCACTAACAATGCAAAAAATATTATAGGTGTTAAATAGAAAGTTTTAAAAATATAGCAAATCAGTATAGTGTACAACTATTAAGTATAGAGACAATTAAATGTATGCTATGAAACAAAGCAAGTTATTCAATAACTCACACAGAAAGATTTATGGTACAGACTAATTCAGCTCCATAGTTTGGCCTTATTCTACTTTAAAGAGGAACTGTGGTCCAAAAATGACTTTAGGTAAATGGATTAGGGGGAGGGCGCGGCCTAGAGACGGGCCTGGCAATGGATGGCCAGGTCTGGATGTTACATAGTGAAGATATACTCGGTTGGAAGGCACAGCATCAACCAGTCCCCTGCACTCCTGCGAAACCAGTCAATCGCCTGGTCCCCCCGTCAGCCCCCCGGGTCCCTCCCACTCATGGCCCATCCAGTTGCAGGCCCCCCTTGCCAACCCTTGGCCCCGCCCACTCGTGGGGTGCCGTGGCCCCCACCCGCACATGTCTTTGGGCCACTCTGACACCCCCCTACACCCCCCCCAAAACTCTGTGGAAACAGCCTTTTCAGGAAAGATGAGAACTCTGCTGAAAAGGCTGTTCACATAGTGAGAGAAGGGCTGTAGATTCCCTTACCATCTCGCAGCTCCTCACACAACAGAGAGAGGAGGGACTCCTGTCCCCCCTCACACACTGAGGGATTCTGAGGCTGTGCTCGCCGGCAGCACTGTGCAGGAGAAGCCTCAGAATGTCACAAGTCAGCCTCCCCCCATTACTTCTGGTCAGTCATTCTTAACTTGGGCTGTGGAGCACGTAGAGAGGTGGTTGATGCTCTCGTTTTAAAGGTAGGAAACTGGCCTTTCCCCTTAAGTGATTTCTATTGGGACTGGTGAACTGATGGTCCCATTCCCATCAGCAGTGCTTCAACATGGTCACATCTTGTGAAGACCAACACAAAGTTCACAACGGATCCACCCGAAACCATTAAAGCCTCCCCCTGGCCCCCAGCCCCAACCGCATTATTAAGAAAGCCCCCCAAACTCTACTTACCCCCCCTTCCCCCCGCCGCCGCCCGCCTTGCGAGGGAAATGCAAGCAGAGGGCGGGACCGGCAGTCGCGTCTGTGATTGGCTGACGGCAGCCAATCACTACGCGGCTGCCGGCAGCTCACTCGGCGGAGGAAAGGAGGGAAGTAAGTGAGTTGGGAGCTTCTAAAAAAAAATCCATGCGGTTGGGGCTGGGGGACCAGGGGGATTACTATATAAAGGGGATTAACGCTAGGGGAGGGAATCTGGAGGGAGGGAGAGGGAGGGAGGGGGAGAAGGGCGCAGTACGCATGCCAAACTTCTCCCGGAGGCCAGGTAGGAGGCAGAGTCCTATATGGACTCTGCTAGCCTCCTGGTGGGCAGTTTTTGGGGACTTTGGGGGGGGCTACGAGAAACCCTATGGAGCTGGGATGTGAGGTAAGGATTAAACTACACTACATGGTGGGGCCAGTAGTTGGGGGGATTATAGTTTTAGGGGTGGACATGCCCTTTAAAAATAGTGTCAATTTTGCCCCAACCAATCAGATGTTAGATTTCAAATGTTAAAAAGATCTGATTGGTTAGGGCAAAATTAGCACCAGTTTGTGCAGTACACAAGGAAAACTATTAAAAGTGTGTAACCTTACAGGAAAGCACATGAATGCTGTCTGTGGAGTGTGTGGTTCAAGGATGGTGTGGTTATGGGGGTTCAGTGTGGGGGGCTCAGAGAAGCGTGGGGTATGGGGCTTAATCTAACATCCCCTTTAGCTTACCTCATAGCAACAACATGTGCTGAGCTGCAGGGGGGATAATTCCATGAAGAAATTACGAAACTTCACATAGCACAGCTCTGTGCAATGTATTTCTATCAATGATTTCCCAGAGGGAAGGGGGGGAAATATATTAAACAATATAAATAATGAGTTTACACAAACTAAAATGACTGTTAAAAGGTTTTTCAAAAAGTCACTAGAACAAATTTCATATCCCCATAACTAAAGTTTATAATGCCTTGCAGAATTTCTCCGGAAGTAGTAACTCTCAGGTGGCCATCATTAACTGGGACATTCAGCTATCTTGCCAGAAAACTTTTAACCTAATTGATTATATACTAGGAGATAACTTAAAAATAAGTATCTTCTACTGCCGGAGATGTCGGTTAAAGGACCTTCGGAGTTATGCTCTCCTATGTATCGGCCCACCCTCATTAAAGCACAAGTTGCCATTTTCAAAAATGGCAGAAAGCAGTATTTACGTGTTTCGCAACAACGACTTTCTCAGCTGCTTAGAAAGCCGTTGTTGCGAAACGCATTCAGCGTCCTCCACTTGGATCTTCTGATGTATTCCGGTTGGAATACTGGTCCTCCTCTGTTGACCCTCTGATTCCCCATGGTGATTGGTGACAGTGATAGCTGACTGCTTACAGATGTATATTGGGCTTGGGACCTACTAGTGGTTTAGGATTATGTATCAACCAATTGTTTTGGGCTTACTTTACCAACGGGAACACATGTGTTTATTGTTGTTTTAATATCCACATTTGCACTTTGTTTTTCCCAGTGTCGCACAATAAAGGGATTGCTTTTATGTTCATCCTGTGGTTGAGTGCCTGGTACTTAATCTCATAGTGTGTTTATACTTTATTCAGATATCCAAGAGCACCTCCAGTCTATTTAGACATTTATTACTCTGTGCATTGCATTCTTCTGTTGGTTTGTCAACGGTCCATCCCTCTCAGAGACGTTTTAGTACGAGAAAAGTTGGGAATACACGGTCCAATTTCTTCTGATCGGATTTGCAATCATACAAACTATTGTAATCCGATCAGAGGAACCGATGGAATACGGTATCCCACCTTGCACTGACAATTATCCATAGATTTCAGCTTGAAATCTATGGAAGTTCTGGTAGATGGGGTAGATGGAAAATTTTCCATCTTACCCGATTTGTCTATCACAAAAAACCTGATGGTATTGCCAATCGTCTATCAAAAACCAGGAAAAGTGTCTTCAATAATCCGATTGAATCATCGGAATTTGATGCCGTGTTTGCCTACCTTAAGAAAGAACTAAACTTCATTTTTTTTATGTGAAAGCTTTTCTCCCCAGAATTCCTATACATTGAAAGATTCTTCTCTAGTTATTTGCATTTAGGATACACAAGTAATAGATCTGTAACAAAGGAGGTTTCCATGTTGTTGCCAGTACAACCTCATAGCTCATGTTGGCTTCAAAGAGCCACACCCCCTGACCCTAGGATTCACTGTCTCTATGCACAAAGTTTCCAGCTTCTCTTTCAGCAAAAGATTACGGGGTTATTCAATAAACGTTCTTATCATTAAAAATGGTGCTATTTCCCAACAATCAGTGTAGCTTTCAAATGTTAAATAGATCAATTGGCACATTTTAAATAAGAGCTGCTGTGATTTTAGGAACAAACAGACAAAGATCACAAGTTCTAATTGCCTTTTACTTATAAAACAAAATTACTGTACATAGTCTACTGCCTGATTTTATTGTTTTTTGTTTGTTTTTTTCCATTTTTCTATAAAGTTTCTACATATGTACAACTTTATATATAGCAGCTATGTTATGTATTTACCAACCAGCATGAATTGCTGACAGTCTCCAGTAGCAATACAAAATAGTGAACTGATTTTACTGACATTTACTGAAATGTACATTGATCTATTGCAAGTTCCACTGGTGGCAGGTTCTGCTGAAGTGCTAGTTTAGAAAAGAATCAGACTATTGGGAGACAGGTTCGATTCCCCATGATCTGTTTTTAAAAAAAAAAAAATTATTGTGTCTAGCAAAAGATAAAGACTCTACGTGTACTTGTTTTTGTGTATTAGCCCTTGTGACATAGAGGTAGAAAACTTCTTTTTAGAAAGACACAGTATAGAAGGTTGCTGGTTCGATTCCCCATACTTTTATTTTTGACTCAAATGTTAATATTCTGTTTTTTTCATCCATGCTAGCAAAGACATACACTGCAAGATTACTTTTCTTTTTGTATGAAAAAGCAAAGGAATTTACATTGTTAGGGATAGGAGCATTTGTAATGTGTTTAACACAAACTGCACTGAATCTGTGTTCTGTGTCAGAGGGAGGGATCTCTGAGCTATAACATGATTGGCTTCAGCTTCCAGGAAGCAAGACTGCAGTTTCCTGTGAAGTGTACTGCGTAAACTTAGCTGGGTGTTCCCAGATAAGGGGAATTATGGGAGCTGACCCCTAGTACCCACAGGTATCCACAGCAAAGGAAGTGATGAGACACAGCTTGTTGTGTGTTTGTGAATGTGCTCTGTCTATTGGGACAATGTTGTCTGGGGACTTTAGTTTCTCCTTTAACAGTCCTGAACTTTAATTGTTAAAATGTTATAATGTATTAAGCGATGCCTATCGGGTTGGGTACCTTTGCTCCCAGACTTGTAATTGTTTAGGGGCTGTATTTTTGCCCTGGGCAATTTACGAGACACCCCCCACCCCCCCCTAATTTTTGTAATGTTTTTGGTTAGTTCTTCTTAATAATGAACAGCATGATAGTTATACTGAATGATTTCTATTTTTGCTGTAATATTACATTTTTTAGATGATTGGTTAACATGATTTTATTTTGCAGAAAATTGGAATACTGACAAACGGAGTGTACAGAATATTCTTAGAGAAGCAAGTTAAAAGCAGACACTCTGGACCAACGATGGCCCACATTTCCATAAATCAATATTACAGCAGGTATTGTGTATAGGAGCAGCATTACTTTGAATGACTAAGGCGGGAAACAGAAGAGCTTTCATTACACACTAAATGTTGCCAATTCAAAATGCTGGTAAAGCACCTAACAGCACCTTTGACACTCCTCTGTGAAGTGTCATTGAACATGAGACGCATCAAGTGTGGCTAGTTTATGTACATGAGTTATGTTTATTAATTTTGTTTTAAATTGTTAAAAAGGCCTCAACGAGATTCAAGGTTTCATGGCTCCCTTACTTCTGTGTTCTATGTGTTGCAACATAGAGCATGAGAAATTTGCGCGTGGTCTTGAACTTGGAGGATGTTTTATAAATATGCATGTCTATAGTTATTTAGGTGTGTTTTTGTCTTTAGGCACAAGAAGCAATTGACACGAAAATGGCTTAGATTGTGCAGACCTGGTTTCATTTAACACCCCCATGTTGCAAATACTAGACTTCAGGTAAGAACCCTGGGAAATTGGCTTTGTGTGTTTTAGGGGTAAGCCAGCAATATATAGATGTGACACCATTTTTTGCAGGTAAGACACCATGGTATTGGTGTTCTTTTCTTTCCTTCTTCCAGTTTTTCCATCAGTATATTGATTGATCTGTCAGAAGAAGTACATTAACAGGGTTATTCATAAAAGTTCTTATCGTTTAACATGCTCTTATTATTGAATCTCCCTGCAAGTGTCCTACTAGCCAGACAAATTGAAATTAATAAAATTCAAAAAACCAGCAGAGATCTGGGGTGCTGGACCAAGGTTTTATTTACTGGTTTAAACTTTTGTATCCTGTAGGCACAAAAATCCTGGCTCCCTTAGCCCCACCCCTAAACACAGACCACACTCATTTTCTGTGGGGTTTTTTGGAAAGAAAATAAGACTATATAGGGGGTGGAACAGATTGCTAGCCACCCCTCCAACCACAGGTGCCCCTAAGCATGTGCCTAGTGTGCCTAATGATAAATATGGGTCCGGCTCCTTTGAAAAAAAGCATTCATGTTCTAAACCACTAAATCTACCTTTAAGGGCCCCATCCACCTTGAGAGATTATTAGACAATTTTTCCAATAATACTCGCTTGGATAAAGTTTTCCAGCATGTATGAAAACAAAATTGTACCATTTTTACTCTATCAGATTTTTTTGTTGCCCACTCTCTCAATTTAAAGCACAATTATACTCACCTCCCCCTCACTCCTCTTGGTGGTGGCTATCAATCGGTTATGGCTATCAATCAGTTACACGGTGGCGATAAATAGATTACATACTGGCTCTAAATAGGTTATGACTACCAATTGGTTACATGGTGGCTATCAATAGGTTATGGCGATCAATAGGTTACAAGGTGGCTATCAATAGGTTACATGGTGGCTATCAATAGGTTACAGGGGGGTTATCAATAGGTTAATGCTATCAATAGTTTACATGGTGGCTATCAATAGGTTATGGCTATCAACAGGTTACATGGTGAACATCAATACGTTACACGGTGGCCATCAATACGTTACACGGTGGCCATCAATACGTTACACGGTGGCCATCAATAGGTTAGCCATCAATACGTTACACGGTGGCCATCAATACGTTACACGGTGGCCATCAATACGTTACACGGTGGCCATCAATAGGTTACACGGTGGCCATCAATAGGTTACACGGTGGCCATCAATAGGTTACACGGTGGCCATCAATAGGTTACACGGTGGCTATCAATAGGTTACATGGGGCTATCAATAGGTTACATGGTGGCTATCAAGAGATTATAGCTATCAATAGGTTACATGGTGGCCATCAATAGGTTACATGGTGGCCATCCTATCGTAGGTTACATGGTGGCTATCAATTCGGTTATGTCTATCAATAGGTTACATGGTGGCTATCAATCGGTTACATGGTGGGTCTAAATAGGTTATGGCTATCAATCGGTTACATGGTGGCTATCAATAGATTATGGCTACAATCTGTACTTGGTGGCAATCAAGAGATTATAGCTATCAATAGGTTACATGGTGGTATCAAGAGATTATAGCTATCAATAGGTTACATGGTGGCTATCAATAGGTTATGGCTATCAATAGGTAACATGGTGGCTATCAATAGGTTATGGCATCAATAGGTTACAAGTGGCTACAAGGTTATGGGGTATCAAGAGATTATAGCTATCAATAGTTACATGGTGGCTATCAATAGGTTATGGCTATCAATAGGTAACATGGTGGATATCAATAGCTTATGGCCATCAATAGGTTACATGGTGGCTAGATATAGGTTATGGCTATCAATAGGTTACATGGTGGCTATCAATAGGTTGCATGGTGGCTATCAATAGGTTACATGGTGGCTATCAATAGTTACTGACAAGGTTTGTTGTTAGAATGAGAAGTGATTGTCATCCCATCCAATGGACACTGACATTGTGTGTGTGTGGGGGGGAACCAACCAGTCCAGTACCTGCTCTGTCGTCCCTTCACGAACAGCCGCTTACAAAGGCTCATCTCCCAGACTACCGTTATGGTTTTGCCCTTGACCCAGCGCCTGGGTTGATTCAGTTGCTCAGTAGAGATCTAAGCATGTTTGACCCATCCAACAGCCAATCAGTGAAATTACTCTTAGGAACATTCCAAGGATGTGGTGCATCCTGGGAAGAAGAAGGACCGTTAGAACACTGAAATGTCAGCTCACTAATATCAACAGCAGGGAACAGCAAAGGGTATGAAATCAACTGATTTTTCAAAATGGGAGAGAATATGTAGATAAACTAAGAAGGCATTACACAAACTAACAATTTAACAAATATTGATAATTTCCACTGAGCTGTCCCTTTAAGCCTCGTAGAGGACGATAGGATGCCCAATGCACGACCCCTGAGCGAGTGTACGTGTTCCCACGGGGAAAAAACTCACCAAATTGAGGGCAGCATTGAATTTTGAAGAACATATGTTCGATCCAAAAATAAGAAAATGCTTCTAATCATGATCTAATAGTAAAAAGAAAAACAATTTAAGTTATATGTATGTAGGGTATTTTTTCCACACAATCCAAAATTCCTCAAGAAAAAAATGGCTACCTCTGCATGAGTATAAATAAAGTATAAACAACAGAAAAGTCACATGACATAAGAGATGATCATGGTGAACTTTGTAATACATTCAGTGAAAAGCTTCACGCATTAAACTATATAAAATTTCTTCTATGATTTAGATTGGTATGTATCTTATAAGGTAGTGTTGGTATTATAGGGTGCACTGTTTGTTTTCTGTTACTGGTTATCTTGGTGTATTCCTAATGTGGGGGACCTAGGGATGTACAGCAATATAGATATGTATATGCTTCTTTTATTTTATTATAACCAAGACAGAGATATCAGAAAAACAATTACTACTCATTAGGAATGATAGCTGCCAAAATTGTAAAAAAAAAAAGAACACCTGCAAAATGTACTGCTGATTTCAGATGTGAGTTAAGATGGTACACTCTTAATGGACAAGTGACAATTCTGTCAAATCTGACGATATTGCCCCTTTATCCTTAGGTGTGTACAGCAGTTCCGAGCATTCCAGAGGCCATCGACGCTCACCGCCTGCCTTGTAACAATTCCCAAAAATTTCCTTAGAATGCATAGCGCTCTTTACACTTCTTAAAGAGGAACTGTGGTCCAAAAATGACTTTAGGTAAATTGATAGGAATGTTCTCCTGAGAGTTTGCAATTGTTTTCCATTGTTAATTTTACATAGTTTTGAAGATATTTACATTTTTGTGTGTGATATGGCAGCAGCATCACCAGGTCCTGCACTTCCTTCTCTGAAATCTGTCAGTCAATCTGCCCTTTGCAGCCGCCCCCCTGGTCCCTGCCATCATGGACCCCATGGTCCCTCAGTTGCAGGCCCCTCTTGGCCCATTCTCACAGCCCCATCTGGCCCTGCCCACTCGCAGGTGCCGTGGCCCCGCCCACCCATGGGTGCCTAAGCGCTGCCCATGGGGGCCGTGGCCCCGCCCACTTGTGGGTGCCTAAGCCCACACTCAAGGTGCTGTGGGCCACTCTGACACCCCCCCAACACTCTGTGGAAAAAGCCTTTTCAGGAGAGTGAGAACTCTGCCTGAAAAAGCTGTTTTCACATAGTGAGAGAGAAGAGTTGTAGATTCCTTATCTTCTCTGCAGGTCCTTCACACAGCAGAGAGGAGGAGGAGGGACTTCCTGTCTCCTCCACACTGAGGGGTCTGAGGCAGTGCTCGCGGCGGGCACTGTGCAGGAGAAGGCTTAGGAATGTACATGTCAGCCTCCCACCATTAACTTTCTGGTCAGTCATTTCTTTATATCTTGGGCGTGGAGCACATAGAGAGGTGGTTGATGGCTCGTTTTAAGGTAGGAAACTGGCCTTTCATTTAAACTCAACTTGTTTGGAGACCACAGTTCCCCTTTAACTACTTACCAGAAATACAAAAATAATATGTAAGCTTACTTACCATTTGTCTGCAGTGATCTTTCCAACATCTATTAACCTTTTTTAAGAATAAAAAGCTGTCAAGAGAATCTGTAAGCAAATTTGTTAAGGTTTATTAAAACGTGTCTTTTCCAGTACAAATAGCAAATAGGTAATCCTAATCCTATTTTTTTTCCTGTAATGTGAAAACTTTCTTATCCAGAACACCTATACATGTAAGATACTTCTCCAGTAAGTTGCATTTGACACCGTAAGAAGTGGGTTCTGTAATTAAGGACATCAATGTGTTGCCAGTAGATCTCCAGCCCATGTAATCTTTAAACTTCCTTGATAGCATGTGCACCTAGTAGCCTCTTCTATTCACTGAGAATTTTCTATACAGAGGTTCCACATCGGTGAGGAATTCTCTGAAAAGTTAGCTGTTATTCTGCAGTTGTTTCATGAATTGCAGAACAGGAAACAATACTAAAAGAGCAAGACTTTTTTGGTTTTTTCCATTCTTTTTCTAGAAAAAATAGTTTGAAAATACCCATTTTTTGTGTTAGCATGGGGGAGGGGGGCAATATGCTCTACTTTTACAAAAACAGATTCTGCAAGATTACAGGTTAATTCCCCAGGCCAACTTTTGAAAATTTCTTTCTGACATTCAAGAAGGCTACAAAATAAGAGCTTACTTATTTTATATGAAATGCAGAGGAATCTGTAACTGAAGAGAACTCTACTTTCTTCTAAGCTCACATAGTGGACAGGGTGAGGAAGTAAACTGCTAGGTGTTTACCCTGGGTTTGCCTTAAACCCTGTTCACCAGGCTGTCAAACTGGAGAGGGCCTAGCTCTGCCCAATCTAACTGTGCAGTAGGAAGAACCAGGAAGACTCGTTCTCCAAGCTTTCCTATTGAACAGCCTAGCAGGATTTCAGTTGGCAGTTAATTCTAATATATGGGCACCTTTATCTAGTGACTTTAGTTTCTTTTTAACAGCTCAGTAATGTTCACTTCTAAATATGTTTATTCAGAGAAGAATCCCATTTGCAAAGCAAGGGTTTCATACAATAATATATTTTAACCCGGCCCAAATTACTGCATCCATCCATCAATCCAAGTTGGGGAAAAATTAAGGTTTCATTTTAATTAATTTAATTAAAAGACACTTCAATTCACGTTGATTATTTGATATGCTAAAAAGGATATTCACCAAACTGATGATTTGAGCTTTCATATGGTCCTCACATACTTGGCGAGTTGCTTGTAAAGAGTATGAGAAACTTTATATGAACATAGGTTTTCAACAGCCTAAAAGAAAAAGGAGTTACATAATTAGTCTAGAAAAAGCATATATAGAATTACAGCTAGCCATAGTCACAAAAAGAGAATGCCAACTAAAAATGCTTGTGGAGGTTCTCATTCATCTAGGTCATGGTATATCTGTTGATTCAGTTAGATCAACTGGACTTAAAGTTTAGTTCTTGAAGACGTTTCGCTAGTTATCCGACTGGTTTCTCAATTTAGAATGACTTGTACAAGAATCTGTTGGCAATTCTCAATTAGCATATCACAGCCAGGTGTTACTTTGAAAGGATGTTTGTCTTTGAAAAGATTGAATGTCCACATCCTTTCAAAGCAACAGGACTGGTTCAAAAGAGGTGTCAAGGAGGCCATTTATGTGAAAATAAAGAAACCAAGCCTGAATAGAGGTGGGGGGGTTCGACACCAACTGCTTGCCATGTACAATGCTGTTTTGACACCTTACCCTGGGTGTTCTTATAACACCTCTTAGCCACAATGCAATCACACCTTGCATTCATAATGTTCTTAAAGGGCATGTCCACCCCAAAACTAAAATTTAACCCCTACTGGCACATAAGTAGTTTAAAACAATCCTTACCTTACATTCCTGCTCAAAATAGTTCCCCTGCTGTGCCCCTCAAAGTCCAGGAAACTGCTGTGTAGGAGCAGTGTGTGACTCATGCTGTGCTGAGACTTCCTCAACCTCATCAAGGTTGAGGCATGCTCAGTGCAGCCCTCCCTGCCTCTCAGCCAATCACGGACGCGGTGCCGGTCCCGCCTTGCTTTCAATTCCATGCAAGCAGAGGGCCTGAACACTGCAGCAGGGGAGAGAGGGCAGGTAAGTAAGAATCGGGGGACTTTCTAACAATTATATTAATGCGGTTGGGGCTGGGGAGCATGCCCTACCACAATCAAAGTAAATTTTGGGGTGGACATGCCCTTTAACACCTGGCTGTGATATGCCAATTGGGACTATCCAGGGTACACAACTGCCAACAGATTCTTGTACAAGTATTTGAATTGAGAAAGCCAGTAGATAACTACGAAACGTCTTCAAGAACTAAACTTTAAGTCCAGTTGATCTAACTGAATACAATAGATATATCAACTAAAAATCTTTAGAAATCACCTTCTTTCCCAATATATCTGTGGCCTGTTCGCATAGCAACCACCCTCTTGCTGATTGTATACAAAACGCAAATCTGCACAGGCTAAGGCTGGGTAAACATGATGGGATCCTTAGTCCTGACCCTCCGTTTGGCAATGACGAAGGACTGGCTGTCGTGGCAAAAGTAGCCTGCTCCATCATTTGTGGTTTTCCAACCTTTCCGGCCCATTCGTCCGATTTGGCCGAACGAAAAGTCAGAAACCTGTCGTGGCCACCTGAAAAAAACATCCAATATTTCGGGCCAATCGACAGATGCACTGAAATGTCAGTTAGCAGGCTAAAATATTCGATGAGGTGTTCTCTATTTAAAGACCTCTATTATACCTTTCAAACAAGCCAAGAATGTCTCTAGCTTGTTTGGTTCTTATGTTATAAGCTTTTGAAGTTTTAAAGATGAACAAGGAAGTGTACGACAATCACATGATATGCTGTGTAAAAAGCAATACTGGATGACATTGTTCAGGTTTTAGCATTCAATGAATCCCTAGTAAAGGGGGGAGAGGCTACAGAACTCCGAACAAATCAAAAATGCGGAATAACAATAGGGAGGATACTAAAGGGGCAATTTTACCGGGGGGGCGGATACAGGCTTTTTAAGTTTTAAAACCATGTTAAACCCTTTGTTCCGTTGCACCAAGGGTTAACACAGCTTTAAGAGAAATTTAACAGCGGTTGTAGTGGTAGTGTGCAACCTCCACAGCCAATGCACTAAGCTGTAGCAACTCTTTAAGATGGAATCTTTAACGTTAGCAAATAGCTGGCTTTAAAGAAAGATTTAGAATGGGTTAGCCCCATTTGCGATGCATAGAGATGCTATTGGCTCAGCGTATTGCTTTAAGGGGAAAAAGAGAGTGAAAGTGGCGGTCCATACATCGCCCCATTTGGTATCAGTAAGACTTAGGGAAGCAGATACAGCGTCCAGAATGCCAACTATTTAACAGCTGCCCCAAATACACCGTACTTTAGTTGTCCTTTTTTTATTTTTGATAAAATCTCATAAACATGTATACAAAAAAGATGTTTTTATGCAAACATACAAATTCATACCTGGTATAGTTCTTCGAGGTTATACTTTATAGAAGTGCTACTTTCTATTGCATTCACAGCCTCATGCAGCTTCTGCATGTGTCCCGAGTATAATTGTCAGGCAGTATTGGTTTATCTGAAATTTCACACAGTACAATCAGAACAGTTATATAAAAGATAAAAGACAAAGAGTAGGTAGATAAAGATGTACATTGACAAGTATGAAATGTAAAATAAAAGTCAAAATAAATGTATTTTCCACACCTGATATAGATTAAGTACCAACTTTAAAGGTTTTCATAATTTCTACACATAACAATACATCATTACTTACCTTTAAAATTTTTAATGACTAGTTTCTTGGAAGCTGCAGGTTTAGAGTGCAGGGATGAAGGCTTTGTAAGACCATTGGGTGACCACAACTGTTGAAAAGTTTGTTTTTCTTCTGGGCTTCTTGTGCCATAGTTGTGCAAGTTTGTGGTGCCCAACAAGCAGCTGTATCCAATTAAGGGTCTAAAGTTGGCACATGAAAGTCAACATTCATAAAGTTCTTTGCACATGTGCATGCTGCAAACCTAAGTGAGTAAAACCATAAGATTTTAAGATGACAATTACTTTATTCTGACTTCCAATATTATTAAAAAAATAAGTTCAGATACTTCCAGGTGCGGAGTTAAGAAATAGGGCAATGCAACGAGAGCCACTATCGGCCCCCTAGTGCAATGGCGCTGGAGATGTAACATGCATATACGTCTCTTAGTGCATTGCAAAGTGGCGAAAAAATGTCACCACTTTTAAACACCAGAAATATAATGCATACAACATTGATTGCGGTGGCTGCGTGGTAAACGTGGAAGTTAACTGTGCAGCCACAGCAAACGATCAGGAGTTTAAGTCGCTCAAATTGATATAACATCGATAAGCCTGACAAACTCCAGATTAGGAGCAGTGTATTTCTTGGTGCATTGCCCAGATAGTGTCCTGCAGATGTTTTAAAACAACATAATTCCTTCTGCTAATTTTAAAACAATTGGGAGGGCTGAGCTTAGACATCTTCAATATTTTTTTAGATACAGATGTCATTCTATTGAACTATTGAAGTCTCCCTTACAGGTGTAGCAAATGAAGATAGTCCAGCCTGCATTGCGTAATTCATTGCAGTGAAAGGACATTTTTGACTTTGACAAAAACCACAGCCCAGAAATAAACAACATTTGGGAGCCATGGTGTAAATCACCTGGTAGTACGCAAATCCATTAGCACCAAATAGACCCTGGCAGAATCTAGGTTAAATGATTAGGGTAACATACAATGAAACCCACATATGTTGACTATGTTTATTTTGCTTAGGGTAACAGCTTAAACTTTGGTTATTTGTTTTGTAACTCTGGTCATAACTTGATCTGAAACATTTTCAAAAATGAGAATGAGCCCACAGGCCGAGGCAACACTGCATGCATAAAAAGCAATATGCCTTTCTGTGTGCTTTTGCCATCTGCTTGTGTCCACTTGTATATGCTTTTACTTGCATACTAATTCGGTCTGCTTTTCTATGTGCTCCATAAACTTGTATGTGTTTGATTTGAAAAAACGGACCAAAAATGGTGATCACATGCGATTGAAAATCACTATGGATCACAGCGCACACATTTGGGGCATACTTCCCACGTGGGGACCAGCTGGGTCCAACTATGATAGATGGTCCAGCGGCTTCCTGAGACCAAGTGAAGGAAGAGTATAGCTGTCCTGGTTGGTTGATAGTGGGGATTTTGCTTTTCACATAAGTCTCAGATAGTAAGTCCAGAAAAAAAGCCAGCTGGCTTATACAGTACTTAGTAGCTGATATGCAATTGTACATTATAGGATGCTTGGAGGAATGTTTACAGAATACACTTTTCAGGGAGATGCAAATCCTGTTTAACGTGCAAACCTTTTCAGGAGATGCAAATCCTGTTTAACGTGCAAAACCCACTCTAACCTGGTGTACAATGGTGTTCGCAAGGTTTTGCAATAATTTTGCAGCATCAACACCATTCCCAAAATCTGCAAAGTGGTAAATACATTGCATAAGACGCGGTAGGGGTATTTTATGCAATAATTCTTTGACAATATGCACATTCAGCCATCTGACAGTGAACTTGGGGGCACCAGATTGGTTTTATCTAGATGTGATACTTGAGTTGAACTATGCACTGACTTTTATTAGATATATGTGGTTATTTGTTTATGATATACACTTGGCTGAAATGGTGTGGATGCAAATAAACGCCTTGATAATTTAATGTGACAAAAAGTGGTTTTGCCTTTGTGCTAGGGGTCTTAGAGTATTGTATGCTACTGTGTTTTGGGTTCATAATGCACCTGGTGCACCCCTGAATTAAGCATTCCACATGGTCCTAATAATTTTCTGTGCTCTCCCAATCCATTTAAAACTAATCTCACCCAGCTCAGTGTGCGAGTGCTTACAATATCTTAAATCCCATGTCTGGTAGCTAAACTGCACACACCGATTAGACAGTAAACAAAAACTTTGATGGCTGAACAGAGTTTATGGCAATAGGGCACTTGAATGACATCTGAAGTGTAAGTGCTTCAGACTGGAATATAAAGAAATAGGGGACAGAGCATCAACAAATAATGAAATGTTTTCCCTTTATTAAAAATGTAATTTGGAAGCATGGATAAATAGCTGGATATTTAATACTGAGGTTTATCCAAATGGAATAGAGAAATGTAGAGGGATAGTCAGTAAACCAATTATAAAAAGATGAGGTAACTGCAGATATTAATCATTTCCTATAAACTGAGGCCTTAAAGGTATATGTGTTCACACAAAACCAGGGGCAAGTTTACTCTTTATGTCTGTCAAAACAGACCACAAAATGTTAATTTAATAGGTTTCGCTCCAGATGCCAATAGAAAACTCCTAAAATATAGTATGGATGCAGTGATCTCAAATCACTAACAATGCAAAAAATATTATAGGTGTAAATAGAAAGTTTTAAAAATATAGCAAATCAGTATAGTGTACAACTATTAAGTTTAGAGACAATTAATGTATGCTATGAAACAAAGCAAGTTATTCAATAACTCACACAGAAAGATTTATGGTACAGACTAATTCAGCTCCATAGTTTGGCCTTATTCTACTTTAAAGAGGAACTGTGGTCCAAAAATGACTTTAGGTAAATTGATAGGGATTGCTCTCCAGAGAGTTTTTGCAATTTATTTCCATTGTTTATTTTACATATTTTGAAGTATTTACATTTTTCTGTGTGATATGGCAGCAGCATCACCAGGTCCCTGCACTTCCTGCTCTGAAACCTGTCAGTCAATCTGCCCTGTGTCTCCTCCCTTTGCAGCCCCCCTGGTCCCTCCCACTCATGGTCCATCCAGTTGCGGCCCCCCTTGGCCAATTGCCTTGGCCCCGCCCACTCGTAGGTGCCGTGGCCCCACCCGCTCACAGGTGCTTTGGGCCACTATGACACCCCCCTACACCCCCCCAAAAAACTCTGTGGAAACAGCCTTTTCAGGAAGAGTGAGAACTCTGAAAGCGTTTCAAGTGAAAGAGAAGGGCTGTAGATTCCTTCACTCTGCACTCCTTCACACAACAGAGAGGAGGAGGGACTTCCTGTTCCCCTCACACACTGAGGGAGTCTGAGGCTGTGTCGCCGGCAGCACTGTGCAGGAGAAGCCTCAGGAATGTCACAAGTCGCCTCCCACCCATTAACTTTCGTCAGTCATTTCTTTAATCTTGGGCTGTGGAGCACGTAGAGAGGTGGTTGATGGCTCGTTTTAAAGGTAGGAAACTGGCCTTTCCCCTTTAAGTGATTTCTATTGGGACTGGTGAACTGATGGTCCCATTCCCATCAGCAGTGCTTCAACATGGTCAGATCTTGTGAAGACCAACACAAAGTTTTATCATTAACGGTATGTCCACCGTTAAACCTATTTTTAATATAGCCTTCCCCCTGGTCCCCCAGCCCCAACCGCATTATTTTATTTTTAGAAAGCCCCCCAAACTCTACTTACCTCCCTCTTTTCTCCGCCGCACTCCCGGCCCTCTGCTTGCGGGAAATGCAAGCAGAGGGGCGGGACCGGCAGTCGCGTCTGTGATTGGCTGAGCGGCAGCCAATCACGTACGCGGCTCCGGCAGCTCACTTCGGCGGAGGAAAGAGGAGAGGTAAGTAAGAGTTTGGGGAGCTTTCTAAAAATAAAAATCATGCGGTTGGGGCTGGGGGACCGGGGGATTACTATATTAAGGGGATTAACGCTAGGGGGAGGGAATTGGAGAGGGGAGGAGAGGGAGGGAGGGGGAGAAGGGCTGCAGTACGCATGCCAAACTTCTCCCGGAGGCCAGGTAGGAGGCAGAGTCCTATATGGACTCTGTAGCCTCCTGGTGGGCAGTTTTGGGACTTTGGGGGGGGACTACAGGAGAACCCTATGGAGCTGGGATGTGAGGTAAGGATTAAACTAACTACATGGTGGGGCCAGTAGTTGGGGGGATTATAGTTTTAGGGGTGGACATGCCCTTTAAAAATAGTGTCAATTTTGCCCCAACCAATCAGATGTTAGATTTCAAATGTTAAAAAGATCTGATTGGTTGGGCAAATTAGCACCATTTAAACAAAGAAAAAAGTATTATTGAATCTCCCTGCAAGTGTCCACTAGCCAGACAAATTGAAATAATAAAATTAAAAAACCAGCAGAGATCTGGGGTGCTGGACCAAGGTTTATTTACTGGTTTAAACTTTTGTATCCTAGGCACAAAAATCTGGCTCCCTTAGCCCCACCCCTAAACACAGACCACACTCATTTTCTGTGGGGTTTTTTGGAAAGAAAATAAGACTATATAGGGGGTGAACAGATTGCTAGCCACCTCCAACCACAGGTGCCCCTAAACATGTGCCTGTGTGCCTATGATAAATATGGGTCGGCTCTTTGAAAAAAAGCATTCATGTTCTAAACCACTAAATCTACCTTTAGGGCCCCCTCCACCTTGAGAGATATTAGACAATTTCCAATAATACTCGCTTGGATAAAGTTTTCCAGCATGTATGAAAACAAAATTGTACCATTTTTACTCATCAGATTTTTTTGTTGCCCACTCTCTCAATTTAAAGCACAATTATACTCACTCCCCCTCACTCCTCTTTGTGGTGGCTATCAATCGGTTATGGCTATCAATCAGTTACACGGTGGCGTAAATAGATTACATACTGGCTCTAAATAGGTTATGACTACCAATTGGTTACATGGTGGCTATCAATAGGTTATGGCGATCAATAGGTTACAAGGTGGCTATCAATAGGTTACATGGGGCTATCAAAGGTTACAGGGGGTATTAATAGGTTAATGCTTATCAATAGTTTACATGGTGGCTATCAATAGGTTATGGCTATCAACAGGTTACATGGTGAACATCAATACGTTACAGGTGGCCATCAATACGTTACACAGGTGGCCATCAATACGTTACACGGTGCCATCAATAGGTTACACGGTGGCCATCAATAGGTTACACGGTGGCCATCAATAGGTTACACGGTGGCATCAATAGGTTAGCCATCAATACGTTCACGGTGGCATCAATACGTTACCGGTGGCCATCATAGTTACACGGTGGCCACAAGGTTACGGTGGCATCAAAGGTACACGGTGGCATCAATAGGTACGGTGCCATCATAGGTTACCGGTGGCCATCAATAGGTTACACGGTGGCCTCAATAGGTTATCATAGGTGGCATCAATAGGTTACATGGGGCTATCAATAGGTTACATGGTGGCTATCAAGAGATTATAGCTATCAATAGGTTACATGGGGCCATCAATAGGTTACATGGTGGCCATCAATAGGTTACATGGTGGCCATCAATAGGTTACATGGTGGCCATCAATAGGTTATGGCTATCAATAGGTTATACGGTGGCTATCAATAGGTTACATGGGGCTATCGATAGGTTACATGGTGGCTATCAATAGGTTATGTCTATCAATAGGTTACATGGTGGCTATCAATCGGTTACATGGTGGCTATCAATAGATTATGGCTATCAATCTGTTACATGGTGGCTATCAATAGATTATGGCTATCAATCGGTTACATGGTGGCAATCAAGAGATTATAGCTATCAATAGGTTACATGGTGGCTATCAAGAGATAATAGCTATCAATAGGTTACATGGTGGCTATCAATAGGTTATGGCTATCAATAGGTAACATGGTGGCTATCAATAGGTTATGGCTATCAATAGGTTACAAGGTGGCTATCAAGAGATTATAGCTATCAATAGGTTACATGGTGGATATCAATAGCTTATGGCCATCAATAGGTTACATGGTGGCTAGATATAGATTATGGCTATCAATCGGTTACATGGTGGCAATCAAGAGATTATAGCTATCAATAGGTTACATGGTGGCTATCAAGAGATTATAGCTATCAATAGGTTACATGGTGGCTATCAATAGGTTATGGCTATCAATAGGTAACATGGTGGCTATCAATAGGTTATGGCTATCAATAGGTTACAAGGTGGCTATCAAGAGATTATAGCTATCAATAGGTAACATGGTCCCAGTACCTGCTCCTGTCTGTCCCTTCACGAACAGCCGCTTACAAATGTATTCCTCCCAGCTGTCCCGGATTGTCTGGTACATTCACGGATTACTACCTGTGTCCGGCTGTCCCGGAACGCTTCTTAAATGTCCCGGATTTCAAGCTAAGTCCCCGTTTCTCTATTGTGCCCCAGACGATTGTATCAGACATGAATAAAGTTTTTTAATTTTTTTTTTTAAAAAAAAACCGGAAGTTCCGTTTCATTAAAAAAAAAACAAACAAAACTTTACTCAAACATGACACTGCAGACCGGAAGCAGACAGGGACCTCCTCTGCTGCTAACATAAGGGCGAAAACTAGTTTCAAGTGGGCTAAAGGAGGGGCGGAGCTTTTCAGACATGCGATCATTCACATGAAGGGGCGGAGAATTAGCAGTTTATCCATATTATAGCAGCAGAAGCAGATTGAGGGAGAAATGTCTTTGTGTTTCTACGTGTAAAATATCAGGTATGGTTCCATATATTGAATGCAGGAGTGTGTGCAGTACACAAGGAAACTATTAAAAGTGTGTAAACCTTACAGGAAAGCACATGAATGCTGTCTGTGGAGTGTGTGGTTCAAGGAGTGTGTGGTTATGGGGGTTCAGTTGTGGGGGGCTCAGAGAAGCGTGGGGTATGGGGCTTAATCTAACATTCCCCTTTAGCTTCACTCATAGCAACAACATGTCGCTGAGCTGCAGGGGGGATAATTCCATGAAGAAATTAACGAAACTTCACATAGCACAGCTCTGTGCAATGTATTTCTTATCAATGATTTCCCAGAGGGGAATGGGGGGAAATATATTAAACAATATAAATAATGAATTTAACACAAACTAAAATGACTGTGAAAATGTTTTTCAAAAAAGTCACTAGAACAAAATTCATATCCCCATACCTAAAGTTTATAAATGCCTTGCAGAATTTCTCCGGAAAAGTAGTAACTCTCAGGTGGCCATCATTAACTGGGACATTCAGCTATCTTGCCAGAAAACTTTTAACCTAATTGATTATATACTAGGAGATAACTTAAAAATAAAGTATCTTCTACTGCCGGAGAGTCTGTTAAAGGTACCTTCGGAGTTATCGCTCTCCTATGTATCGGCCCCACCCTCATAATAAAGCACAAGTTGCCATTTTCAAAAAATGGCAGAAAGCAGTATTTACGTGTTTCGCAACAACGACTTTCTCAGCTGCTTAGAAAGCCGTTGTTGCGAAACGCATTCAGCGTCCTCCACTGTGATCTTCTGATGTGATTCCGGTTGGAATACTGGTCCTCCTCTGTTGACCCTCTGATTCCCCATGGTGATTGGTGACAGTGATAGCTGACTGCCTTACAGATGAGTATATGGGGCTTGGGACCTACTAGTAGGTTTAGGATTATGTATCAACCAATTGTTTTGGGCTTACTTTACCAACTGGAACACATGTGTTATATGTGTTTTTAATATCTCACATTTGCACTTTGTTTTTCCCAGTGTCGCACAATAAAGGGATTGCTTTTATGTCTCATACTGTGGTTGAGTGCCTGGTACTTAATCTCATAGTGTGTTTATACATTTATTCAGATATCCAAGAGCACCTCCAGTCTATTTAGACATTTATTACTCTGTGCATTGCATTCTTCTGTTGGTTATGTCAACGGTCCATCCCTCTCAGAGACGTTTTAGTACAGAGTAAAGTTGGGAATACACGGTCCAATATTCTTCTGATCGGATTTGCAATCATACAAAACTATTGTAAATCCGATCAGAGGAACCGATGGAATACGGTATCCCACCTTGCACTGACAATATTCCATAGATTTCAGCTTGAAATCTATGGAAGTTCTGGTAGATGGGGTAGATGGAAAATTTTCCATCTTACCCGATTTGTCTATCACAAAAAACCTGATGGATATTGCCAATCGTCTATCAAAAACCAGGAAAAGTGTCTTCAATAATCCGATTGAATCGATCGGAATATTGATGCCGTGTTTGCCTACCTTAAGAAAGAACTAAACTTCATTTTTTTTATGTGAAAGCTTTTCTCCCCAGAATTCCTATACATTGAAAGATTCTTCTCTAGTTATTTGCATTTAGTAGACACAAGTAATAGATTCTGTAACAAAGGAGGTTTCCATGTTGTTGCCAGTACAACTCATAGCTCATGTTGGCTTCAAAGAGCCACACCCCCTGACCCTAGGATTCACTGTCTCTATGCACAAAGTTTCCAGCTTCTCTTTCTAGCAAAAGATATACGGGGTTATTCAATAAACGTTCTTATCATTAAAAATGGTGCTATTTTTGCCCCAACCAATCAGATGTTAGCTTTCAAATGTTAAATAAGATCTAATTGGCACCATTTTAAATAAGAGCTGCTGTGATTTTAGGAACAAACAGACAAAGAAGTCACAAGTTCTAATTGCCTAGTTTACTTATAAAACAAAATTACCGTACATAGTCTACTGCCTGAGTTTATTGTTTTTTGTTTGTTTGTTTCCATTTTTCTATAAAGTTTCTACATATGTACAAACTTTATATATAGCAGCTATGTTATGTATTTACCAACCAGCATGAATTGCTGACAGTCTTCCAGTAGCAATACAAAATAGTGAACTGATTTTACTGACATTTACTGAAATGTACATTGATCTATTGCAAGTTCACTGGTGGCATGTTCTGCTGAAGTGCTAGTTTAGGAAAGAATCAGACTATTGGGAGACAGGTTCGATTCCCCATGATCTGTTTTTAAAAAAAAAAAAATTATTGTGTCTAGCAAAAGATAAAGACTCTACGTGTACTTGTTTTTTGTGTATTAGCCCTTGTGACATAGAGGTAGAAAACTTTCTTTTTAGAAAGACACAGTATAGAAGGTTGCTGGTTCGATTCCCCATACTTTTATTTTGTACTCAAATGTTAATATTCTGTTTTTTTCATCCATGCTAGCAAAGACATACACTGCAAAGATTACTTTTCTTTTTTGTATGAAAAAGCAAAGGAATTTATCATTGTTAGGGATAGGAGCATTTGTAATGTGTTTACACAAAAAACTGCACTGAAATCTGTGTTCTGTGTCAGAGGGAGGGATCTCTGAGCTATAACATGATTGGCTGTCAGCTTCCAGGAAGCAAGACTGCAGTTTCCTGTGAAGTGTACTGCGTAAACTTAGCTGGGTGTTCCCAGATAAGGGGAATTATGGGAGCTGACCCCTAGTACCCACAGGTATCCACAGCAAAGGGAGTGATGAGACACATCTTGTTGTGTGTTTGTGAATGTGCTCTGTCTATTGGGACAATGTTGTCTGGGGACTTTAGTTCTCCTTTAACAGTCCTGAACTTTAATTGTTAAAATGTTATAATGTATTAAGCGATGCCTATCGGGTTGGGTAACCTTTGCTCCCCAGACAATTGTAATTGTTTAGGGGCTGTATTTTTGCCCTGGGGCAATTTACGAGACACCCCCCACCCACCCCTAATTTTTGTAATGTTTTTGGTTAGTTCTTCTTTAAATGAAACAGCATGATAGTTAATACTGAATGATTTCTATTTTTGCTGTAATATTACATTTTGTTAGATGATTGGTTAACATGATTTTATTTTGCAGAAAATTGGAATACTGACAAACGGAGTGTACAGAATTTTCTTAGAGAAGCAAGTTAAAAGCAGACACTCTGGACCAACGATGGCCCACATTTCCATAAATCAATATTTACAGCAGGTATTGTGTATAGCGAGCAGCATTACATTTGAATGACTAAGGCGGGAAACAGAAGAGAGCATTTCATTACACACTAAATGTGCCAATTTCAAAATGCTGGTAAAGCACCTAAACAGCAGCCTTTGACACTCCTCTGATGAAGTGTCATTGAACATGAGACGCATCAAGTGTGGCTAGTTTTATGTACACTGAGTATGTTTATTAAGTTTGTTTTCAATTGTTAAAGAAGGCCTCAACGAGATTCAAGGTTTCATGTCTCCTTTACTTTCTGTGTTCTATGTGTTGCAACATAGAGCATGAGAAATTTGCGTGTGTCTTGAACTTGGAGGATGTTTTATAAATATGCATGTCTATAGTTATTTAGGTGTGTTTTTGTCTTTAGGCACAAGAAGCAATTGACACGAAGAATGGCTTAGATTGTGCAGACCTGGTTTCATTTAGACACCCCCATGTTGCAAATACTAGACTTCAGGTAAGAAACCTGGGAGAATTGGCTTTGTGTGTTTTAGGGGTAAGCCAGCAGATAATTATAGATGTGACACCATTGTTTGCAGGTAAGACACCATGGTATTGGTGTTCTTTTCTTTCCTTCTTCCAGTTTTTCCATCAGTATATTGATTGATCTGTCAGAGAGAAGTACATTAACAGGGTTATTCAATAAAAGTTCTTATCGTTTAAAATGGCTCTAATTTTGCCCCAACCAATCGGATGTTAGCTTTCAAATGTTTAATAAGATCTGATTGGTTAGGGCAAAATTAGCACCATTTTTAACTATAAGAACTTTTATTGAATCTCCCTGTAAGCCTTTTCTGTGATTATTGAATTCAACAAACAAGTTTTTCAGTTTAGCTACCAATTTTTTTTAAATTCTTTTTATTATTGATATTTATGCCATATCATAATATACAATTTTTCATTTTTTGCTTATTTGTAAGATACATATTGCATTTCTGATACATTTTATATATTTTGCATAAATTAATAATATTTATAGATTTGATTTTCATTTAACTTATTAACTGTCAACCAATTATTAATTGCTGTTAATAAAGTTTGTTACCTACTATATCATTGTGCTCCCTGGTTTATTATATTGTAGTCATATTACTTAAGGTCTAATATACATCAGTACTTTAGTGTATTGGTATCACAATATGGGGCTTTACCCCTGACTGTTTATATATTTGTATATGGGCACCCCCCCCCCACACTGCACATCAACCTTATAGACTAGAGGCCTACATGGAATTCACATCCCAGCAATCATTTTGTTTCTCCCAGTTATAGTAAGTAACCTGTGGTGGTTGGTGTTGAGGTATACCAAACCCCCCATATCTTCTCATATTTAGTTAAGCAGTTCCTATGTTTGTATATAATATGTTGGAGCGGGAGGTCCTTGTTGGTTATTTCAAGCCTGTCATCCATTTAAGCACTATAGGTTTTCTAAGCCCTATCGCACAGTTTTCTGGGTTGGGTTGTATATATATATATATATATTTAAGTGGTGTCTTATAAAGTGGCACACCTCGCCCCAAAATCCCTGTATCTGGGGGCATTGCCAGATAAGGTACCAGAAATCTGCTCCACTTTGTCTGCATTTCGGGCAAAGATCGTGTTGCAGACGTTGCACGTGTTTAAAGAGCATGTCCACCCTAAAATTCATTTTTTTGTATGGCATTCCCCATGGGCTCCCAGCCCCAACCGCATTATTTATTTTTTATAAAGCCCCCAAACTTACTTACCTCCCTCTTTCCTCGACGCGCTCCCGGCCCCTCGCTTGCGAGGAAATGCAAGCAGAGGGGCGGGACGGCAGCCGCGTCTGTGATTGGCTGAGCGGCAGCCAATACGGACGCAGCTGCCGGCAGCTCACTTCCACGTAGGGGAAAGCGAGAGGTAAGTAAAAGTTTGGGGAGCTTATAAAAATAAAAATATGCGGTGGGGCTGGGGGACATGGGGGATTACTACTTTAAAGGGATTTACGCTAGGGGGAGGGATAGAGAAGGGAGAGGGGAGGGACGGGGGAGAAGGGCTGCAGTACGCATGGCAATGATCTCCGGGAGGCCAGGTAGCAGGCAGTGTCCTATATGGACCTGCTAGCCTCCTGGTGGTCAGTTTTGGGACTTTGGGGGGGACTACAGGAGAACCCTATGGAGTGGGATGTGAGGTAAGGATAAACTACCTACATGGTGGGGCCAGTAGTTGGGGGATTATAGTTTTGGGGGTGGACATGCCCTTTAAGTTGTTTCGGAGTGAGGTACGCTTGATTGATTATATATGTTTGAATCAACCTGTTGTGTGATGCTGGAGATACTATGTCTCGGAGCTGACCTGTCCAATAATATAGTTGGAAGTCTGGTAGGGCCAATATTTGCCTGTGACATAATATTGCATCATAAGATCAGATTGTGTTAGCTCTTCCTCTGAACTCAGCCATCCCTTCAGATAGCGGAGCTGACCTGCCCAATAATATAGCTGGAAGTCTGGTAGAGCCAATCCCGCATCCACTTTAGAGGCTTGTAGTTTTTTAAGCTTAATAAGTGGTCTACCATTTCACCATAAAAATGATGTAACCAGTCCATATAGTTGTAAAGAATTTTTTTGGTATGATTCCATTGAATGTTCCAGTATATATAATACTTTGGGCAGTATGAATATTTAATCATATTGACCCTTCCAATCAAACTTTCCAATGCAGTAATTTAGTTTTAATGAATTTTAGTAATGGTGCTGTATTGAGGTTAACAGAGTCATTTGTTGATTTAGTTATGATGACACTAGATATTTGAATTCATTAACTATAGGTATGGGTGGCAGTGGTATATTGTATTTGTGCTTTATCATCCAGAGGAAGAATGCAGGATTTCTCCCAATTGATAAACAGTCCCGATATCGGGGCAAACTCGTTAATTGTGTGATAGCTGTAGAAGAGAGTTACCTGAAGCATCTAGATATAGTATAATCTTGTCTATAAACCTATTTTCTCTTCGTATGGTCCCAGACGAAGTCCCTTTATTTGGGGGTTATTTTTAATTTTGAGTGCTAAAATTTCGATGCAATCGCGAACAAGGAAGGGGAGAATGGAAAACCCTTGACGTGTTCCTCTGTAGAGTCGGAAGGGTTTAGAAAGCTCACCTTGTATAATAGTCTGGCTTGTGGATTTGTGTAAAGCGTTGTATCCACAAAATAAATTTGGGGCCAAATCCAATAAATCTCAATACCTCCCACAGATAGTTTCCACTCCACCGAGTCAAAAACTTTTCTTGCGTTGAGGGATAGAATCACTCGGTATCCTGTGTTATCATGACATCTGTGTTTGGATATGTGTACGTCTAATATTAATTGAAGTGGATTTACCCGGGATAAAACCTGTTTGTTCCTGTGCTATTATCGTTGTAATTACAGTTTGTAGTCGGGTTGCTATTATCTTAGCCAGAATCTTGTAGTCACTGGTTAGGAGGGATATTGGTGGTTAGGGGGGATATTGGTCTATATGAGTCATGTTTTTCGGGGTCTTTACCTGGTTTTAATAATAATATTATTATTGCTTCTGCCATGGAAGGTGGAATAACATCTAATTCTTTCGCCGCCTGGTACACAGCAAGAAGTGGTTTACCCAATATATTTACATATTTTTTAAATATATCTATGGGGAGACTGTCATACCCAGGGGCTTTCCCCGGTTAAAGTTGTTGTATAGCAGTCAGCAGTTCAGTTATTGTTATATCTGTATCCAGGGATCTGCTTTGTTCTAAGGACAGAGTTGGAGCTGTAATATGTGATAAATAGTCTTTTATATCTTGTGTTGTACATGTGGATTGTGATTGGTATATGGTAGAATAGTATTTCACAAAACTTTTTAGTATTTCTGTTTGGTTAGGGAGTCGACCCTTAGTCGGATCCTGAATTGCTATTATAGTTGTTGGGCTATTGAGGCGTCTGGACAGATAGGCCAATAGTTTAGCTGATTGGTTTCCATGTTCAAAGCACTGTTTAGAGAAAAACTGCTTATGCGCTGCTTTCTCACGTAATAGAATCTCGTACGCTCTCTGTTCAGATTCCAATTTGGCATAATTGTCACTTGTGGGATTCTGGATATATTTGTATTCTGTTTGTTGTGTTGTAAGTGCTTGTGTTTCTTCTGCTTTTCTGGTTTGTTTTTTGATATAAGAGACAGTGGATTTGAGTGCACCTCTTGTAAATGCCTTGAAGGCATCCCACTGTATTAATGGGGATACTTCCCCTTGATCTATAGTTAGATAGTCTAGTAGCTGCTGTTCAATTCGGTCTGGTTGTGGGAATAGTGTTAACCAGAATGGGTTAAATTTCCAGTGCCGTGTAGATATAGTTGTAGTATTCGTTGCTATATGTACTACTATAGGTGCGTGATCCGAGGGGCCCCGTGGTAGTATATATTGCTGGATATAGCTGGATACCTCATAAAAGTTCTCTACTATCCGTACCATAAGTATCAATATATATTTAAACATGTCCATTAGATACCTATTGAAAGATTGGCTTCTTGTATCAAGTTCCAGAGTTCAGACTGGTTGTTTTTGTTGGTGTTGATTTTGCTTGGGTACATCATGAAGACCTACTGATCACAACCACCAGAGTGTGATGTTTTGCATTGATGGCTCTCTTCATATGGGCATCACATTCAGAGTTTTATCCATATATATGCTCGACTTCTGTGGTTGTAGTATTCCACTTTGTGTACACAGTATCACATACATTTCCCGTGGGCGCATTCTGGGGTACATCATAAAGACCCATGTACTCATCCACAGAGACATAATGTATTGCAGTAGTGGTTCTCCTCCCATTGACATCTCATTTAGGGTTTTTCCCAGGTTTTTATTTGGTTTCTGTGTCCATAGTGTTCCTCGTTATGTGTAGTATTATATATATATTTCGGTGATCGTATCTTAGGGTACAACATAAAGACCCACTGACCGTGACTATATAGACACGGTGCCCTACACTGATGGCTCTCCTCATGTGTATATCAGATTTAGAGTTTTACCCATATATGCACCTGGCCTCTGTGACTGCATCGTTTCGTGCTGCGTGTATCTTTGTTTATATTTTGGGTGGTTGCGTTTTAGGAAACATCGTAATGTCCCTCCGAGCACACGCGCACATGCACAGTGCATTGTATTGATGGCTCTCCTCGTGTAGATATCACATTTAGAGTTTTACCCATTTAAATACTTAGCCCCTGTGGGTGTATAGTTCCATTTTGTATGTGTTGTTGTATATATTTCCAGTGATTGTATTTCAGGATACATCATATCGCTTCATGTATACTCGGTTTAGTGTAGATCATATTTAACCACTTAGCTGTAGCCTATCATATATACATTCAAGTGCTACCAGACATATTTCTCCGTGCATCTGTCATATTACTTGCTGTAGCGGATTTGTATGTTTTACAGAGGACAACTATAGAGACGAAAATAGTAGCCATGCCTGCGCGGATCCGTCCATCTCAAACAGTGTACAGTTCAGTGGACAGGCTGCGGTCTGTATTATAGGTCGATTAGACATGGTTGTATGTGTAAGTAATTGAGTATCTGTCTAGACAGTTCCTGGTTATATCCACATGGGCAGAGTTTAGTTGAGTTCTCAATTAAGTAGATGGGCATGGGTGAAAAGGAGGGGGGAAGACAGGGGATGGAAGGTGATTTTCCTAAGATAAGGTGAGAGCAGCCTTGTGTAGTCATTTACCTTGTTAGTAGATTGGTTATCCCTGTGCCTGGATATTTTCCGCCTCCAACCAGGCATTGGCCTCTGCTGGTGTAGTGAAATAGTGAGTTTGGTTGTTGTGTACTATCCTTAAGCTATCCAGGGATACTTTCCGATTGCCGTTTGGAGTCAGGAAGGAATTTTTTCCCCCTTTTTAGCTGGGGTTTTTTGCCTTCCTCTGGATCAACTGTTAGGTAGGGTTAAAAAAAAAAAAAAAGTGAATAGGTTGGACTTGATGGACGTATGTCTTTATTCAACCTTAATTAATTACTATGTTAAGCGGGCAGGATACAGCATGGCATAGTTGAGGCCTAGTTCGCGGAGCCTTCTTTTAATCGCCATAAACGAGGCCCTCTGTTTTTGGAGCTCCACCGAGTAGTCCAGGTAAATGGATATGGTGGTTCCCTCAAACCGAATGTTACCTTTTTCCCTTGCCATCCTCAGGATCGAGTCCCTGTCTCTAGAGTTTAGCAGTCTGGCAATTAGTGGCCTAGGTCTGTTCCCGGGGGGGAGCTGCCGAGATGGAACGACGAACTGATCCGCCAGCCATAGTTCAACAAACTCTTCAGCCTTTTGGCCTTCTGCCTTTTCCGGTACACCGACCATCCTGATATTTGGCTTCCTAGTCTTTGGCTCTGTCTTGTTAAGCTCTGAGTTGTTTTTGTATGTTGTCAATATCGCTAGAGACAGGTTGTAGATTATCTTCCAGGGTTTGTACCCTGTCCTCTAGCTCCGTGGTGCGCTGTCTCACCTTTTGGACATCTTGGCGCAATATACTCACATCAACACGCACTTCTATTAGTACAGATAGGGATTATTTAATTTCGCCGATTGCTTGTAATAGACTATCGTGAACTTGGGGGAGAGTTAGGGTTGACTGTTCACCTTCCATCTGGCAGGGATCACCATTTGGCTCCTCTACTGCTTTTCGGGCCTGTGCATGTGGCGGCAAAGGCACTTGGGGGGTTTTGGGTTCAGCCGGATCCTGTCTAGCAAACCTGCCCAATCTGTCTGCTGCAGATGTTTCCTGCTTGTCTTTATCTTTGTTTTTCCCCATATTTAGAACTACTCGAGGTAAGTTTTGGTGTAGTAAGCTGGTGTCTATCGGTTTTGAGCTGGGGAGCTCCTGTTAGACACGTCCGTTCAGTTCTTCATCTTGACCACGCCCCCAGTTTAGCTACCATTTAAAGTTTTTTTTTTATTTACCAGTATCTAATCCTTATTTTGTAGTCTTATTGCATTAAAATTCCCTTCAATCTTTTAACATGTCTTTTCTAGTTGCCCTCACCAGAGGAAAAGTGTCAGCAAGTGCTAGAGCCTCCATATGATGAAATGTTTGCAGCACACTTAAGGTAAGACTTTGTACCACCTTCTTGGTGGTCTGTCATGTCTTTGACCTTGTGCAGTTTGTTTCTAGTTTAAAAGACATGTCCACCCCCAAAACTAAAATTTACGCCACTTCTGGTCACACAGAACAGTGTTAATAAAAATCCTTACCTTACATTCCTGCTACTTATGGTTTCCCTGTAGTCCATGTCCACAGTCCAAGAAACTGAGGCGTAGTGGCTATCTTCCTGTCCAAAGATCTCTGCCTCCTGTCTTGCATGGTGACATGCACAGAGGAGCCCTTTCCCTCCCTCCAAAATGTTTGTCTTTATTGCAGGGCATACCCTCCCACCCCCAACCGTTATTGTTATTAGTTAAAAATAGATCCAAACTGTACTTACAGCTATATCTGTTTGTATTCAGTTAGATCAACTGGACGTAAGTTTAGTTCTTGACGACGTTTCGCTAGTCATCAACTGGCTTTCTTAATTCAGAATGGCTTGTACAAGAATCTGTGGCAATTATGTGCCCTACACTTTTGATAGATTCGATTGTCAAATGGTTTTACCCCTCAACATTCCCCCATCATTTTTTTAAAGAAAAATTATTTTACTTTTAGTTCTCCTTTAAGCACTCGTAGAATATCACAGAGCAAAGTTAATAGCAGTTCAGCATGTATTTCCTTCTTTATGTTCCAATTAGTAATGCAGTTTAGTGCTGTGCCTAATGTAAAAAAAATATTCTGAAGATTGCTACTAGATCTTTTGAAAGATACTTAAGATCCTGTCTCATAACCTGTCTGCTAACTCTTTCGTTGACCACTTCCAGTGAGGCTTCTGCCCTAACCACTCCACAGAAACTGCCCTCAAAGTGACAAATTATCTACTTAGGGCTAAATCTAAGGGTCACTACTCTTCACTTTGTCATCTTGATCTGTCCTCTGCTTTTGATCATGTTGATCTCCATCTACTTGGGTATCCAGGATACTGCACTTTGTTGGCTATGCTCCTATCTCTCTGGTAGGACCTTTAGTGTTTTCAACTCTGAAATTAAATCTACCCATCTCCCCCACCCTGTGGGTGTCCCGCAAGGCTCAGCACTCGTCCCTCTTTTCTCCATCTACACTTGGATGACTCATTAGTTCATTTGGATTTCAGTATCACCTGTATGCGGATGATACCCAAATTTACATCTCTTCCACAGATCTCACTACAGTAACATCCCAGGTCCCCGACTGCCTTAGTGCCATCTCTGCCTTCATGTCCTCCCACTTCGTCAAACTAAACATGGACATGACTTAACTTGTCTTTTTCCCACCCTCATGATCTGTTCCCCCTCCTTAGTCTACTATTAATATTAACAACACACCTGTTTCCCCCATTTCCTCATGTCTGGTGCCTGGGAATAACGCTAGATTCCGATCTTTCTTTTAAACCCCATGTCAATTCGCTTGCCAACTGTCAGCTCCAACTCTAAAAATATCTCCAGCATTCATTCCTTCCTGTCAAAAGAAGCTGCAAAAAATCCTAGCCCACACCCTAATCATTTCCCGGCTAGACTACTCCAACACAAAGCTCATTCCTTTCTCTTTTCGCTTCTTTAATGCCTCTCTGTCAGTCACTCCACTGGCTGCCCATCACACAAAGTATTCAGTTCAAGCTGCTTACCCTATCCTATAAAGCACTATCCAACACAGTCCCTCCATATATCTCAGAGGTTATCCACCGACAACGTCCCAGACGCAACCTCCGCTCCGCAAATGATATACTCCTCTCATCACCCCTTGTCACCTCTTCCCATGCCCGTTTTCAGTACTTTGCTCATGCTGCCCCCTGCTCTGGAACTCCCTTCCTCTGTCTGTCCGTCATTCACCTTCCCTTAATAACATCAAACATAACCTTTAAACCCCAACCTAAAAAAGATTAACCCTCTTACTACCCAATATGATCCAGCCTTTCTCACTCCACTTCCAAACTATGTCTTGTTTAGATATTGCAAATGATTTAATTTGTACTTCCTTTTGTTTTAGGTGTACCTATGCTGTTGCAAACCATGACTTTGTTGAGGCATACAAATACCAAACAGTTGTTGTTCAATATCCTTTTTTTATATTTTCGTTTTTACTGTTTAATTCTTGATTTTTGCAATGCTTGTAGGAAAAATGGGTTAACTATACTTCATTTATTTTAGCACAAAGTATTTTTTTTTTCCTCAGCTCCTTTTAAAGAGACATGGAATGAATGTTTTTCAGATTTCAATCTTGCCAGAGGACTCAATTGAAATAATTTAATTGATTTGATATGTATAAGTACAGCTTCTAGTAAGTAGCCCACTACTTGTAAAAATACTGCCAATTTTGAAATCCATTAAAGACCACTGGATTGGATGTGATTTGCCAACATGCCCCATCACTCGGACAGATTTTTGTTAGAAATGATGGCCAATATTTTGCCCTGATTGACAAAAATATGGGTCTGGGCAGTTGATTCTGCTGAAATATCGACCCAGGTGTACCAGATCTAGCAACTTGTACCATGAGAGATGTGGAAGTCATCTTAGGCCTATCTTTGCTTCATATAATATATAGTCATTAGCTGGTTACACACAGAACTAATTATTGACAAACCTGTTGAACCTAACAGGATTTACAAATAACCAGCCACGTGTATGGCATGAAACCGATCCCATGGCGGATGATCACTGTTTGCCGCGAGATTGGTTATTTCTGGCCAAAATTTTACATGGGCTGCTATCGGCCACCTGCCATAAGTAAAGAGTTATTAGCAGTCATATAAATGTTTATTGAGTACTGAGATACTAGTGTCCTGTTTCAAGGTACATTTGCCTTTGGAGATCGGGGGTGGTGCCGTAGGTCCTGCTGGGTAGGAGTCATCCTGTCCTGTTCCTGTGTGCGGCTGCATGTGACCTTGGAGGATCCGGATATGGGCCAGGTAGATGGAGGGGACGAGCGGTCACGAGGTATGGAGGTCGGAGTGGCGCCCTAAGCGGTAGAAGAACATGGGTGATATAGTTCAATAAATGTGTATTAACTCAAACGGTCGCTCCCCATGAAAAGTATAGATCAAGTAATTGTGTATGTTAGTTCTTTTATATTTGTCCTAAGCCAAAGAATAAGCATATATGTAGTTCTCACACTTAAGAAACTAGGAGATATTCTTTATTTGTAATCTTTAGGAAAATAAATGTAAAAATGTACAAATTTTTTTTGGAATTTCTGATATTTTGTCCCATGTTTTATTGTGCATAAGATTCCACCCAGGAGCAGGGGCTTTCAACTCACAAAAGTCAAGTACTGGTAGTATAGGTATATATATAGATATAGATCACCTGAGGAAGGGGGCACGTATCCCCCGAAACGTTGTGAGATGTTGTTTGGTCTATAGTTAATAAAGTTACGGTTTGGAGTGCCACCCTTGCTTCTTCGTTATTCTCGTATGATTTATCCATTAAGGGTTGGATTGTTCTGAGGAGTGAGCACCCACACTTGGTACGAGTGCAGAGGATTTTTTCTATTATTTACTGGTAGTATAGGACCTTGCAAATTTGTGCTTGCTGGGCTTAGAATAATTTGGTAAAATATTAAAATTTTTGCTTTCATTTATCCAAAGATAAGGACAGGCATTTTAGCAGCATTGCAGTTAGAATAAAGCATGTTTAAATTGGATTTGATGTGCACTAAGATTCTATTTTGTGCAGGAGATGTAGTGGGAATTCTATAAACTGTAATGTTTGCTTTTCTTAAAACACAACATCTTTTCTGAGATGCTTTCAAGCACATAAAGAAGAAAATTGGTGAGTATGGTGATTGAATGTACTAAAATAGTTAAAAATGATTGTAGGGCAACTTTTTACATTTGTAATTTATTGTTTAGGGGGAGACAAGAGGCACATTCTTACTTCACTTTGCTTAGACAAGTGTGTGGGAGCACACGTGTGCTGCAGCTCTACCTGCCTTTGTTCCTATACTGTGACTGCTGTAGACATGCACAGATAAAAGAGAAGGTAGCACCACTGAGCTTATACTGAAATGGCTCTCAATGCCACCCACCTGTCAAAGCTCAGTGTAGAGCTGTAAGAGAGTTAACAATTCACCCTCTGTATCCCTTTAAAGTAGAATATAACCCCTTATTTAAATAATTTAGCAGAAGAAGGTAGCATCACACTAGGCTTGAAAAAGATTACTTTTTCTGAATTGTGCATTTGAAACACAGTTATGAAGTTATTAAAAACAACGGTTCACTTTTTAGTAAATATTAAGGGTGTATGTCCATAGATTAAGGTGGATTTTTACTGTTTAACTGAAGAACAGGAGTATCTGTTGTATTCCGTTAGATCAACTGGACTTAAAGTTTACTTTTTAAAGACGTTTCGCTAATCATCTGACTGGCTTTCTCAATTCAGAATGACTTGTACAAGAATGTATTGGCAATTATTTACCCTGAAAAGTCCCAATTATCATATCATATAGCCAGGTGTTAATGACATTATGAATGCAAGGCGTGATTGCATTGTGGCTAAGAGGTGTTATAGGAACGCCCAGGGTAAGGTGTCAAAACAGCATTGTACATGGCAGACAGTTGGTGTCGAACACACCCACCCACACACACACACACACACCTCTTTTCAGGCATGGTTTCTATATTTTCACATAAATGGCCTCCTAGCATTCAGAAGGTCCTTAACACCTGGCTGTGATATGCTAATTGGGACTTTCGCAATATGGCAAATGCAAAGAAGTTGGAGGAGCACACTATATTCGTTTCCAGTGTTTTATTTCAGCAAAAACATACAACGTTTCGGGGGATACAAATTCCCCTTCCTCAGGGGAATTTGTATGCTTTGAGTCAACCGTACAGATCATTAGCATCTTAAATACTGGACATTTGTCATTTTATATAGAATTGTAAAACTTTTATATCACAGTTAATATAACCTGGGGATAAGGGAAGGTACAAAGAAAAAAGGGAAAAAAACCTGTCTGTGTTGTAGATCCATTGAAATATCCTAAAATATATTATGATAGGGAGAGTGCGTTGGGAGAAACCATATAGATCAAGGATTAGTTTAAAATCAGCTGCGGACCCTTGTTATAGGGTATTAATTATATGAGAAGAGATTTGTCGAGGTATAATATAGATTGGTTTTTGCGTCTATTTCAAAACAGACCACACTTTGGTTCAGTGATCCTCTGTTAATATAGATGACTCTTAAATATGGGAGCATTTGATCTATCATATTTTTCCACATCCGCTGTTTTTGGATTGTGGGGGCCATCCAAGTTAATACAATAGCTCTTCTGCATAAAACAAGGCTCCCCTCAGGAAATCCAATTCATTTTTATTCCAGATGTCTGTATCTGGAATTCCTAATATACACATTTTAGGGTCTTGCGGTATTAGGTAAGGTAGGATAGATGTAAGATAACTTACAACCTTGGACCAGAACCTGGCAATCTTTGGGCATTCCCATAAAAGATGCCAAAAATTTGCAGGGGTCTGATGGCATTTGGGGCACTCCGGTGAATAGGAGGGTGAGATGTGGTTAAGTCTGTGAGACGAAAGATATGCCTGATGTAATATAAAAAATTGTATTAATTTATTTGGGGCAGACGGGGACACACGCAGATGGGTTTCGGCCAGGTCCTCCTAGTCCCCCTCAGAGAGACAGGGTATCAATGCCCCCCACCTGTCTCGGATCATCCCGGTATCCATCTTTAGGGTAGAGTTGAGCAGGCAAGCATAAAGCCTAGAAACCAGGCGCCCCCCCCCCCCCCCAACATCTGGATTACTGGATGTGTGTGTAGAGGTATGGTGTCGCTCTGAAAATCAGACAGTAGGGAGTACTGAAGCTGGAGATATTGAAACCAGGCTGTGTTTGTAATAGGGAATAATTTTTTCAGTTCTTCAAATGAGATTCATTTATTGTTTTGTATTATATGGCCAAATAGTGTGACTCCTTTGTTTATCCAGAAGGCGGCTGCAGTTAAACTAGCTAAAGATGAGTATGTGGGATTATGCCATAGGGGAGTTTGTGCTAGCGTCCTTCCAACTTCTAGAATTTTGTTGGCTGCTTTCCATATTTTAAACTGTTGTGTATGTAAAGTGGTTCCTCCTGCAGGGAGGTCTCCCGACTTGGAGTCAAGAAATATCAGGGGATGGGCTGGGAGGTAGGCGTGTAGTAGATTCTCGGTCCATTAAGATGGTCCTTCAGTGTCTGAAGTGTCTCCACTATCTGGGATACACCATAGTTTATAATATTTTAATTGTCCGGTTAAATAATATAAATAGAAATCAGACATAGCGAGACCAGCACTATTCTTAGGCCTTTGTAGGATCTTAAGCCTAACCTTGGATCTTCCTGAGCCCCATAGAAAGGTTAGTAATTCACTTTGAAGTTTGTTGAAGAATGCTTTTGGGATATATAGTAGGCAGTGTTGGAGTATATATAAAATTTTTGGTAAAAGTATAATTTTGATTAAGTTAATTCTGCCCATTAATGGGGAGTTTTTTCCATATTCCGGTCTTAGTTTGTGTCATCTCAAGAATAGGTGCTAAATTAATTGAGTAGAAATCAGTGGGTGATTTAGTTATCAGTGGGTGATTTTGTTATCTGGATACCTAGATACTTGAAATTGTTTACTACTGGTACCATTGTTCTAACCGTCGGGGGAATATTTGCGATTGTGTCTATGGGAAAAAGTGCAGATTTTTCCCAATTTATATTAGGGGGGCAGTTGAATGCTGCCCCCCGATCGGCCCTAGCAGGGGGGAAAAATTTTTGGAAGGGGGAGCCACAGATCGTATATTCACGATCTGTGGCAGTTTGTGCATTCACTGCACAGATCGTGGAATATACGATCTGTGGCAGTGAAGGGTTAAATGTAGACAGCAGCATTTTACATGGAGAGCACAATTAAATTATCCTGTGATCCACTGGTTGCCAATTAGCTTTTTATTATTACTTATTTATCATATTTGTACCTGTATATTGCCATCCTACTTAGGTTGTGTTTTTTTTGAACAATATCTATTACAGGTCTAGCACTGAGCTATTAGAGCTAATTCTTATTATTGCTACTTCCAATTTGTATTTTTTCTCTTTGGTCTGTATTTTAAATTTCTGCATTGCATAAAATATACAAACCGTTTTTTTTACATGTAGAGAGAAAGCAGACAGTACTATGCCCTCACAGCAAAACAAACTGGATAGAGCCATATGGTGCGTGTGTACATCCCAAATAAAACAGCCTCCCAGCTCCAGGCAGTGAAAATGTATTAAAAAGTAGGAACAGGATGCACTACTTACAGGCTCCGTTAAAACTTAAAGGGCAAGTCCAGCCCCAAAATGAAAACGTATATACCGGTAAATCACCCCCAAAAACCCTAAACGGGAATAGTTTGAAATCTGAAACATAATTCAACCTGAAATTCTGCACAATCTCCTATTTCTGCTTCCTGGTTCTTCCAGTTAGCAATGTCAGTTTGATTTGACAGTTGACCTCACAGCCAATGGACTGAATGTAAATCGTTGTCTACCTCTTCTGAGCATGCTCAGGCTCAGTAGAGGTTTTTAAAATGCTCAGTTTCCATGAGGCATCCAGAAACATAGCAGGCATACAGTAATGAATTCATAGGACAAACTATAATATATCAACATAATTTAAAGCGGCCATTCTTTCTAAAAGATGTTTTTATGAGGGTGGAGGTGCCCTTTAAGTTCTTACTGATTTACAATATAAAAACAGCATGTATACAGCACCAAACAGATACGATACCCGATAGGGTCCCCATCTGATGTGTTTCGTGGGGTGTACCAACTTCCTCAGAGGCCTCTAGTTTCAACAGAGCCCGTGAGTAGCACACACTGTTCCAACTTTCTATTGCAATTTGTTTACATGGTTGTAAGTTTAAACTGCTTCCACCACATTGAGCAACAGTGTAAAGACAGCTGTCCAAGCATGGCATTCGAAGGTGTTAAAGTGATGAACATGTATGGCTTGGGTAACTTAATGCCAGTGTTCGGGTATGTTAATTCATTGTACTAGCTCAATGTATTTCCTAACTATTTCCATTTACAGCACATCACTTCTTTGCTCCATGATTTAGGAGATTATTGAGCCCTGGTGCACTTGATTTATTTGTCAGTTCTACAGTTTCTGTACAGCATTCCAGTCCTGCCTGAAAAAACCATACACCTAATAGTCTGGATCAATAATAATAAGGAATTATGTGGCGTGTATATTGGCTATGTGTGGATACAGTGGAATAAAATCTCTACAAACCCTCACACAATTTCAGGGTTTGTGAAATATAAAAAGTAACAAAGGCAAGAAGTTAAAATGATAAGGTGATTTAAAAAAATCTTATCAAATCCGGTTACATTAGTGTACATCCCCTAAATGAATACTATTGAAGCAATTATTGATTTTATTTCAGCACTCTGTTGTATTAGATAATATCTATCAGTTTGGCCAATTTTGCTTACGATTTTTAAAAATATCTGGGGGAAATTTTCTGCAAATGTATGGGTACCATAAAGGCCCTGGGAGTAGTTATTTAAACTGGTGTTTGTATTACAATTGGTATCTTATAATAATAATCTGAAATATATGGGACATTATAGAACACCATTACTTAGGATTTTTACGTATTGGCAGAGACATTTGAACTTGTGTAATAGGACAGTCTTTATTAATATTCATTGTGTTTGTGTGACTTTGGCTACATTTATTATGGAAGCACTTGGTTGCCTGTACTGCCGATTGGTAAACTGGAGTTGTTTTTTTAAACTTGCGTTTGTATTACTGAATTGGTATCCTGTTAAAGTTGCACAACACCAAACATTAGGATTTGGCCACCCTCTGTAATGTAGAAGACATTATAAGACTTAAGATATTTATATATGGGCAGATAAATTGGACTTGTGTGGGGGATATGGGGCTATTTATGTGGCTATGTGTACAGTTTTTATAAATATTGTTACCGGAGATTATTATTTGGCTTTATTGGTATTCATGAACTGGACTGAGTTTTATTACAGTTGCACACACACAGTTGTGTGTGTGTGTGGATATTGCACTCAATATAAACTGTGTATGTGCAACATTTATTATGGAAGCACTGGTTATCTGTACTGACGATTGGAACCCTGCAGCTAGTTATTTAAACTGTGTTCTATTACTGATTGGTATTTTGTAAATTTATTTGCACCCTCTGTAATATAGGGGAATTATATGACACTATTACAAAATATATTTAAATATGGGATATTTATACATGTGTATTTGTGAGACTGTGGTGTTATTTATATAGCAGGGCAGTCTAACCTGTTGTATAGAAAAGAAACAACAAAATTGATAAACCTTGCAGGGGAAGAAGGAAAATGCACCACAACAAAAATTCACCAGCTTCTTCTTGTCCTGCATGGCCACAAGTTCTGTGTCTCTTAATAAGCCCCACCCTGTATGATATGGCCTCAGTTCTTGCCTAGCATACAGTACTTTTTATGATTGGCTAAAACGGACATGTGTCTTAAAGAAAGGACATATTTGGGTGCAATGATTAAACCCAGCATTTAATTAATACAGGAGGGTGGGGTCTAGACCTTTGTTTTGGCTTTTCCACTTAAAATAGCAGTAGCAATTTAGTGATAACTTTCCATTTAACTCATGCTATACTTATAACACTTTTTATATTCATATACATGCAAATCTAAAAAATGACACACAAATATACACCTATCCTATAACTAATAATAAACTTAATGCAATCTCCTATGAACATAAATTATAGGAAGGATATATATAGAATTAAAGAGATATCAAAGGAGGAGCAAAATACAGAATAATGATCTCATATAGTATCACACCGAATAACCAAACTTACCAACAACATTTTCACTGGCAGTAAGTAAATTAAAACCATCCTTTTGTTTTTCTGACTAGATCGGTGGCAGTGTTTCAAAAGCAAATGACAGATACTCCCAGCGGGTGAGGATAGGAATAAAACAGTCATTATAAGGGAGTAAAAAAAAAGAATTATGACAGTAAACTGCACAAACCAGTAAAATAATGCTTACATATTTTAGGACAAGTACACTCTTAACTTTCTACTGAATTTGTTTTTTAAAGGATAGTGCACTGTAAAATCAAGTTATGATCATTATCTCTGCCCCTCCAGAGCCTAGCTTTGTGCCTTGAAAGTTGCCGACATCTTGTTTACTGGTTTGCTGAATGTTAAGCAGGAGAGTGCACAGGAACTCAACGGCATTACTGTTTGAGGCTCAAGCAGGAGAAAGCAGAGGAAATCTCAGAGGGGAGGAGCTTAAAGGAGAACTAAACTAATTTTTATACTCCAGAATCTGAAAACAATCCCTAAAAACACATAAACTATAAAATGGCACTTTAGTAAACTGTTAGTAAATCAAAGCTGTTAAGAACTGGATGAAGTAACTGTGTATGTGCAGTGTCAGACCACACCTCTGACCTCAGTCACATGCTTCCTTCTTATCTGTCCTGTAAAAGGATTGGCTAGATATTATTAATGGGTGTGACCAACTGTAACAAGTTTGTACCATAGCTAAGAAACTGAGCATGTGCAGAACATAATGGTCGTTGACCAAACTGTCTGATACTAGAATGCTGAGAAATAAAGCCAAACCATATGATATTTAGGTAAATTTCCCAGCGCCTGTATCAAATGAGAGGTAGGACACAGATTACTGGTTTTATATCAAGGTGTTCTGCCTTCTGGTTCATTGTTGTTCGTGGCTTAGTTGCCCTTTAACATTCAGCAAACCAGTAAAAGATGTCAGCAACTTTCAAGGCACAAAGCTAGGCTCTGGAGGGGCATAGGTAAAAAAAAAAAATATGGCAACGGTATTTTTAAAGCTGCAGCTTCCAAATGAACATAACTTGATTTTACAGTGTACTTATCCTTTAAATCTACATACTGTATTTATACAATTGATGGATTTGAAGGATGATATAGATCAATTTATGTATTCTTTATGTAAATCTTATATAAGGCAAGTCCAATTCAGCTGTATAATTTTAAAGAATTATTCTATTGTATACTTCTGATATATATATAAAGGCCAAGATATAGGCCTTTAAAATTGTGGTATGGTTGGGGAGTTGACATCACCCAATTCACAACAGCATTGTGCTCACAGGAAAGCAAATTAATGCAGCATTGCGCACTGATGGACTGGGACTATACACTACCAATGGGCCTGGGTAATTATCCAGGCAACACCATATGAAACTACTTCATTTTAAAAGAAACAAGGCCTGGGGTGTATGTCTTTGGTAAATGCAACTGAAAACCACATGTTAATGCAGAGATGGACAGAAGCAATAGTTACAAGTTTATACAAATTTTAAATTGACCTGCTCTCATAATATATTCGTATTACAAACCTTAGTTGTAATAACATATTTACTTGTTAGATTGGATTTTAATTAACACCTTCAGCTTGGAAATTCGCTGCCTGGTTGGTGTAAAAATATATTGCATTTAGGTATGTAAATTAATTGGAAAAGATGACTAGATTTTTTTTTTTTTAATTTTGAGCTTTGAGAAACTACTGATTAAAACAGTTTCACATCTTTCTATGTAATCCCTATCACACTAACATCTTTGAGTTAGTGAGCCATGCAGTTCTGCCCTCTGCCTATTGTTAGTTAGAATTACATAGAAAGACAAGCAATACATAATGTATCAACAATTTTGACTTTAAATTGAGAGAAAAAATTGTTTTAGGGCACGACCACATTGCAACGCAATCGCATGCGATTTCATTGCGTTTGCGCATGCGGTTTTTTCATAACTATTGAAAAAAATGCATGCGATTATGATTTAAAAATGTGGAACGCAAATCGCAATGCTGTGTGTTGCCGCGGTTTTCAATTATAAATAATTATATATATTATATATATATATATATATATATATATATATATATAAATTTAAAAAAATGCAAGCGCATACGCAAATGCAAAAAAGTCAGCAGTGTGGCCTAGCCCTTAGGGTTACTTTCCTGTTTTTCATGTTTCAATACTTTAAAATTTCAGCAGTGTGGCCTAGGTCTACATATAAATAAGTATATTTCTTTATTCTGCCTTTAAATTTGAGTCACCTACCTTTTTTGAAATCACTGTCAAACATGGATTTGCGCCAACATAGTACTTAAATGTGACTCTTTGAGCCATGTATAATCATCCCTAAAATTGGAACTACAATGGCTCTGATATAGAGGTTGCATAAATGAAGCTTGCTGATCTGTTCGAAACACAAAAGATAGTGTTGAATTACCGTATGTGGTCCTGGTGTATCATCAAAAATTAAAGTTGGTATGTACAAAATAAAAAAAAGTTAAAATTCCACAGTTTACCTTGAAATAAATTTTGAAAAGCTGATTTATAAGAAATAACATTCCCCATTTTTTGAATCTTCAAAAGCAGCACGGCTATTAAATAAAAGAACAATTTTTGAGAGTGGCCTGAAAGTAACTATAGATAATTAAAATATATCCATACATTTATAAAGTGATAACACATGAGTTACATGAGACATTAGCTTTCATCTAAAAACCCCACATGAAATATGCTTATATTGTCATATGGAAGCAGTATCATCATATGGAGGAATCATCAGCAGTTTAATGTTTGGTGCATTGGTCAAAATATAAATAGTAGATTCTTTCTTAAAAAAGAAAACATTTATTAAATATGCATTATTAAAAAAAAAACAAAAAACTAATAAATGGGTACCTCCACTGATAAATTGCAATTATCTTTTTTCAGTTTAATTAAAGAACAGGAGGTAAAGAAACTATCAGGGAGATTCAATTAAAGTTCTTATCGTTTAAAATTCTTGCTAATCTTGCCCCAACCAATCAGATCTTATTTAACATTTGAAAGCTAACATCTGATTGGTTGGAGTAAAATTAGCACCATTTTAAACGATAAGAAACTTTTATTGAAACCCTGAATGTCTTACCTCCCAATCAGGAGCATGCAGGGGAACACAGAATTTATCGGCGATCGACTTCAGCACTGGCTTTTCTGACAGGTCCTTGGAGCGCATACGAATCAGGAAAAAAATGGTGATTACCTGCACTCCCAAAACAAAACACAATAAGCCCATGCAATGTGCCAACCACACTGCAATGCATGACATGCATTTCTCACATGGATTGCATTACGTGATCGTGAGCACACAAGGTCCTGTCATGCCCTTACAAAGTACACACACGCACATACAGTGCAAGGGACTTTTACAGTCCGTTTAACGCACAATATTCTGAAATTGGAGCGCATACGAATAGGAAAAAAATGGTGATTACATGCACTCCAAACAAAACACAATACAGCCCATGCAATGTGGCCAACCACACTGCATGCATGACATGCATTTCCCACATGGATTGCATTACGTGATCGTGAGCAAACAAGAAAATCACTAGTGTGGCCTAGCCCTAAAAAAAAATTTTTTACACAGAGCATTTTCTTGTGAGTCTCCACCAATATAGAAGTCCTACGTAAGACGTTTGCTTCAATCGTTTTAATAATGAAAAGGAACTACTGTAACCCTCCAGACTTCACCGAAAGCCACCGTTACCACAGCTTAGTGCTGGCTTCAAAAAATATGCGGAGAACTGGTATGACGGGATGCGAAAACAAAGTATGAATAGTAGTGGCAATTTTTTGTAAAACTATTTTATGTCTTGTTTAGTTTTCAAGTAAATGCCTAAATGCATCCTACAGAATGTTCAGGAGGCTTTAGTTATAAGCTGGCTTCATGCCAAGTGAAATTTCAATTAGAACATTCTTAGTATAAATATCACCAATGGCAGCATCTATCCCCGGTCCATACTTACGTATCACTAGCACACACTCTGAAGCAACTCATCAGCAGCTCAGCAGCTTTTTCAATCATATCACCTACTTTACCTTTTCCTTTTTTAACTAGCTGCTGGTCAGCCTGTAACGATAAGAAACGTGTGTTTCAGGACAAAAATGTAATTTTAGTCGAATGTTTGCTGTCAGTTTTCTACAGGATCAACCAGGTGCAGAAATTTAGCCTCAAAACATTTTTACTTACATTTGTCAGCGGATGTGTTATACATACAAGGGTCACCTTTCAAAATTAAGTCTTAGGCTGGGTACACATGAGCAGATTTTTTTCTGGCCAACCGACAGATATTTCCGTGTATTGGTTAGGCCGAAAAGTTTAAAGTGATTGGATCGGAATTGGCGGCAAACCACAGCTGATTGCGTGGTCCAATATGGACCATACAATCATTCACAGCAAACCGTCGGCCTGCGACATTGTCAGACCGACAGCGATTCGGCCGTATGTAATCAGATAATAAATGATGTGATTTAAAGCTTAATTACTAGTGGTATACCGGTTCAGAATACCACTGCCTATTGGATTTTTTTAAAGGATAAGTGCATGTAAAATCAAGTTGTTCATTTGGAAGCTGCAGTTTAAAATACTGTTGCCATATTTTTTTTTATTATGCCCCTCCAGAGCCTAGCTTTGTGCCTTGAAAGTGATGAAATCTTGTAATCAGTAATGCCTGTGAGTTCCGTGCACTCTCCCGCTTGAGCCTATCAGTAATGCCTGTGAGTTCCATGCGCACGGAACTCACAGGCATTACTGTTTGAGGGTCAAAGCAGGAGAAAGCAGAGGCAATCTCAGAGGGGTGGAGCTTAACATTATACAAAATATGGCAACAGTATCAAGACTTACAGTGTTGCTTGATAAGTAAATAAAATGATTAAACAAATTTAGCATGAGGCTGCAATATATCAAAAGAGGGAATTAATCCTTTCTATATAAATAATGTGCCATTTTTCTTTATGAAAGCAATAATAAATAACCAGGGAGGTCAAACTTTTACCTCACGTAAAGTGGATATTAGTTAGAAAATTACTGATTTACTTACATTGTTAGCAAATATCCGCAAGTCAAGTGTGATAGCATACATAACAGGTAAAGCCCTAGAATAGGCAAGACACAGCAAGGTTAATAATGACAACAAAGCAGCAGATATTAGATTAAAAAAACAAAAGCAAAAAAAAAATAAAATGAAAACAACCAGTAATGTAGAGAGGCACAAAAAAACAAGAGATTACTCTACCTGAATACAAAAGTTCAGCCAAAGTTTTATTTACCAAAATGTTTTGTTACTGGTATTTGACAAATGGGTGAAAAACCTTTAAAGTACACATGCTTACTAAAGGGCAACTCTGGTCTAAGAATACGTTAGAGTTGAATAAAAACCTTATTCTTTAAAAATAGCCCTGGATGAAATCTCTGGCTGCAGCCTGTGAAAAATGAATTGCAGATATTTTTGAAACTTACTGCTTCCTGAGCTTGAGTGACATCTCCTGACTCTCTGCTCCTCAAGACAAGCTGGGAAAGACAGGAAGTACCTACACAGACTTTAAAAAAAAGCAGAAAGCAGGAAGTAATAATTAACCCTAATTGGAGACTACAGTTGCCCTTAGGAAGCATGTAACAATTAGTTGGTTCATTTTAAAGGGTATGTCCATTGATTTATTAAACTTTCTTTTTACTGTTTAACTAAGAACAGGAGGAAAATGAGCTATGTCTTACCTCCTGTTCCTCAGTAAAACTTGCAAGAGACTTAAGCCATAAAACTCCGCTCCTCTCCGCATATTGAAGGACTCAGACTGGGTGCCCGCACCTCATTACTGAGCCTATATGCGGATGATATAATACTGTATTTAGCAGACCCAGAACAATCGCTCCAAAACGCATACAATCTGATCTCGGAATTAGCCCTCTCTTGGATTATACCGTATATACTCGAGTATAAACCGAGGTACCTAGTTTTAGGTTAAAAAAGAAGGAAAACCACATTGACCCGAGTATAAACCGAGGGGGTAGTATTTGCCACTAAAGATGTTTGGAAACTACAACTCCCAGCATGTTATTGCGGGAGTGTAGTTTTCAAACATCTTAAGTTGCAAATACTTACAAATAAGAGTAAAACCTTTATTTGTGCATACTGTATGCACAAATATAGGAGGATTTACCCCTATTGCAAGTATTTGCCACTTAAGATGTTTGAAAAACTACAACTCACAGCAATAAAGCATGCTGGCTAGTGTGCCTAATGATAATATGGGTCCGGCTCCTTTGAAAAAAAGCATTCATGTTCTAAACCACAATCTACCTTAAGGGCCCCATCCACCTTGAGAGATTTTTAGACAATTTCCAATATACTCGCTTGGATAAAGTTTTCCAGCATGTATGAAACAAAATGTACCATTTTTACTCTATAGATTTTTTTGTTGCCCACTCTCTCAATTTAAAGCACAATTATACTCACTCCCCCTCACTCTCTTGGTGGTGGCTATCAATCGGTTATGGCTATCAATCGGTTACATGGTGCGGATAAATAGATTACATACTGGCTCTAAATAGGTTATGACTACCAATTGGTTACATTGGTGGTATCAATAGGTTATGGCGATCAATAGGTTACAAGATGGCTATCAATAGGTTACATGGTGGCTATCAATAGGTTACAGGGGGGCTATCAATAGGTTATGGCTATTAATAGGTTACATGGTGGCTATCAATAGGTTATGGCTTCAATAGGTTAGTATCAATAGGTTTATGGGCTATCAATAGGTTATGGCTTCAACAGGTACATGGTGAACATCAATACGTACATGGTGGACATCAATACGTTACTGGTGGCCATCAATACGTTACACGGTGGCTCAATAGGGTACACGGTGGCATCAACAGGTTACACGGTGGCATCAATAGGTTACATGGTGGCCATCAATAGGTTACATGGTGGCCATCAATAGGTTACATGGTGGCCATCAATAGGTTACATGGTGGCCATCAATAGGTTACATGGTGGCCATCAATAGGTTACACGGTGGCTATCAATAGGTTACACGGTGGCTATCAAATAGGTACATGGGGCTATAAATAGGTTACATGGGGCTATCAATAGGTTACATGGGCTATCAATAGGTTACATGGTGGCTATCAAGCGATTATAGCTATCAATAGGTTAACATGGTGTCCATCATAGGTAATGGTGGCGATCAATAGGTTACATGGTGGCCATCAATAGGTTACTGGTGGCCATCAATAGGTATGGCTATCAATAGGTTATACGGTGGCTTCAATAGGTTACATGGGGCTATGATAGGTTACATGGTGGCTATCAATCGGTTATGTCTATCAATAGGTTACATGTGGCTATCAATCGGTTACATGGTGGCTATCAATAGGTTATGGCATCAAATCGGTTACATGGTGGCTATCAATAGATTATGGCTATCAATCTGTTACATGGTGGCAATCAAGAGATTATAGCTTCAATAGGTTACATGGTGGCTATCAAGAGATTATAGCTATCAATAGGTTACATGGTGGCTATCAATAGGTTATGGCTATCAATGGTACATGGTGGCTATCAATAGGTTTGGTATCAATAGGTTACAAGGTGGGCTATCAATAGGTTAAATGGTGCTATCAAGGATTATAGCTATCAATAGTTTACATGGTGGCTATCAATAGGTTATGGCTATCAATAGGTAACATGGTGGATATAATAGTTTGGCCATCAATAGGTTACATGGTGAGAGATATAGGTTATGGCTATCATAGGTGACATGGTGGCTATCAAAAGGTTGACATGGTGGCTTCAATAGTTACATGGTGCTATCATAGTTACTGACAAGGTTTGTTGTTAGAATGAGAAGTGATTGTATCCATCCAATGGACACTGACATTGTGTGTGTGTGTGGGGGGGAACCATAACCAGTCCCAGTCCTGCTCCTGTCTGTCCCTTCACGAACAGCCGCTTACAAATGTATTCCTCCCAGCTGTCCCGGATTGTCTGGTACATTCACGGATTACTACCTGTGTCCGGATGTCCCGAGAACGCTTCTAAAATGTCCCGGATTTCAAGTAAGTCCCCGTTCTCATTGTGCCCCAGACGATTGTATCAGACATGAATAAAGTTTTTAATTTTTTTTTTTAAAAAACCGGAAGTTCGTTCATTAAAAAAAAAAACAAACAAAACTTTACTCAAACATGACACTGCAGACCGGAAGCAGACAGGGACCTCCTCGCTGCTAACATAAGGGCGAAAACTAGTTTCAAGTGGGCTAAAGGAGGGGCGGGCTTTTAGACATGCGATCATTCACACTGAAGGCGGGAGAATTAGCAGTTTATCATATTATAGCGGCAGAAGCGATTGAGGGAGAAAGTGTCTTTGGTTTCTAGTGTAAATATCAGGTATGGTTTCCATATATTGAATGCAGGAGTGTGTGCAGTACACAGGAAACTATTAACAAGTGTGTAAACCTTACAGGAAAGCACATGAATGCTGTCTGTGGAGTGGTGTGGTTTCAAGGAGTGTGTGGTTATGGGGGTTCAGTGTGGGGGGCTCAGAGAAGCGTGGGGTATGGGGCTTAATCTAACATTCCCCTTAGCTTCACTCATAGCAACAACTGTTGCTGAGCTGCAGGGGGGAAAATTCCATGAAGAAATTAGCGAAAATTCACATAGCACAGCCTGTGCAATGTATTTCTATCAATGATTCAAGAGGGAATGGGGGGAAATATATTAAACAATATAAATAATGAATTTAACACAAACTTAAATGAAGTGTGAAAATGTTTTTCAAAAAGTCACTAGAACATTCAACCCATACCTAAGTTTATAAATGCCTTGCAGAATTTCTCCGGAAAAGTAGTACTCTCAGGTGGCCATCATTAACTGGGACATTCAGCTATCTTGCCAGAAAAATTTTAACCTAATTGATTATATAATAGGAGAAACTTAAAAATAAAGTATCTTCTATGCCGGAGAGTCTGTGTAAGGTACCTTCGGAGTTATCGCTTCCATGTATCGGCCCACCTCATAATAAAGCACAAGTTGCCATTTAAAAAATGGCAGAAAGCAGTATTTAAGTGTTTCGCAACAACGACTTTCTCAGCTGTTAGAAAGCCGTTGTTGCGAAAAGCATCAGCGTCCTCCACTGTGATCTTCTGATGTGATTCCGGTTGGAATACTGGTCTCCTCTGTTGACCCTCTGATTCCCATGGTGATGGTGACAGTGATAGATGACTGCCTACAGAGAGTATATGGGGCTTGGGACCTACTAGTAGTTTAGGATTATGTATCAACCAATTGTTTTGGGCTTACTTTACCAACTGGAACCATGTGTATATGTGTTTTTAATATCTCACATTTGCACTTTGTTTTCCCCAGTGTCGCACCAATAAAGGGATTGCTTTTATGTCTCATACTGGTTTGAGTGCTGGTACTTAATCTCATAGTGTTGTTTATACAATTTATCAGATATCCAAGAGCACTCCACGTTATTTAGACATATATATACTCTGTGCATGCATTCTTCGGTTGGTTATGTCAACGGTCCATCCCTCCAGAGACGTTTTAGTACAGAGTAAGTTGGGAATACACGGTCCAATATTCTTCTGATCGGATTTGCAATCATACAAAACTATTGTAATCCGATCAGAGGAAACCGATGGAATACGGTATCCCACCTTGCATGGCAATATTCCATAGATTTCAGCTTGAATTATGGAAGTTCTGGTAGAGGGGTAGATGGAAATTTTATCTTACCGATTTGTCTATCCAAAAAAACCTGATGGATATGCCAATCGTCTATCAAAAACCAGGAAAAGTGTTTCAATAATCCGATTGAATCGATGGAATATTGATGCCTTGTTTGCCTACCTTAAGAAAGGAACTAAACTTCATTTTTTTATGTGTGAAAGTTTTCTCCCAGAATTCCTATACATGAAAGATTCTTCTCTAGTTATTTGCATTTATAGTAGACACAAGTAATAGATTCTGTAAAAAAGGAGGTTCCATGTTGTTGCCAGTACAACTCATAGCCATGTTGGCTTCAAAGAGCCAACACCCCCTGACCCTAGGATTCAACTGTCTCTATGACAAAGTTTCAGTTCTCTTTCTAGCAAAAGATATACGGGGGATTCAATAAACGTTCTTATCATTAAAATAGCTTTCAAATGTTAAATAAGATCTAATTGGCACCATATGTAAATAAGAGCTGCTGTGATTTTAGGAACAAACAGAACAAAGAAGTCACAAGTTCTAATTGCCTAGTTTACTTATAAAACAAAATTACCGTACATAGTCTACTGCCTGAGTTTATTGTTTTTTGTTTGTTGTTTCCATTTTTCTATAAAGTTTCTACATATGTACAAACTTATATATAGCAGCTATGTATGGTATTTACCAACCAGCATGAATTGCTGACAGTCTTCCAGTAGCAATACAAAATAGTGAACTGATTTTACTGACATTTACTGAAATGTACATTGATCTATGCAGTTCACTGGTGGCATGTTCTGCTGAAGTGCTAGTTTAGGAAAGGAATCAGACTATTGGGAGGACGGTTCGATTCCCATGATCTGTTTTTAAAAAAAAAAAATTATTGTGTCTAGCAAAAGATAAAGACTCTACGTGTACTTGTTTTTGTGTATTAGCCCTGTGACATAGAGGTAGAAAACTTTCTTTTAGAAAGAACACAGTATAGAAGGTTGCTGGTTCGATCCCCATACTTTTATTTTGTACTCAAATGTAATATTCTGTTTTTATCCATGCTAGCACAAAGACATACACTGAAAGATTACTTTCTTTTTTGTATGAAAAAGCAAGGAATTATCATTGTTGGATGGGAGGAGCATTTGTAATGTGTTTACACAACAAAAACTGCACTGAAATCTGTGTTCTGTGTCAGAGGGAGGGATCTCTGAGCTATAACATGATTGGCTATCAGCTTCCAGGAAGCAAGACTGCAGTTTCCTGTGAAGTGTACTGCGTAAACTTAGCTGGGTGTTCCCGATAAGGGGAATTATGGGAGCTGACCCCTAGTACCCACAGGTATCCACAGCAAAGGGAGTGATGAGACACATCTTGGTGTGTTTGTGAATGTGCTCTGTCTATTGGGACAATGTTGTCTGGGGACTTTAGTTCTCCTTTACAGTCCTGAACTTTAATGTAAAATGTTATAATGTATTAAGCGATGCTATCGGGTTGGGTAACCTTGCTCCCAGACAATTGTAATTGTTTGGGGCTGTATTTTTGCCCTGGGGCAATTTACGAGACACCCCCCACCCACCCCTAATTTTTTTGTAGTTTGGTTAGTTCTTCTTTAATGAAACAGATGATAGTTAATACTGAATGATTTCTTTTTTTTGCTGTAATATTACATTTTCTTAGATGATTGGTTACATGATTTTATTTGCAGAAAAATTGGAATACTGACAACGGAGAGTGTACAGAATTTTCTTAGAGAAGCAAGTTAAAGCAGACACTCTGGACCAACGATGGCCCACATTTCCATAAATCAATATTTACAGCAGGTATGTGTATAGTGAGCAGCATTACATTTGAATGACTAAGGACGGGAAACAAGAGAGAGCATTTCATTACACACTAAATGTGCCATTTCCAAAATGCTGGTAAAGCACCTAAACAGCAGCCTTTGACACTCCTCTGATGAAGTGTCATTGAACATGAGACGCATCAAGTGTGGCTAGTTTATGTACACTGAGTATGTTTATTAAGTTTGTTTTCAATTGTTTAAAGAGGCCTCAACGAGATTCAAGGTTTCAGTCTCATTACTTTGGTTCTATGTGTTGCAACATAGAGCATGAGAAATTTGCGTGTGTCTTGAACTTGGAGGATGTTTATAAATTGCATGTCTATAGTTATTTAGGTGTGTTTTTGCTTTAGCACAAGAAGCAATTGACACGAAAATGGCTTAGATGTGCAGACCTGGTTTCATTTAGACACCCCATGTTGCAATACTAGACTTCAGGTAAGAAACCTGGGGAGAATTGGCTTTGTGTGTTTTAGGGGTAAGCCAGCAGATAATTATAGATGTGACACCATTGTTTGCAGGTAGACACCAGGTATTGGTGTTCTTTTCTTTCCTTCTTCCAGTTTTTCCATCAGTATATTGATTGATGTCAGAGAGAAGTACATTAACAGGGTTATTCAATAAAAGTTTTATCGTTAAAATTGCTCTAATTTTGCCCCAACCAATCGGATGTTAGCTTTCAAATGTTTAATAAGATCTGATTGGTTAGGGCAAAATTAGCCACATTTTTAACTATAAGAAACTTTTATTGAATCTCCCGTAAGCCTTTTCTGTGATTATTGAATTCAACAAACAGTTTTCAGTTTAGCTACCAAATTTTTTTTAATTCTTTTATTATTGATATTATGCCATATCATATATACAATTTTTCATTTTGCTTATTTTTGTAAGATACATATTGCATTCTGAACATTTTATATATTTGCATAAATTAAAATATATTATAGATTTGATTTTCATTTAATATATAACTGTCAACCATTATTAATTGCTGTTAATAAGTTGTTACCTACTATATCATTGTGTGCCTGGTTTATTATATTGTAGTCATATACTTAAGGTCTAATATACATCAGTAATTTAGTGTATTGGTATCACAATATGGGGCTTTACCCCTGATGTTTATATATTTGTATATGGGACCCCCCCCCACACGCACATCAACCTTATAGAAGTAGGCTACATGGAATTCACATCCCAGCAATCATTTTGTTTCTCCCAGTTAGAGTAAGTAACCTGTGGTGGTTGGTGTTGAGGTATACCAAAACCCCATATCTTCTCATATTTAGTTAAGCAGTTCCTATGTTTGTATATAATATGTTGGAGGGGAGGTCTTGTTGGTTATTTCAAGCCTGTCCTCCATTTAGACTATAGGTTTTCTAAGCCCTATCGCACAGTTTCTGGGTTGGGTTGTATATATATATATATATTTAAGTGGTGTCTTATAAAGGGCCACACCTCGCCCAAAACCCTGTATCTGGGGGCATTGCCAGATAGGTACCAGAAATCGCTCCACTTTGTTGCATTTCGGGCAAAGATCGTGTTGCAGAGTTGCACGTGTTTAAAGAGCATGTCCACCCTAAAAATCATTTTTTTTTATGCCATTCCCCATGGGCTCCCAGCCCCAACCGCATTATTTTATTTTTTTATAAAGCCCCCAAAACTCTACTTACCTCCCTCTTCCTCCGACGCGCTCCCGGCCTCTGCTTGCCGAGGAAATGCAAGCAGAGGGGCGGGACCGGCAGCCGCGTCTGTGATTGGTGGATTTACCCGGGATAAAACCTGTTTGTTCCTGTGCTATATCGTTGTAATTACAGTTTGGTAGTCGGGTTGCTATTATCTTAGCCAGAATCTTGTAGTCACTGGTTAGGAGGGATATTGGTGGTTAGGGGGGATATTGGTCTATAGAGTCATGTTTTTCGGGGTCTTACCTGGTTTTAATAATAATATTATTATTGCTGCTGCCATGGAAGGTGGAATAACATCTAATTCTTTCGCCGCCTGGTACACAGCAAGAAGTGGTTTACCCAATATATTTACATATTTTTTAAATATATCTATGGGGAGACCGTCATAACCAGGGCTTTCCTGGTTAAGTTGTTGTATAGCAGTCAGCAGTTCAGTTATTGTTATATCTGGATCCGGGATCTGCTTTGTTCTAAGGACAGAGTTGGAGCTGTAATATGTGATAAATAGTCTTTTATATCTTGTGTGTGTACATGTGGATTGTGATTGGTATATGGTAGAATAGTATTTCACAAAAACTTTTGTATTTCTGTTTGGTTAGGGAGTCGACCCTTAGTCGGATCCTGAATTGCTATTATAGTTTGGGCTATTGAGGCGTGGCTGACAGATAGGCCAATAGTTTAGCTGATTGGTTTCCATGTTCAAAGCACTGTTTAGAGAAAACTGCTTATGCGCTGCTTTCTCACGTAATAGAATATCGTACGCTCTCTGTTCAGATTCCAATTTGGCATAATTGTCACTTGTGGGATTTGGATATATTTGTATTCTGTTGTTGTGGTAAGGCTTGTGTTTCTTCTGCTTTTTGGTTTGTTTTTTGATATAAGAGACAGTGGATTGAGTGCACCTCTTGTAAATGCCTTGAAGGCATCCCACTGTATTAATGGGGATACTTCCCCTTGATCATAGTTAGATAGTATAGTAGCTGCTGTTAATTCGGTCTGGTTGTGGGAATAGTGTTAACCGAATGGGTTAAATTTCCAGTGGCCGTGGAGATATAGTTGTAGTATTCGTTGCTATATGTACTACTATAGGTGCGTGATCCGAGGGGCCCGTGGTAGTATATATTGTGGATATAGCTGGATACACTCATAAAAGTTCTCTACTATCCGTACCATAAGTATCAATATTATTTAAAAAATGTCCATTAGATACCTGTGAAAGATTGGCTTCTTGTATCAAGTTCCGGTTCAGACTGGTTGTTTTGTTGGGGTTGATTTTGCTGGGATACACTGAAGACCTACTGATCACAACCACCAGAGTGTGATGTTTTGCATTGATGGCTCTCTTATATGGGCATCACATTCAGAGTTTTATCATATATATGCTCGACTTCTGGGGTTTGTAGGATTCACTTTGTGTACACAGTATCACATACATTTCCCGTGGGCGCATCTGGGGTACATCATAAAGACCCATGTACTATCCACAGAGACATAATGTATTGCAGTAGTGGTTCTCCTCCATTGACATCTCATTTAGGGTTTTCCCAGGTTTTTATTTGGTTTCTGTGTCCATAGGTTCCTCGTTATGTGTAGTATTATATATATATTTGCGGTGATCGTATCTTAGGGTACAACATAAAGACCCACTGACCGTGACTATATAGACACGGTGCCCTACATGATGGCTCTCCTCATGTGATATCAGATTTAGAGTTTTACCCATATATGCACCTGGCCTCTGTGACTGCATCGTTTCTGTGCGTGTATCTTTGTTTATATTTTGGGTGGTTGCGTTTTGATTTAGGAAACATGTAATGTCCCTCCGAGCACACGCGCACATGCACAGTGCATTGTATTGATGGCTCTCCTCGTGTAGATATCACATTTAGAGTTTACCCATTAAATACTTAGCCCCTGTGGGGGTATAGTCATTTTTTGTATGTGTTGTTGTATATATTTCCAGGATTGTATTTCGGATACATCATATCGCTTCATGTATACTCGGTTTAGTGTAGATCATATTTAACCACTTAGCTGTAACCTATCATATTACATTCAAGTGCTACCAGACATATTTCTCCGTGCATCTGTCATATACTTGCTGTAGCGGATTTGTATGTTTTACAGAGGACAATATAGAGACGAAAAATAGTAGCACTGCCTGCGCGGATCCGTCCATCTCAAACAGTGTACAGTTCAGTGGACAGGCTGCGGTCTGTATTATAGGTCGATTAGACATGGTTGTATGTGTAAGTAATTGAGTATCTGTCTAGACAGTTCCTGGTTATATCCACATGGGCAGAGTTTAGTTGAGTTCTCAATAAGTAGATGGGCATGGGTGAAAAGGAGGGGGGAAGACAGGGGATGGAAGGTGATTTTCCTAAGATCAGGTGAGAGCGCCTGTGTAGTCATTTACCTTGTTAGTAGATTGGGTATCCCTGTGCCTGGATATTTTCGCCTCCAACCAGGCATTGGCCTTGCTGGTGTAGTGAAATAGTGAGTTTGGTTGTGTGTACTATCCTTAAGCTATCCAGGGATACTTTCCGATTGCCGTTTGGAGTCAGGAAGGAATTTTTTCCCCTTTTTAGCTGGGGTTTTTTGCCTTCCTCTGGATCAACTGTTAGGTAGGGTTAAAAAAAAAAAAAAAGTGAATAGGTTGGACTTGATGGACGTATGTCTTTATTTCAAACTTAATTAATTACTATGTTAAGCGGGCAGGATACAGATGGCATAGTTGAGGCCTAGTTCGCGGAGCCTTCTTTAATGCCATAAACGAGGCCTCGTTGTTGGAGCTCCACCGAGTAGTCCAGGTAAATGGATATGGTGGTTCCCTCAAACCGAATGTACCTTTTTCCCTTGCCATCCTCAGGATCGAGTCCTGTCTCTAGAGTTTAGCAGTCTGGCAATAGTGGCTAGGTTGTTCCGGGGGGGAGTGCGAGATGGAACGACGAACTGATCCGCCAGCCATAGTTCAACAAACTCTTAGCCTTTTGGCCTTTGCCTTTTCCGGTAAACCGACCATCCTGATATTTGGCTTCCTAGTCTTTGGCTCTGTCTTGTTAAGCTCTGAGTGTTTTTTTGTATGTTGTCAATATCGCTAGAGACAGGTTGTAGATTATCTTCCAGGGTTGTACCCTGTCCTCTAGCTCCGTGGTGCGCTGTCTTACCTTTTGGACATCTTGGCGCCAATATACTCACATCAACACGCACTTCATAGTACAGATAGGGATTATTTAATTCGCCGATTGCTTGTAATAGACTATCGTGAACTTGGGGAGAGTTAGGTTGACTGTTCACCTTCCATCTGGCAGGGATCACCATTTGGCTCCTCTACTGCTTTTGGGCCTGTGCATGTGGCGCAAAGGCACTTGGGGGGTTTTGGGTTCAGCCGGATCCTGTCTAGCAAACCTGCCCAATCTGTCTGACTGCAGATGTTTCCTGCTTGTCTTTATCTTTGTTTTCCCATATTTAGAAATACTGAGGTAAGTTGGTGTGAGTAAGCTGGTGTCTACGGTTTTGAGCTGGGGAGCTCCTGTTAGACACGTCCGTTCAGTTCTTCATCTTGACCACGCCCCAGTTTAGCTACCATTTAAAGTTTTTTTTTTATTACCAGTATCTAATCCTTATTTTGTAGTCTTATTGCATTAAAATTCCCTTCATCTTTTAACATGTCTTTTCTAGTTGCCCTCACCAGAGGAAAAGTGTCAGCAAGTGCTAGAGCCTCCATATGATGAAATGTTTGCAGCACACTTAAGGTAAGACTTGTACCACCTTCTTGGTGGTCTGTCATGTCTTTGACCTTGTGCAGTTTGTTTCTAGTTTAAAAGACATTTCCACCCCCAAAACTAAAATTTACGCCACTTCTGGTCACACAGAACAGTGTTAATAAAATCCTTACCTTAATTCCTGCTACTTATGGTTCCCCTGTAGTCCATGTCACAGTCCAAGAACTGAGGAGTAGGGCTATCTTCCTGTCCAAAGATCTCTGCCTCTGTCTTGCATGGTGACATGCACAGAGGAGCCCTTTCCCTCCCTCAAAATGTTTGTCTTTATTGCAGGGCATACCCTCCACCCCCAACCGTTATGTTATTAGTTAAAAATAGAATCCAAACTGTACTTACAGCTATATCTGTTTGTATTCAGTTAGATCAACTGGACGTAAAGTTTAGTTCCTGAAGACGTTTCTCTAGTCATCCGACTGGCTTTCTTATTCAGAATGCTTGTACAGAATCTGTGGCAATTATGTGCCCTACACTTTTGATAGATTCGATTGTCAAATGGTTTTACCCCTCAACATTCCCCCATCATTTTTTAAAGAAAAATTATTTTACTTTAGTTCTCCTTTAAGCACTCGTAGAATATCACAGAGCAAAGTTAATAGCAGTTCAGCATGTATTTCCTTCTTTATGTTCAATTAGTAATGCAGTTTAGTGCTGTGCCTAATGTAAAAAATATTCTGAAGATTGCTACTAGATCTTTTGAAGATATTAAGATCCTGTCTCATAACCTGTCTGCTAACTCTTTCGTTGACCACTTCCAGTGAGGTTCTTGCCCTAACCACTCCACAGAAACTGCCTCAAAGTGACAATATCTACTTAGGGCTAAATCTAAGGGTCACTAACTTCACTTTGTCATCTTGATTGTCTCTGCTTTTGATCTGTTGATCTCCCATACTTGGGTATCCAGGATACTGCACTTTGTTGGCTATGCTCCTATCTCTCTGGTAGGACCTTTAGTGTTTTCCACTCTGAAATTAAATCTACCCATCTCCCCCACCCTGTGGGTGTCCCGCAAGGCTCAGCACTCGTCCCTCTTCTCATTACACTTGGAGACTCATTAGTTCATTTGGATTTCAGTATCACCTGTATGCGGATGATACCCAAATTACATCTCTTCCACAGATCTCACTACAGTAACATCCCAGGTCCCCGACTGCCTTAGTGCCATCTCTGCCTTCATGTCCTCCCACTCGTCAAACTAAACATGGACATGACTTAACTTGTCTTTTCCCACCCTCATGATCGTTCCCCCTCCTTAGTCTACTATTAATATTAACAACACACCTGTTTCCCCATTTCTCATGTCTGGTGCCTGGGAATAACGCTAGATTCCGATCTTTCTTTTAAACCCCATGTCAATTCGCTTGCCAACTGTCAGCTCCAACTCTAAAAAATATCTCCAGCATTCATTCCTTCCTGTCAAAAGAAGCTGCAAAAAATCTAGCCCCACCCTAATCATTTCCGGCTAGACTACTCCAAAACAAAGATCATCCTTTCTCTTTCGCTTCTTTAATGCCTCTCTGTCCGTCACTCCACTGGCTGCCCCATCCACCAAGTATTCAGTTCAAGCTGCTTACCCTTCCTATAAAGCACTATCCAACACAGTCCCTCATATATCTCAGAGGTTATCCACCGACAACGTCCCAGACGCAACCTCCGCTCCGCAAATGATATACTCCTCTCATCACCCTTGTCACTCTTCCCATGCCCGTTTTCAGTACTTTGCTCATGCTGCCCCTGTCTGGAACTCCCTTCCTCTGTCTGTCCGTCATTCACCTTCCTTAATAACATCAAACATAACTTTAAACCCAAACTAAAAAAGATTAACCCTTTACTACCCAATAGATCCAGCCTTTCTCACTCACTTCCAAACATGTCTTGTTAGATATTGCAAATGATTTAATTGTGACTTCCTTTTGTTTTAGGTGTACCTATGCTGTTGCAAACCATGACTTTGTTGAGGCATACAAATACCAAACAGTTGTTGTTCAAATCCTTTTTTATATTTTCGTTTTTACTGTTTAATCTTGATTTTGCAATGCTTGTAGGAAAAATGGGTTTAACTATACTCATTTATTTTAGCACAAAGTATTTTTTTTTTCCTCAGTCCTTTTAAAGAGACATGGAAGAATGTTTTTCAGATTTCAATCTTGCCAGAGGACTCAATTGAAATAATTTAATGATTTGATATGGATAAGTACAGCTTCTAGTAAGTAGCCCACTACTTGTAAAAATACTGCCATTTTGAAATCCATTAAAGACCACTGGATTGGATGTGATTTGCAACATGCCCCATCACTCGGACAGATTTTTGTTAGAAATGATGGCCATATTTGGCCCTGATTGACAAAAATATGGGTCTGGGCAGTTGATTCTGCTGAAATATCGACCCAGGGTTACCAGATCTAGCAACTTGTACCATGAGGATGTGGAAGTCATCTTAGGCCTATCTTTGCTTCATATAATATATAGCCATTAGCTGGTTACACACAGAACTAATTATTGACAAAATGTTGAACCTAACAGGATTTACAAATAACCAGCACGTGTATGGCAGAAACCGATCATGGCGGATGATCACTGTTTGCCGCGAGATTGGTTATTTCTGGCCAAATTTACATGGGTGCAGGCCACCTGCCATAAGTAAAGAGTTATTAGCAGTCATATAAATGTTTATTGAGTACTGAGATACTAGTGTCCTGTTTCAAGGTACATTTGCCTTTGGAGATCGGGGGTGGTGCCGTAGGTCCTGCTGGGTAGGAGTCATCCTGTCCTGTTCCTGTGTGCGGCTGCATGTGACCTTGGAGGATCCGGATATGGGCCAGTAGATAGAGTGGAGGTGGACAGCGGTACGACGGGAGGGTCGGAGTGGCGCCTAAGCGGTAGAAGAACATGGGTGATATAGTTCAATAAATGTGTATTAACTCAAACGGTCGCTCCCATGAAAAGTATAGAGCAATAATTGTGTATGTTAGTTCTTTATATTTGTCCTAAGCCAAAGAATAAGCATATATGTAGTTCTCACACTTAAGAAACTAGGAGATATTCTTATTGAATCTTTAGGAAAATAAATGTAAAAATGTACAAAATTTTTTTGGAATTTCTGATATTTTGTCCCATGTTTTATTGTGCATAAGATTCCACCCAGGAGCAGGGGCTTTCAACTCACAAAAGTCAAGTACTGGTAGTATAGGACCTTGCAAATTTGTGCTTGCTGGGCTTAGAATAATTTGGGAAAATATTAAAATTTTTGCTTTCATTTATCCAAAGATAAGGACAGGCATTTTAGCAGCATTGCAGTTAGAATAAAGCATGTTTAAATTGGATTTGATGTGCACTAAGATTCTATTTTGTGCAGGAGATGTAGTGGGAATTCTATAAACTGTAATGTTGTGCTTTCTTAAAACACAACATCTTTTCTGAGATGCTTTCAAGCACATAAAGAAGAAAATTGGTGAGTATGGTGATTGAGATGTACTAAAATAGTTAAAAATGATTGTAGGGCAACTTTTTACATTTGTAAATTATTGTTTAGGGGGAGACAAGAGGCACATTCTTACTTCACTTTGCTTAGACAAGTGTGTGGGAGCACACGGTGCGCTGAAGCTACTGCCTTTGTTCCTATACTGTGACTGCTGTAGACATGCACAGATAAAAGAGAAGGTAGCACCACTGAGCTTATACTGAAATGGCTTCAATGCACCCCACCTGTCAAAGCTCCGTGTAGAGCTGTAAGAGAGTTAACAATTCACCCTCTGTATCCTTAAAGTAGAATATAACCCCTTATTTAAATAATTAGCAGAAGAAGGTAGCATCACACTAGGCTTGAAAAAGATTACTTTTCTGAATTGTGCATTGAAACCAGTTATGAAGTTATAAAAACAACGGTTCACTTTTAGTAAATATTAAGGGTGTATGTCCATAGATTAAGGTGGATTTTTACTGTTTAACTGAAGAACAGGAGTATCTGTTGTATTCCGTAGATCAACTGGACTTAAAGTTTACTTTTAAAGACGTTTCGCTAATCATCTGACTGGCTTTCTCAATTCAGATGACTTGTACAAGAATGTATTGGCAATTATTTACCCTGAAAAGTCCATTATCATATCATATAGCCAGGTGTTAATGACATTATGAATGCAAGGCGTGATTGCATTGTGGAAGATGGTGTTATAGGAACGCCCAGGGTAAGGTGTCAAAACAGCATTGTACATGGCAGACAGTTGGTGTCGAACCCCCCCCCCCCCCCACAAACACCACACCAAACACACACCACCTCTTTTCAGGCATGGTTTCTATATTTTCACATAAATGGCCTCCTAGCATTCAGAAGGTCCTTAACACCTGGCTGTGATATGTAATTGGGACTTTCGCAATATGGCAAATGCAAAGAAGTTGGAGGAGCACACTATATTGTTTCCAGTGTTTTATTTCAGCAAAAACATACAACGTTTCGGGGGATACAATTCCCTTCCTCAGGGGATTGTATGCTTTGAGTCAACCGTTACAGATATTAGCATCTTAATACTGGACATTTGTCATTTATATAGAATTGTAAACTTTTATTCACAGTTAATATAACCTGGGGATAAGGGAAGGTACAAAGAAAAAAGGGAAAAACCTGTCTGTGTTGTAGATCCATTGAATATCCTACAAATATTATGATAGGAGAGAGTGCGTTGGGAGAAACCATATAGATCAAGGATTAGTTTTTAAAATCAGCTGCGGACCCTTGTTATAGGGTATTAATTATATGAGAAGAGATTTGTCGAGGTATATATAGATTGGTTTTTGCGTCTATTTAAAAACAGACCACACTTTGGTTCAGTGATCCTCTGTTAATATAAGTGACTCTTAAATATGGGAGCATTTGATCTATATATTTTTCCACATCCGCTGTTTTGGATTGTGGGGGCCATCCAAGTTAATACAATAGCTCTTCTGCATAAAACAAGGCTCCCCTCAGGAAATCCAATTCATTTTATTCCAGATGTCTGTATCTGGAATCCTAATATACACATTTAGGGTCTTGCGGTATTAGGTAAGGTAGGATAGATGTAAGATAACTTACAACCTTGGACCAGAACCTGGCAATCTTGGGCATTCCCATAAAAGATGGCAAAAATTTGCAGGGGTCTGATGGCATTTGGGGCACTCCGGTGAATAGGAGGGTGAGATGTGGTTGAGTCTGTGAGACGAAAGATATGCCTGATGTTATATAAAAATTGTATTAATTTATTTGGGGCAGACGGGGACACACGCAGATGGGTTTCGGCCAGGTCCTCCTAGTCCCCCTCAGAGAGACAGGGTATCAATGCCCCCCACCGTCTCGGATCACGGTATCCATTTTAGGGTAGAGTTGAGCAGGCAAGCATAAAGCTAGAAAACCAGGCGCCCCCCCCCCCCACAACATCTGGATTACTGGATGTGTGTGTAAGGTATGGTGTCGCTCTGAAAATCAGACAGTAGGGAGTACGAAGCGGAGATATTGAAACCAGGCTGTGTTGTAATAGGGAATAATTTTTTCAGTTCTTCAAATGAGATTCATTTATTGTTGATATATGGCCAAATAGTGTGACTCCTTTGTTTATCCAGAAGGCGGCTGCAGTTAAACTAGCTAAAGATGAGTATGTGGGATTATGCATAGGGAGTTGTGCTAGCGTCCTCCAACTCTAGAATTTTGTTGGCTGCTTTCCATATTTTAAAAAATGTTGTGTTGTTAAAGTGGTTCCTCCTGCAGGGAGGTCTCCCGACTTGGAGTCAAGAAATATCAGGGGATGGGCTGGGGTAGGCGTGTAGTAGATTTCTCGGTCTCATATAAGAATGGGTCTTCAGTGTCGAAGTGTCTCCACTATCTGGGTACACCATAGTTATAATATTTTAATTGTCCGGTTAAATAATATAATAGAAATCAGACATAGCGAGACCGCACTATCTTGGCCTTTGTAGGATCTTAAGCCTAACCTTGGATCTTCCTGAGCCCCATAGAAAGGTTAGTAATTCACTTTGAAGTTTGTTGAAGAATGCTTTTGGGATATATAGTAGGCAGTGTTGGAGTATATATAAATTTTGTGTAAAAGTATAATTTTGATTAAGTAATTTCTGCCATTAATGGGAGTTTTTTCCATATTCCGGTCTTAGTTTGTGTCATTCAAGAATAGGTGCTAAATTAATTGAGTAGAATCAGTGGGTGATTTTAGTTATCTGGATACCTAGATATTGAAATTGTTTTACTACTGGTACCATTGTTAACGTGGGGGGAATATTTGCGATTGTGTCTAGGGGAAAAGTGCAGATTTTTCCCAATTTATATGCGTATAACTCGAGTATAAACAGAGGTTTTCAGGCTTTAAAAAAAGCCTGAAAAATCTTACCTCGGTTTATACCGAGTCAGCTATCTCCTACCTTGTCCGCGGCCGCGCATCCGCATCCTTGCTCCACAGCCTCTGCGCATCCGGATGATGTCACTACCCGGCGCCGCAAAGTGAGAGGCGCGGGTAGTGACATCATCCGGAGCGCAGAGGCTGTGGAGCGAGGATGCAGATCATTCGTCCGTCCGGACAAGGTAGGAGAAATTTTTTACACAGGGACACAAGTGGCAAATACTTAAAAATAAGAGTAAAACCTTCTTATTTGTGCATTCTGTATGCACAATAAAGGAGGATTTACCCCTATTTGCAAGTATTTGCCACTAAAGATGTTTGGAAACTACAACTCCCAGCATGCTTTATTGCTGTGAGTTGTGTTTTCAAACATCTTAAGTGGCAAATACTTGCAAATAGGGGTAAATCCTCCTATATTTGTGCATACAGATGCACAAATAAAGGTTTTACTCTTTTTGTAAGTATTTGCAACTTAGATGTTTGAAAACTACAACTCCCAGCAATAAAGCATGCTGGGAGTTGTAGTTTCCAAACATCTTTGTGGCAAATAACTACCCCCTGGTTTATACTCGGGTCAATGTGGTTTTCCTTCTTTTTTACCTAAAACTAGGTACCGGTTTATACTCGAGTATATACGGTATAATCCCAAGAGAGGGCTAAATTCCGAGATCAGATTGTATGCGTTTTGGAGGATTGTCTGGGTCTGCTAAATACAGTATTATATCACCGCATATGGCTCAGTAATGAGGTGCGGGCACCCAGTCTGAGTCCTTCATATGCGGAGAGGAGCGGAGTTTTATGGCTTAAGTCTCTTGCAAGTTTTACTGAGGAACAGGAGGTAAGACATAGCTCATTTTCCTCCTGTTCTTAGTTAAACAGTAAAAAAGAAAGTTTAATAAATCAAGGACATACCCTTTAAAATGAACCAACTAATTGTATACATGCTTCCTAAAGGGCAACTGTAGTCTCCAATTTAGGGTTAATTATTAATTCCTGCTTTTCTGTTTTTTTAAAGTCTGTGTAGGTATTCCTGTCTTTCCCAGCATTGTCTTGAGTGAGCAGAGAGTCAGGAGATGTCACTCAAGCTACTGGAAGCAGTAAGTTTCAAAAATATCTGCAATATCATTTTTCACAGGCTGCAGCAGAGATTTCATCCAGGGCTATTTTTAAAAGAATAAGGTTTTTATTAACTCTAACGTATTCTTAGACCGAGGTTGCCCTTTAGTAAGCATGTGTACTAAAGGTTTTTCACCCATTTGTCAAATAGCCAGAACAAAACATTTTGGTAAATAAAACTTTGCTGAACTTTTGTATTCAGGTAGAGTAATCTCTTGTTTTTTTGTGCCTCTCTACATTACTGGTTGTTTTCATTTTTATTTTTTTTTGCTTTTGTTTTTTTAATCTAATCTTGCTGCTTGTTGTCATTATTAACCTTGCTGTGTCTTGCCTATTCTAGGGCTTTACCTGTTATGTATGCTACACACTTGACTTGCGGATTATTGCTAACAATGTAAGTACAAGTAAATCAGTAATTTCTAACTAATATCCACTTTACGTGAGGTAAAAGTTTGACCTCCCTGGTTATTTATTATTGCTTTCATAAAGAAAAAATGGCACATTATTTATATAGAAAGGATTAATTCCCTCTTTTGATATATTGCAGCCTCATGCTAAATTTGTTTAATCATTTTATTTACTTATCAAGCAACACTGTAAGTCTTGATACTGTTGCCATTTTGTATAATGTTAAGCTCCACCCCTCTGAGATGTCTGCTTTCTCTGCTTTGAGCCTCAAACAGTAATGCCTGTGAGTTCCGTGCATGGAACTCACAGGCATTACTGATAGGCTCAAGCGGGAGAGTGCACGGAACTCACAGGCATTACTGATTACAAGATGTCATCATCTTTCAAGGCACAAAGCTAGGCTCTGGAGGGCATAAGTAAAAAAAAATATGGCAACAGTATTTTTAAACTGCAGCTTCCAAATGAACATAACTTGATTTTACAGTGCACTTATCCTTTAAAAAAATCCAATAGGCAGTGGTATTCTGAACCGGTATACCACTAGTAATTAAGCTTTAATCACATCAATTTTATTCTGAGTACATACGGGCCGAATCGCTGTCGGTCATGACAAATGTCGCAGGCCGACGGTTTGCTGTGAATGTTGTATGGTCCATAGTGGACCACGCAATCAGCTGTGGTTTGCCGCCAATTCCGATCCAATCACTTAAACTTTTCGGCCTAACCAATACACGGAAATATCTGTCGGTTGGCCAGAAAAAATCTGCTCATGTGTACCCAGCCTAAGACTAATTTGAAAGGTAGACCCTTGTATGTATAACACATCCAGCTGACAAATGTAAGTAAAAATTGTTTTGAGGCTAAATTTCTGCACCTGGGTTGATTCATGTAGGAAAACTGACAGCAAACATTCGTAACTAAAATTACATTTTGTCCTGAAACACACGGTTTCTATCGTTACAGGCTGACCAGCAGCTAGTTAAAAAAGGAAAAGGTAAAGTAGGTGATATGATTGAAAAAGCTGCTGAGCTGCTGATGAGTTGCTTCAGATGTGTGTGCTAGTGATACGTAAGTATGGACGGGGATAGATGCTGCCATTTGTGATATTTATACTAAGAATGTTCTAATTGAAATTTCACTTGCATGAAGCCAGCTTATAACTAAAGCCCCTGAAAATTCTGTAGGATGCATTTAGGCATTTACTTGAAAACTAAACAAGAACTAAATATTTACAAAAAATTGCCAGCTACTATTCATACTTTGTTTTCGCATTCCTCGTCATACCAGTTCGCAATATTTTTTGAAGCCAGCACAAGCTGTGGTAACTGTGGCTTTCGGGGTGAAGTCTGGAGGGTACAGTAGTTCCTTTTCATTATTAAAAACAGATTGAAAGCAAACGTCTTACGTAGGACTTCTATTGGTGTGGAGACTCACAAGAAAATGCTCTGTTGTAAAAAATTTTTTTTTAGGGCTAGGCCACACTAGTGAGTTCTTGTTTGCTCACGATCACGTAATGCAATCCATGTGAGAAATGCATGTCAGTGCATTGCAGTGTGGTTGGCCACATGCATGGGCTGTATTGTGTTGTTTTGGGAGTGCATGTAATCACCATTTTTTTCCTGATTCGTATGCGCTCCATTTCAGAATATTGGTGCGTTAAACGGACTGTAAAAGTCTTGCACTGTATGTGCGTGTGTGTACATTGTAAGGGCATGACAGGACCTTGTGTGCTCACGATCACGTAATGCAATCCATGTGAGAAATGCATGTCAGTGCATTGCAGTGTGGTTGGCCACATTGCATGGGCTGTATTGTGTTTTGTTTTGGGAGTGCATGTAATCACCATTTTTTTCCTGATTCGTATGCGCTCCAAGGACCTGTCAGAAAAGCCAGTACTGAAGTGTGATCGCCGATAAATTCTGTGTTCCCTGCATGCTCCTGATTGGGGGTAAGACATTCAGGGTTATTCAATAAAAGTTCTTATCGTTTAAAATGGTGCTAATTTTACTCAACCAATCAGATGTTAGCTTTCAAATGTTAAATAAGATCTGATTGGTTGGGGCAAGATTAGCAAGAAATTTTAAACGATAAGAACTTTAATTGAATCTCCCTGATAGTTTCTTTACCTCCTGTTCTTTAATTAAACTGAAAAAAGATAATTGCAATTTATCAGTGGAGGTACCATTTATTAGTTTTTTGTTTTTTTTTAATAATGCATATTAATAAATGTTTCTTTTTTAAGAAAGAATCTACTATTTAATTTTTGACCAATGCACCAAACATGTAAACTGTGATGATTCCTCCATATGATGATACTGCTTCCATATGACAATATAAGCATATTTCATGTGGAGGTTTTAGATGGCTAATGTTCAATGTAAGCTCAATGTGTTATCACTTATAAAATGATGGTATATTTTAATTATCTATAGTTACTTTCAGGCCCTTTCAATAAATTGTTCTTTATTTTAATAGCCGTGCTGCTTTGAAGATTCAAAAAATGGGGAATGTTATTTCTTTAAATCAGCTTTTCAAAATTTATTTCAAGGTAAACTGTGGAATTTACTTTTTTTATTTTGTACATACCAACTTTAATTTTGATGATACACCAGGACCACATACGGTAATCAAACACTATCTTTTGTGTTCGAACAGATCAGAAGCTTCATTTATGCAAACCTCTAATCAGAGCCATTGATAGTTCCAATTTTAGGGATGATTATCAATGGCTCAAAGAGTCACATTTAAGTACTATGTTGGGCGCAAATCCATGTTTGACAGTGATTTCAAAAAAGGTAGGTGACTCCAATTTAAAGGCAAGAAATAAAGAATATACTAGTATTTATAGTAGACTAGGCCACACTGCTGAAATTTTAAAGTAGACATGAAAAAAAGGAAAAGTATACCCTAAGGGCTAGGCCACACTGCTGAGTTTTTTTGCATTTGCGTATGCGCTTGCATTTTTTTAAATTTATATATTAATAATATATATAATATATATATATATATATATATATATTATATATAATGAAAACGCGGCAACACACAGCATTGCGATTTGCGTTCCACATTTTAAATCATAATCGCATGCATTTTTTCAATAGTTAATGAAAAAAACGCATGCGCAAACGCAATGAAATCGCATGCGATTGCGTTGCAATGTGGTCGTGCCTAAAACAATTTTTTTCTCAATTTAAAGGTCAGAAATTGTTGATTACATTATGTATTGCTTGTCTTCTATGTAATTCATAACTAACAATAGGCAGAGGGCAGGAACTGCATGGCTCACTAACTCAAGATGTTAGTGTGATAGGGATTACATAGAAAGATGTGAAACTGTTTTAATCAGTAGTTTCTCAAAGCTCAAAATTAAAAAAAAAAATCTAGTTCATCTTTTCCAATTATTTACATACCTAAATGCAATATATTTTTACACCAACCAGGCAGGAATTTCCAAGCTGAAGGTGTTAATAAAATCCTAATCTAACAGAAGTAATAATTGGTTATTACACTAAGGTTTGTAATAACGATATATATTGAGGAGCAGGTCAATTTAAAATTTGTATAAACAGTGTAACATATTGCTTCTGTCCATCTCTGCATTAACATGTGGTTTTCAGTTGCATTTACCAAAGACATACACAGCCAGGCCTTGTTTCTTTTAAAATGAAGTAGTTTCATATGGTGTTGCCTGGATAATTACCGGCCCATTGGTAGTGTATAGTCCCCAGTCCATCAGGTGCGCAATGCATGCATTAATTTGCTTTCCGTGTGAGCACAATGCTGTTGTGAATTGGGTGATGTCAACTCCCCAACCATACCACAATTTTAAAGGCCTATATCTTGGCCTTTATATATAATACAGAAGTATACAATAGAATAATTCTTTAAAATTATACAGCTGAATTGGACTTGCCTTATATAAGATTTACAAAAGAATACATAAATTGATCTATATCATCCTTCAAATCCATGCAATTGTATAAATACAGTATGTAGATTTAAAGGATAAGTACAACTGTAAAATCAAGTTATTTCATTTGGAAGCTGCAGCTTTAAAAAATACCGTTGCCATATTTTTTTTTACCTATGCCCCTCCAGAGCCTAGCTTTGTGCCTTGAAAGTTGCTGACATCTTGTTACTGGTTTGCTGAATGTTAAAGGGCAACTAAGCCAAAGAAACAACAATGAACCAGAAGGCAGAACACCTTGATATAAAACCAGTAATCTGTGTCCTACCTTCATTTGATACAGGGCTGGGGAAATTACCAAATATCATATGGTTGTTGCTTTATTCTCAGCATTCTAGTATCAGACAGTTTGGTCAACGACCATTATGTTCTGCACATGCTCAGTTTTAGCTATGGTACAAACTGTTTACAGTTGGTCACACCCATTAATAATATCTAGCCAATCCTTTTACAGGACAGATAAGAAGGAAGCATGTGAATGAGGTCAGGAGGTGTGGTCTGACACTGCACATACACAGTTACTTCATCCAGTCTTAAACAGCTTTGATTTACTTTAACAGTTTACTAAAGTGCATTTTATAGTTTATTGTGTTTTTAGGGGGATGTTTTCAGATTCTGGAGTATAAAAAATAGGTTTAGTTCTCCTTTAAGCTCCTCCCTCTGAGATTCCTCTGCTTTCTCCTGCTTGAGCCTCAAACAGTAATGCTGTGAGTTCCGTGCACTCTCCTGCTTAACATTCAGCAAACCAGTAACAAGATATCGGCAACTTTCAAGGCACAAAGCTAGGCTCTGGAGGGGCATAGGTAAAATGATCATAACTTGATTTTACAGTGCACTTATCCTTTAAAAACAAATTCAGTAGAAAGTTAAGAGGGTAATTGTCCTAAAATATGTAAGCATTATTTTACTGGTTTGTGCATGTTACTGTCATAATTTTTTTTTTTACTCCTCTTATAATGACTGTTTTATTCCTATCCTCACCCAGCTGAGGAGATCTGTCATTTGCTTTTGAACACTGCCACAAGATCTAGTAAGAAAAACAGGATGGTTTTAATTTACTTACTGCCAGTGAAAATGTTGTTGGTAAGTTTGGTTATTCGTGTGATACTATATGAGATCATTATTCTGTATTTTTGCCTCCTCTTGATATTCTCTTTAATTCTATATATATCCTTCCTATAAATTTATGTTCATAGGAGATTGCATTAAGTATTATTAGTTATAGGATAGGTGTATATTTGTGTGTCATTTTTTAGTATTTGCATGTATATGAATATAAATAAGTGTATATAAAGTATAGCAGTGAGTAATGGAAAGTATCACTAAATTGCTACTGCTATTTTAAGTGGAAAAGCCAAAACAAAAGGTCGAGACCCCACCCTCCTGTATTAATTAAAATGCTGGGTTTAATCATTGCACCCAAATATGTCCTTTCTTTAAGACACATGTCCGTTTTAGCCAATCATAAAAAAGTACTGTATGCTAGGCAGAGAACTGAGGCCAGATCATCGGGTGGGGCTTAGTTAAGACACAGAACTTGTGCCATGCAGGGACAAGAAGGAAGCTGGTGAATTTTTGTTGTGGTGCATTTTCCTTCTTCCCCTGCAAGGTTTATCAATTTGTGTTTTCTTTTATAACACAGGTTAGACTGCCCTGCTATATAAATAACACACACAGTCTCACAAATACACATGTATAAAAAATCCCATATTTAATATATTTGTAATAGTGTCATATAATTCCCCATATATTACAGAGGGTGCAAATAAATTTACAAAATCCAATTCAGTAATAGAACACAAGTTTAAATAATAGCTGCAGGGTTTCCAATCGTCAGTACAATAACCAAGTGCTTCCATAATAAATGTTGCACATACACAGTATATTGAGTGCACATATCACACACACACACAACTGTGGGTTGCAACTGTAATAGAAAGCTCAGTCCAGTTCATGAATACCAATAAAAGCCAAATAATAATCTCCGGTAACAATATTTATAAAAACTGTACAATAGCCACATAAATAGCCCCATATCCCCCACAACAAGTCCAAATTTATCTGCCCATATATAAAATCTTAAGTCTTATAATGTCTTCTACATTACAGAGGGTGGCCAATCCTAATGTTTGGTGTTGTGCAACTTTAACAGATACCAATTCAGTAATACAAACGCAAGTTTAAAAAAAAACAACTCCAGGTTACCAATGCAGTACAGGCAACCAAGTGCTTCCATAATAAATGTAGCCAAAGTCACACAAACACAATGATATTAATAAAGACTGTCCTATTACACAAGTCAAATGTCTCTGCCAATACGTAAAAATCCTAAGTAATGGTGTTCTATAATGTCCCATTATTTCAGATATTATTATAAGATACCAATTTAGTAATCAACACCAGTTAAATAACTACTCCCAGGGCCTTTATGGTACCCATCATTTGCAGAAAATTTCCCCAGATATTTTTAAAATCGTAAGCAAAATGGCCAAACTGATAGATATTATCTAATACAACAGAGTGCTGAAATAAAATCAATAATTGTTCAAAAGTATTCATTTAGGGGATGTTACACTAATGTAACCAGGATTTGATAAGATTTTTTTAAATCACTCTTATCATTTTAACTTCTTGCCTTTGTTACTTTTTATATTTCACAAAACCTGAAATTGTGTAGGGTTTGAGAGTAGATTTTATATCCACTGTATCCACACATAGCCAAATATACACGCACATAATTCCTTATTATTATTGATCCAGACTATTAGGTGTATGGTTGTTCAGGCAGGACTGGAATGCTGTACAGAAACTGTAGAACTGACAAGAAAATCAAGTGCACTAGGGCTCAAATAATCTCCTAAATCATGGAGCAAAGAAGTGATGTGCTGTAAATGGAGAATAGTTAGGAATACATTGAGCAGTACAATGAAGTACATACCCGAACACTGGCATTAAGTTACCCAAGCCATACATGTTACATCACTTTAACACCTACGAATGCCATGCTTGGACAGCTGTCATTTACACTGTTGCTCAATGTGTGGAAGCAGTTTAAACTTACAACCATGTAAACAAATTGCAATAGAAAGTTGGAACAGTGTGTGCTAACTCACGGGCTTGTTGAAACTAGAGGCTTGAGGAAGTTGGTACACCCACGAAACACATCAGATGGGGGACCCTATCGGGTATCGTATCTGTTTGGTGCTGTATACATGCTGTTTTTATATTGTAAATCAGAAGACTTAAAGGGCACCTCCACCCTCATAAAAACTCTTTTAGAAAGAATGGCCGCTTAAATTATGTTGATATATTATAGTTTGTCCTATGAATTCATTACTGTATGCCTGCTATGTTTCTGGATGCCTCATGGAAACTGAGCATTTTAAAAACCTCTACTGAGCCTGAGCATGCTCAGAAGAGGTAGACAAACGGATTACATTCAGTCATGGCTGTGAGGTCAACTGTCAAATCATAACTGACAATTGCTAACTGGAAGAACCAGGAAGCAGAAATAGGAGATTGTGCAGAATTTCAGGTTAGAATTATGTTTCAGATTTAAACTATTCCGTTTTTAGGGTTTTTGGGGGGTGATTTACCGGTATATACGTTTTCATTTTGGGGCTGGACTTGCCCTTAAGTTTAACGGAGCCTGTAAGTAGTGCATCCTGTTCCTATTTTTAATACATTTTCACGCCTGGAGCTGGGAGGCTGTTTATTTGGGATGTACACACGCACCATATGGCTTCTATCCAGTTTGTTTGTCTGGAGTGCCATAGTACTGTCTGCTTTCTCTCTACATGTAAAAAAAAACGGTTTGTATATTTTTATGCAATGCTAGAAATTTAAAATACAGACCAAAGAGAAAAATACAAATTGGAAGTAAAGCAATAATAAGAAAGTAGCTCTAAAGCTCAGTGCTAGACCTGTAATAGGATATTTGTCACAAAAAAAACTACAACCTAAGTAGGATGGCAATATACAGGTACAAATAGTAGTAAATAAGTAATAATAAAAAGCTAATTGGCAACCAGTGGATCACAGGATAATTTAATTGTGCTCTCCATGTAAAATGATGCTTGTCTACTTTACCCTTTCACTGCACAGATCGTATATTCACGATCTGTGCAGTGAATGCACAAACTGCCACAGATCGTGAATATACGATCTGTGGCTTCCCCCTTCCAAAAATTTTCCCCCCTGCTGGGCCGATCGGGGGGCAGCATTCAACTGCCCCCCTAGTCCCCTCGATCCCCCTCGGTTTCATCCAATCCGAGGGGGGGATCAGGAGAATCCTGCATTGAAGTTTCCCTACCTGAAGCTGCGGTCGGAGGAGGAAGCTGAATGGGAGACCCGGTGACATCACAGAACTTCCTCCTTCACCGGGGTTTCCCATATGGAGGTACAATGCTGCCCGGTGGTCCAGTGGAGTATGCGCATGATCTATGGGAACATGCTGCAGTCCCTAAGTATAGTAAAAGCTGTCAAGCTAACAGCTTAATTATACATTTTGTGAATGGAATGGAAGTTCATTCACAAATAGGATTTTTTCTAAGTCTTTGCTACTTAGCGAAGGCTTAGAAAAAAAAATGGGGACAGAGATCAAAATTGGTGATCATTCTGATCACCAATTTATGATCTTTGCCAATGAATGAAAAATCACTTCCTGAAAATGATTTCCGGAAGTGATTTTTCCGATCGGATTTCGAATGGAAAACGGGCATTTATGCCCGTATTCAAGTTGGTATCATTCCCTAAGATGATTTGATGATCATCTTTGGGAATGATCCCCAAAAATAGGGGAGGAAATGCACACAAAATAAAATCTTAAAGTGATAACACACACCTTTTTTTTTTAACCTAAAAACTATAAATTAGCAAAAAAAATTTCTTTCCAAGCTTACCAATGTCCCCGGTGATATCGCTAAAGTAAACGCGGATCATTATTTGTTCGATTTCAAGGGAAAACTAAGCCTATTTTAGTAGGGAATTTTGCAGAGGTACCAAAAAAGACCAGATTTAACTTTAGGATCAGTAAAAGTGTGCAAAAATGTGGGACTCTCCGTACTAACTGCTTTTCACTAAAATACCACTAAAGGGGGAGTGGGGATAGGGGTGGGGGGTGGGTTTGTGGCGTTTTTTTTTTTTTTCTTGTAATTGCAATTGCGGCATGGATCCCATTTGAGTAGTTGGTGGCCCCGTCTCTGTTTGCACCCACCCATATGGCTACCGTTGATTCAGGACATGTGGGAGATTGCGTTTAGTGGTTTTTTTTATCTGCCAAGTGGGTTTAGGTAGGATTTCAACCATTGAGTCTCTTATTTTATTTTTTCACAAAATCTCCTAAAAGCACGGACTTCTTTGGATCAGTGGGTCTGGAATTTTCATGTATGTATGAAAGCATGGCATGGTAACGTAGATGAAGTGTGTAGATTCCAAAAATCATATAGTTTGGGGGGGAATTTCCATGTTTTGGGACTGTTTCTTAGAAAAAGTGTTAGGTGTTCAAATACAAAGCACTTTGATTCTTCTTGTATTGCATTTGTGCATGCGTCCCTTGAGCTAGGTGGTGGCCACGTCTCTGTGTGCATCCACGCATATGGCATAACGTTGTTTCAGAACATGTGGGAGAGTGATATTTAGTGGGGGGATTTTATTTGTGGGGGGCATTTCCAAGTTTTGGGGGGCGTTTGAAATTGCAGAGCACTTTGATTTTTCTTCGTAATTACACTTGTGCATGCGTCCGATTTGAGCTAGTTGGTGGCCAAGTCTTGTGTACATCCAGCATATGGCATACTGTTGATTCAGAACATGTGGGAGATTGATATTTAGTGGGTGGGTTTATTTGTGGGGGCATTTTCAAGTTTGGGCTGTTTGAATTACAGAAACTTTGACTTTTTTCTTGTTAATTACATTGTGCATGTGTCCCATTTGAGCTAGTTGGTGCCACGTCTCGGTGTGCACCCACACATATGGCATACCGTGTGATGCAAGGATATGTGGGAGATTGACATTTAGTGGGTTTTTGCTGTGCAAGTGGTTTAGGGGGATTCAATCACTTGAATCATCTTTTTTATTTTTCACAAAACCTCTAAAAACACAGAGTTCTTGGATCACTGGGTCTGGAATCTTCGTGTTATGATGAAAAGCATGGATCGTAACGTAGCGACGGTGTGTTAGTTCCAAAAAATATTAGTTTTGGGGGCAGTGTCCATGTTTCGGACTGTTTCCTTAGAAAAAGTGTAGGCGTTCAAATACCAGAGCACTTTGATTTTTTCTTGTAATTGCATTTGTGCATGCGTCCATTGAGCTAGGGTGTGGCCCAGTCTCTGTGTGCATCCACACATAGGTGGCATACCGTTTGATTCAGAACATGTGTGGAGATTGATATATTGATATTTAGTTGGTGGAGTTTTATTTGTTTTTGGGGGGGGGCCATTTCAAGTTTTGGGGCTGTTTGAAATTACAGAGCACTTTGATTTTTTTTTCTTGTATTACACTTGTGCATTGTTCCCATTTTGGTAGTGGTGGCCATGTCCCTGTGTACATCACGATATGGCAACCGTGATTCAGCATTTGGAAAGATTGATAATTGACAAGGTTTTTTTTTTAATGACAGGAAAAATTTGCCTGAGTGATTAACTTTTGAATGCATTGTTTAAAATTTTTTCCCTGAAATTGGTAAAATTATACAAAAGCGAATGTTACTGAAACTCCGCCCCACACCATGGTGGTATGATAAAAGGAATCACAAATGTGTGCTGAGGTGTGTTAATTCCGAATATTAAGTTGGGTGGGGTTATTCTAGTATAGAGGGGTTGTTAGTATGACAAATCTGAAAAGTTGCTGTAATTGGGCCATTGTTCATTGGCTCACTTTGTGGCTGTTGATTCCACGTTTGCGCGGTTGTAACCATACATAGGGCATTACCGTTTGATTCAGGACATTTGGGAGATTTATATTGTCGGTAACTTTTTTTACATTACTTGGGATTTTGGCATGATTTTCTACCTTTGAGAGTGGTTTTTTTTCCATTTTGTTTAGAAATCTGCTAAAACTGTGAAACTTCTACGAAGAACTGCGCCCACACCATGATGGTACGAATGAACAAACTACAGGAATTTCTAGATAAAGGTGTGAGGATTGAGAAATATATGGTTGTGGGGGTTGTTTTGTGGGGGAAAAATTGCAGACTGTTCAAATTCAGATTTGACTGAATATTTTTGCTGTTTCTGAGCCATTGTGCAGTTTCACTTGTGTCTTTGGCTTCCACGTCCACTGTGTGTAACACACACTATGGCATACGTTTGATTCAGGACATTTGGGAGATGATATTTAGTAGCTTTTTTACATTCCATGGGTTTGGCATGATTGTGTCCTTTTGAAGTTGTTTTTGTTCATTTTTCAGAACAATGCGAATTTTACGAAGAACTGCGCCCACACCATTGATGGTATGAATGAACAAACTACAGCGTTACGTAGCTGAAGGTATGTAAATTCTGAGAATATATAGTTTGCGGGGGTATTTCAAGTTAGAGGGTTGTTCAGTTTGTGAAAATCTGGGAAAATGCTGTTATTGGCTCACTGCGCATGTTTTACATTTTGACTAGTCGCTTCCACGTCCGTGTGTGTAACCACACATAGGGCATACCGTTTGATTAGAGGACATTTAGGAGATTGATATTTGGTAAGTTTTTTTTACATTACCTGGGGTTTTGGTGTGATTTTTGTAACTTTGAAATGTATTTTTCTCTATTTGTCCAGAAAATGTGTGTAGAAGCGGAAATTCTACGAAGAACTCCACCCACAACAGTGATGTGATGAATGAACGAAACTAAGTGCGACATAGCTGAAGGTGTTGTAGATTTCAGGAATATATGTTTTGTTGTGGGATATTTCTGAGTACGGGGGTTGTTTGTGGAAAAAACTTGTTGACTGTCCAAATTCGGGAGTGGCTAAATATTTTCGCCGTTTCTGAGCTCGTGCATTGTCTCACTTTGTGGCTTTTCGCTTCCACGTCCGCGGTTTGTAACACACAATATGGCATTACCGTTGATTCAGGACATTTGGGAGATTGATATTTAGTAACTTTTTTTTAGATTTCATGGGTTTTGCTAGGGATTTTACACTTTTGAAGTGTTTTTGTTATTTTCACGAAAAGTGCGAACTTCTACGAAGAACGTGCCACACCATTGATGTATGAATGACGAAATACAGCGTTACATAGCTGAGGTGTGTAGATTCTCGGAATATTAGTTTGTGGGGGTTATTTCTGAGTTACGGGGTGTGTTTTGTGGAAAAAAACTGCAGACTGTCCCCCCCATTCGGAGTTGGTAAAATATTTTCGCTGTTTCTGAGCCATCGTGCATTGTCTCACTTTGTGGCTTTTTGCTTCCACGTCCGCGTGTGTAACCAAATATGGCAACCGTTTGATTCAGGACATTTGGGAGATTGAATTTTAGTAACTTTTTTTTACATTCCATTGAGTTTTGGCCAGATTTTACATTTTGAAGTGTGTTTTTGTTATTTTTCAGACAAATGCGAACTTCTACGAGAACTGCGCCCCACACCATTGATGGTTTGAATGAATAATCTACTGCTTTACGTAGCTGAAGGGTGTAGTTCAGGAATAATAGTTTATGGGGGTTATTTCTAAGTTACGGGGGTGGTTTGTGTTTGTGGAAAAAAATGCAGACTGTCCAAATTCGGGAGTTGGTAAATATTTTCGCCGTTTCTGAGCCATCGTGCATTGTTCACTTTGTGGCTTTCGCTTCCACGTGCGTGTGAACCAAACATATGGCATACGTTTGATTTAGGACATTTTGGAGATTGAGATGTTGGTAACTTTTTTTTACATTCCATGAGGTTTTTGGCATGATTTACCTTTTTGACGCTGTTTGATGTTCATTTTTTTTGATACATTGGTAAAAAGGCAATTTTCTAAGAAAGACTGCGCCACACAATTGATGATATGAATGGAACAAACTACAGCGTTACATAGCTGAAGGTGTGTAGGGATTCGGAATATATAGTTTTGTGGGGGGTAATTTCTGCAGTTGGGGGGGGTTTTGTGGAAAAACTGCAGACTGTTCAACTACAAAACTGAGCTAATTTTTTTGGCTGATATGACATTTGGAACTAGCCGCTCAGGGTTAGTTGGTAGCCAGAGTTGTAGTTTCCAAACATCTTTAGTGGCAAATACTTGCAAATAGGGGTAAATCCTCCTTATTTGTGCATACAGAATGCACAAATAAAGAAGGTTTTACTCTATTTTTAAGTATTTGCACTTGTGTCCCTGTGTAAAAAAATTTCTCCTACCTTGTCCGGACGGACGAATGATCTGCAACCTCGCTCCACAGCCTCTGCGCATCGGATGATGTCACTACCCGGCGCCTTCACTTTGCGGCGCCGGGTAGTGACATCATCCGGATGCGCAGAGGCTGTGGAGCAAGGATGGGATCGCGCGGCCGGCGGACAAGGTAGGAGATAGGCTGACTCGAGATAAAACCGAGGTAAGATTTTTCAGGCTTTTTTTAAAGCCTGAAAACCTCTGTTTATACTCGAGTATATACGGCAATAAATTGGGAAAAATCTGCACTTTTTCCCATAGACACAATCGCAATATTCCCCGACGGTTAGAACAATGGTACCAGTAGTAAACAATTCAAGTATCTAGGTATCCAGATAACTAAATCACCCAATGATTTCTACTCAATTAATTTAGCACCATTCTTGAGAGACACAAACTAAGACCGGAATATGGAAAAAACTCCCCATTAATGGGCAGAATTAACTTAATCAAAATTATACTTTTACCAAAAATTATATATACTCCAACACTGCCTACTATAATCCCAAAAGATTCTTCAACAAACTTCAAAGTGAATTACTAACTTTCTATGGGGCTCAGGAAGATCCAAGGTTAGGCTTAAGATCCTACAAAGGCCTAAGAATAGTGCTGGGCTCGCATGTCTGATTTCTATTTATATTATTTAACCGGACAATTAAAATATTATAAACTATGGTGTATCCCAGATAGTGGAGACACTTCAGACACTGAAGACCCATTCTTATACGAGACCGAGAATCTACTACACGCCTACCTCCCAGCCCATCCCCTGATATTTCTTGACTCCAAGTCGGGAGACCTCCCTGCAGGAGGAACCACTTTACATACACAACAGTTTAAAATATGGAAAGCAGCCAACAAAATTCTAGAAGTTGGAAGGACGCTAGACAAACTCCCCTATGATAATCCCACATACTCTCTTAGCTAGTTTAACTGCAGCCGCCTTCTGGATAAACAAAGGAGTCACACTATTTGGCCATATAATACAAAACAATAAATGAATCTCATTTGAAGAACTGAAAAAATTATTCCCTATTACAAACACAGCCTGGTTTCAATTATCCAGTTCGGTACTCCCTACTGTCTGATTTTCAGAGCGACACCATACCTCTACACACACATCCAGTAATCCAGATGTTGGGGGGGGGGGGGGCGCCTGGTTTCTAGGCTTTATGCTTGCCTGCTCAACTCTACCCTAAAGATGGATACCGGGATGATCGAGACAGGTGGGGGGCATTGATACCCTGTCTCTCTGAGGGGGACTAGGAGGACCTGGCCGAAACCCATCTGGTGTGTCCCCGTCTGCCCCAAATAAATAATACAATTTTTTATATTACATCAGGCATATCTTTCGTCTCACAGACTCAACCACATCTCACCCTATTCACCGGAGTGCCCCAAATGCCATCAGACCCGCAAATTTTTGCCATCTTTTATGGGAATGCCCAAAGATTGCCAGGGTCTGGTCCAAGGTTGTAAGTTATCTTAAATCTATCCTACCTTACCTAATACCGCAAGACCCTAAAATGTGTATATTAGGAATTCCAGTACAGAATCTGGAATAAAATGAATTGGATTTCCTGAGGGGAGCCTTGTTTTATGCAGAAGAGCTATTGTATTAACTTGGATGGCCCCCACAACCAAAAAAAAGCGGATGTGGAAAAATATGATGATCAAATGCTCCCATATTTAAGAGTATCTATATTAACAGAGGATCACTGAACCAAAGTGTGGTCTGTTTGAAAAGACGCAAAAACCAATCTATATATACCTCGACAAATCTCTTCTCATATAATTAATACCCTATAACAAGGGTCCGCAGCTGATTTTAAACTAATCCTGATTATATGGTTTCTCCCAACGCACTCCCCTATATAATATATTTTAGGAATTTCAATGGATCTACAACACAGACAGGGTTTTTCCCTTTTTTCTTTGTACCTTCCCTTATCCCCAGGTTATATTAACTGTGATATAAAAGTTTTACAATTCTAATAAAATGACAAATGTCCAGTATTTAAGATGCTAATGATCTGTACGGTTGAACTCAAAGCATACAAATTCCCCTGAGGAAGGGGAATTTGTATCCCCGAAACGTTGTATGTTTTTGCTGAAATAAAAACACTGGAAACGAATATAGGGTGCTCCTCCAACTCTTTGCATTTGCCATATTGCGAAAGTCCCAATTAGCATATCACAGCCAGGTGTTAAGGACCTTCTGAATGCTAGGAGGCCATTTATGTGAAAATATAGAAACCATGCCTGAAAAGAGGGTGTGTGTGTGTGTGTGTGTGTGTGTGTGGGGGGGGGGGGGGGGGGTTCGACACCAACTGTCTGCCATGTACAATGCTGTTTTGACACCTTACCCTGGGCGTTTCTATAACACCTCTTAGCCACAATGCAATCACGCCTTGCATTCATAATGTCATTAACACCTGGCTATATGATATGATAATTGGGACTTTTCAGGGTAAATAATTGCCAATACATTCTTGTACAAGTCATTCTGAATTGAGAAAGCCAGTCAGTGATTAGCGAAACGTCTTTAAAAAGTAAACTTAAGTCCAGTTGATCTAACGGAATACAACAGATACTCCTGTTCTTCAGTTAAACAGTAAAATCCACCTTAATCTATGGACATACACCCTTAATATTACTAAAAAGTGAACCTTGTTTTTTAATAACTTCATAACTGTGTTTCAAATGCACAATTCAGAAAAAGTAATCTTTTTCAAGCCTAGTGTGATGTAACTTCTTCTGCTAAATATTTAAATAAGGGGTTATATTCTACTTTAAAGGATACAGAGGGTGAATTGTTAACTCTCTTACAGCTCTACACTGAGCTTTGACAGGTGGTGGCATTGAGAGCCATTTCAGTATAAGCTCAGTGGTGTGCTACCTTCTCTTTTATCTGTGCATGTCTACAGCAAGTCACAGTATAGGAACAAAGGCAGGTGAGCTGCAGCACACGTGTGCTCCCCCACACTTGTTAAGCAAAGTGAAGTAGAATGTGCCTCTTGTCTCCCCCTAACAATAAATTACAAATGTAAAAAGTGGCCTACAATCATTTTTAACTATTTTAGTACATTCAATACAATACTCACCAATTTTCTTCTTATTGTGCTTGAAAGCATCTCAGAAAAGATGTTTGGTTTTAAGAAAAGCAAACATTACAGTTTATAGAATTCCCACTACATCTCCTGCACAAAATAGAATCTAGTGCACATCAAATCCAATTTAAACATGCTTTATTCTAACTGCAATGCTGCTAAAATGCCTGTCCTTATCTTTGGATAAATGAAAGCAAAAAATTTAATATTTACCAAATTATTCTAAGCCCAGCAGACACAAATTTGCAAGGTCCATACTACCAGTACTTGACTTTTGTGAGTTGAAAGCCCCTGCTCCTGGGTGGAATCTTATGCACAATAAAACATGGGACAAAATATCAGAAATTCCAAAAAAATTTGTAATTTTACATTATTTTCCTAAAGATTACAAATAAAGAATATCTCCTAGTTTCTTAAGTGTGAGAACTACATATATGCTTATTCTTTGGCTTAGGACAAATATAAAAGAACTAACATACACAATTACTTGATCTATACTTTTCATGGGGAGCGACCGTTTGAGTTAATACACATTTATTGAACATATCACCCATGTTCTTCTACCGCTTGGCGCCACTCCGACCTCATACCTCGTGACCGCTCGTCCCCTCCATCTCTACTGGGCCATAACCGGATCCTCCAAGGTCACATGCAGCCGCACACAGGAACAGGACAGGATGACTCCTACCAGCAGGACCTACGGCACCACCCCCGATCTCCAAAGGCAAATGTACCTTGAAACAGGACACTAGTATCTCAGTACTCAATAAACATTATATGACTGCTAATAACTTTTACTTATGGCAGGTGGCCGATAGCAGCCCATGTAAAATTTTGGCCAGAAATAACCAATCTCGCGGCAAACAGTGATCATCCGCCATGGGATCGGTTTCATGCCATACACGTGGCTGGTTATTTGTAAATCCTGTTAGGTTCAACAGGTTTGTCAATAATTAGTTCTGTGTGTAACCAGCAATGGCTATATTTATATGAAGCAAAGATAGGCCTAAGATGACTTCCACATCTCTCATGGTACAAGTTGCTAGATCGGTACACCTGGGTCGATATTTCAGCAGAATCAACTGCCCAGACCCATATTTTTGTCAATCAGGGCAAAATATTGGCCATCATTTCTAACAAAATCTGTCCGAGTGATGGGGCATGTTGGCAAATCACATCCAATCCATGTGGTCTTAATGGATTTCAAAATTGGCAGTATTTTTACAAGTAGTGGGCTACTTACTAGAAGCTGTACTTTTACATATCAAATCAATTAAATTATTTCAATGAGTCCTCTGGCAAGATTGAAATCTGAAAAACATTCACCATGTCTCTTAAAAGGAGCTGAGGAAAAAAAAAATACTTTGTGCTAAAATAAATGAAGTATAGTTAACCCATTTTTCCTACAAGCATTGCAAAAATCAAGAATTAAACAGTAAAAACGAAAATATAAAAAAAGGATATTGAACAACAACTGTGTTTGGTATTTGTATGCCTCAACAAAGTCATGGTTTGCAACAGCATAGGTACACCTAAAACAAAAGGAAGTACAATTAAATCATTTGCAATATCTAAACAAGACATAGTTTGGAAGTGGAGTGAGAAAGGCTGGATCATTATGGGTAGTAAGAGGGTTAATCTTTTTAGGTTGGGGTTTAAAGGTTATGTTTGATGTTATTAAGGAAGGTGAATGACGGACAGCAGAGGAAGGAGGGGTTCCAGAGCAGGGGGCAGCATGAGCAAAGTACTGAAAACGGGCATGGGAAGAGGTGACAAGGGGTGATGAGAGGAGATATCATTTGCGGAGCGGAGGTTGCGTCTGGGACGTTGTCGGTGGATAACCTCTGAGATATATGGAGGGACTGTGTTGGATAGTGCTTTATAGGATAGGGTAAGCAGCTTGAACTGAATACTTGTGTGATGGGCAGCCAGTGGAGTGACTGACAGAGAGGCATTAAAGAAGCGAAAAGAGAAAGGAATGAGCTTTGTGTTGGAGTAGTCTAGCCGGGAAATGATTAGGGTGTGGGCTAGATTTTTGCAGCTTCTTTTGACAGGAAGGAATGAATGCTGGAGATATTTTTAGAGTTGGAGCTGACAGTTGGCAAGCGAATTGAAATGGGGTTTAAAAGAAAGATCGGAATCTAGCGTTATTCCCAGGCCCAGACATGAGGAAATGGGGGAAACAGGTGTGTTGTTAATATTAATAGTAGACTAAGGAGGGGGAACAGATCATGAGGGTGGGAAAAAGACAAGTAAGTCATGTCCATGTTTAGTTGACGAAGTGGGAGGACATGAGGCAGAGATGGCACTAAGGCAGTCGGGGACTGGGATGTTACTGTAGTGAGATCTGTGGAAGAGATGTAAATTTGGGTATTCATCCGCATACAGGTGATACTGAAATCCAAATGACTAATGAGTCATCCAAGTGTAGATGGAGAAAAGAGGGACGAGTGCTGAGCCTTGCGGGACACCCACAGGGTGGGGGAGATGGGTAGATTTAATTTCAGAGTTGAAAACACTAAAGGTCCTACCAGAGAGATAGGAGCTAGCCAACAAAGTGCCGTATCCTGGATACCCAAGTAGATGGAGATCAACATGATCAAAAGCAGAGGACAGATCAAGATGACAAAGTGAAGAGTAGTGACCCTTAGATTTAGCCCTAAGTAGAAATTTGTCACTTTGAGGGCAGTTTCTGTGGAGTGGTTAGGGCAGAAGCCTCACTGGAAGTGGTCACGAAAGAGGTAGCAGACAGGTTATGAGACAGGATCTTAAGTATCTTTCAAAGATCTAGTAGCAATCTTCAGAATATTTTTTTTACATTAGGCACAGCACTAAACTGCATTACTAATTGGAACATAAAGAAGGAAATACATGCTGAACTGATATAACTTTGCTCTGTGATATTCTACGAGTGCTTAAAGGAGAACTAAAAGTAAAATAATTTTTCTTTAAAAAAATGATGGGGGAATGTTGAGGGGTAAAACCATTTGACAATCGAATCTATCAAAAGTGTAGGGCACATAATTGCCACAGATTCTTGTACAGCCATTCTGAATTAAGAAAGCCAGTCGGATGACTAGAGAAACGTCTCAGGAACTAAACTTTACGTCCAGTTGATCTAAATGAATACAAACAGATATAGCTGTAAGTACAGTTTGGATTCTATTTTTAACTATAAACATAACGGTTGGGGGTGGGAGGGTATGCCCTGCAATAAAGACAAACATTTTGGAGGGAGGGAAAGGGCTCCTGTGCATGTCACCATGCAAGACAGGAGGCAGAGATTTTGGACAGGAAGATAGCCACTACTCCTCAGTTCTTGGACTGTGGACATGGACTACAGGGAAACCATAAGTAGCAGGAAGTAAGGTAAGGATTTTATTAACACTGTTTGTGTGACCAGAAGTGGCGTAAATTTTTTTGTTGGGGGTGGAAATGTCTTTTAAACTAGAAACAAACTGCACAAGGTCAAAGACATGACAGACCACCAAGAAGGTGGTACAAAGTCTTACCTTAAGTGGTGCTGCAAACATTTCATCATATGGGGCTCTAGCACTTGCTGACACTTTTCCTCTGGTGAGGGCAACTAGAAAAGACATGTTTAAAAGATTGAAGGAATTTTAATGCAATAAGACTACAAAATAAGGATTAGATACTGGTAAATAAAAAAAAAAACTTTAAATGGTAGCTAAACTGGGGGCGTGGTCAAGATGAAGAAATGAACGGCGTGTTAACAGGAGCTCCCCAGCTCAAAACCGATAGACACCAGCTTACTACACCAAAACTTACCTCGAGTAGTTCTAAATATGGGGAAAAACAAAGATAAAGACAAGCAGGAAACATTGCAGCAGACAGATTGGGCAGGTTTGCTAGACAGGATCCGGCTGAACCCAAAACCCCCCAAGTGCCTTTGCCGCCACATGCACAGGCCCGAAAAGCAGTAGAGGAGCCAAATGGTGATCCCTGCCAGATGGAAGGGAACAGTCAACCCTAACTCTCCCCAGTTCACGATAGTCTATTACAAGCAATCGGCGAAATTAAATAATCCCTATCTGTACTAATAGAAGTGCGTGTTGAGTGAGTATATTGCGCCAAGATGTCCAAAAGGTGGACAGCGCACCACGGAGTAGAGGACAGGGTACAAAACCTGGAAGATAATCTACAACCTGTCTCTAGCGATATTGACAAACATACAAAAAAACTCAGAGCTTAACAAGACAGAGCCAAAGACTAGGAAGCCAAAATCAGGATGGTCGGTGTGTACGGAAAAGGCAGAAGGCCAAAAGGCTGAAGAGTTTGTTGAAACTATGGCTGGCGGATCAGTTCGTCGTTCCATCTCGGCAGCTCCCCCCGGGAACAGACTAGGCCACTAATTGCCAGACTGCTAAACTACGAAGACAGGACTCGATCCTGGGATGGCAAGGGAAAAAGGTAACATTCGGTTTGAGGGAACCACCATATCCATTACGGACTACTCGGTGGAGCTCCAAAAACAGAGGGCCTCGTTTATGGCGATAAAAGAAGGCTCCGCGAACTAGGCCTCAACTATGCCATGCTGTATCCTGCCCGCTTAACATAGTAATTAATTAAGGTTGAATAAAGACATACGTCCATCAAGTCCAACCTATTCACTTTTTTTTTTTTTTTTAACCCACCTAACAGTTGTCAGAGGAAGGAAAAAAACCCCAGCTAAAAAGGGGGAAAAAAATTCTTCCTGACTCCAAACGGCAATCGGAAAGTATCCCTGGATAGCTTAAGGATAGGACACAACAACCAAACCACTATTTCACTACACCAGCAGAGGCCAATGCCTGGTTGGAGGCGGAAAATATCCAGGCCAGGGATAACCAATCTACTAACAAGGTAAATGACTACACAAGGCTGCTCTCACCTTATCTTAGGAAAATCACCTCCATCCCCTGTCTTCCCCCCTCTTTCACCCATGCCCATCTACTTAAGAGAACTCAACTAAACTCTGCCCATGTGGATATAACCAGGAACTGTCTAGACAGATACTCAATTACTTCACATACAACCATGTCTAATCGACCTTAATACAGACCGAGCTGTCCACTGAACTGTACACTGTTTGAGATGGACGGATCCGCGCAGGCATGGCTACTATTTTCGTCTCTATAGTTGTCCCTCTGTAAAACATACAATCCGTACAGCAAGTAATATGACAGATGCACGGGAGAAATATGTCTGGTAGCACTTGAATGTATATATGTAGGTTACAGCTAAGTGGTTAAATATGATCTACACTAAACCGAGTATACATGAAGCGATATGATGTATCCTGAAATACAATCACTGGAAATATATACAAACAACACATACAAAATGGAAACTATACACCCACAGGGGCTAAGTATTTAAATGGGTAAAACTCTAAATGTGATATCTACACGAGGAGAGCCATCAATACAATGCACTGTGCATGTGCGCGTGTGCTCGGAGGGACATTACGATGTTTCCTAAAACGAACCACCCAAATATAAAACAAAGATACACGCAGCACGAAACGATGCAGTCACAGAGCCAGGTGCAGTATAGTGGTAAAACTCTAAATCTGATATACACATGAGGAGAGCATCAGTGTAGGGCACCGTTCTATATAGTCACGGTCAGTGGGTCTTTATGTTGTACCCTAAGATACGATCACCGAAATATATATAATACTACACAAAACGAGGAACACTATGGACACAGAAACCAAATAAAAACCTGGGAAAAACCCTAAATGAGATGTCAATGGGAGGAGAACCACTACTGCAATACATTATGTCTCTGTGGATGAGTACATGGTCTTTATGATGTACCCCAGAATGCGCCCACGGGAAATGTATGTGATACTGTGTACACAAAGTGGAATACTACAAACCACAGAAGTCGAGCATATATATGGATAAAACTCTGAATGTGATGCCCATATGAGAGAGCCATCAATGCAAAACATCACACTCTGGTGGTGTGATCAGTAGGTCTTCATGATGTACCCAAGCAAAATAACACCAACAAAAACAACCAGTCTGAACTCTGGAACTTGATACAAGAAGCCAATCTTTCAACAGGTATCTAATGGACATGTTTAAATATATATGTAATTTGGTACGGATAGTAGAGAACTTTTATGAGGTATCCAGCTATATCCAGCAATATATACTACCACGGGGCCCCTCGGATCACGCACCTATAGTAGGACATATAGCAACGAATACTACAACTATATCTACACGGCACTGGAAATTAACCCATTCTGGTTAACACTATTCCCACAACAGACCGAATTGAACAGCAGCTACTAGACTATCTAACTATAGATCAAGGGGAGTATCCCCATTAATACAGTGGGATGCCTTCAAGGCATTTACAAGAGGTGCACTCAAATCCACTGTCTCTAATAAAAAACAAACCAAGAAAAGCAGAAGAAACACAAGCACTTACAACACAACAAACAGAATACAAATATATCCAGAATCCCACAAGTGACAATTATGCCAAATTGGAATCTGAACAGAGAGCGTACGAGTTCTATTACGTGAGAAAGCAGCGCATAAGCAGTTTTCTCTAAACAGTGCTTTGAACATGGAAAAACAATCAGCTAAAACTATTGGCCTATCTGTCAGACGCCTCAAAGCCCAACAACTATAATAGCAATTCAGGATCCGATAAGGGTCGACTCCCTAACCAAACAGAAATACTAAAAAGTTTTGTGAAATACTATTCTACATATACCAATCACAATCCACATGTACAACACAAGATATAAAAGACTATTTATCATATTACGCTCCAACTCTGTCCTTAGAACAAAGCAGATCCCTGGATACAGAATAACAATAACTGAAACTGCTGACTGCTATACAACAACTTTAACCAGGGAAAGCCCCTGGGTATGACGGTCTCCCCATAGATATATTTAAAAAATATGTAAATATATTGGGAAACCACTTCTTGTGTGTACCAGCGGCGAAAGAATTAGATGTTATTCACCTTCCATGGCAGAAGCAATAATAATATATTATTAAAACCAGGTAGACCCCGAAAAACATGACTCATATAGACCAATATCCCCCCTAACCACCAATATCCCTCCTAACCAGTGACTACAAGATCTGGCTAAGATAATAGCAACCCGACTACAAACTGTAATTACAACGATAATAGACACAGGAACAAACAGGTTTTATCCCGGGTAAATCCACCAATCACAGACGCGGCTGCCGGTCCCGCCCCTCTGCTTGCATTTCTCGCAAGCAGAGGGCCGGGAGCGCGTCGGAGGAAAGAGGGGAGGTAAGTAGAGTTTGGGGGCTTATAAAAAAAATAAAATAATGCGGGTTGGGGCTGGGAGCCCATGGGGAATGGCATACAAAAAAAATGATTTTTAGGGTGGACATGCTCTTTAAACACGTGCAACGTCTGCAACACGATCTTTGCCCGAAATGCAGACAAAGTGGAGCAGATTTCTGGTACCTTATCTGGCAATGCCCAGATACCGGGATTTGGGGCGAGGGTTGCCACTTTATAAGACACCCATTAAATATATATATATATATATACAACCCAACCCAGAAAACTGTGCGATAGGGTTAGAAAACCTATAGTGCTTAAAATGGATGACAGGCTTGAAATAACCAACAAGGACCTCCCGCTCCAACATATTATATACAAACATAGGAACTGCTTAACTAAATATGAGAAGATATGGGGGGTTTGGTATACCTCAACAACAACCACCACAGGTTACTTACTATAACTGGGAGAAAACAAAATGATTGCTGGGATGTGAATTCCATGTAGGCCTCTAGTCTATAAGGGGTGATGTGCAGTGTGGGGGGGGGGTGCCATATACAAATATAAAAACATCAGGGGGTAAAGCCCCATATGTGATACCATACACTAAAGTACTGATGTATATTAGACCTTAAGTAATATGACTACAATATAATAAACCAGGGAGCACAATGATATAGTAGGTAACAAACTTTATTAACAGCAATTAATAATTGGTTGACAGTTAATAAGTTAAATGAAATCAATCATAAATATATATAATTTATGCAAAAATATAAAATGTATCAGAAATGCAATATGTATCTACAAATAAGCAAAAAATGAAAAAATTGTATATTATGATATGGCATAAATATCAATAATAAAAAGAATTAAAAAAATTTGGTAGCTAAAATGAAAAACTGTTTGTTGAATTCAATATCACAGAAAGGCTTACAGGGAGATTCAATAAAAGTTCTTATAGTTAAAAATGGTGCTAATTTTGCCCTAACCAATCAGATCTTATTAAACATTGAAAGCAACATCCGATTGGTTGGGGCAAAATTAGAGCCATTTTAACGTAAGAACTTTTATTGAATAACCCTGTTAATGTACTCTCTCTGACAGATCAATCAAATACTGATGGAAAAAACTGGAAGAAGGAAAGAAAAGAACACCAATACCATGGTGTCTACCTGCCAACAATGGTGTCACATCTATATATCTGCTGGCTTACCCCTAAAACACACAAAGCCAATTCTCCCAGGTTTCTTACCTGAAGTTAGTATTTGCAACATGGGGGTGTCTAAATGAAACAGGTCTGCACAATCAAGCCATTCTTCGGTCAATTGCTTCTTGTGCCTAAAGCCAAAAACACACCTAAATTACTATAGAATGCATATTTATAAAACATCCTCCAAGTTCAAGAACACGCAAATTTCTCATGCTCTTGTTGCAACACATAGAACACAGAAAGTAAAGGAGACATGAAACCTTGAATCTCGTTGAGGCCTTCTAACAATTGAAACAAAACTAATAAACAACTCAGTGTAATAAAACTCCCACACTTGATGCGTCTCATGTCAATGACACTATCAGAGGAGTGTCAAAGGTGCTGTTTAGGTGCTTTACCAGCATTTTGAAATGGCACATTTAGTGTGTAATGAAATGCTCTCTTCTGTTTCCCGCCTTAGTCATTCAATGTAATGCTGCTCACTATACACAATACCTGCTGTAAATATTGATTTATGGAAATGTGGGCCATCGTTGGTCCAGAGTGTCTGCTTTTAACTTGCTTCTCTAAGAAAATTCTGTAAACTCCGTTTGTAGTATTCCAATTTCTGCAAATAAAATCATGTAACCAATCATCTAAGAAAATGTAATATTACAGCAAAAATAGAAATCATTCAGTATTAACTATCATGCTGTTTCATTTAAAGAAGAACTAACCAAAAACATTACAAAAATTAGGGGTGGGTGGGGGGTGTCTCTGTAAATTGCCCAGGGCAAAAATACAGCCCCTAAACAATTACAATTGTTGGGGAGCAAAGGTTACCCAACCCGATAGGCATCGCTTAATACATTATAAACATTTAACAATTAAAGTTCAGGACTGTAAAGGAGAACTAAAGTCCCCAGAAAACATTGTCCCAATAGACCGAGCACATTCACAAACACCAACAGTGTGTCTCATCACTCCCTTGCGTGGATACCTGTGGGTACTAGGGGTCGCTCCATAATTCCCCTTATCTGGGAACACCCAGCTAAGTTTACGCAGTACACTTCACAGGAAACTGCAGTCTTGCTTCCTGGAAGCTGATAGCCAATCATGTATAGTCAGAGATCCCTCCCTCTGACACAGAACACAGATTTCAGTGCAGTTTTTTGTGTAAACACATTACAAATGCTCCATCCCTAACAATGATAAATTCCTTGCTTTTTCATACAAAAAAGAAAGTAATCTTTGCAGTGTATGTCTTTGCTAGCATGGATGAAAAAAACAGAATATACATTTGAGTACAAAATAAAAGTATGGGGAATCGACCAGCAACCCTTATACTGTGTCTTTATAAAAGAAAGTTTTCTACCTCTATGTACAAGGGTAATACACAAAACACAAGTACACGTAGAGTCTTTATCTTTTGCTAGACAACAATAATTTTTTTTTTTTAAAAACAGATCATGGGAATCGAACCTGTCTCCCAATAGTCTGATTCTTTCCTAAACTAGCACTTCAGCAGAACATGCCACCAGTGAACTGCAATAGACAATGTACATTTCAGTAAATGTCAGTAAAATCAGTCACTATTTTGTATGCTACTGGAACCAGCATGCTTTATTGCTGGGAGTTGTAGTTTTCAAACATCTTAAGTGGCAAATACTTGCAAATAGGGGTAAATCCTCCTATATTTGTGCATACAGTATGCACAAATAAAGGTTTTACTCTTATTTGTAAGTATTTGCAACTTAAGATGTTTGAAAACTACAACTCCCAGCAATAAAGCATGCTGGGAGTTGTAGTTTCCAAACATCTTTAGTGGCAAATACTACCCCCTCGGTTTATACTCGGGTCAATGTGGTTTTCCTTCTTTTTTACCTAAAACTAGGTACCTCGGTTTATACTCGAGTATATACGGTATAATCCCAAGAGAGGGCTAAATTCCGAGATCAGATTGTATGCGTTTTGGAGCGATTGTTCTGGGTCTGCTAAATACAGTATTATATCATCCGCATATAGGCTCAGTAATGAGGTGCGGGCACCCAGTCTGAGTCCTTCAATATGCGGAGAGGAGCGGAGTTTTATGGCTTAAGTCTCTTGCAAGTTTTACTGAGGAACAGGAGGTAAGACATAGCTCATTTTCCTCCTGTTCTTAGTTAAACAGTAAAAAAGAAAGTTTAATAAATCAATGGACATACCCTTTAAAATGAACCAACTAATTGTATACATGCTTCCTAAAGGGCAACTGTAGTCTCCAATTTAGGGTTAATTATTACTTCCTGCTTTCTGCTTTTTTTTAAAGTCTGTGTAGGTACTTCCTGTCTTTCCCAGCATTGTCTTGAGTGAGCAGAGAGTCAGGAGATGTCACTCAAGCTACTGGAAGCAGTAAGTTTCAAAAATATCTGCAATATCATTTTTCACAGGCTGCAGCCAGAGATTTCATCCAGGGCTATTTTTAAAAGAATAAGGTTTTTATTCAACTCTAACGTATTCTTAGACCAGAGTTGCCCTTTAGTAAGCATGTGTACTTTAAAGGTTTTTCACCCATTTGTCAAATAGCCAGTAACAAAACATTTTGGTAAATAAAACTTTGGCTGAACTTTTGTATTCAGGTAGAGTAATCTCTTGTTTTTTTGTGCCTCTCTACATTACTGGTTGTTTTCATTTTTATTTTTTTTTGCTTTTGTTTTTTTAATCTAATATCTGCTGCTTTGTTGTCATTATTAACCTTGCTGTGTCTTGCCTATTCTAGGGCTTTACCTGTTATGTATGCTATCACACTTGACTTGCGGATATTTGCTAACAATGTAAGTAAATCAGTAATTTTCTAACTAATATCCACTTTACGTGAGGTAAAAGTTTGACCTCCCTGGTTATTTATTATTGCTTTCATAAAAGAAAAATGGCACATTATTTATATAGAAAGGATTAATTCCCTCTTTTGATATATTGCAGCCTCATGCTAAATTTGTTTAATCATTTTATTTACTTATCAAGCAACACTGTAAGTCTTGATACTGTTGCCATATTTTGTATAATGTTAAGCTCCACCCCTCTGAGATTGCCTCTGCTTTCTCCTGCTTTGAGCCTCAAACAGTAATGCCTGTGAGTTCCGTGCATGGAACTCACAGGCATTACTGATAGGCTCAAGCGGGAGAGTGCACGGAACTCACAGGCATTACTGATTACAAGATGTCATCATCTTTCAAGGCACAAAGCTAGGCTCTGGAGGGGCATAAGTAAAAAAAAATATGGCAACAGTATTTTTAAACTGCAGCTTCCAAATGAACATAACTTGATTTTACAGTGCACTTATCCTTTAAAAAAATCCAATAGGCAGTGGTATTCTGAACCGGTATACCACTAGTAATTAAGCTTTAAATCACATCAATTTATTATTCTGAGTACATACGGCCGAATCGCTGTCGGTCATGACAAATGTCGCAGGCCGACGGTTTGCTGTGAATGATTGTATGGTCCATAGTGGACCACGCAATCAGCTGTGGTTTGCCGCCAATTCCGATCCAATCACTTTAAACTTTTCGGCCTAACCAATACACGGAAATATCTGTCGGTTGGCCAGAAAAAAATCTGCTCATGTGTACCCAGCCTAAGACTTAATTTTGAAAGGTAGACCCTTGTATGTATAACACATCCAGCTGACAAATGTAAGTAAAAATTGTTTTGAGGCTAAATTTCTGCACCTGGGTTGATTCATGTAGGAAAACTGACAGCAAACATTCGTAACTAAAATTAAATTTTTGTCCTGAAACACACGGTTTCTTATCGTTACAGGCTGACCAGCAGCTAGTTAAAAAAGGAAAAGGTAAAGTAGGTGATATGATTGAAAAAGCTGCTGAGCTGCTGATGAGTTGCTTCAGAGTGTGTGCTAGTGATACGTAAGTATGGACCGAGGGTAGATGCTGCCATTTGTGATATTTATACTAAGAATGTTCTAATTGAAATTTCACTTGGCATGAAGCCAGCTTATAACTAAAGCCTCCTGAACAATTCTGTAGGATGCATTTAGGCATTTACTTGAAAACTAAACAAGAATTAAAATAGTTTTACAAAAAATTGCCAGCTACTATTCATACTTTGTTTTCGCATTCCTCGTCATACCAGTTCTCGCAATATTTTTTGAAGCCAGCACTAAGCTGTGGTAACTGTGGCTTTCGGGGTGAAGTCTGGAGGGTTACAGTAGTTCCTTTTCATTATTAAAAACAGATTGAAAGCAAACGTCTTACGTAGGACTTCTATATTGGTGTGGAGACTCACAAGAAAATGCTCTGTGTAAAAAATTTTTTTTTAGGGCTAGGCCACACTAGTGAGTTTCTTGTTTGCTCACGATCACGTAATGCAATCCATGTGAGAAATGCATGTCAGTGCATTGCAGTGTGGTTGGCCACATTGCATGGGCTGTATTGTGTTTTGTTTTGGGAGTGCATGTAATCACCATTTTTTTCCTGATTCGTATGCGCTCCAATTTCAGAATATTGTGCGTTAAACGGACTGTAAAAGTCCCTTGCACTGTATGTGCGTGTGTGTACATTGTAAGGGCATGACAGGACCTTGTGTGCTCACGATCACGTAATGCAATCCATGTGAGAAATGCATGTCAGTGCATTGCAGTGTGGTTGGCCACATTGCATGGGCTGTTTGTGTTTGTTTTTGTGGAGTGCATGTAATCCATTTTTTTTCCTGATTCGTATGCGCTCCAAGGACCTGTCAGAAAAGCCAGTGCTGAAGTGCGATCGCCGATAAATTCTGTGTTCCCTGCATGCTCCTGATTGGGAGGTAAGACATTCAGGGTTATTCAATAAAAGTTCTTATCGTTTAAAATGGTGCTAATTTTACTCCAACCAATCAGATGTTAGCTTTCAAATGTTAAATAAGATCTGATTGGTTGGGGCAAGATTAGCAAGAAATTTTAAACGATAAGAACTTTAATTGAATCTCCCTGATAGTTTCTTTACCTCCTGTTCTTTAATTAAACTGAAAAAAGATAATTGCAATTTATCAGTGGAGGTACCCATTTATTAGTTTTTTGTTTTTTTTTTAATAATGCATATTTAATAAATGTTTTCTTTTTTAAGAAAGAATCTACTATTTATATTTTTGACCAATGCACCAAACATGTAAACTGCTGATGATACCTCCATATGATGATACTGCTTCCATATGACAATATAAGCATATTTCATGTGGAGGTTTTTAGATGAAAGCTAATGTTCAATGTAAGCTCAATGTGTTATCACTTTATAAAATGTATGGATATATTTTAATTATCTATAGTTACTTTCAGGCCACCTTTCAATAAATTGTTCTTTTATTTAATAGCCGTGCTGCTTTTGAAGATTCAAAAAAATGGGGAATGTTATTTCTTATAAATCAGCTTTTCAAAATTTATTTCAAGGTAAACTGTGGAATTTTAACTTTTTTTATTTTGTACATACCAACTTTAATTTTTGATGATACACCAGGACCACATACGGTAATTCAAACACTATCTTTTGTGTTTCGAACAGATCAGCAAGCTTCATTTATGCAAACCTCTAATCAGAGCCATTGATAGTTCCAATTTTAGGGATGATTATACAATGGCTCAAAGAGTCACATTTAAGTACTATGTTGGGCGCAAATCCATGTTTGACAGTGATTTCAAAAAAGGTAGGTGACTCAAATTTAAAGGCAAGAAATAAAGAATATACTGTATTTATATGTAGACCTAGGCCACACTGCTGAAATTTTAAAGTATTGAAACATGAAAAACAGGAAAAGTATACCCTAAGGGCTAGGCCACACTGCTGAGCTTTTTTTGCATTTGCGTATGCGCTTGCATTTTTTTAAATTTATATATATATATATATATATATATATAATTGAAAACGCGGCAACACACAGCATTGCGATTTGCGTTCCACATTTTAAATCATAATCGCATGCATTTTTTCAATAGTTAATGAAAAAACGCATGCGCAAACGCAATGAAATCGCATGCGATTGCGTTGCAATGTGGTCGTGCCCTAAAACAATTTTTTTCTCAATTTAAAGGTCAGAAATTGTTGATTACATTATGTATTGCTTGTCTTTCTATGTAATTCATAACTAACAATAGGCAGAGGGCAGGAACTGCATGGCTCACTAACTCAAACATGTTAGTGTGATAGGGATTACATAGAAAGATGTGAAACTGTTTTAATCAGTAGTTTCTCAAAGCTCAAAATTTAAAAAAAAAATCTAGTTCATCTTTTCCAATTAATTTACATACCTAAATGCAATATATTTTTACACCAACCAGGCAGCGAATTTCCAAGCTGAAGGTGTTAATTAAAATCCTAATCCTAACAGAAGTAAATAATTGGTTATTACACTAAGGTTTGTAATAACGAATATATTATGAGAGCAGGTCAATTTAAAATTTGTATAAACAGTGTAACATATTGCTTCTGTCCATCTCTGCATTAACATGTGGTTTTCAGTTGCATTTACCAAAGACATACACAGCCAGGCCTTGTTTCTTTTAAAATGAAGTAGTTTCATATGGTGTTGCCTGGATAATTACCCAGGCCCATTGGTAGTGTATAGTCCCCAGTCCATCAGGTGCGCTATGCATGCATTAATTTGCTTTCCTGTGAGCACAATGCTGTTGTGAATTGGGTGATGTCAACTCCCCAACCATACCACAATTTTAAAGGCCTATATCTTGGCCTTTATATATATATACAGAAGTATACAATAGAATAATTCTTTAAAATTATACAGCTGAATTGGACTTGCCTTATATAAAGATTTACATAAAGAATACATAAATTGATCTATATCATCCTTCAAATCCATGCAATTGTATAAATACAGTATGTAGATTTAAAGGATAAGTACACTGTAAAATCAAGTTATGTTCATTTGGAAGCTGCAGCTTTAAAAATACCGTTGCCATATTTTTTTTTACCTATGCCCCTCCAGAGCCTAGCTTTGTGCCTTGAAAGTTGCTGACATCTTGTTACTGGTTTGCTGAATGTTAAAGGGCAACTAAAGCCACAGAACAACAATGAACCAGAAGGCAGAACACCTTGATATAAAACCAGTAATCTGTGTCCTACCTCTCATTTTGATACAGGCGCTGGGAAATTTACCTAAATATCATATGGTTTGTGCTTTATTTCTCAGCATTCTAGTATCAGACAGTTTGGTCAACGACCATTATGTTCTGCACATGCTCAGTTCTTAGCTATGGTACAAACTTGTTACAGTTGGTCACACCCATTAATAATATCTAGCCAATCCTTTTACAGGACAGATAAAGAAGGAAGCATGTGACTGAGGTCAGGAGGTGTGGTCTGACACTGCACATACACAGTTACTTCATCCAGTTCTTAACAGGCTTTGATTTACTTTAACAGTTTACTAAAGTGCCATTTTATAGTTTATTGGTGTTTTTAGGGGGATTGTTTTCAGATTCTGGAGTATAAAAATTAGGTTTAGTTCTCCTTTAAGCTCCTCCCCTCTGAGATTTCCTCTGCTTTCTCCTGCTTGAGCCTCAAACAGTAATGCCTGTGAGTTCCGTGCACTCTCCTGCTTAACATTCAGCAAACCAGTAACAAGATGTCGGCAACTTTCAAGGCACAAAGCTAGGCTCTGGAGGGGCATAGGTAAAATGATCATAACTTGATTTTACAGTGCACTTATCCTTTAAAAACAAATTCAGTAGAAAGTTAAGAGTGTACTTGTCCTAAAATATGTAAGCATTATTTTACTGGTTTGTGCATGTTACTGTCATAATTCTTTTTTTTTTACTCCTCTTATAATGACTGTTTTATTCCTATCCTCACCCAGCTGAGGAGTATCTGTCATTTGCTTTTGAACACTGCCACCGATCTAGTCAGAAAAACAAAAGGATGGTTTTAATTTACTTACTGCCAGTGAAAATGTTGTTGGTAAGTTTGGTTATTCGTGTGATACTATATGAGATCATTATTCTGTATTTTGCCTCCTCTTGATATTCTCTTTAATTCTATATATATCCTTCCTATAAATTTATGTTCATAGGAGATTGCATTAAGTTATTATTAGTTATAGGATAGGTGTATATTTGTGTGTCATTTTTTAGTATTTGCATGTATATGAATATAAATAAGTGTATATAAAGTATAGCAGTGAGTTAAAATGGAAAGTTATCACTAAATTGCTACTGCTATTTTAAGTGGAAAAGCCAAAACAAAAGGTCTAGACCCCACCCTCCTGTATTAATTAAAATGCTGGGTTTAATCATTGCACCCAAATATGTCCTTTCTTTAAGACACATGTCCGTTTTAGCCAATCATAAAAAAGTACTGTATGCTAGGCAGAGAACTGAGGCCAGATCATACAGGGTGGGGCTTAGTTAAGACACAGAACTTGTGCCATGCAGGGACAAGAAGGAAGCTGGTGAATTTTTGTTGTGGTGCATTTTCCCTTCTTCCCCCTGCAAGGTTTATCAATTTTGTTGTTCTTTTCTATACAACAGGTTAGACTGCCCTGCTATATAAATAACACACACAGTCTCACAAATACACATGTATAAATATCCCATATTTAAATATATTTTGTAATAGTGTCATATAATTCCCCATATATTACAGAGGGTGCAAATAAATTTACAAAATACCAATTCAGTAATAGAAACACAAGTTTAAATAACTAGCTGCAGGGTTCCAATCGTCAGTACAGATAACCAAGTGCTTCCATAATAAATGTTGCACATACACAGTTATATTGAGTGCACATATCCACACACACACACAACTGTGTGTGTGCAACTGTAATAGAAAGCTCAGTCCAGTTCATGAATACCAATAAAAGCCAAATAATAATCTCCGGTAACAATATTTATAAAAACTGTACACATAGCCACATAAATAGCCCCATATCCCCCACAAACAAGTCCAAATTTATCTGCCCATATATAAATATCTTAAGTCTTATAATGTCTTCTACATTACAGAGGGTGGCCAAATCCTAATGTTTGGTGTTGTGCAACTTTAACAGGATACCAATTCAGTAATACAAACGCAAGTTTAAAAAAAACAACTCCAGGTTACCAATCGGCAGTACAGGCAACCAAGTGCTTCCATAATAAATGTAGCCAAAGTCACACAAACACAATGATATTAATAAAGACTGTCCTATTACACAAGTTCAAATGTCTCTGCCAATACGTAAAAATCCTAAGTAATGGTGTTCTATAATGTCCCATATATTTCAGATTATTATTATAAGATACCAATTTAGTAATACAAACACCAGTTTAAATAACTACTCCCAGGGCCTTTATGGTACCCATACATTTGCAGAAAATTTCCCCAGATATTTTTAAAATCGTAAGCAAAATTGGCCAAACTGATAGATATTATCTAATACAACAGAGTGCTGAAATAAAATCAATAATTGCTTCAATAAAGTATTCATTTAGGGGATGTTACACTAATGTAACCAGGATTTGATAAGATTTTTTTAAATCACTCTTATCATTTTAACTTCTTGCCTTTGTTACTTTTTATATTTCACAAAACCCTGAAATTGTGTAGGGTTTGTAGAGATTTTATATCCACTGTATCCACACATAGCCAAATATACACGCACATAATTCCTTATTATTATTGATCCAGACTATTAGGTGTATGGTTGTTCAGGCAGGACTGGAATGCTGTACAGAAACTGTAGAACTGACAAGATAAATCAAGTGCACCTAGGGCTCAAATAATCTCCTAAATCATGGAGCAAAGAAGTGATGTGCTGTAAATGGAATAGTTAGGAAATACATTGAGCTAGTACAATGAAGTAACATACCCGAACACTGGCATTAAGTTACCCAAGCCATACATGTTACATCACTTTAACACCTTACGAATGCCATGCTTGGACAGCTGTCATTTACACTGTTGCTCAATGTGTGGAAGCAGTTTAAACTTACAACCATGTAAACAAATTGCAATAGAAAGTTGGAACAGTGTGTGCTACTCACGGGCTCTGTTGAAACTAGAGGCCTCTGAGGAAGTTGGTACACCCACGAAACACATCAGATGGGTGACCCTATCGGGTATCGTATCTGTTTGGTGCTGTATACATGCTGTTTTTATATTGTAAATCAGTAAAGACTTAAAGGGCACCTCCACCCTCATAAAAACATCTTTTAGAAAGAATGGCCGCTTTAAATTATGTTGATATATTATAGTTTGTCCTATGAATTCATTACTGTATGCCTGCTATGTTTCTGGATGCCTCATGGAAACTGAGCATTTTAAAAACCTCTACTGAGCCTGAGCATGCTCAGAAGAGGTAGACAACGGATTTACATTCAGTCATTGGCTGTGAGGTCAACTGTCAAATCCATAACTGACAATTGCTAACTGGAAGAACCAGGAAGCAGAAATAGGAGATTGTGCAGAATTTCAGGTTAGAATTATGTTTCAGATTTCAAACTATTCCCGTTTAGGGTTTTTGGGGGGTGATTTACCGGTATATACGTTTTCATTTTGGGGCTGGACTTGCCCTTTAAGTTTTAACGGAGCCTGTAAGTAGTGCATCCTGTTCCTACTTTTTAATACATTTTCACTGCCTGGAGCTGGGAGGCTGTTTATTTGGGATGTACACGCACCATATGGCTTCTATCCAGTTTGTTTGTCTGTGAGTGCCATTAGTACTGTCTGCTTTCTCTCTACATGTAAAAAAAACGGTTTGTATATTTTTATGCAATGCTAGAAATTTAAAATACAGACCAAAGAGAAAAATACAAATTGGAAGTAAAGCAATAATAAGAAAGTAGCTCTAATAGCTCAAGTGCTAGACCTGTAATAGGATATTTGTCACAAAAAAACCTACAACCTAAGTAGGATGGCAATATACAGGTACAAATAGTAGATAAATAAGTAATAATTAAAAAGCTAATTGGCAACCAGTGGATCACAGGATAATTTAATTGTGCTCTCCATGTAAAATGCTGCTGTCTTACATTTAAAGGACAACTCGACCCTCATAATAACATCTTTTAGAAATAATTGCCTCTTTAAAATATGTTGATATAACCTACTTTGTCCTCTGAATTCATTACTGTATGCCTGCTATGCTTTGGATGCTTCATGGAAAGGGAGGAATTTAGTGACCTGTACGGAGTTTAAAGGGCAAGTCCAGCCCCAAAATGAAAACTTACATACAGGTAAATTACCCCCCAAAACCCTTAACGATTATAGTTTGAAATCTGAGATATATAAGTCTAACCTGAAATCCTGCACAATGTCCTGTTGCCCCTGTTTCTGCTTCCTGGTTCTTCCAGTTAGTAACTGTCAGTTATGGATTTGACAGTTGACATCACAGCCAATGACTGAATGTTAATCCCCTGTCTGCCTCTTCTGAGCATGCCCAGGCCCAGTACAGGCTCAGTACAGGTTTCTAAATTGCTCAGTTTCCATGAGGCATCCAGAAGCATAGCAGGCATACAGTAATGAATTCATAGGACAAACTATGATATATCAACATATTTTAAAGAGGCCATTCTTTCTAAAAGATGTTCTTATGTTGGTGGAGTTGTCCTTTAAGCAAGCTCAGAAGACGGATTAGCATTCAGTCATTGGCTGTGATGTCAAATACATAACTGACAGTTCCTGGAAGAACCAGGAAGTAGAAAGAGGGCAACAGTATATTGTGCAGGATTTCAGATTAGACTTACATATTTCAGATTTTAAACTATTACAGTGAAGGGGTTTGGGGGGGTGATTAGCCTGTATATAAGTTTTCATTTGAGGGCTGGACATGCCCTTTAAAACAATCCCTGGATAAGAGCTCTTAGGGCTAGGCCCCACTAGACCATTTTCAACCAGGTTTTGTGTTGCGTTATCTCTTCCACTAGGGCATGCCAATGTAGCCCCACTATTTCCACTGCCTTGTGCTGCGCTTTGGCCCGTTTTTGTAACTAATGAAAACACAATTTCTGATGCACATTGCATTTTATACAATAGGGCAACATAAATTCAAGCGCCACCCCATCACGCGTCATTGCAATTGCATACATGTCCAATAATCAAAAATAACTGTCATGGAATGACAATAAAGGTGCCCACTCACTGGGCTAATATTTTGATCAATCCGACATAGCAGTAGACATTCCCATTGATTGGTCTTATTATGCCGACATCAGATCGTAAGATTGATCGTGATTACGACTGGGAAAGTCGCTTGGTTAAATGATTGTAGTATTTATTTTTTGTAAGTTCTGATTAAATGTAATGTTACCTCAAAATAGTTGACATTAGACAATAATCCCCAAACAAATTAATGTCCAACATTAAGTGTGGTTTAATTAACATTGTAAATCTGTCTATCAAAGTATCTGTCGGTTTACGATCACAATACACTTTTGTTGTGTGTGGCCACCTTTACGGTGATTGTTTTGTGCACTGATTTTAAGGTGGGTACACACAGCAACAATCTGTCAAATATGAGATACTGTATGTCATCATTCATAGGTGGCAGTACACAGTCACGATCATTCTCCCTAGTATAAGCAGAACATTCATGACTGCCATACTCCCTACGATAATACAGGTGGCCGTACACACATTAGCAATATAGTACTGACTGGATCGACTCTATATTGCTAATGTGTGTACCCAGCTTTACCTGAGGAAGGGGCCTAGAGTCCCGAAACGTTGTATGCTGCTTTTGCACTAAAATAAAGAAATTCTCACTACAGTAGTGTGCTCCTCCTATTCAATACCTTGCTTGGTTTATGGAGCCCTGGAAGTAGGGGGCTAAGAGGATTGCACCTACGAACTTGTCTGGCTAATCAGCCAACAGCGGTGTGCCACAGTACACTTGGAATTCTTGGAGTGTACCCAGCTTTACCTCTCTGAAATTCAAAATTCTGTTCTGTCTTTGCAACTATAAAATGCTTGGTATTTAATTAAAAAATCTACTGTAAAAACATTTGCTTTGTTTTGTTAAAGCTTAACGCACTGTGTATTGAAAACTTCCAAATAATAATATTATATAAACCTTTTTGATTCCAAGGGTCACATGCCTACTGTTCAGCTACTGAAAAAATATGACTTGATGCAGTTTGCAGAAGTTACAAAGGCTGTGAGGTATTGTATATTAAAAACTACAGTATATCATTTGGTTTTTAGTTCTATTAAGGAAGATAACGTGTGAAAAATCACATATTTACAACAGCAGTGTATGGTGACAGGTAACATTTTCTATGAAATGGGATAGGGTACTCTAGCACCAAAAGGGTTGTAAACATGTGCGATCGCGGGTGCTAACCCGCTACACACGATATGTATGAATGGTATATACGGATGTCCGTTTCTGACGATAATCTGCCCGTGTATGGGCAATTTAATGGCTGCTCGTTCGGGGATCGTTGTCCGATCTGCCGGGTAGATCTCCAAAAGAGCGCCCGTTTTGCCCGACAAAGTGCCCATACATGGGCCGATTATCGCCCAAAACGGACGTCTGTATATATGGTGGGTCGGCACCTGCAATTACACATGTGTACAAACATTTTGGCCAGCCAATAGATTTTATACCACTAAATGCATTTTGGTTAACCATGGCTACCAAAGAGAATAAAAAAGGCATACAAATCTTGCACTTGAGAGATTGGTATTCTGTATTTCTGTATTAGATTTTATTATGATATTGAATTACTTTTTAGCTGTTTTTGTGATGTCATTAGTTTAATAAAGTGTGTTTTATAAAAATCCATGATACTTTTTCTGCTTATATTAACACAAGATAAGTTATCTGTTTTGATTATCTTCACAGTGAGGGGAATCTGCTATTACTGACTGAGGCACTTGCTAGGCACGAGACCTTTTTTATTCGTTGTGGAATTTTTTTAATATTGGAGAAGCTGAAAATTATCACATATAGGAACCTTTTCAAAAAAGTGTAAGTTTAAAAGGTCTCCATGGCGATCCTGCGTATTTAAATTTTTACCTTTCAATCTAAAAGTTAGGAAAAGGAATAGATTTTTCCAAAAATGTCTTTTAGCATTATGGGTTCATAGCTTAGTCATTGTGATTTAGTGTGCTATTAAATTCTTCCCCTATGCCTACTTTTTATTCTTGAAGATTAATATGGAGTATTAAAAAAATGCACTGGATTCACCCATTTTCCAAAGTCGCATGTTTACAGTGGTTTACTATTGGTATTACGAGATTTTTAGCATCTGACCAATCTTGAAAGATTACTAGTGATTTAGTTCCTGTTTTGATTAATGCATTTCAATTTAGCTTAGTGTTTCATGAATTTACTTACACATTTCTAGACGTTTTTTTAAATCATTATCAGTATATTTTGTATTTAACAGATACCTTCTCCTAAAAACCCATCAGTTGCCTTTAGATGCATTTTTAGTTGCACTGAAGTTCATGGAAGTGGAAGATGTAGATGTTGATGAAGTTCAATGCATCATAGCAAATCTTATTTATATGGTATGTATGCATATTTTATTTGCTACCAAAGTTTTCGGAAATACCACTAACTGTTCTGAGTTTCTCAAAATCTGACTCTTCTGCCTGTATAGTCCTATATCAATCTCCAAAACCGTAAAAGAGAGAGTACTTTTCATATTCATAAAACACCCAAGCCTTGAGAAATGGCAGTTTTGCCCGAAACATTGCCATAGATGTGTAAATAAATAAATAAACAAGTAAGAACTTTTGTTACACTAAGATATCCAGAGGGAACTCTTATTACCAAGTTTATTAAGGCTATGTATCGAGAGCCTCTGCCGCTTACCTTTGCCCTCTGTAATGCAATGTACAAACGGTTATGGGTCTCTGTCCGATGCAATTTGATCTTAAACCTAAGCTATTTGCTGGTGTTAATAAAGTCATGCAAAAGTGCTACATCAGTACATGTGAATGCTTTAAGCGAACTGCCATGATTACAATTGTGATAACCTGTACAACTGCGCAAACAGTTTAGTGTGACTTTAAGACTGTAATTTGAGTTTGCAACTCTGTGCGTTGCCCCAATGTGCCCAGAAAAAAACATATTGTTTCTATAAGTGTAACTATTATAGGCGTAATGTTGAAGGGAATACAGATGGAATTCAATCTGTGAGAGATGGGTAGATTGAAAGCAATATCTAGAAGACTGGCAGATTAAAAGCAATCTTGTGGAGCTTGTGACATACTGAGCCTGAACACATATTCAATCTTCATATAACAAGGTTAAGTCATAGTTCGTAAAAGAAATGATGTATGGCTACATTAAAACCAATTAACCCTACATTTACACTATTGTAAATACCAACTAGCCTTCCATTGTGTATATTTTATATGTTTGTGTCTTAGGCTTGGATCCTTCGTCCTGACCAACTGCTATAGCAAAAGTAGCAGTGGCCAACAGCTCGGCATGAACGAGTGTGTGGTCCATAGAGGACGCATGATCGGCCATTGTTTTCTGACCCATCCAATCATGCATTCGTCCTATTCAGACAAACAGTTGGCCGCAGAATCACAAAGGAACCATCCAATATTTCGGGCTGTTCAACCCATACACTGACATGCCCTCCCCATACATTTTTTTCCTGATTTCGAGCCTCTCTCTGCCTTCTATTAGCCTTCAATTAGACATGCTGTGAAGGGGGCGTAACAATTCTGTCTGCCACTAACTGTCACTCAGAGCTAGCATGCGAGAAAACACTCCTCCACCCATCCTTAAACAGCTTGATTATGTAGGCTGTATCCTAGCAACCAGGCATTTCAATTTTGTTTAAACCGGCAGAGGAGGAGGAGAGAGGTTGTAACAGACATTCCCACCTGCTAATGACAAGTGTTACGTTAATCATGGCCCTGGGCCGTCTAGGAGATGGGCTTTTAGCACTCCTCTTTGCTGTGTGATATCTAAGGGAGGGCAGCACAACTGTAAATGTGAGTAAGTGATTTCAGTTGCTGGAAGTGTGGACATGTAATTGGGGTGATGTTGTTTTTTTTGATATTGTTGTCCTTTAAAGTTGTTGGCACACAAGTCAAATTTTGCAAATCCTGACTTTACCTGTGTACATTCATCACCCAAAAATGCAGATATTTGGTAGGGGACTGGTCTACTCAAGGCAGTTTTGTGGGAAGAAACTTGCAATATATTATGCTTGTATGAATTGAGAAAGCCAGTCGGATGACTAGCGAAACATCTTCAAGAACTAAACTTCAAGTCCAGTTGATCTAACTGAATACAACAGATATTTACAATATATTAATTTAATCCGGGTTTCAGATGTAAAACGATCTTTTAAAAGGTACTCATTTCTCACAGACTTATATATGGTCACCATTATTATTCGTACTTTATTTCTTAAACAGGGTCATATTAAAGGATACATATCTCATCAGCATCAGAAGCTCGTGGTCAGCAAACAAAATCCTTTCCCACCATTGTCCACAGTGTGTTAGTCATGCTGGTGGTCAATTAAAGGGAAGGTTTATTTTCCAACTGTGAATACAAGGAGTTACAGCAGTCTTGTTGATATACCCTAAAAAGGCATTTCATTCCATCTTCAAGCAAAAAGTCATGACACAACATGCCCTGAAGGCAACATGCTGGTTGATCTGTTTTTGTATATGGCCATAACAATTGCTTGTCTTTAGTATTGACACACTGTACACAATGTGACTAGTTAGGCTATGTATGGATACTTTAATGGGGAACAAAAATGTATGCAAAATAACATTCTGCAATTTTTATAGAAAGTTCCTTTACTTTTAGTATTGCATTAAATAATAGGTATTCCAGTACCGTATTTTTTCGTTTTTTCTGATTGATTAGATTTCTACAATACAATTTTAAGGAGTATAAAATATTAGAATGTATTACAAACCCACCATGTAAGGCTTAAACACACTTTCCAGATTTATAGCACAGAAAATGTCCCTTAAAACGATGCTTTACTTTACTTAATCTGTAAAATATTTCATTTGTATTTTTCAAGTAAGCAATATATTGATCTAGTGAGTTTTTGGGGCTAGAAGTTATTGTAATTTGTTTTACTCTGTAGCTATGTGGTTAAGCTGGGGCATTTTTTAAAAAATTTATTCAGTTATTCATTCTTCGACTAAAGCATCTATGTTTACCAAACATAAATTGCCATACAATAAGAATTAAAGTGAGTGGGCAATGGAATATTTTATTTTAAAAATGTGGCAACTAAAAAGCTGACATAGCCCTTGAACTGAAATGGATACTGGGATATTTCTTTTGATGCACTTTGTGTTAACTTTTTTCTATGTTAATGTACATTTTTTCTAGTTGCTATTTTGCTACAAAAATCTGATTAAAAGCAGCCAAAGGCCCGAAGATTGTGTGTTGTTTTTTTTTTTTTTACCAATATCCAGCACTTGTTGATTACACCAAACATCTATCAATGTAAAGACAACCATGTTGAACCTCTTGAAATTAATTCTTGCTTTTTATTTCTGATCAAGCACTGGGGAAAAGAGTGTAGAGTTGAACCTGTGACCTTATGGCGATTGTGTTTCTAAAAGGAGTGTATTAGACTGCAGGGCTACCAGAGCATTGGCTAAGAAATTGGTATATTAAGAAGCATTTGAAGAAAAAGGCAGCAAAATCAGCTGACTATTTTGTATTGTTCCTGGTAGGCTATCTGCAATGCACGCTGGTTGCAAAATAAACTGTAGGGTAACAATAAGCTTTCTAAGTCTTATCATTAAATTCTGTATTGGTGTGGAGACACCTGTATAGAAAATATGTGCATGGAGACAGTGAATAGTAGGATTGTGGGTGTGGCTAATAGGTTAACATGCCCACAAGGCTCTTTGAAGACCACATATGCTGTGAGTTGTACTGGCAACACATCAAAAACATGAAAGCCTTTTCAAAAAATCTATTTCTTACATGTATGTAAATGAAATTTACTAAAATAGAATTATTATTGTGGGTTTATATAGCACCAACAGCTTCCGTAGTGCTTTACAATTATATGTATACATCAGGCCCTGCCCCGAAGAGCTTAAATGTAAACACAATTATTTGACACATACAACCTAACGTTATATTGTTATGGTTGTGGGGGAAAGTGCCCAGAGGAAACCCGTGCAAGCATGGGGAGAACATACAAACTCCTTGCAGAAGGGTGAATTTGATCTTAGGGAGAAATATTGTTACATTAGGATTTTAAAAATGTTAATCCAGGTGTATTTCTAGAGTCTGAAAAGATCAGGGACACTTGGGCAAAATATGTACAGCACAAAAAATTTTAGGCTACACCTCGTTCTGTCACAATTAAAGGGACAGTTCAGGGGAAATTATCAATATTTGTTAAATTGTTAGTTTGTGTAATGCCTTCTTAGTTATTCTACATATTCTCTCCCATTTTGAAAAATCACTTGATTTCATACCCTTTGCTGTTCCCTGCTGTTGATATTAGTGAGCTGACATTTCAGGTTCTAATGGTCCTTCTTCCCAGGATGCACCATATCCTTGGAATGTTCCTAACAGTTATTTCTACTGATTGGCTGTTGGATGGGTCAAAGATGCTCAGATCTCTAATGAGCAAGTGCATCAACCCAGGTGCTGGGTCAAGGGCAAAACCATAACTGTCTCTATTAGGGGTCCTGCAAACAGGAAGTCAGTATTTTCGGTTGCATTTATTTATACACAGACAAAATGATGAATTGGCAGATTAAGGTCATTGGGATGAAAAAATACTGCTCTTTTTTCTGAAAAGCATATGTATTTGCATTGAACTTCCCCTTTAAGCCATAGCCATTAGATACTTCAAGAATTCTAGACCAAAAGATACAGAGAGAGTGATTGACACGTACACCGTGAAATATGAGTTATAAAGAGAGACAGACCTACAGAGATATAAATGGACAGATATAAAGAAGCAGTGGTCAATATTTATAACGACACGGCCTCACAACTTTGGCCGTTGTAAAATACTGAAAACAATCTGTCATTTACATTGGTGTCCTATTGCACCGGGGTCATACATTATACTTATATGACCATGAAGCAATCTAATAATGTTTGTTATATTGCTTAACATACCGGTCCTTTACGACCATTCATAAAACAAAGACCAGACATAACTTTACAGCCTTGTCATGAACGGTCGCAAGAAACCAAGAATATTGGGCCTTTCTGATACCACGGTTTATAAATACAGCCCAGTGAGTGGCAAACCCACATATATATAGATAGTGGTACAGAGAAATAAACCGATATCCGCAAAAAAACGGATATAGAGAAAAAATAATAAGAATACAGATGGATATACAGACAGATTGAAAAAGACTGAGAGATAGACAAACCAATAGACAGATAGTAAGAGAGACTGGTCAAAATTTACACCACAGATGCAGTAACAAGCAAATCAAAGACAATGGTAAAGCAAGCTGGGAATGTCATGATACTGGTACAGCAAATTGGAAATGTCATTTATACAGTAAACTAGGGAAGTAATCATACTGGTATTACAAACCTGGAATTTCAATATACTGGTACAGCAAATGGGGGAGTCATGAGACTGGTTAAGCAAACAAAGAATCTCATGAGAGTCTTGAGAAAGGGCAAAGTGTGTGCCAGAAAAGTTACCGTTTGCTGTACTCCCAATGCATTTTTATACACACACGGGGAGATGCAATGAAAGTTCTTATTGTTAAAAATGGTGCTAACTTTGCCTCAACCAATCAGATCAAGAACTTTTCTTGAATCTCCCTGACAATTTTTCATAAATTCACATTTGAATAGTTTCCATTGCAATTTCTGAACACAGTACCAATATCATGCCAGTTTGCTGTACCAGTCTCATAAACATTCCATATTTGCTACATCAGTCTTATGACATTCCCTATTTTCTGTATCAGTCTCATTACATTCCTTATTTGCTGTACCAATCATATCTTTTTGGTACATATCTTTTTTAGGGGTTTAGCACGAAAGCGCGTTCTAATAGAAAAAGGGAGTTTGATTGGTGTGTCCTATTATTTTTGAGTATATAATTTTGGTACTGGTGCAGCTAACTGGCAAGATATTGGAACTTGTACAGCAAACTGGCATGATGTTGGTGTTGGTAGTCTACTACCACATTGTATTGTACGAACAACTATTAACATGGCAGATCTGGTCGGAAAGCTGGATAGCTAAACTTAGATACAATGGTACAATATCACTTCTAATCAGAGCATTAAAGTAAGGGAAACCTGTCCCTGAAAGGAATAGTATTTCCCCCAGTCACCATGGCAACAACGTCACCAAACGAATCCCCTCCCATTTGCAGTTAATTGAAACCAGAAGAACTCCCCTCATACCTTTTAAATAGCTCCTCCTCCCACTGTCCAGTGTTCTTTTCTTCCTGTTTTGCAGTCTGCTACCAGCCATCACGGTGGATCCCTGCCTAACTAGAGTCTCTCCTGCTCTCCTCCAGGTTAGATGCCCCTCCGGTCGCCAGTGACTCATTGAGCCAAGAGGGATGTGGACCCTGTGGCCGGGTCGGGAAGGCTGTCCCTCTGCAAACCGCATGGCTGCCCCTTCCAAGATGGCGGCCGCGCGATACCGGAAGTCGCGGATGACGTCACTTCCGCTTTTCGCGGCTGACGTTCCCGGCCATCCCAGCCTCCTCCTGGCCGCATCTTAAGGTTTTAACTGGCGTTTTTTGGCTGGGAGTCGCTAGGGGGGTGTGCCCTTCGTATTTAGACCATGGTTTACCCGCGAATTTCCCCTTCCGGTCGGCCTGCCTGTTTGCTGCTGCAGTGTGCTGTAGTGAGCCTGTTTGTTCTGCTGCTCCTGTTCCTCTCCTGCTGTAGTGCTGATTTCTGTTGGATTAACCCATGTTAGATACTGGGTTGCTTCTCTTGGGTGTTGCTTGTCAGCTGATTTTTTGATTATTTTCAGCATGGAGTCTGGGAGCGCCAGTAAAGGTCACTCTAAGGGATCTAGGTAAGCAGGGGTGAGTATGGAAAGAGAGCAGAGGAGTAGGCTGCTAGGGGCTGACAGTGTTCTTTTTGTCTCCCCACAGCCTTTCTATGTCTGATAAGCAATCCAAACCTGTGGAAGTGGAAAGCAAAGACAAGGAGGAAGCTGGAACCTCAGTTAACCCTATCCAAGGACAGTCTCTAGACTCCCTAATGAAACTTATCAAGTCGGCTGTGAATGAGTCTATGCAAGAAGCCAAGAAAAAGAAAAGAAAGGAAAGATCTTATAGAGAATCAACTATAGATTCAGATGACTCAGAAGCCGATTTGTCAGACTATTCAGATAATGCCTCTTTGTTTGGTTTAGAGGGTGAAGAGGATGAGGAAGTGGAAACTGATTTCGATCCCAATATAATGGAACCATTGGTTAAAGCAGTGAGAAACACCATGCGGAACCAAAAAAATCGGAAGCGGATACGTTGTTTCCATCCATTAAAAAGAAACACCATGCCTTCCCTCTTCATACCTCTATCCAGGAAATTATTGCTTCTGAATGGAAGAAGACAGACAAGAAATTTGTGTTGACTAACAGATTCCTTAAAGAGTACCCTATGGAGGAAACAGTGGCCCAGCACTGGGATACAGCCCCGAAAGTTGACGCAGCGGTAGCTAGGTTAGCTAGAAAGACTACACTTCCTGTGGACGACGCAGCATTATTCAGGGACCCGATGGCAAAAAGGGTGGAAGTGTCCTTAAGGAAGGCATTTGTGCAGACCGGCAGTAGCAGCGACTTCAGTCTCTAGGTCTATGAAGATCTGGATCAAAAATATGGAGGAAGCTATTAACTCTAAACTACTAGAAATGTTATCTGATTTCAAGCTAGCTATTGATTTTCTTTCAGAGGCATCTGTAGACATGGTCCGTTTAGAAGCAAGGTCTATGGGCCTTTCAGTTGCTGCTAGGAGAGCATTATGGTTGAAACCCTGGCAAGCTGATACTGCTTCAAAAAACAACTTGTGCCTTTCGAAGGTGATCTTCTTTTTGGGGAGAAGTTAAACTCAATCATTAGTAAAGCCTCAGGAGGGAAAAGCATTTTTCTCCCACAGGAAAGAAGCTTTAAGAGACAAAGACCAGACTTCTCTCAAGGAGCAAATAGATCCTTTCGGTCATCAAAGTTCTACAGACCAGGGAAGGAAGGAAGCAACAAGTTGGAGGTCAGGAAGACAAACCTTTAGAGGTTCAAATAAGAGACCAGCAGGGTTTACAGGTCAGTCCTTTGTCCAGCCATAGGAATTTGCCGGTCCAGGAGACAGAGGTCGGGGGCAGACTGTCTCAGTATTTAACGGTCTGGGCCGAGAATGTGACAGACATGGGTGAATAGGGTGGTTTCGTTGGGGTACAGGATAGAATTCACCACTTTTCCCTAAGATTTTTTCAAACCAAGGAAGGAGGTCAGATCCCCAGAAGAATGGAGTCTGATCCAGAATTATGTGGCTCAACTGTTTCAGATAGGAGCTATAGAAACAGTTCCTGTGAAGGAACAGGGGAAAGGTTTTTACTCCAGTCTGTTCTTAGTCAGAAAAGCGTCGGGAAAGTTAAGACCGGTGCAAGACTTAAGAAATTTGAACAAGTTTGTGACGTACAAGAGATTCAAGATGGAGTCCCTGACATCAATTATAAAAGTAATAGGAAGAGGGTCCTGGCTAGCAAACGTGGATCTGAAAGACGCCTACTTCCATGTACCAATCCAAGTCGAATCAAGGAAATTCTTGAGGTTCCTGGTAGGGGATCTGCATGTACAATTTCACCAAAGTCGTAGTTGCCTTAGTAGCAGAGATTCGGAAGAGAGGAATTGCCATCTTCCATTATCTGGACGACATCCTAATAGTGGCAGAGTCCAAGGAAAACGCGGAAAGACATGTAACAACCGTAGTAAACACCCTGGAAAAGTTCGGGTGGATAATAAACAGAGAGAAGAGCCACTTGTACAAGACCTAATATTTTTGGGAGCACTCTTCTTGACAAAAGAGAACTTGGTGAAACTTCCGGAAGAAAAACAATTAAAGGTAAGAGCAGAAGTCCAAGATCAACTGTCAAACAAATATTGAAAGTACTGGGGTTGATGGCAGCAGCTATCCAGCTTGTCCGGTGGTCCAGATAGCATATGCAATATCTGCAGCATTTTCTGATAGCCAAAGCAAGAGTTCCTCAAACACAGATGTCCAAGAAACTCCATCTACCAGCTTGGCTAAAAGACAGCCTTACCTGGTGGCTCAACAAGGAAAACCTAAACAAGAGGTTCAATTTTGATTGCCAAACACCACTGGTAATAACGACCGATGCATCCAAATTAGGATGGGGAGCGACGTTTCAAGACAAGGTTGCCCAAGGATGCTGGGAAGGAAAAGAAGTACCATCCAATATCTTGGAGTTAAGAGCAGTATTTCTGGCAATTCAGAACTTCAAGGATCAGATTCAGGCCAGGTTGATAGTGATAAGAAGCGACAATATGTCAACCGTCCAGTATATAAAAAAACAGGGCGGAACAAAAAGTTGGAGGTTACTAATGGAAGTAAAACCAATCTTCGAGTGGGCTCAAAGATATCTGAAGAGCATCTCGGCCATCTTCATTCCTGGCAGGCAAAACACCAAGGCAGATATTCTAAGTCGCCAAAAGGTACAGACAGGCGAGTGGAGTCTTCATCCATCAGTATTCCAGAGCATAGTAGTGAGATGGGGACAACCGATAGACCTTATGGCATCAGAAGACAATGCGAAATGCATAAGGTTTTACGCTCGCTATCCTTCAAAGAGGGCGGAAGCAGTGGACGCCCTTCAACAAGATTGGAGCAGAGGGTTACTGTATGTCTTCCCACCATTCCCGATGATATGGAAGGTGTTAACCAAGATCAAGGAGGAGAAATCGATGTGATAGCAGTAATTCCTCATTGGGCGAGAAGGCCTTGGTTTCCATTGCTTCTATCTCTAGCAAGGGAACCTCCTCTAATGATTCATCCGATGAGAGATCTGTTGACTCAGGGTCCACTCCAATATTCGGAGCACATTCAACTAGCGGCTTGGAGGTTGAGAAACGAAGATTAACAAATTTAAATCTTCAGGAGGAGGTAATTCAATTCCTTCTGAAGTCAAGAAAGGCGGTCACCTCTGAGAAGTACTACAAGATCTGGGAAGTTTTTGCTCAACATGCAAGAGCAGGAAGATTTGATTGCCTCAATCCATCAGTACCGCAAATAGTTAATTTCCTATTCTCAGGGTACAAGTTAAATTTAAGTACTCTGAGAGGTCAGGTTTCAGCTCTCTCGGCTCTGCTAGAAAGGAACTTAGCCATAGATCCAATGATAAGAAGATTCTTTGCTGCTCTTATTAGGATAAAACCAAAAATTCATAACAGAACACCAATCTGGAGTTTACCACTGGTCCTTCAGGCATTAACTCAGCCGCCCTTTGAGCCACTTGAATCGTCGTCAAAATGGTTTCTAACACTCAAGGTGGTGTTCCTAATTGCAGTAATATCTGCATGCAGAGTTGGAGAAATAGGGGCACTATCAATGAAACAACCATATTTACAATTCATGGACGATAAAGTAAAGCTAAGACCAGCTTTCAACTTTTTACCCAAGGTCATATCGAACTTCCATGCAGACCTAGAAGTAATATTGCCATCCTTTTGTCCAGACCCAAAGAATAAGATGGAGAAAGTGCTACACACATTGGATTTAGTTTGTGCTATCAGAATCTACCTGGATCGAACTAAAAGCTGGAGGAGATCAGAACATCTTTTGATAATCCCAGGTGGGCATAGGAAGGGACAGACTCCTTCTAAGAGGACCTTGAGCCGATGGATAGTATCCTGTTTTCAAAAGGCTTATCAGACAAAGGGCGTAAAGATCCCGCCAGGACTTAAGGCGCATTCTACCAGAGGTATCGCATGTTCCTGGGCGGCCCAAGCAGAGGCCCCAATGGAGATGATTTGTAAAATTGCAAGATGGACTTCAGCGAAAACGTTTATTAAGCACTACAGGATGGAGGTGCTGCTGAACCAAGATGCCAGATTTGGCAGAAAAGTTTTACACTCTGTTGTATCAGATATGATGTAATAAATTATGTTTTTGAAACGGAGAACCCGCCCGGAATATATTTTGCTTGGTATAATCCGTTTGGTGACGTTGCTGCCATGGTGACTGGGGGAAAACGAGAAATCAAATCTACTTACCAGGGATTTCTGTTTCCCAGTCACTTCCATGGCAGCATTCACCAAAACCCTTATATTTACTCTACAGCTTTGAACTAGAACACTGGACAGTGGGAGGAGGAGCTATTTAAAAGGTATGAGGGGAGTTTTTCCTGTTTCAATTAACTGCAAATGGGAGGGGATTCGTTTGGTGACTGCTGTAAGTAGATTTGATTTCTCGTTTTTTCGAAATGTACTTATTTAAAGGGCATGTCCACCAATTAAATAAAAAAATGGTCAGTTATCCTAGAAAAGGATCTTGGAGGTACAGTAAATATCACATGCATGATTCAATATTGTGTGTGACCCTCCTCATGAATAAGAAAATGCCATTGCCACTTGCTAGCATAAAAAAGTCACGCAAAAAAAGGTGCACACACGGTATTGAATCACTAGACAGTCATTTTCAACACACCCAATTGCTCTCAATATTGATCAGTCTAACTGGGGGCATTTTGTTAAATCACGGCTGATCCTGCAATCTAAAATTGACTGCAAATTTGATTGGGCCAAACATTTCATCCTATCAGTCAACGCTCTGATAGGTTTATTGATTAGACATGAATATCAGGAAAATCATGTTCTGGTCAACTTGTGTGTATCAGGCCTTTCACATCCAAGTTAAAATCACCCTGCTAATATTGCCTCAAATCTCCTTAAAAAGAAAACATTTTTCTTTTTTTAATTAAAACCTGTGTACCATAAACAGAACAGATTGCTTAATATAAATGACCAAGTTTAGTTTACAAATGTCTATTATAACTGTTTCTTTTGATACTAAGCTTTAAATGCCCATCTGCTTAAACCACATATTATATCTGCATAATTTGGTAAAGAAAAACACATCACTGTTTGCCAACGTTGCCTGCCATTGGCTCATCATACCACTAAGAAACCAAACACCATTGTGCTCCATAGCAACATGGCCTCCCTCCATCAATACAGATTCAATAGTTTCATTTGCAACCCCACAAAACATTCTGTTTGTCAGAGTCATGTTTAAAGAAGCTTCACACATGTCAGATTTGTCAGTGTAATCTATAGGAAACTGTAAAAGAGTCAGTTTTGCTTTTTCTTCATCTGTGGAACTTTTCCAAGCACTGACTATACCTTTGCTATATGGCATCAGAACATTTTCTGCAAAATCTTTCTGTGGAATGCAAATTGGAAGGGTGTTGTTATGATAAATAATCTTTCTTTGAAGTTTTAGCAGTGCAATGTTGTTGTCCCCAGTTTCATCAGAGTATCTCATGTGTACATGACTGCTTTTCACTTTGATAATCTGCTGTCTTTCCTCTTTTTCAAATTTCTGTTTAATTCCTGTGGCAATTTAAAAAAAGAATTAGCATTTCTGAACACAACTTGCCCAATTCATTTATGAGAACATTTCCGGTATACACGTAACAATCTTTAGCAGATCACAAACAGATTCCATTGGATTCCGTCTGATCTGCTACAGATGGGACTACATACAGTCCTGATTGTAATAGTGTATATAGTGCACAGATAATATAGTGTATAGTATACTATTGTATAGATTGTTTGGGTGGTCATCCATGTACTAAACTATAGGGAGCCAACAACAACCAACAGAAATTTTCGATCAGAACTGGCCAAGGCAAACTGTGATAATTCACCCTCACAGATTGTCAATATCTTCCCTAATACCAGGCTAAAACCATTGGACACAAGGGGTTTGGTCTATTATGGGCACTGTGTGTACCCAGCTTTCCAGTTTCCTGTAATGTTAGTGTTACACAGATTGTTTTTAATGCATGCTAAAAGAAATAGGTTTATTAGAATTTGGAACACTTTCCAGTACAATTGATGAGTATAAATAACTTATCAGCAATTAAAGGGAAATTATAGCTCCCCCCCACTTTCCTCCCAACAAAACCAATTAAAGTACCTAGGGTACTAGTTCTGCTTCTAGCAGAGTGCATATAATTGACCACGCTCCGGGCTAAAGCCAGGCAGCAGGGCTAACCAAGCCGGCAATCTTAACTTTAAAGGAGAAGTACTTGAGATCATTTCAAAAATGTGCAACCAGAAAATGTATAGAACATTTTTTAAAAAGTAAATAGAATTCAAATAAGTCACAGCTGATGGATAAGAGCTATTTTTTAATCTGCAAGTTCTTTATTAAAGATCCCTCTGTTGTCTTTGTGATGGAAGCAGTGATGAGAAACATGCCTTACCATTTTTTCTACCCTTTTTATTCTACAATTATAAAAGGAACTGTCCACAGATGGTAGCTCTAGACCAATAACATGATGGGCATTCTTAACCACACGTTGTAAAAGGCATTTATCCTCTTTAGTAGTTTCCATAATAGGCCAAAAGATTAGAACCTCAAATACTCTCAAATGAATACCTTTAAAAATTGAGTAAAATACCTGGGGCAGATGTTCACATTTTAACTGCCTAAGGAAGTATAACCACTGATGGGCCTTCTTAGTCACCACACTACCAATTATTCCCCATGACAAGTCCAAAGTTAAGTAAGTTCCTAAAAATGTTAAATTTTCAACCAGTTCAACCTCAGAACTCCTTATATACAGTAAATGTGCCTGTAAGCAACAAGTTTCTTAGACCTTCAGATATCAATGATCATTCCCTTGGTCTTAATGACATTAACGTAGAAATTATTCTCACCACACCAAGATATTAATGATGTCATTTCCACCCTTTATTCAGTTACAATCCTCACTAATAAGCCCTATAAAGGTAGTATCATCTGCATACTTAATAATATGGTTTTCTATAAACCTGGTTGCACAATCTTCTACTGTAATATAGGGCCAACGGAAAATTATCCATCTGCCCTGATCACCTTTTTTTTAAAAATTTCACTGACTACTCAAAATCTTGAAGCAGCCAGACCAAATAATCAAGAAAGTGATGTCAATTTTTAGAACAATTCACCAAACTGGTCAAATCAATGAAAAAATCAACCCCATGTAATGCTTAAAAATTAATTTTGTCACTATACTGCTGCCTCCCACCTCCATCCCTTCAATCAAAAAGAACAAGATAAAAGACAGCTTTGATAGTAGGAGGAGAAAGCTATGAAGGGGGGAAGTGTGTACATGCCCTTTATGGCTCTAAGGGGCATAGTTCTAAAAGATCTCTAACATCAGCATTTTTAGTTTGCCGCACATCCCTGCAAAATGATTATTACTACTGTATTTATAAAGCCAATCATTTTCGCATTGATGTAAGGCGATACTGTTTTCTCTTTTTGCTGCGATAATGTACTTGTTAGTGCTAGGGAGGGGGGACCCGGTTCAGTAAGCCCCAAAAGGCTATTTTAAGGGCCCCTGGCGGGGTGCAGGTTCCCTTCCTGTGGAGGTGGGGAGGCCCCCCCAGCTTGTGCGCAGTGGGACACGCCCCTCTTCCCTGAAGCCCCTTGCACCCCAGCTCGCACACACCCACCCTAGCAGAGCCAACCTGTGATGTGCATGCACAAATGTATCGTTCAATAACCTCATGACACACCCCCTTCCCAGCAGCCTCTCTCACCCCACAACGCTAAGTTCATCCGTTTTCCCCACCATAAACTTTCTGATTTGAAACAACCATCATTGCTGCTTTATAAATGCAATTTAACAGTAACAGCAGCAATATTTTATACAGTTTTATATTTCAGTGTGTCACACGGGACAATTTGTTCTGATTCCTTTTGCTGTCATTGATTATTAAAATATTCCTATTTATTTTTTATGATGTGCATGCTGATAAATCCTAATGTAAAGTTCATGCAAAAGATTAAAGATTCTATTATTTGTGAATAATAACTGGAGAGCATATACGTATTGTAACTAGAGATGGACACAAAACCGAATCAGAGTTCGAGCTGAACTTAACAACTTCGAACAGACCCGGACTTTTCCAACTATCCCAGACCAGGATTTCTCAAACTTTCTGGACTTTCAATAATTATCGAACGTTCCTCCGTGGTTGCAACGAATTATCAATTTAAAAAAAAAAAAAAAATCCCGATTCGGGTACAGAACCGAGAAAAATGGAATATGCAAGTGAATTATTGAATACACAAAGGGACTTTCCATGATGCGGTCTATGATGAATTCGGTAACCCTAGAATGTATCGCGTTTTCGGTAACCCTTTGAATGTATGGTTCATTTTCGCTAACCCTAGAATGTATCGTTCAATAACCCTCGAATGTAGCCTTCAACTTTCGGTAACCCTCCAATGCATCGTTCGTTTTCGGTAACCCTTTGAATGTATGGTTCGTTTTCGCTAACCCTAGAATGTATCGTTCAATAACCCTCGAATGTAGCCTTCAACTTTCGGGAAACCCATAAATGTATTGTTCGATTTCGGTACCTCTCGAATGTATAGTTCTATTTTTGGTAACCCTCTCAAGTATAGTTCGATAACCCTCAAATTGACCGTAACCCTCGAATGCAGCTTGTGCAAACCCGATAATTCCCCGATCATGAAATAAGTGTTTAAACATGTTTTGGTGATAGTGACATGTTCCCCAGGCCATTTCCTAGGTGCCACAGCCATTTACAGTAAGTTACCATTGTTAGTTTATCTGTAAAACATGCAAACTTTTCGAACGATCACTCCCCATTGACTTTAATGGGTACGTTTTCAAACTTTTGAACTTTTTCCAAAGTTTGAAAACAGACCGAACTTTATGAAGTTTGGCCATCTCTAATTGTAACCTGTCGGACATTATAAAATCTCTTACCTGTAACAACAAAATACGGCTCATGTACAATAGTGCAGTTAGCAGTTGTTAGTACAACAGACTGGCTCAGTATTACACCACCACAAATCTGGGCCCTTTGTGAGTTAAGGAGTAGCACCTGTAAGAAATGGTTCTTGACTTGTAGTTAAATCCAGCAATTATATAAATATATCAGGGAGATTTAATAAAGGTTCTTTAACATTAAAGGGCATGTCCACCCCCAAAACTATAATCCCCCAACTACTGGCCCCACCATGTAGTGTAGTTTAATCCTTACCTCACATACCAGCTCCATAGGGTTCTCCTGTAAACCCCCCCCCAAAGTCCCAAAACTAACCACCAGGAGGATAGCAGGGCTCTGCCTGCTATCTGCCCTCCGGTAGATATTTGCCATGCGCACTGCAGCCCTTCTCCCTCCCCTCCCTCTCCCTCCCTCTCCCTCCCGTTCTACTATCCCTCCCCTAGCATTAATCCCCCTTATATTCTGCTCCCCCATGTCCCCCAGCCCCAACCGCATGTTTTTTTTCAAAAAGCTCCCCACCTCTTACTTACCTCTCCGCTTTCCTCCGCGCACTGAATGACCGGCAGCCGCGTCCGTTTTGGCTGCTCACCAATCACAGACCGCCTGCCGGTCCCGCCCCTCTGCTTGCATTCTCGCAAGCAGAGGCCGGCAGTGCGCGGCGGAGGATCGAGGGGAGGTAAGTAAGAGTTTGGGGAGTTTTTTGAAAAAAAGAAACATGCGTTTGGGGCTGGGGGACATAATATTAAAAAACGATTTTAGGGGTGGACATGCCCTTTAAAAATGGTGCTAATTTTGTCCCAACCATTCAGATGTTTCAAACTTTAAATAAGATCTGATTGTTTGAGGAAAATTAGCACCGTTTTAAATGATAAGAACTTTGATTGACTCTTCCTAATTATGTATTGGGAAATCCAGTTATTCAGAAACATTTCTATGTATATTTTTAAAGAAAATTAAGTACAATTATAGAAATGTAAATGATTCCCCTAGTATGAAAGCCTACACAGTCACAATTTTAACAAAAACATAAACACATTTCCTCAAACATATAATCCTTCTTTCTGCTTCTTTTTTCTCCTGTAGATAGAATGGTTGCAGGTTGGGCATCACTGCACTAAATATAATAATATTATAGTAATTTAAACTTTTACTTTTAATGTACCAAGGTGCTGCACACATCAGACCTACAATATGAACCATATATCGCAAAGTTGTCATTATATGCTGTATTTCTACATCTGTAACAGTAATATCAATAAAGTTTTGCCATGTCTAAATTATTTGGAAGGTCCAGTCTTCCTGATTTACAGTATAATAGCTGAAACCCTGAATATATTCATTTTGCATAGTTAAATCCTGTTTGGTATAATGTATAATGCCATTGCTGTTAAGACTAAAGATGTCCGAACTTCGCAAAATCTGGTCCGCTCGAGGATCCGCCAATTTTCGGAAAAATCCGAAAATCCGCGAGCGGACCCACTAAAATGAAAAATATCCTCGAAATTACGAGATTTCGAAAATACGTATTCGGAAATTTTCAAAAATACGAGAAATCCTAGTAATTTCGAAAATTTTCGAAAATACGTATTTTTCGAAAATATGAGTAATCCTCGTAATTTCGAAAATTTTCAAAAATACGTATTTACGAAAATAAGAAAAATCCTCTTATTTTCAAAAATTTCCGAAAATACGTATTTTCGAAAATTTTCGAAATTACGAGAAATCCGTGGTTCGGAAGGCGGAAAATCCGGAAAAATCCGCCGTTCGCGAACGGGATGAATCCGCGGCGGATCCAGGTTCGGATCCGCGAACCGGCCATTCCTAATTAAGACTAATGATTGTTTGTCCACATGTGTAAATAAATAGATGTTTTGATAGTGAAAATGCTTTTAATAGAAAAAAAAAAAAAAAATATTGCTGTAATGAGAAGCATAGAATATTTGTTACCTGCCAAGGGAAAATATACGTTTCTGCATCATGAAGTCCTCTTATTAAAGGTTTCTCATCATTTAGGATTTGGCCACATGCAAAAGGATCTACCAATAATAAAAGATCAAATTCATAGATTCAGACATTATTAGCAGAACAGGCAATGTGCAGTCCCAAGTATATGCCCTTCTCTCTATTTATGAACATGGCATATTTCACCTTTGGGCTCAAAACCATAAAAATGCTTTTAATTTGGTGCCATAAATGTTTCACTGTTTACTTGCCTTCTGGATAACATGACTTTTCATCTGCCCCAAGCTTGTAGCCATTTGCACAAGAACAAGAGAATGAATCTTCACCATACATCGGATGGCAGAAGTGCTGGCATCCATCCTTTCTTTCAGGGTGGCACTGATTTTTTGCTAGGGAGAACAAGTAGTAGAAAAGTGTCATTTCAACAGGATTAACTACTAATATCGATAGACACTTAGCACTTAGTAAATCAGACTTTATAACTCCCTGTTCAGTTCTTTATATTGACACATCTTTAATAAATCTTTACTGGGTCAATCTGATATAATCCCTTTATAATCTTCATAATGTCCCTGTTACTCCCATCCAGTTTCTGCATTCTAGATTTTTCAGCTCTGTTGTACAATATACCCCTCACATAGTTACACAGTACATAGTGATTCAGGCAGACATGTATAGATTAAATCACTAAGGCCACAAGGAAACTCAACTCACAAGAGGATTGGATGAACCTCAAATTTTTCTCTGTATGCACAATAAAAGAATTTGGGGCTGACTTGGCTCTGGTCCTTGTTAGCGCAGTTCTGCCCAAACTCTCCTCTTATCTGTGTGTATCTATGTGCAACTCTTTCCCACTCTGGAATTCAATTGGGCCAAGGGTGGTGCTGAATGTGGCAACATGTTGGACCCTTGATATAGAAAAAAATATGCTAAATATTAGGCTGACCATAGATCATACTAGGCATAATATACTGTGTTCTATCAGTCTTAAAAATGCCGGTGGACCCTAAAGTTGGCTTGTGTTTAAGGGGCCCTAAGATCTGTTTTTATGCAATTTAAGCTTTTTATTAAATATGTAAAATGCTATCTAAATAAAGAATTTAAAATAAAGTTACTTACCAAACTGACAGTTTGTCCCGTTGTATCCATTAAAACAACTGCATTTGTAACCGCGGATGGTGTCTTCACATACACCTTTGTTCATACAAGGATTTAACAGACATTGCCTCCCACCTGAGAACACAGAGATTGTCATTAACTTGTAAAGGTTTAACCTCGTTGTTGTTTTTTTTCAGTGTAATGAGATATACAACATAAAAGTAATGTTATTTACCTATCAAACTGTAAGTAATTCCTACACAGAGATCCAGCTGTACAAAATCAGCTAAATCTTTCACTATGGCTGACAGATTGGTTATTTTCTCTTTGGCTACTTCCTGTTATAATGGGACAGCTACTTTACCTACTTCTGAGTGAAAGATACTGGTCATGCCTATACTGGATATACAGTTCCATACTATAAGGTAATACAAATATCAAAGAAATAATAAAAAGAATATAAGGCACCAAAGCAGAGGGTATGCTGAATAAGCCAGAGCCTATTCTGTTAAAAGTAGTCCATCCATACAGGTATTATCTTGCATATGTGCATATGTTGTAGAAAAGTCAAGCTCTAGTTTTGTATTCTCTGCTAGGAGATATACACATTGTAATTTAGTGTGATTACAGGCAATTTCACCTAGTATTATTCTGAATATTAAAAAAAAAGTTTGGCCTGGTATTACATCTTTAATATTGTAGATCAATTGAACTGCTAATTTTCATGGTCATATCCCACTTATACCTTTTACGTTGTGTCATTGCCTGTGGCTGAGCAAAAGCCATGCCATTAAATGACCTTTTTTCAGTGTAATGACATTATTCTAGCCTCAGTATTAAACCTGTTTTTGTTTGGCCTTTTTAATGTTCCTTGCTAGTATCAGGCCAAGAAAAGCAGCAGCCATATTGGTGCTACAGTATATCCCCATCTTGGTGGCATCATAATAATGGATATTTAAATCCGATGGAAGCTATAGGGTAAATAATGATAGGAGTAATTATGGGGATTTGGTTTTTCACAGGTGTGTCTACATCCTTTTAACCAGCAATTACTGAGCTATGAATCAAGGTAAAAGAAAACTTTTAAAGGAACAGGAGAGTCACTGACAAGCATATGTTAATGAGGGGGTGGATGGACTGGGGGAGGAGACAGAGATCTGTCAGTTACTGCAGCACTATAGTGTTCCTTTATAGGTCAACTTCTCCTTATCCAGCTTTAATTGTTACAGATTCTTAAATATTATTTGTTATGTGATAACATACCATGGTAATGTTTCCAAAACTGGTCCTGTGAAAATATAGAATTATTAAAATAAATTCAATATGTTTAGTATATGAAATTACTTTATCTAATTGTACTTGCTAAAAAATCACGGTTTGCTTTCGGGCTACCAGATTATCTGCTGATTGGAGGAAACGTTTAAAACTAATTAGAGGGGCTGCACTAATTGCAATCTGATTGCATTTAAACTGCACATATGCTAACTCGGGCTGTATTTATAAGGCTAGATTCAGACGTATGGCTGTGCACCGTTTGTGCAGCATTTTCACTAGCGGTTCCAGATGTCTGCCACTAGGAAAACATTGCATGCAGCATTTTCCTACGGCAACACACAGAAATCAGTGGTGAGAATGGTGCACAGCCGTTTGTCTGATTCTAGTCTAAGGGAACAATAATATAAAAACATTATAATTAACAATATTGAATTCCTTTATTGCTGTGCTTGTTATTTTAAGGTATGATAGTAAAAAATGACAACATGGTTGTAAAATACTGTTTTATCCATATCTTTATTTTTTGATCAAATTATTTACTTCCACATCATAAAAGAATGCATCTGTAGCTAATGGCGTCATAAAGGAAACCACATGTCTGAGTGAATTGTGGCACATAAAAAGCATTTTGTATGTTTTGGGCCTCATTTACCCAGAGGTGCAATCGCTCCAGTTAAATGTCCCATACACGATTCAATATCACGTTTACGTCTTCCGGTGAATTGGGAAATGGCATTGCTATATAAGGACTTTTAACGCAAATACTGCCTGGGAATCTTTTGCGAAACCCATGCAATATTGCAACGTTTAGCATGACTTACCACTACAAAAAATTGCCCTTTGGCTCGGTTAAATGAGGCCAATTGTGTATTAATTTGTATGAGCCACAATATACAGGGAAACATGTATATGATTATAATGAACATAAAAGTTATTATTAATGTCCACAACTGAAAATCCTATCATACTTACCGAGATTTTCTTTTCCTGGTTTGTAACAAGGCAGTGGTTACTCATGGGTTAATCTTCCCATGAGTAGTGGCAGGAGTGGCAGGAATCCCTCCCACAAACCTTATAAAGGGAGGATTAGGTTGTCCAGCCCCTTGTCTTTGATATGGATGTCTGAGTGAGATAACATTTCTGAAAGAGGGGGTGAAGCTAACCACTGCCATGCTACGGACCAGGAAAAGAAAATCTCGGTAAGTATGAAAGGATTTTCAGTTTTCCCTGGTCCTACATGGCAGTGGTTACTCATGGGATTTAAAAGCCAAAGAATGAAGGGGGGGAGACAGATTAAAATAAGGTAGTTTGTTTATTTATGCATTTGAGGAGGCTACAGTAAGGAAATTTTTGCCAAAATCTGCTTGAGCTGCCGATGCCGATGGAGTACCATGTTGCCATGTTGCAAATTTCCTCTGGGGAGGCCTGAGCTCGGTATGCCCAGGAAGCTGCTAAGGACCTTGTGGAGTGTGCCGTTACTCTAGTAGGTAAGGCATCTGCCTTGCTAGAGTATGCCATTTTAAGTCATGTGGTTATCCATGATGTCAACGCTGTTTTCGCAGGTTAGAGGCCCCTCGGTTGACCAGCGTAAATTACAAAGGGAAAATCAGTTTTGCGGATGCCTTGGGTTTTCTCCGGGTACATCTTGATGGATCTACCAACATCAAGAATGTGGGGAACCATATCCTGCTCATCCTGGGAGTGCATAAAGGTGGGCAGGAAGATATCTTGATTTACATGATAAGGAGTTACTACTTTGGGTAAGAAAGAAAGATCCAGCCTTAGTACCACTTTGTTAGGAAAGAAAGTGAGGAATGGTTCAGATGCCCTGAGAGATCTATTTCGGCTACCCTCCTTGCTGAGAAATGTTTTTGAGTGAGCATGATTTAATGGGCTCAAATGGATCTTCTTGCAGGGACTGAAGTACAATCGAAAGATCTGAAGGGGGAACTTTAGTTCGTATTTGTCGTTTCAACCTTTGAAAAAATCGTGTTATCAAGGTCTCTAGTGCCCATCTTGTGTTTGTTATGGCTGTAATGGCTGTGACCTGAGTTTTTAAAGTTGATAAACAAAGGTCTTTGTTAAGTCCTTCTTGTTTTAGCTGAGACCTTGAGTGAATCCATCAACGCTTCTGCTATATATTCGTTCACGTTCTTGATATCTTTAAGAGACATGAGTAATTCGTCATGTGGTGTTCCATTTTTAATGGCTTCTTCTAAGTCTGATAGCCAGAATTTGTTTGCCCTGGCCAGGCTTGTGATTGGGGGCTGTAAAGCTGCACCTGATTCTTTTGAGGATGCCATCTTGTCTCTTGTCCATAGGGTTGTGCAAGGCTGTGGTATCCTCAGAAGCCAAGAATGTCTTTCTTGCTGCCTGGATGATGGCAGTATCAACCTTGGGGGATTCTTCCCATATATTGGTGATAGTCTGGTTGAATGGGTATGTTCTGTTGAAGTTTTGAGAGGTTGAAAATTTTCTATCAGGGTTTTGAAACTCTTCTAAGAATTGATCATGAATACGAAAAGTGGCCGAGTCTTGAGATTTTTTTGAGAGCATAAGGTCAGATTAGCCTGCTTGTTCTGGCTCTGAAATGTGTAGTGTATCCTTAATTTTCTTAATCAGATGACATAGAACCTCCTGTGTTAGGATGTTATCTGTCTGTTGCTCTTCCGTTTGGGGGCCAGTTTCAATGGTGTCTCTCGGTTCCATAGATGTGTATTCTGTCACAGAAGGCCCCTTTGGTTGTATCATTGCAGATACCTGGCACTTCATGTTCTCTGAGAACTTGGAAAGGGTTGTATCCATCATGGCTTTTACAGAGTTGAGTAATTGATCCTGAGAAGAGGCAGCATTGGATCTGAATGCCAAGCAATTTTCACATAACTTTTGGCCATTGACTGCATAGTACACACTCATGTCTGGATTTTTTATGACTAGGCACATGTTGTGGAAGCTTACCCCCTTGATCCTGAACTTCTTGCCTCTCTGGAACTCATGATGGCACTGAAAGTAAATATAGTATATAATTATGCTCAAGAAAATAGTTTTATGTCCCAAAGAGAGGAGCCTTCTCCCCTGTACTTACAGATAGCAAGGCAAAGACAGGCTTGCAGCATGATTCTCCTCTGGTACAAGCAGAAGTGGCAGAAAAACATTAGGAGAGACCCTGCAAGAACGACGACTTTTAAAATTTTCGCTGCAATTTCCCGCGTCGTGCTCGTGACGTCATCGCAACCGCACGCGAGAGACTCGGGTGTGCGAGAGAGACGCGTCCGCCACTCTGCACAACATGCGGGACAAGGTGCAGAAAGGATCAAGGGGGGAGCTGCTGTGTAATGCTGAATGCCACTCATGACAGGAATAGAAAAGGCAAGGGGCTGGACAACCTAATCCTCCTTTTATAAGGTTTGTGGGAGGGATTCCTGTCACTCAGCAGTCACGGAAAGTTTAACCCATGAGTAACCACTGCCGTGTAGGACCAGGGAAATAATGATCCAATTGTGCAATCTACAGTACTTCTCCACTTATACATCTCTAGCTTTGCAGCTGGACCTTTTTTCTGATGTTGTCCCTACAACTTGCAGGAAGGTTGTGAATTTTTTTCCCCTTTCATTAATTTAAACCACACTAGGAAATAAATCTAATTTCTTTACCTTCTTAAAAGAAACACATTACTTTTACTCTTTGAAAAATGACCAAGCAAGACAATCTTATGATAGGGCTCCCAAGCAGAACAACAACATATAAGGTTTTTGGCTTCTTCCCAAACAAGGCTTGTTAAGATTGGCAGCAATATATAATGAACAACAACTAATGAAGCAGCTAATTTTAGGGTAAATAGGGCCATATTCATAAAGCCGCGGTATCACTTTATAGTGATACCGTGACTTTAACTATCAGTATTGTAAATTTACGATCGTTAAACCGATCAGAGATTAACGATCATAAATTTGCGATACTGATCGAAAATCTACGAAAATAAAATCGTAGATTTACAATCCCCATACTGTCGCGATCGTACATTTCCAACCGTGATCGTAAATTAACTAACCTGCGGTATCGTTAAAAAACGCGGGTTTAGAAATATAAAAACCACGGGTTTAGAAATATAGCCCACAGTTCTTACAGAATCTACATCCAGATCTACATACTGCCTTCTCATTTTTCCTATGTAAACCTGTAAGCCTTAAAGGCTTTAAAGACTTTAGGTAAATTGATATTAATTGCTCTCCTGAGAATTTTGGCAATTTACTTTCATTGTTTATTTTGCATAGTTTAGGAGATATTTACATTTTTGTGTGTGATATGGCAGCAACATCACCAGGTCCCCTGCACTTCCTGCTTCCTGCTGTGAAATCATGTCAATGGATGACAGTCAATCTGCCCTGTGTCTCCTCCTCTCCTTGCAGCCCCCCTGGTCCCTCCCACTCATGGGCCCCATGGCCCCTCCTTTACAGTTCCCCTTTAACCCTTTCCCTGCCACAGATCGTATATTCACGATCTGTGCAGAGAATGCTTTAACTGCCACAGATCGTGAATATACGATCTGTGGCTTCCCCTTTAAAAACGGAAAAAAACCGCGCGCTAGGGCTGACCCGGGGGCAGCATTCAGCTGCCCCCCTATCCCCCTCGACCCCCCCTCGGATTTGGACACAACCGAGGGGGGGTCGAGGGGGATATTGATTCAGAACATGTGGGAGATTGATATTTAGTGGGGGGGTTTATTTGCGGGGGGCATTTCAAAGTTTTGGGGCTGTTTGAAATTACAGAGCACTTGATATTTTTCTTGTAATTACACTGGTGCATGCGTCCCATTTGAGCGGTATTTCCAAGTTAGAGGGGTGTTCAGTTTGGAAAATCTGGGAAAAATGCTGTTATTGGCTCACTGCGCATTGTTTTACATTTTGACTAGTCGCTTCCACGTCAGTGTGTGTAACCACACATATGACACACTGTTTGATTCAGGACATTTAGGAGATTGATATTTGGTAAGTTTTTTTTACATTACATGGGGTTTTGGTGTGATTTTGTAACTTTGAAATGTATTTTTCTCTATTTTTCCAGAAAATTGTGTAGAAATGCGAAATTCTACGAAGAACTGCGCCCACACCCCATAACTGACAGTTGCTAACTGGAAGAACCAGGAAGCAGAAACAGGAAACAGGACAATGTGCAGGATTTCAGGTTAGACTTATATATTTCAAACTATTACCATTTAGGGTTTTGGGGGGGTGATTTACCTGTATGTAAGTTTTCATTTTGGGTCTGGACTTGCCCTTTAAGGATAAAGGTGAAAAGGAAGAATACTTAGATAAATGGCATCTGTTTAAATCCGTGAGCAAAGTCCATGAAAACTTGAAAATCCAAATGGAAAAATGACAAAGTGATAGTCAAGATGGTAGCCTATTTAAACTCAGCCCAATTGGCTTTGATGTGGCCTTGTTGATGGTAAATGGCGAGCTCTTGCTTTCTGCCTAGAACCCTAATTTATGCCTTATCATGAAATTGGCAGTGCTTTGGTCCATAGGGGATGTGTCTGTCCCCTCCCTGAAAGGTGCATCCTGTACTTTTAGAGGGAACATTTAATTATCTATTTTCCCTTTAGTCCATACTACAAGTACCATACATATCGTATACAAAATATTAACAGGTTTGTTTTAGATACCGACCTATAAAATATATGTACAGATGCACATTTCATTCCACCATCAGCTATTATTTCTGTAAATCAGATAATATTTCTGTAAATCTTTCATAGTACTTACCTTGAAATATTTTAAATTATGAACTTAAGGGAAACTGACTGTTTACACTGATTGTGGGAGGGGGTCAGGTCCCCTTTAATCTAAAGTAAAATATCAGCTATTTCCTTAGAGAACCGTTTTGCCTACAATTGTTTAGAACATCAGCAGAATAACCTTCAAAACAATGCTCTGAGGTCAAAATTAATGAACTCTTGAAAAGATAGTAAATATGGGCTTATTAATCTAAATACATATTTTTGAAAATCAACTTACGGTACCTTTAAATCATTTTTAAAAAAAAATTCTTATGCTTTCCCATTAATTTATCTCTCTACTTCAGATTTCTGGAAATGGCTTTGAGAATTTGTTAGCGTCTACTTTCTGACAAGCATCACTGATTAGTAGTTTAGTTATTTGCTGGATAAATCTGCGTTAGGTGCAGCTTTATCAGAACACAGGTATATATTTAGTAGTTGTAAAAGGGAGACAAGTTAAATAGATAAAGCAACATTCTGGGGGCAGTTATTACTGAGTTATCTTCTAGCATTTTCCCTGAAAGAAGATTGTTTCCTGATGGCCATGTTACAATTCATGTCATTAAAGGGATCAATATTGTTATGAAATATTGGTGAGCAATAGAAAGCACTATTGCAATAGGAAGACCTGCATTTATCTTACATATTTCACAGCTTAGACATTTCAAAGCAATTAAATAAATATATGTAACCAGTTTCATTAAGGTTCTAAAACATACCAAAAAAATACATCTGGCTTATTCAACAAGAGGTGCAAAAATTTTGCCTGTGTTGTTAATTTGCCCTAGCCAATCAGATGTTACTTTTTAACTGGTCTTCTACTGTTAAAACATCTGATAATATCTGATTGGTTTCTGCAGATTAACAACACAGGAAAAATGTTGCACATCTTATTGAACAAGCCTTTGTGTTATTTGTCAAGTAATACACAAGAAAAATAAAACCATGTAAAGTAATGAGGTTTCCCATGCTTCTTTTTTGCTTGTCCCACAGTTCTTTGCATGTTTCTATAAGTTTCTTTGTTTCTCAAACTCAATCTGCGCAGCAGCATTTGGAAAACAAAACTGTCCCCAACAATGTGTGGAATAATAAATAAAACGTTTTATACCTTTTGTCTCCGCTTGGTGAATAAGAAGAATTAGGAGGGATAAGCAAGTTGCCTGGACAGAATGTGACATTTTGACTGCTGTGGAGTTTGGAAGGCTCCTCTGTACAAAGAATTAGCAAATAGCAAAAGGAAAATGTAATGCTCAAAGTTCACTTTCTAATTGAAAACAAACATGAAGGCCCATGGCTTTTCTTTTTTTTTGGTGCTAAATTATGTAAGAGGTGAAAGTATGGAAATAATTGTTCTGTACATTCAGTGCATTCCTCTGAAAGATGTTTGCCATTGGCTATAAAAATGCCGCTGTCGCTCATGCGCTCGCACTTGCTGTCGGCCTACAGTAGGTGTGATCTGATTCTGCCTCTGCCTGCCATCACATCTGCCACAGTAAGAGATACAATTTATATTACTAGTAACTGTGGGCAACATTTATGTACCAGTCACTGTGGGCAACTTTTATGTTCCAGTCACTGTGGGCAACTTGTATGTAGTAGTCACTGTGGGCAACTCATATTTACCAATCACTGTGGGCAACTTATATGTACCAGACAATGTGGGCAACATGCACAGACAAATCACCATGAGCAACTTGCATGTACCAGTCACTGTTGACAACTTGTATGTACCAGTCACTGTTGGATACCTGTATGTACCAGTCCCATTCACTGAGGGAAACTTGCATTTGCCAGTCACTTTGGGCAACTTGAATATACCAGTCACAGTCGGCAACTTGCATGTACCAGTTACTGTAAGAAATGTGTATATACAGTTCCAGTCACTGTAGGCAACGTATATGTACCAGTCACTGTGGGCAAACATGTATGTACTAGTCACAGTGGGCCACTTTTATGTACCAGTCACTGTTGGCAACTTTCATGTATCAGTCACAGTGGGCCACTTGCATGTACCAGTCACTGTGGGCAACTTGCATCTACCAGTCACTGTGGGCAAACATATTTACCAGTAAAAGTGGGCAATTTATATTTACCAGTCCCTGTATACAGTATGTGGCATATATATGTCAGCCCTCCAGTTCCCTATTCACTGTTAGATCAGTCGGCAAGTTCACCAGCCACTGTTAGGTCCCCCCTTCAGTTCACCAGCCAATGCTAGGTCAGTCCTTTAGTTCTCCAGCCAATGCTAGGTCAGTCCTTCAATTCTCCAGCCTTCAATTCTCCAGCCCGCCACCCACCTCCACAAGATACTCCTACTTTTTCTTTGGCTCAGGTGCCAAAGGGCCCTATTTATAAAAGATCGTTATCGTAAAAATAACGATCGCTATTGTAAAATTAATGGTCGTTATTTTACGATAGCGATCGTTATTTTTTCAATAACGATAACGATCTTTTATGAATAGGGCCCAAAAGGTCTAGAAGCTCCCCAAAAAAATATCATGTGGCTGACATCAGTAGTTCATTGACCATGGAAAAAAACTATATTTTTATGACACATGGCCTATTACAGGTGAAACCTGTCAGATCCTATGAGATTGGGCAATGATTTTTAATGTGTGCTAAAAGCACTTTAATCTTAATCTAAAAATAAATACTTGTAAGCAGCACTTAGGGTGAGGCCACACTAGCGCGTTTTTTGCGCATTCGCGTACACGTTTTTGCGATATCAGCCAATCACAGACGCGGCTGCCGGTCCCGCCCCCTGCTTGCAGTTCTATGCAAGCAGAGGGCCGGGACTGTGCGGCGGAGGATAGAGGGAAGGTAAGTAACTATCGGGGCACTTTTTAACAAATCATTTATAGCGGTTGGGGCTGGGGGAAGGTAAACTATTATTTGGCAAAAAGTTAGTGAAAGGGGTGGACATGCCCTTTAACACAGAGTTATTTATGTTGTAGGTGGCACAAGGATTGTTAAACCCCAAATGCATCACCTTACATTTATAAACATTGAATCTCATCTGCCATTCTACTGCCCATTTTGATAATCTATCTAGGTCTGCTTGCAGCAATTGCAAATCATTTTAAGTTTTCAAAGCTCTGCATAGTTTAGTGTCATCAGCAAAGACAGAGACCTTGCTCTCAGTGCCCCCTTCTAAGTCATTTATAAATAGATTAAAAAGAAGTGGCCCCAGTAAGGAACCCTGAGGCACTCCGCTTAGAACTTTAGCCCACATAGATGTTGCTCCATTGATCAACACTCTCTGTTTGTGATCCAATAACTAATTCTCTATACATGTACAAATGTCTTTTTCTTGGCCAACAGTCGTCATGTCATACATTAGAAGCCTATCTGCTTGAGCTTTTTAAAAATGAATCAGGGCTGGGCTTTCTGTAGAAGATACAATGGGTAATTGCAGAAAGCAATCCTTTATAAATGCCATCTGCAGCAGTACAGAGTCTGGACAGAACTGCAATGGTAAATAACTTTCATATGCTCTGCATATTTTTTAAGAGTTTTTATTAGGATTTAATGTAGGTTGCTTGGCTATATAGTTTAATACAATTTAGAATTATCTTAACGTCAAATAAATTTATATTGTGCAATGCATTATGAGAGTTGTACTTCAATTCACTCATCCAATAAATAACTAGAAACGATTATATACTATATAGTAGATTAAGTACCTCCTATGTAAAATATAAGCAGTGTAAGACAAATTGTTGGGGCCCACCAGGAAATCTGAGACCATGGGCCCACCAGGACAAGTGAAGGGGCCCATCATACATTTCATATCTGAATTCTGAGGAGTTATATGAACATATAAAAGCACAAGGCCACAAGATGTATTGATGTGTATATTAGCAGTTTTCAGCGGTTTGTAGTACTTTAAACTATACACGTAATAGAAGTCACATAGGATTTTCATTAACATAAAAAAGCAAGAGGCCTTAGACCAATAGATCTTATAATACAGTTTATAATGTAATAGATCCTCTGTAATAGGAGTTTCTCAAATACCAATCTATTGCTACTGTATACCATGTATATTGCCAGTAATAGCCAGGACTGTACATGGGCTTACACTTTTTGTATAGATCCACAACATCTAGTAGTAATACAGAATCATGTATATCCATCTGCTACTAGCCTAGCAATGCTGCTCAGTTGCTAGCTACACAAGCACGTCCACATGTCTTGGTGTGTCCTAAAGAAGGTTTTATGGTTTTTGTTTTTGGGCACTTTAGAATACTAAAAACAGTTTTTTTGCAAAAAGAATAAAAACCTTTAGCCTTTGTCCAGGAGTAGGCCCCAGCTGATTAATACCACAATGCATGTCACAGTGCCCACCTTCTCAATTTGCAGTCATTAGATGGTGCAGAGGGCCATTAATCAAGCAGCACTACCACAGAAGAGAGGGGTGGTACAGAGGGGTCTGCAGCATTTTTGGATACCACACTTATTTGCCTTACTAGCCCATATTTGTATTTCATTTAGAAAGTACATGGAAAATGAACTTCACAATTATCAATGTATAGAGAGCCGCTATCGAATCCCAGTATGGAATTATGGATCACAACTAGAGCGATCACAAATAATACTGTCTGTAAATCACTTTCTCCATATTTCATCTGCTTCCTCCAATTCGGTAGATTCTTCACCTCTCTGTTACCTTTTGAGGCATATTTTATAACCCATGGTGTCAATCATCAACACATCAGACTTACAAGGCTTTTGCTCCCATAATCTACATATATCTCTTGCAAAGAAACTAAGGCTTATGGAAAACCCAGGTGTTGCAAAATGTGGACAGAATGCTTATGCAATGAAAGAAATTTTAGCGTGGCTTTCAAGTTGTTGTACTAAATTATCCAACAAGCATTAGGACTAAAGGACATTGATTGGTTTGGTAAAGAAATGTTCAGCTTATTTTTCAGGAATTTATATTGATTAAATTACAATTTAAATTACTTTTTGAAACTGAATGATTTCCCTTCTGGAAGCTTGTATCTTTAGAGATATCTGCAATTGGGGTGTTATTTGCCCCCACTTTGCCAAACTTTTCAAGTGGTTGGTGGGAAAAGTCCCACATCTTTTTTGATACCAATCTACTTTGGGACCACATTATGTGGTAAGGAAGATTTATAGATGATTTACTTTTTATTTGGAAGAGTAAGACTGTGGGGGTAGGAGTAAGATGGGGGTATGTTTGTTTACCTAATGCTAGTAAGATTAATGTTTAGCTAAATTTCTCTTACACAAACATTAAGCCAAGAGTTCTGTATAAATATTTGATCATTTACTTAAACAACTGTTTAGAAATAATTTACTGTTTAGGGAGAAGTAAAGGGCATTATTTTGTTTATAATAGGATAGAGAACACTGTTTCCTCTGGTGATTTTTGCAGAAATGTTCACTCTACTAATCCAATTACTACTACCAATTGCTACCTTACTGGGCATAAGAAAATATTCTAGCAATAATTTTGATGTATATCTTCGACACTTGTTTTTTGCGTTCCCTTAAATGTGAAATTTAATTTGACTTTTTACAACCCCTTTGAGGGAAAAAACATGTAGTGTTGGGAAGACTGTATTTTAATTATTTCTTTTTTCTTTGACATTCAATCTAACAAATATATGGTTACAAGGATACCATACTGTTAACTTGGTGGTAAAAAAGGATTCTTGTTATTCTTTAAGGGCATGTCTACCTCTAAATCTTACACATAAGACCAGGAGCCATTACTCATGGACCTGACAGTGACATCATGGCCATTGACTTACAGCTCCTACCCAAGCCACCTTCTCTGCAGCACTGCATGCTTGCAAAGAGCTTGTAAAGTCATCAGTAGAGGTGGAAACATTCAGAAGAGGAACCAACAGAGTTGCTGCTAAATATCTACATTATGTTCAGGAATGACAGGAAGAAAGTATTGTGATCTTTGGTTGTGTGTGCAAAATTAACTCCCTGGGGATAGACATGCAATTTAATAATATTGTTTTTTACATAGTTGTCTACTTTAGACTCTAAAGGGATATCGGTAGCAAAATCACAGGCAAAGTTAAGATATGGTATACAATAGGCTAGGCACTTACTTATGGCTGCCCATTGATCATGACTGCAGCTAGACCAGAGACACTACACAAACATGGTCTGATCTAAACATTACTTTCCAATCAAAACTAGACAGGCATGAGATAATCATACTACACCACCAGTGGCATAAATAGGAATCATTGGGCCCCCAGCAAAAATATGATGGGCCCCTATCCTATCCATAGGAAAATAAGAATATGGGGTGCCCTTGGCTCCTGGGCCCCCTCGTGGTTGCTCCCCAGTACACCACTTTGCTCCATAAATCCTCAGCAGATTTCAGATTGAAATCAGTTTAAGATATTTGTCCATGAATGGAGAATAATTAGTTAGATCAACTAGACTTAAAGTTTAGTTCTTTAAGACATTTTTCTAGTCACCAGATTGGCTTTCTCATTCAGAATGTCTTGTACAATAATCTGTTGGCAATTAAGTACCCTAGAAGGTCCCAATTAGCATATCACAGCCAGGTGTTAAGGACCTTCTGAATGCAAGGTGTGGATGCATTGAGGCTAAGAGGTGTTATTGAAACTGCCTAGGGTAAAGGTGTCAAAACAGCAATGTACATGGCAGACAGGAGTCAGACAGGAATTGGCTCTCCTGTGCTGGGCCATACGTTGATGCAGTTGCTGTTTGGTCTCCCCCACATACAAATCAGAGCACTGAGTATATGATGTCACTTTTCTTGTGTTTTGGTACTTGGTCATTTGGATGTACCAATTGCTGCCTCAGTGTGTTGTTTGGTTTAAGGCAGACAGGGATACAAAGTTTTTTTGAAAATTCTCGGAGACCCCTGCTACATATGGGAGGACCACGTTCTTCCTCCTAACTTGCTTTCCCCCTTCTCTGTTGGTATTCATGTTCTTTTCTTTCCTTTTACTTCTTTTGACAAAGGCCCAGTCCGGATATCCACAAGTTTTAAGGGCTCCTCTGAGATGTTTAATTTCTTAATCCTTCACCTCTGTGCTAGTGGGAATGTTCTCTGCTCTATGTTGCAGGGTTCTGATGACACCCAGCTTGTGATCTAAAGGGTGGTGGGAGTCAAGCATCAAATAATGGTCTGTATGGGTTGATTGTAATGTAAACATATTGGCAAAGGAATAGGACTGGTTTAAAAGAGGTATCAAGGAGGCTATTTATGTGAAAATAAAGAAACCAAGCCTGAATAGAGGTGTGTGTGGGGGTCGACACCAACTGTCTGCCATGTACAATGCTGTTTTGACACCTTTACCATGGGCAGTTTTGATAACGCCTCAATGCATCCACGCCTTTCATTCAGAAGGTCCCTAACAACTGTCTGTGATATGCTAATTGGGACTTTCCGGGGTACATAATTGCCAACAGATTCTTGTACAAATCATTCTGAATTGAGAAAGCCAGTCAGATGACTAGCGTAATGTCTTCAAGAACTAAACTTTAAGTCCAGTTGATCTAACTGATTACAACAGATATAGCATGACCTGGATGATGAGAACCTTCCCAAGCATGAATGGAGAATCAACGTTTGCGTGGGGATATTATCACAAATATTTTAATGGGCCATACAGTAAATTCTCTGGTGCATTGGTAACTAATAGGTTATTTCAGAGAACCCGTGGACATCCTTTAAGATTGGAAGAAAAGACATTTCATCTTCAGGTTAGGAAAGGTTTCTTTACAGTGAAACTGTGGAACTGTCTTCCAGCAGATGTGGTAATGGCAAGTTCATTGAATAGCTTTAAAAGTGGGATAGATAAGTTTCTAAAACTAAAAATTTGAGAATTACTGGTATTAATACATATACTGTAGTTCTGGGTGATCCAGGGATACTTTCAGGAAGGAATTCCCCCCCCCCCCCCATTTTTAGTTTTTTTTCCTCTGGATCAACTGCTAGAGGGTAAAAAGGAGGGTGAAAAGGATGGACTTGATGGACATATGTCTTTATTTGACATCAATTACTGTGTTACTATGTAGTGTTACTATGTAATGGGATTATTGGAAAATATTTTAACTGCTCCAATCATCTTTTGTTCGATAAATTGCCTGATATCACGGAGCAACCTTTCAAACAGCTTGCATGGGGATATGATTACTGTGTATAAATCCATTAAAGGGCCATACAATTAACAATCTGGGGCATTGTTGACCAAAAGAGTATGTCAGATGACTCGCAGACACCCTTTAGACTTGAAGACTAAATTTAAACTTCCAGTGGACGTTAGGTGGCAGGTTCATTGGATAGTTTTTCAAAAGAAAGCTGAATGAGTTTCTGAAAACAAGAATATTGTATGTTACTGATATTGATACATAGTAGAGATGATCCAGTGATATTTCCAATTTCCACTTGGAGTCAGGAAGGAATTTTTTGCCCTTTCAATAATTCTGGTGGGTTTTTTTTTCCTTCCTCAGTGTCAACAATTAGGAAGGAAGTGTGGGTATTGCTGAGTGGGTTGAACTGGATGGACGTATGTCTTTATTCAACCTCAAATACTGTACTATACTATGCAACAGGTTCTAGCGGAACTCCAGCATTTCTTGTATGCTGAACCAGGGTGCTATACGACAGGGGAATACACAGGTAAGCAAAGATTTAGAGCACTCGTCTGGATTTTTTGTACACTTTATTCGAACATAGTGATCACATCGATGCGTTTCGGCCATCTTGTGGCCGCCGTTTGGATCCACTATGTTTGAATAAAGTGTATAAAAAATCCAGATGAGTGCTCCAATCCTTTGCTTATCTGTATACTATACTATACTATATGCACAGGTAGAATTTTTTTGACCCATTTGCACAAATCTGCCAAATTGGTTAAAACAAAGGGGTAAATCCCATGTATAGCTATCTCTTGCTCCATGTGATTGCTTCATATAAAAATGTTTTTAAAATTGGGTATAGCTGCCCTTTAAGGCTCCTAACGTTCTGTGTCTGAAGTCTTAGATACTGCCTTACTAAAATGACATAACAGCGGAACTAAGTGCAGCCCCACTAATCCCAGCTAACCTGGCAATAGTATCTCTTTTTGAAAACAACATTTCAGCAGAATGCCAGAATCCTGCTAATCCTGAGACCTCTGCTTGTTTATCTACAGTTTTCAGACAGGACCTGAATTAATTGATGGAATTTCAGTAGCATAGTTGCCAACATTCTCCAAAAATTTCCAGGGACACATTTCAGAAGCGAATGTGCCGCCACAAATTCTAGCCACGCCCACTTTCATAAAGGCAACACCAACTTTTAACTGTCACTGATTTAAAAAAAACATATTTATTTTGTTGCTAAACAGATAGAAAGACAGATAGATAGATACAGAGTGATAGATATAGATAGATAGATAGATAGATAGATAGATAGAAACAGTCCGCCAGGGGTGGTCGTTCGGCAACATCCGCAGGGGGTGGTCGTTCGGCAACATCCGCAGGGGGGTGGTCGTTCGGCAACATCCGCAGGGGGGTGGTCGTTCGGCAACATCCGCAGGGGGTGGTCGTTCGGCAACATCCGCAGGGGGTGGTCGTTCGGCAACATCCGCAGGGGGTGGTCGTTCGGCAACATCTGAAGGTAACCCAGATGTGATATAGCAGCACAAGCACATGTGCCACCCTTTTGTGGCCTTAGGGATCTTGGAAAAACTAGTTAACGTGCTAAAATAATCTTGTAAGTGTATTGGTACACCTATAAACCTACATCTAAATTCTTTCATTCTTCTTTTCCCTCTAGAAATTTTTTCCGGCGGGTGGGATAAAAAAGTAGGGGCGGGCCGCCCGGCTCTAAAGACCCTAGGGGAAACACTGAGCTTATATCCCAGACATAACATTTCAGATGAAATGCATAACTGAAACTAGCTCTCCTTACTGAACATTCACTTATTGTAGTGACTCCTAAACCCACCCCAAAATCTGATTGGTTCAAAATCAAGACAATCAGATTAAGATTGTATCTAGACCAATCAGATTTTGGGGGGGCTGTTTATGAAACACTATAAAACGGCATGGAATCTTCAGAGAAGCTCAGTTTCTAATTAGCATTCAAAATAGCAAGTTTGCCTTTGTGTTTAGATAAGAAATTTGCAAGTGAGGGCTGGTGTTTGGTGGACTGCAGAAATCAATTTTTATAGCTACTTGGTTTCTTATCTTATTAAGTCATAAGTTTCATACACACGTGCAATCACGGTTGCCGACCTGTGAAGCGCGATATGTACTAATGGCCGTTTCGGGCAATAATCATCCATGTATGGGCACTTTATCGACCAAAATAGCCGTTCATTCGGAGATCTGCCTGGCGGATGTCGCAATGATCCACGAATGAAGTCTGTTTCGCCCGATAAAGTGCCCAGATACGAGACCATTATTGTCTGAAACAATGTTTCACACATTGTTTGTTGTGGGTCGGCATCCATGATCGCACACACAACCTATAGTGTAGTAATCCATAAACTACATACGTGTTGATATAACAGATATGGATAATAGTTTTTTGATTACAGAGCCTGAAAATGCTTTACTTTAGTCAAATAGCCTGCAAAACTGTGAACAATCCTAGTGCATTGTAGTTGTACTACTTCCACTATTTCCTGACAAGCACATCAACCCCACAGCAGAGGGCAGTTATGGAATGTGAGGGGTTATATATATTGAAAACATGCAGCAAGGCTGTAGAATCAATGCAGTGTAAATACAACCAGGCTGTAATTAGTGGCAGCCTGCTACTTACATTTTATTAATCTGATAAACTATATATATATCCACTTACAATATAAGCTTATTATCAAATAAAAATATGCTAACAAATGCAAAATCACAGTTTATTCCTGTGCTGAGATGGGAAATGATTTCTCTAGTGCCCCTATGTTATGTAAACTAGTAATCTTTAGTTGCCGCCATTCCTGTGGCAGGTCGCACATAAGTAAAAAGACCTTTCAAATACTGCAACAAAAATCAAAGTTTATTGTAAGCACTTTCTGCACATTTACTTTAAGGTAACAGGTATAAAAGGGCATCTATCTGTATATATATCTAGTATAGCTAGATCTTAATGTTATCTATACTAGTTATCTATACTAGTTATCTTTAGACATCTAATCTGAACTACCCTTTGAGTGTGCAGTTTTGCTATAATTGGAATGGAGACAGTGTTCATACAAATCATGTGAATTGCATGATGGGAAATTACCACTTTCAATGCAGCCTCTCAGTGATTACTGAGCATGCTTGCCCTCATAGAAAACTCAACAAAGAGAGGCAGAAGTGAATTACACCAGAAATGTCTCCTACTTTTTACTTTCTGGAATTTTGAACAGACATTGCAGGAGAACGTAAGGAGCTGAGCAGTAAGGTAAGGATTTTTGACCACTACACAGTGGACCAGTAATAGGTTAAATTTTTGTTTGGGGGTGGACATGTCCTTTTTTAAATCAATGTGTGTGCTACATATCGAATCCTGACATACAGACATGGTTGTATTTATTTAGATCAGTCATTGATATTCCTAGATTTGCCATTATCCACATGTATTTATAAGTGATCCTTAATGGGAGCAGTGAAACATTTTCTAATATTAGTCACTCAGCTATGTAGTCGAGTGACTAACATCAAAATGAAATGCACTGTTGCCCTCCATTACTTAACACAACTATATATTTACACATCTATATATATAAAATCCCAAAGCTGATATGTGATTCCGTCTGTGTGTGTCACTGCAGTTCCTATAGACTCACCACTAGAGAGAGATTGTAAGATGGTTCTGCAGTTCCTATTGACTTACCACTAGAGGGAGAAGAAACACAGGAAACAGGCAGGAGGCAGAACACAGCAATTACATGACTGCAGGTAAGGTTGCTTGGTAGAGAGGGGTGACCTGGATTTGGGACAGAGGGGGGCCTGGATTTGGGACAGAGGGGGGCCCGGATTTGGGACAGAGGGTGACCCTGGATTTGGAACAGGGGGACTCTGGCTTGTGGCACTGAGGAGGGACTCTGGCCTTGTGACACTGAGGAGGGATCTGGCCTTGGGACACTAAGAGGGGACTCTGGCTTGGGGCATGGAGGAGGGGGCTATGGCCTTGGTACACTAAGGGTGCACTCTGGGCTTCTAGCGCATGTTAAGTAACAGGCTTAATGTCTAGTAAAGGTTATAAAGGAATATCATTACATTATTTATAATATATACATTTTTAGGAAATGACTCTCATCTGCATTTTTTCACTTTCCTGTTTATACCAAAGTATTAATGCTACAGTAAATAGGAATGAATGTGTATATCCTTCAGTACTCAAAATGTGCGCCCATCTATGTAACTTAGGAGGAGGAGTTGGTCATTTCTGCTTGTGCAGCAGTAACATTTACAGATCTTTTCAGCAGAACCCATAATGCCTACAAATTAAAATTTTCTACGCAAAATGAATTTCTTATGTGTGTGGAACCATCTTAGGTAGGTATAATACCTACCAATTGTCCCTTTTTGCCATGGTTGAGGAAGTTCTATACTGCTGTCCTGGACTGCTGAGCTATCTCTAGAATGGGTTAGGTGGTCCAGGGCATGGTTTGGACAGTTTAAGGCTTGGATGGGCAGTTTGAGGAAGAGGCTGGTCAGCCCAAGAGCTAAACTAGGTATTCTATGCATTCTGGTGGGGGAGGTGAATAAATATTAAAGGGGAACTGTGGTCCAAAAATGAATTAGGTAAATTGATAGGAATTGCTCCCCTGAGAATTTTTGCAATTTATTTCCATTGTTATTTTGCATAGTTTTGAAGATATTTTACATTTTTGTGTGTGATATGGCAGCAGCATCACCAGGTCCCCTGCACTTCCTGCTCTGAAACGTCCGTCAATCTATCCTGGTCTCCTCTCCCCCTTTGCAGCCACTGGTCCCTCCTATTCATGGAGCCATGGTCCCTCCAGTTGCAGGCCCCCCATGGCCCATTATCTTACAGCCCATGTGACCCCGCCCACTCATCGATACCATGGCCCGCCCACTCGTGGGTGCGTGGGTTACTCAGACTCCCCCCTACAGAAAACTCTGTGGAATCAGCCTTTCAGTCAGAGAGAGAACTCCTGAAAAGGCAGTTTTCACACAGTGAAAGAGAAGGTCTGTAGATCCTTACCTACTCTGTCCGGACTTCGCACAGCAGAGAGGAGGAGGACTTCCTGTCTCCCTCACACACTGAGGGAGTCTGAGGCTGTGCTCGCTGGCAGAACTGTGCAGGAGAAGCCTCAGGAATGTCACAAGTCAGTCCCACCCATTAACTTTCGGGTAGTCATTTCTGTATATCTTGGGCTGTGGAGCACGTAGAGAGGTGGTTAATGGCTCGGTAGGAAACTGGCCTTTCATTTAAACTAAATTGTTTGGAGACCACAGTTCCCCTTTAACCCTTTCCCTGCCACAGATCGTATATTCACGATCTGTGCAGAGAATGCTTTAACTGCCCACAGATCTGAATATAACGATCTGTGGCTTCCCTTTAAATTCGGAAAAACACCGCGCGCTAGGGCCGACCCGGGGCAGCATTCAGCTGCCCCCTATCCCCTCGACCCCCTCGGTTGTGTCCAAATCCGGGGGGGATCGGGAGTTAAGGTGCCTTTTTTGCCGTGACCGTACAGCAGCAGCCGGTCCCACGTGGAGTCCAAGGAGGGGAAGCGGAAAGGAAGACCCTGGGTGACGTCACGGAGCTTCCTCCTCACCGGGGTCTCCCTTGAAGTGGTAGGAGACTGCCCCTGGTGGTTTCGTTGAGGTACTGCAGCTGATCTCCATAGATCATGCTGCAGTACCTAAGTATAGTAAAGCTGTCAAGCTGCCAGCTTTTACTATACATTTGTGGAATGGACTCAAAGTTCCATTCACAAATAGGATTTTTCTAAGTCTTTGCTACTTAGCGAAGACTTAGAAAAAAAATGGGGACAGAGATCAATATTTGGTGATCACTTCTGATCACCAATTATGATCTTTGCCAATGAATGAAAAAATCACTTCCTGGAAAATGATTTCCGGGAAGTGTGATTTTTCCGATCGGATTTCGAATTGGAAAACGGGCATTTATGCCCGTATTCCAAGTTCGGTATCATTCCCTAAGATGATTGATGATTATCTTTGGGAAAAGATCGGGGGAAAAAAGGGGGAAATACACACAAAAAAAATCTTAAAGTGATACACACACCCTTTTGTTTTTTTTTTACCCTAAAAACTAAATTAGAGAAAAAAAAGTTGTCTTCTCCAAGCTCCCCAATGTCCCAGTGATATCGGTAAAAGTAAACGCGGATACTTATTGTTTCGATTTCAAGGGAAACTAAGCCTATATTTTATAAGGAAATTTTGCAGAGGTACCAATAAAGACCGTATTGAATTTTTAGGATCAGTAAAGTGTGCAAAAACGTGTGTGACTCTCATACTAACCGACTTCACTAAAATACCATAAAAGGGGGAGGTGTGTGTGTGGGGGGGGGGTTGTGGCGTTTTTAAAACATTTCTTGTAACTCACTTCTAAATGGTCCCATTTGAGCTGTTGGTGTGCCTCGTCTCTGTTTGCACCACGCAAATGGCACACCGTTGATTCAGGGACATGTGGGAGATTGCTATTTAGTGGGTTTTTTGCTTGTCAAGTGGTTTAGTAGGATTTCAACCTTGAATCATCTCATTTTATTTTTCACAAAATCGTAAAAACACGAGTTCTTGGATCGCTGGGTCTGGAATTCTTCATGCATGTATGAAAGCATGGCACCGTAACGTAGCTGAAGGTGTGTAGATTCCAAAAATATATAGTTTTGGGAGGGAATTTCCATGTTTGGGCTGTTTCCTTAGAAAAGTGTAGGCTGTTCAAATATACAGCGAACTTTGATTTTTTTGTGATTGCATTTTGTCCCATTTGAGCTAGTTGGTGGCCACGTCTCTGTGTGCATCCACGCATATGGCATACCGTTTGATTCAGGACATGTGTGGAAGATTGCTATTTAGTGGGTTTTTTTGCTTGTCAAGTGGGTTTAGGTAGGATTTCAATACTTGAATCATCTCATTTTATTTTTCACCAAAACCTCGTAAAAACACGGAGTTCTTTGGATCGCTGGGTCTGGAATTCTCATGTATGCATGAAAGCATGGAACCGTAACGTAGCTGAAGGTGTGTAGATTCCAAAATATATAGTTTGTGGGGGGAATCTCCATGTTTTGGGACTGTTTCCTTAGAAAAAGGGTAGGCTGTTCAAATACAGAGCACTTTGATTTTTTCTTGTAATTGCATTTGTGCATGCGTCCCATTTGAGCTAGTTGGTGGCCCAGTCTGTGTGCATCCACGCATATGGCATACGTTTGATTCAGAACTGGGGATTGTATTTAGTGGGGGGGTTTATTTGCGGGGGGCATTTCAAAGTTTTGGGGCTGTTTGAAATTACAGAGCACTTTGATATTTTCTTGTAATTACCACTGGTTGCATGCGTCCCATTTGAGCTAGTTGGTGGCCACGTCCCTGTGTGCATCCACGCATATGGCATACCGTTTGATTCAGGGGCATTGGAAGATTGATAATGACAAGTTTTTTTTAAATGAATAGGAAATTTGCCATGATTTTAACGTTGAATGTATTTTTATAAATTTTTCCTGAAAATCTGGTAAGAAGCGAAATTGTACACAAAATTGCACCCACACCATTGGTGGTATGCATAAAAGATCACACCATTGTGTAGTGAAGTGGTGTAGAGTCCAAGAATATATAGTTTTGGGGGGTATTTCAATATAGAGGGGTGTGTTAGTCTGACAAATCTGAAAAGTTGCTGTAATTGGGCCACTGTTCATTGGCTCACTTTGTGGCTAGTTGATTCAAGTCTCGTGTGTGTAACCATACATAGGGCATACCGTTTGATTCAGAACATTTGGGAGAGATTGATATTTGGTAACTTTTTTTACATTACTTGGATTTTGGCATGATTCTACCTTTGAGAGTGTTTTTTTTTTTAAATTTTTAGAAAATCTGCTAAAGCTGTGAACTTCTACGAAGAACTGCGCCCACACCATTGATGGTACGAATGAACAAACTACAGAATTTCGTTAGATAAAAGGTGTGGGATTCGAGAAGTTATGGTTGTGGGGGTTGTTTTTGTGGGAAAAATTGCAGACCAGTGTTCTCCTAGGGTCTTTTAGCCGGGCGGCCCACCGGCTACTTTTTCAGCCACCGGGCTGGAAAAAGTTTCTTGTGAGAACACTTGTGATTAAATAAAGAATTTAGATGTAGGTTTAATAGGTGCCAATATGTCGTAAAAAACCCTCAAAAACTGTCCGGTCAAGACCCATTTTAACAGCGAGATATTTTAGCACTTGTTTTGCAATACCCCAAGGTCCACAAAAGGTGGAACAGCAAACCTGCATCGCAATCTGTATACTTAATATGACTTAATGTAATATTTGTGTGTGCTGCAAGTTACATCTGTGTTACCTTCGGAGTTTTAAAACTGCAACTCCCTACATTCTGCAACCAAGGATGCAGGGAGTTTTTGTTTTCAAACATCTATGTCAATATAGTTTCAATGTATTATTACGCATGAGTTTTAAGGGCATGTCAAACCTTAAAAGTATTAGAAATATAATAATTAACTAGTAAAAAAAAAACATTTAATTTTCCCCACCACCAAATTTCCCCGTCCCGCCACCCGGCTACGTTTTCAAGCCACCGGCTGGAAAAAAATTCTGGGGAGAACACTGGCAGACTGTTCAAATTCAAGATTTGCTGAATATTTTTGCGTTTCGAGCCATTGTGCATTGTTTCACTTGTGTGCTTTTGGCTTCCACGTCCACGTGTGTAACCACACATATGGCATACCGTTTGATTCAGGACATTTGGGAGATTGATATTAGTAGCTTTTTTACATTCCTTGGGGGTTTTGGCAGATTCTACCCTTTGAGTTGTTTTTGTTCATTTTTTCAGACAAATGCGAATTTCTCGAAGAACTGCCACACCATTGATGTATGAATGAACAAACTACAGCGTTACGTAGCTGAAGGTATGTAGATTCTGAGAATATATAGGTTTGTGGGTGGGGTGGATTTCCAAGTTAGAGGGGTGTTCAGTTTGGAAAATCGGGAAAATGCTGTTTATTGGCTCACTGCGCATTGTTTTACATTTGACTAGTCGCTTCCACGTCAGTGTGTGTAACAACCATATGGCACACTGTTTGTTCAGGACATTTAGGAGATTGATATTTGGTAAGTTTTTTTTTACATACATGGGGTTTGGTGTGATTTGTAACTTTGAAATGTATTTTTCCTATTTTTCCAGAAAATTGTGTAGAAATGCGAAATTCTACGAGGAAGAACTGCGCCCACACCATTGATGGTGATGAATGAACGAACTACAGTGCTACATAGCTGAAGGTGTTTGAGATTTCAGGAATATATAGTTTGTGGGGGGGTATTTCTGATTATCAGGGTGTTTTGTGGAAAAAAACAAACTAGCAGACTGTCCAAAATTCGGAGTTGGCTTAAATATTTTCGCTGTTTCTGAGCCATCGTGCATTGTCTCACTTTGGCTTTTCGCTTCCACGTCCGCGTGTGTACCAACATATGGCATACGTTGATTCAGGACATTTGGGAGATTGATATTTAGTAACTTTTTTTGAGATCCATCAGGTTTTGGCATGATTTCTACCTTTTGAAGTGTTTTGTTTTAATTTTTTCAGAAAAGTGCGAACTTCTACAAAGAACTGCTCCACCACCATGATGGTATGAATGAACAAACGACGCGTACATAGTGAAGGTGTGTAGATTTCAGGAATATATAGTTTGTGGGGGTTATTTCTAAGTTACGGGGGTGTTTGTGGACAAAACTGCAGAATGGTACAAATTCGGAGTTGGCTAAATATTTTTGCTGTTTTGAGCATCGGGCATTGTCTCACTTTGTGGCTTTTCGCTTCCACGTCCGCGTGTGAACCACACATATGGCATACGTTTGATTCAGGACTTTGGGAATTGAATTTAGTAACTTTTTTTAGATTCATCAGGTTTTGGCAGATTCTACTTTTGAAGTTGTTTTTGTTCATTTTTTCAGGAAAGTGCGAACTTCTACGAAAGAATGCGCCCACACCCATTGATGCGTATTTGAACTGAATGAACAAACTACAGCTTACAGAGCTGAAGGTGTGTAGATTTCAGGAAGATAATGAGTTTGTGGGGGTTATTCTAAGGTACGGGGGTGTTTTGTGGAAAAAAAACTGCCAGGACTGTCCAAATTCGGGAGTTGGCTCTAAATATTTCCGTGTTCTGGAGCCATCGTGCATTGTCTCACTTTGGTGCTTTTCGTCTCACGTCGCGTGTGTACCACACTATGGCATAACCTTTGATTCAGACTTGGGAGATTGATATTTAGTAACTTTTTTTTAGATTCCATAAGGTTTGGCTATGGATTTAGACCCTTTTGAAACGTGTTGTTGATGTTAAATTTTTTTTTAAAATTCTGGTGAAAAGTGCAAACTTCTACGAAGAACATGCGCCCCACACCATTGATGGTTATGACATGAAGGAAAGACAGCGTTACATAGCTGAAGGTGTGTAGATTTCAGGAATATATAGTTTGTGGGGGGGTATTTTGAGTTGGGGGGGTTGTTTGTGAAAAACTGCAGACTGTCAAATACAAAAACTGGCTAATTGTTTTTGCTGCTACTGACATTTGGCACTGGTCACGCTCTGGGTTAGTTGGCAGCCATTGTCTCTGGGTACACCCATGATGTGGCATACGTTTTAGTTCGGAGGGGTTAGGCTTCATATTGAGATGTGTTGAAACTTTCCTCCCAGCGTTTTTACGCTGAAATTGCATTTTGATTTTGTCTCTGATTTTACAGTTGCAGGAAAAAAAAGAAAAGTGAGAAAGTAACTTACAATTTGACGAAGAGCTGCGTCCGGGTAGTACTGCATTTTGATACGAAAACTAACCTCACTCGTAAAAATCTGCGAGTGTGTAGTTTCTAAAAATATCTCACTTGGGGGGATATTTAGATAATTGGTAGATCTTCTATTGTTAACTGTCAGTAGGGTTACACATTTTAATTTGGTGTTAATATTCTAGGGAGTGCAGTTTTAGTTCTGGGGGCGGGTCTCCATGATACAGGAAAACGTTGGGTACCTACATATATTGGTATGGTGTATGGAGTGGGGATCTGAGCTTTTAGAAACATAAGATTTTTGTGGTGTAAACCTTAAGATAACTGTAAGTAAAAATGGGGAAAAAATCCATGAAAATTTGACAAATTTTCATTTTTTTTACAAAATTATAAGCCATAATCCAGTATAAAATTTCCAGAAAAGTTGCCAAAATTTTTGTTACCATTTATAAAGTAGACTTTGTGCTGGAAAAAAAACATGTATAATATTCTGATTACTGCAAGGTTCCTACTGTAAAAGTAGTCATAAAGCGATAAGGACAAAATCCTTGAAAATAAAATTCTTCTGGCACCAGTTAACGCAAAAAAAAATGAACAATCTCCTGGCAAGGTGAAAGAGGTTTAATGTGTTGGTTGTATTCAAAATAAAAATTTTACTTTACTTTATGAAAAGAAAATAGGGCAGATGCAGAAAATATAAAATAAGTAAGTAAAGATACGCATCATTCAGAGTGGCAAAAGAACTACCACTAAAAAAACTGCAGCACATAGTGTTTTATGATCAAATCTTGTCTTTGTGCAAACACTGCCACCTATTGTTGTTTAGAAATTGTATTTTGCTTAAACAAATAAATACTGTTGCCTTAAAGCAGCAATACTATAAAGGACAAGGTATATGGTACACGCATTTAAATTAAAGTAATTACTTAGAGCACGGCCCCACTAAGCAGCTTGCAAGAATCGTGCGGCACAGTGTAACTGCAAAGACACGCGATTCACGTGCGCTATCTGCCACATGTGCTTCGATTCCCTTGATGTTGACCTCTAGTGGTGCATGATCGCATGCGCCACGGAAAGGGTCGGCAGCGTAGCACAGGGCCACGGAGATAGTGGGGTCATCCCCATCCTCTCTATTGGTGTGCCTGATCGCTGCGATAACACAGCGCAAAATCAAAATAGCCTAGTGGGGCCTACGCTCAATGTAAATTAAATCAGGGCATAAAGACCTCGTAAACAGAGCAAACTTCCATAGTCCAGGCATATTGTTTCACACACACACCCCTAAGATTTGAATTAATAGAACAAGCACATTTTTGCACCTCATATTGCATCAGCAACTATCAAGTTTATTTAAGTGGTGCAGATATTTTCCTGAGCTGTTAATTTGCAGCAAAACAATCACATGATACCCTTTTACTGGTCTGCTACAGTTACAAAAACATTAAATAACCATAACTCCCAATCCGGGGAAGGGCCGGGTCTAGGATGAGGCAGAGCTTATTAAAACCTGTCCCCAGACTGCGGCCCCCACCATGGCCATGCCCCCAAATTAATTTAAATACACTTTACTGAGGATTTAGACATTAAAAAGTTTTTTTATATTATGCAGATTGGATGGTGCTGGGGTTACAAATTATCCCTTTCCAATCTATTTAAAAGATCAGATTGGGGGTCAATCTGCTGCGTTGTACCGTATTATACTTGAATATAAGTCGATTCCAAGTATAAGTTAGGTACCTATTTTTACCTAAAAATTTGTAAAAAAATGGATTGACTCGAGTATAAGTCAAGAAGGTGTAGAAAAATGACCACTACTGCCTTCTGATTCTGTATTGTTTTGAGGGTTTTTAGTCTGCCTTTAAATGACAGCAGAATGCCCATCAGCTATAGTTAAATCCAGTATGTTAAATCCAGTATGTTAATGCTTTAGTTGTGGGAGTTGTAGTTTACAAACATCTGTAGTGGAACTGCACACACTGAACCTTCTGTTTACAACCCCAAAACCAACTATCTCCTGTCCCTGACCAAAATGGCGCGCGCGCTTACTCTCCCCCCCATCCCCACGAAATTTTCCTGCACCCATCTTCTACATAGCACTGGTTCAATTGTCACCCTGTCACTACCTCTTCCCACCCTTTTCATGCAGCCTTACCACTTTTTCCAGGTGCTGTGGGGAAAGCTCACTGTTCTTGGTATGGTAATAGAGAAACTGAGCCCAGTTGCAGGTGAGTCCGGCCTCGATGCGCTGAGGGGATTTGAACTGGCTGAACGTCTGAAAGTGCTCTGCAAAACTAGCAGCGCCAATACCAGGAATCAGAGACCTCAGTCTGCGGAGGATATCCGCCACAGCCGCCATCACTAACTTGAAAGGAGGAATCTGGCTGCCAACATCCACTGATAGGCGCATCCACTGACGTCACTACTCGGCACCGGGAAGTGATACAGGCTCCGAGTAGTGACGTCAGTGGATGCGACAGTCAGTGGATGCAGCAGCTGGATTCCTTTTAAGTAGTGACTGACCGAGTATAAGTCGAGGTTCAGTTTTCAGGCGTTTTTACAGCCTGAAAAACTCGGCTTAACTGAGTATAACGGTATACGCCACTCTGTAATGTTGACCATCTGTTCTATTGCTCTCATGCTAACTCTCCCAGGTTCGCGTCTCAGACAGTCGGATTCCATCCAGCGGACGCATGCAGATTACTGACTCGCGTCTTACAACGGCGACACGGGATTGCTACCCGCGCATCACGCGCAACGAGAACCATATGAACCTCCGAGATCCCATTTAGCTCGTGTTGGAGACGCAGCTAGTAACAATCCTACTTACGCCTGCAGCTTAAAACTCACAGCACGACTGACTATTGTTCTACGTCACTATACGAGGTTCTGCATTACCAGCTCATTAACTAGAATACGTCAAATAACCGCTTGGTATCCACAAATTATGGCTTTACACTGCAATACCAATCTTCTGTTAGGACAAGTTGCCCCGACAAAACCTTAATTCATCTCCCTTGTTGGCTACCAGTAGGGTACTTACTGTGTATAACAACCGGTAATCTCCCCCTGCTGACATAGGAAGCACTGACAATCACAGGGAGATACCATGACTCGAGGCCTTGCGATCATTGGCTGACTCATGAGATTTCTCTCGGTCTCAATAATGTGAGACGGTTCAACGTCCCAGTCGATCTATAGGTGGCTCCTCACGGTAGGCGTTTTCGCAGCCCCATGGCTAATGGTGAGACAACACCCGGAGCAGGAGAGCCGGTAGCGCCAAACAAGCTTACTCTCCATGAAAGCAGTCCCGACCGGCGCCACCCTGTAGACTTCACTCAGACGCCAACAACGAGAAGCGGCCTTACAGTCCGGCTCGCATCGTACTAGAAGACAAGGCTCGTGCGAGCACGTTAAAAGCACCAGGCCTTACACTTCTCTTCTGCCTTAATGCCTGTTTTGCTGATGTTATTGCTTGAAGCAGGGAAGGGTGATAGCGCACTCCAGCTGCCCTCTCTATTCACCCCGTCGTTTAATGCACTGGAGTTTCGCAAAGTCTTACCATAATAAAGCAGCAGCGTAGACGAATTTAAGAAGACTTTGGCCCATCCTTAAATAAAACCTAAATTTCTGGTCGAGGCGATCCGCGTAAGGACGGGGCTTCTACTTGCGCCCCAGTTTGAACTACGTCCTTGCTCACATTAGAGACTTCGATCCCGCCCCACTCTGTTGTAGATCGATTGACGCTAGAAGGCAGGGAAGCCTGCTTGAGGACTCAGGATCTTGATGCCGTATGATTTCAAACAGATTGCTTCAACTTCTTGTCTTTGTGCACACCCCCACAGGTGATGTATGTATGTTTTCCTTGAATGCTTACAGACTTACTTAGATACGGCAGTCGAAAGCTTGGGAGCGCGGGGCCAACAGGAGCACAAACAGCATGTCCACTGAGTAATTATCGGGATAAACACACTCATCTAGTTACCCCAACAGCACAGATCTTGCCTCGTTACGCAGCGCATCTTCACTTCTGGATCCACGCCACTCTGACGCAGTTCCGTTCTCGCCCAAACCCTAAGACCCAGCACGCATTCTTTCCCCGGGTTCCACCAGCGCAGTCGGGGCGTCGAGGAGCTCTCCCCCTCCTTTTCTTTCCCTTTTTCTTTCTTTTTTCCTCTTTTTCTTCCCTTCTTTTTCCCTTTTCTTCTCTCCCCTTTTTTTCCCCCTTTTTTTTTCCCTCTTCTTTCCCCTCTTCCTTTTTTTTTTCTCTTTTTTTTCCCCTCCCTCTTTTTTCTTTCTGACACTTCTCTAGAGTCTATTAAAAGATTATTACCTATATGTGTATTTGTTTATAAGGTGAGGGACATAGCTGCTGCTGTAACCCTAACCCTCCTGCAACTCACCAACAACGCAGGAGGGGGGGGCTCGATAATCGATAGAAGTTGCTAGATAGACCGCGCTGATAGCGCTCCATCGCGACGATCCAGCGCGCGCTCCATAGATGCTCGCCCCGTGATCGCTCAGCTCTTCGCTAGTAATCGCTCGTTTATCTCGTGCTCGCTCGATAGTCCGATCGGGGTCGCTCGCTCGTCGCCTATAGCCTAGCTCCGGGCTCGCGATAGCATCTGCGCGCTCCATCGCGCATCGCGCCTCCTCGCGCCTCGCTCGTGATCGCTCGCGCTCGCGCTTCCCTCGAGCTCTCTCCGTGGCTCGTGCTCGGCTCGCTGTGCCTCGCTCGCGCTCCCCTCGCGCTAGTCTTGCTCGCGCTCGCGCTCCCTCGTGCTCGCTCTTGCTCGCTCGCGCGCTCGCTGCTCTTGCTCTTTCGCCTCCGCGCTCCCTCGCGCTCGCTCGTGCTCGCTCGCGCTACGTGATCGCTCGCGGCTGGCTTCTTGCTCTCTCGCTCGTGCTCGCTCGCTCGTGCTCGCTCGCGCTCCCTCGCGCTCGCGCGTGCTCGCGCGGCGCCGTTACCTCGTGCTCGCTCGCTCGTGCTGCTCGCGCTCGTGCTCGCTCGCGCTGGCTCGTGCTCGCTCGCTCGTTCTCGCTCGCTCTTGCTCGCTCGCATCCCCTCAGACTAGCTCGTGATCGGATACATGTTGGGATAGAAGCCTAGTGATCGCTGCTCGTGATAGCTAGATGTGAAAAACAGCTCGCTAGACCTATACAATAACTGTGCTCAACTCACCATACTACACAGTGACAGTCCTCTGGACTCTGGCTCTCGCCTCTCTCCTTCACTTCAGCACCCGACAGGAGACTCAGCCATTTGCGCAGGCGCTGACACAAGGCACCTCAGGAGTCCTTCTGTGTTCTCCCCCCCCATCGTGCAGAGACGTGATGCCACACATAGAGGGCAGCAGAGCAGAAGTAAGTGCCGACCACTGACTTAAGAACTCAACTTTCCACTGTGTTACGATCGGATCGGATCGATCCAGACAGATTTCAGTCAGGCAATGTTCTCGTATTCCTATGATCTCGGGACTTTTCCCGGACATTAGGATAGCGGGACTGCTACCTAAACTCGGGACTGTCCCGTGTAATCCGGGACGATATGGCAACTAGCCATATAGTATGACCAGCTACATATAAAGACATAAAGGAGTTTACAAAAGTGTTTTCCATTTCGGTAAATTAATCTTACTATCTAGAATGAAGATTCAATATAATAAATAATATTTAATTCTATGTAGAGAAGATCTCTATCCACAAAAATAATCAATGTAACATAGTGGAAACAGTAACTTCAATTATTTAATCTCTCCATTTATATTCATGGTAACATATCACTTACAAACTAGTTCTTATAGACTTCAAAGAAAGGTCCCTCTACAGTCCACAAGCCCATGGACAACTTACAAGGCAGCCAGTTTTTCAATTATAAGAAAAGAACGGTTCATCTTCATAGGTTAGGAATGTTTCGTTAAGTAAGACTGGGAAAACTGGTCTTCCAGCAGCGGTGCAATAAATACTTAAAGTGGGCTGGATGGTTTTGTTACAAAGTGCGGGTGGAGGAGTGTTTTCCTCCTTTTTTGGCTGAGGCACGCCTACAATGGCATTATAAAATCTGGTGCGTTGCTACCAGGGGTGCAGGGGATGGGCCGCCCTCAAGGGCCCTTGGCCAGAAGGGGCTCCCCTTTTGTCTAAGGTTCCAAACTACCATTCTGTGTGCCAACTGTTTTAACCATTGGTCTGTGTCAAAAGCATTTTTATCGTTGTCTGTGTGCCAGCATTTAACCGTGTCTGGCTGTGTGCAGTTCCAGTTTCCCCAACCAGTTTAATCAGTGTTGCAAGCCAGTCATTTAACCATCCTTTGTGCCACCTTGTTTACCCATGGTTTATACTAAAGCCATTTTACCACTCTCTGCTTGTGCCAAAATTTACTAGCGTCCAGTTGGTTATTTAGAAGGTTTGAGGATCCCTAAGTTTAGAATTTTTTTTTTGAATTGATTGAATAGTTTTGCTAGGTGTGTGGGTAAGAGTTTGGTCCGTTTTAAATGAGCAGCCTTTTAACATGATAATGATTAATGAAGGTTTGATAATTGTGATGTTTTTTATGTGAAGAGTATTTGGTTTGTGGTGCTGAATTGTGTTTGCGGCGTTGTTGGGGCCCATGCCCAAATTTTGGCATCAAGGGCCCATAAGTCTGTAGCTAAACTACCACTACATCATAATGGGTGGATCTGTACGAGGCACGCGTTCGCATTTCACATTTTTCACTATGTAATGCTTAGATGCTCAAAAAAAATGTATCACTAGCGTTACAAAACGGAAACTGATACGGCGAAAATGCACGCATCTATTTTATTCTTTGCACAATTTACATTATATGAAAAGCGATGCGCAGCTTGTTTTTTTTCATACCATCTATACTGACGTTTATAAGGGTAGCTAGCAGATCCACTGTTAAGCCTTATTATATTTTACTGTAAACTTTATATTGCTACTTTAAACAACTATTCAGGTTATTCAATTAGTCCTTACGTTAAATGGTGCTAATTTTGCCCCAACCATCAGATGTAAAGCTTTCAACATGTTAAATAAGATCTGATTGGTTGGGGCAAATGGTGCACCATTTAACGAAAGAACCTTTTATTGAATCTCCCTGATAATTGTTATTTTCATTAAAGGAACACTAAACTCTTAAAAATGACTATGTGGGCTCCTTTCTTTTATTCACAGGAAGGGGAGAACGCTTTTCTCCCCTCCCGTGTATAATAGGACGCTCGGGGGAACCTGGAACTTACCTACCCGCTCCGCTCCAACTCGCACAGCCGCTCAGTCCCTCTGAACAGCTTTGTTTCTCTTTCTCCCGATCGCGGCGCCCTATCTTTGAATGGCGCGCAAGCCGCCTAGATAGGGCGGGTCTGGGACAGAGCGGCTGTCAGTGCCTGAAGCGGCTGCGAGTGAGGGCGGCGGTAAGGGAGTTCCAGGTCCCCCGAGCGTCCTATTTATCACAGGGGGGAGATACAGCGTTTCTCCCTCCCTGTGAATAAAGAAACGGATGCCACAATAGTCATTGTTATGCAGGATTGGAGCTTACACGTCCTGGATGGAGGCAGATGTTATTGCAATGATTTGGTTCAATTTACTGAACATGAAATGCTTATTATGCTAAGACACTCCCCCGTCGACAGTAATTCTCATGGCAATGTCATACATAGAAATGAAAATTAGAATTTTAAAAGTGTAGAAATGCTGTAAGATTGGATCTATTTTTGAGAACGGTTCGTTTTTGCATGAACCGCCTTAGAGCCATTTACTCAATTTGGATATTTTTGTGTATCCAATTTGCCCTTTTGTGCACACCTCTCCCCATCTACACTACCCACCCCCAGTCACAAGAAGACTCTTTGTAATGGGGTACATGTGACCTCCACTATCCCCATTGACAGGCACTCTTTTACTTCCACTTCGAAGCCGCAACAAACTGTTCTCCGTGATTACGTGGGTACTAGACTCTAATAAACCAACGGTGTCCTTTTAATATATGGGACCTGGAGACTGAAGCTTTTTGCTTGAACTCCACGTTCATGAAGACGTCCAAATCCGCTTACCATTTGCTGCAGGTTCAGTCTCAAGAACTTGATCGCAAACTCAGGATCAGGAATGCAAGCAGGGATAATATTGTCAGTAAAATTAATCGTCAGTCTCTCAGCTTTTACACAGCTCATGTCCATAGTCATAGTTAAACCTTGACAACCAGTGGATTACAATTATTTTTTTTTTCGACTTTATGTATGTGTGGATTCAATCCTTTCATTCTTTAGAATATTGATTTTCTCTGTACAATTTACAAAAAAAAAGATTAATTTTAGAAAGCTATTACTAGACCCATTACTTAATAGACTATTTATATATGTTTCCGAAGGTTACTGAAACATAAACATAACAAACTAATCCACTGGTAAAAGGAAAGGTTCTTTGCCTTAGTGCTTGTGCCATCAAAACTAACGCTTGGTCCACCGCGTTTAAAATACAGGACAAACTAAACGCCTAAGACAACACTGAATCAGAAGGCGAACACCTTGATATAAAGCGTAATCTGTGTCCTCACCTCTTCTTTGATTGGGGGTGGCTGAATTTTACCTACTAACATGGGTTTTGGGTTTTTTTTCTTGCCATTCCATTAATCACAGTGTGGTCACTGACTATTGTGTTCTTTGGCACTTGGGGCCCAGTTTCTAATTTTCTGCGAAAGTGTTCAAAGCAACGTCACAACCCCCACTAGTATGCTTATGAATGGTTTCCATTCATCCATGGTCATGGTATATCTTATGTATTCAACTAGATCACTGGACTTGAATTAGTTCTGAGACGTTTCGCTAGTCATCCGCTCTGGCCTTTCTCACATTCGAATGACTGTATCCGAGAATCTGTGGGCAATTATGTACCGGAAACAAAAAAAAAATTAACCCGATTAGCATATCACAGCCAGGTGTTAAGGGCGGTTATGATAGTGGCTTAGAGGTGTTATGGAACGCCCAGAGTAAGTGTCAAAACAGCATTGTCATGGCAGACACGATGTGGTCCGACCCTCCCCCCCACCTCTTTTAGGCTTGGTTTCTTGTATTTTTCCACATAAAATGCCTCCTTAACACCTCTCTTGAACCATCCGTTCCTTTGCCAATGTTACATTACATCTTTCAGTATGTCCTTTACTCTTAAGATGCAGGTAGCCGGCGAGTCCTGACCCAGTGCAATTGGCTCTTCTGTGCTGGGCCATACCGTTGAATTGGCGTTGTTGTTTGGTCTCCCCCACATCAAATCGAGCCATTCTTCACTGCACTGCACTGCGTATATATGTCGCTTTTCTGTGGTTCGGTCTTGGGTGTCTTTCGGATGAACTCAATTGCTGCGTCAGCGTGTGCTCGTTTTAAAAGAGGCACTACAGGGATCGTGTTGTTTTTTGAAAACTCTTTCTTAATTTCTCGAGACCCCTTCCTACATATGGGATGAACCATGTTCTTATCTCCTGTCTTGCTTTTTCCCTCCTTCACGTTGGTATTCATGTTCTTTTTCGTTCCTTCTGCTTCTTTGTGACGAAAAAGGCCCCAGTCTGGATACTACGAAGTTTTCAAAGGGCTCCTCTGAATGGTTGTCCATTTCCTTTATACCTTTTCCGCCTCATGCTAGTGGGATGTTCTTCAGTCTGTTTTGCAGGGTTCTGATGACCCCCCAGCTTGGTGATCTAAAGGTGTGTGGGAGTCCAAACATCAAATACTGATCTGGGGTGGTTTGGTTTTCTGTACAACCTCTACTTCCTTTACCATTCTTCCTGACTCTACAGCAGGTCCAAGAAAGCCAGTTTGTTGTTTTGTACCCTCTTCCCTGTAAATTTGATGTTTTGGTCTACCGCATTAAATGTGTTTCTGGAAAGCTTGTAACTTCCTTCCTGGTGGATTTAACCCAGGTGTCATCCACATATCTGAACTTGGCTGGGTTGCTAAGCCCCTTAAAGGTATTAAGGCTGCCAGTTTTTTCTACCCCCCATGTTAAAGGTGCTACAAGGGTGAATGAAACTGGAGATCCCATGGCACATCCGGTTTTTGCTTAAGAACTGTATTCCTGTATGTGACAATAGGTGGTATTCAGGCACAGCTCCATAAGGCACACACCTGTTTCTTGGTTTGAGATCAGTTTGCTGGTGAGATTGCTGTCTTGCCTAGCCGTTTTCTCTCACCATACACCAGCCTCCCTTGGTGGCTGATACAGTGAAGAAGATGTCACTCATAGGACACCCATTAGTTTTTTCCTTCTGCACCGAGTACTAATATCTTCAATCTTGTTTGGTGACATCCTGATAGTTCTTGGATGGATGCCTTAGAACTTTCCCAGCCATGGTCCTAAAGAGGTTGGCTAGGTATTTTTGCCACCTTGTCTGTTACAGAGTTGAATGCCTGCTCGCACTATAGGTCTTAGTGTTGCCCCTTTCTTGTGTATCTTTGGGGATTCCATATATGCATGGATGTTCCTCACCAGGTAGAGGCGAATGAACATTGTTCGTCAATGGCTTTATTCTTTTGCAGCTGTTGAAGTAAGTCTAATGACTCTTTTCTTGTCGTCTGGTGGTGATCCCGTTTTAAAGCCTCATGTGTTGTTTTATCGGCCAGAGCAATGGTCCCAACCTTATCATGGTAGTCTGAGTGTTAGTCCACTGTGCATCTTCCTTCCTGTCTGCCGTAGCATGGTGTAACTAGAATCTTTCTTTGAGGATTGTTAAGGCTCTTCTTTTCTGTTGGTCCCAGGTTTTATATGAAGGATTTTAGAACCCTTCCCACACAGAGCTGAGAACATCCCGCACTAGCCGGGCGAAGAGGCTAAAGAATGAAACATCTCACTAGTGAGCCCTTAAAACTTGTAATATCCAGACTGGGCCTTTGTCAAAGAAGTCAGAAGGAAAGAAAAGACACGAATACCAACAGTGAAGGGGAAAAGCAAGACGAAGAAAAGACCATGGTCATTCCCAAATGTAGCAGGGTCTCCGTTTTCAAAAAACATTGTATCGCCTGTCCTGCTTTCAAACCAACCGAGCAACACGCTAGGCAAAGCACTTGGTACATCCGTAAAGACCAATGACCGAAACACAAGAAAAGCGACTCAGATACGCAGTGCATTGCAGTGAAGAATGCTCTGATTTGTATGTGGGGGCGACCAAACAACAACTGCTCAACGTAGGCCCAGCACAGAAGAGCCAGATAGTGATAGATAGAGATACATAGAGATAGATAGTGATAGAGATACATAGTGATAGATAGATAGTGATAGATAGATAGTGATAGATAGATAGTGAAAAAAAGATAGATAGACCTATAAAAAAACTGTGCTCAACTCAACCATACTAACAGTGACAGTCTGCTTGGACTCTGGCTCTCTGCCTCTCTCCTTCACTTCAGCACCGACAGGAGACTCAGCAATTTGCGCAGGCGCTGACACAGGCACCTCAGGAGTCCTTCTGTGTTCTCCCCCCCCATCGTGCAGAGACGTGATGCCACACATAGAGGGCAGCAGAGCAGGAAGTAAGTGCCGACACTGACTTAAGACTGCAACTTTCCACTGTGTTACGATCGGATCGGATCGATCCAGACAAGATTTCAGTCAGGCAATGTTCTCGTATTCCTAGATCTCGGGACTTTTCCCGGGACATTAGGATAGCGGGACTGCTACCTAAAATCCGGGACTGTCCCGGTAAATCCGGGACTATTGGCAACTATGCAGTAGTAATGACCAGCTACATATAAAGAAATAAAAGGAGTTTACAAAGTGTTTTACATTTCTGTAAATTATCTTACTATCTAGAATGAAGATTTCATATAGAAAATAAATATTAATTCATATGTAGAGAAGAATCTCTATCTACAAAATAATCAGAATGTAAACATAGTGGAAACAGTAACTTCATGTATTTAATCTCTCATTTATATTCAATGGTAACATAATACTTACAAATGTTCCTTATAGACTTCAAAGAACAGGTCCCTCTAGCAGTCACACCAGGGACATAACTACCAAGGCAGCCAGTTTTCAAATTTAAGAAAAGAAGGTTCATCTTCAGGTTAGGAAATGTTTCGTTATAGTAAGAATGGGAAAACTGTCTTCCAGCAGAGGTGCATTAAATAGCTTAAAGAGTGGGCTGGATAGGTTTTTAAAAAGTCAGGTAGGATATTTTCCTCCTTTTTGGCTGAGGCCACGCTACAATGCATTATAATCTGGGGCGTGGCTACCAGGGGTGCAGGGGATGGGACCGCACCAGGGCCCTTGGCCAAGAAGGGGCCCCATTTTGTGCTAAGGTTCCAAAACTACCAGTCTGTGTGCCAACTGTTTTACCAGTGGTCTGTGTACAAAGCATTTTTATCGTTGTCTGTGTGCCAAGCATTTAACCAGTGTCTGGCTGTGTGCAGTGCCAGTTTCCCAACCAGTTTATCAGTGTCTGCATGCCAAGCATTTAACCAGTCTTTGTGCCACCTATTTTACCCATGGTTATATACAAAGCATTTTACCACTCTCGCTGTGCCAAACATTTTACTAGCGTCAGTTGGTTATTTTAGAAGGTTTGAGGATCTAAGTTTAGAAATATTGTTTGAATCCGATTGAATAGTTTTGCTAGGTGTGTGGGTAAAGAATGTTTGTCTGTTTTAAAATGAGCGCCTTTAACATGATGAATGATTAATGAAAGTTAATGATGAATTTGGATGTTTTTTATGTGAATGATTATTTGGTTTGTGGTGCTGATTTGTGTTTGCGGCGTTGTTGGGGGGCCCATGCCCAAATTTTGCATCAAGGCCCATAAGTCTGTAGCTAAACCACTAATCATAATGGTGGATTCTGGTACGATAGCACGCGTTCGCAATTTCACAATTTTGCACTATGGTAATGCATGAGATTGCTCAAAAAAATGTTGATCACGTGCGTTACAAAAACGGAAACTGATACGCAAAATGCACGGCATCTTTTATTCTTTGCACAATTTACATTATATTGAAAATCGAATGCGCAAGCTGTTTTTTATTCAATACCATACTATACTGTACTTTATAAGGGTAGCTAGCAGATCACACTATTAAGCTTATTTATATTTTACTGTAAACTTTAGATTGCTACTTTAAACATATTCAGGGTTATTCAATTAGTCCTTATCGTTTAAAATGGTGCTAATTTTGCCCCAACCAATCAGATGTAAGCTTTCAAATGTTAAATAAGATCTGATTGGTTGGGGCAAAATGTGCACCATTTTAAACGATAAGAACTTTTATTGAATCTCCCTGATAAATTGTTATTTTCAATTAAAGGAACACTAAACTCTTAAAAATGACTATGTGGCATCCTTTCTATTATTCACAGGAAGGTAGACGCTTATTCTCCCCTCCCGTGAATAATAGGACGCTCGGGGACCTGGAACTTACCTTACCCCCCCGCTCCACTCGCAGCCGCTCATGTCTCTGAACAGCTGTTCTCTCCCGATCGCGCGCCCTATCTTTTGAATTGGCGCGCAGCGCCTAAGATAGGGCGCGTGGTCGGGACGAGCGGCTGTCAGTGACGGAGCGGCTGCGAGTGGAGCGGCGGTAAGGAAGTTCCAGGTCCCCCGAGCGTCCTATTATTCACAGGAGGGGAGAATCAGCGTCTCCCCTCCCTGTGAATATAGAAACGGATGCCACATAGTCATTGTTATGCAGGATTGGAGTTTACAGGTCCTTTAATGGAGGCAGATGTTATGGCAATGATTTGGTTCATTTTACTGAACAGAAATGCATTATTATTGCTAAGAGCACTCCCCCTCGGACATAATTCTCATGGCAATGTCATACAATAGAAAAATGAAAATTAGATTTTAAAAGTGTAGAATGCTGTAAGATTGATCTATTATTGAGACTGGTTCTTTTTCAGAACCGCCTTAAGCCATTTATGCAATTTGGATATTTTTGTGTATACGCCAAATTTGCCCTTTTGTGCACAGCCTTCTCCCCAGCTAACTACCCCAGTCACAAAGAAGACATCTTTGTATGGGGTAACATGTGGACCTCCACTATCCCCTTGACAGGCATCTTTTACTTCCACTTCGAAGCCAGCACAGAACATGTTCTCTGTGATTACGTGGGTACTAGACTCTATACAACGGTGTCTTTTAATATATGGGACCTGGAGCATCTGAAGCTTTTTGGCTTGAACTCCACGTTCATGAAGACGTCCAAATCCGCTTACCATTGCTGCAGGTTCATTCATCAGAACTTGATCAGCAAAATCAGGATCAGGAATGCAAGCAGGGATAATATTGTCAGTAAAATTAATGTAGTCTCTCAGCTTTATCACAGCTATGTCATAGTCATAGGTTAACTTGACAAACCGTGGATGTACAATTATTTTTTCGACTTTATGTGTGGATTCAATACTTTCATTCTTTAGAATATTGAGTTTTCCTGTAACAATTTAAAAAAAAAAGAATTAAATTTAGAAAGATAACATTATACCATTACTTAATAGTAACTATTTAATATATTTTCGAAGGTTACTGAAACATAAACATAACAAAAGCTATACATGGTAAAAGGAAAGGTTCTTTCCTTATTGCTTGTGCCATCAACTAAGCCTTGTCCACCCGTTTAAATACAGGACAACTAAAGCCTAAGAACAACACTGAATCAGAAGGCAGAACACCTTGATATAAAAGCAGTAATCTGTGTCTCACCTCTCATTTTGATGTGGGTGCTGGAAATTTTACCTTACTAACATGGGTTTTGGGTTTTATTTTCTTGCATTCCATTATCACAGTGTGGTCACTGACTATTGTGTTCTTTGCACTTGCCCAGTTCTAATTTTCTGCAGGAAGTTGTTAAAGCACGTCACACCCACTAGTAGTGCTTATGAAGGTTCTCATTCATCCAGGTCATGGTATATCTATTGTATTCAACTAGATCAACTGGACTTGAAGTTTAGTTCTTGAAGACGTTTCGCTAGTCATCCGACTGGCTTTCTCAATTCAGAATGACTTGTACAAGAATCTGTGGCAATATGTACCCTGGAAAATCCCAATTAGCATATCACAGCCAGGTGTTAAGGCGTGATTAGATAGTGGCTATAGGTGTTATAGGAACGCCAGAGTAAGGTGTCAAACAGCATTGTACATGGCAGACAGATGGTGTCGAACCCCCCCCACCTCTATTTAGGCTTGGTTTCTTATTTTCACATAAATGGCCTCCTTAACACCTCTCTTGAACCAGTCACGTTCCTTTGCCAATATGTTAACATTACATCTTCAGTATGTCCTTTATCCTTAAGATGCAGGTACACGGCTGAGTCCTGACCCAGGATTGGCTCTTCTGTGCTGGGCCATACGTTGATCAGTTGTTGTTTGGTCTCCCCCACATACAAATCAGAGCATTCTTCACTGCACTGCACTGCGTATATGATGTCGCTTTTCTTGTGTTTCGGTATTGGGTCTTTCGGATGTACCAATTGCTGCCTCAGCGTGTTGCTCGTTTAAAGCAGACAGGGATACGGTGTTTTTGAAAACTCTTCTTAATTTCTCGGAACCGCCCCTGCTACATATGGGATGACCATGTTCTTTCTCCTGTCTTGCTTTTTCCCCCTTCACTGTTGGTATTCATGTTCTTTTCTTTCCTTCTGCTTCTTTTGACAAAGGCCCAGTCTGGATATCTACAGTTTTAAGGGCTCCTCTGAGATGTTTCATTTCTTTAGCCTTCGCCTCAGTGCTAGTGGGGATGTTCTCAGCTCTGTGTTGCAGGGTTTCTGATGACCCCCAGCTTGTGATCTAAAGGGTGGTGGGAGTCAAACATCAAATACTGATCTGTGTGTGTGGGTTTTCTGTAAACCTCTACTTCCAGTTTACCATTCTCCCGACTTCTACCAAGCAGTCCAAGAAAGCCAGTTTGTTTGTTGGTACCTCTTCCCCTTGTAATTTGATGTTTTGGTCTACCGCATTAATTGTGTTCTGTGAAAGCTTGTACTTCCTTCTGGTGGATTTTAACCCAGGTGTCATCCACATATCTGACCCAGTGCTGGGTGCTAAGCCCTTAAAGGTATTAAGCGCCAGTTTTTCTACCTCCTCCATGTAAAGGTTGGCTACAATGTGTGAAACTGGAGATCCCATACACATCCGTTTTTTTGCTTATAGAACTTATCCCTGTATTTGAAATAGGTGGTATTCAGGCACAAGTCCAGTAAGGCACACACCTGTTCTGGGTTGAGATCAGTTCTGCTGGTGAGAGTGCTGTCTTGGCCTAGCCGTTTTCTCACCATGACACCAGCCTCCTTGGTGGCTATACAGGTGAAGAGAGATGTCACATCATAGGACACCATAGTTTCTTCTGCACCGAGTACTATATCTTCAATCTTGTTGGTGAAATCCTGAGAGTTCTGGATGTGATGCTTAGAACTTCCCCACCATGGTCCTAAGAGGTTGGCTAGGTATTTTGCCACCTTGTATGTTACAGAGTTGATGCTGCTGACTATAGGTCTTAGTGGTGCCCCTTTCTTGTGTATCTTTGGGAGTCCATATATGCATGGATGTGCCTCACCAGGGTAGAGGCGATGATACATTGTTCGATCAATGGCTTTATTCTTTTGCAGCTGTTGAAGTAAGTCTATGACTCTTTTCTTGTACCGGCTGGTGGGATCCCTTGTTAAAGCCTCATATGTGTTGTTATCGGCCAGGAGCATGGTCACCTTATCATGGTAGTCTGAGGTGTTTAAGTACCACTGTGCATCTTCCCTTGTCTGCCGGTAGAATGGTGATACTAGAATCTTTCTTGAGGGATGTTAAGGCTCTTCTTTCCTGTTTGGTCAGGTTAGATGAAGGAGTTTTAGAACCCTGCAACACAGAGCTGAGAACATCCCCACTAGCACTGAGGCGAAGGCTAAAGAAATGAAACATCTCAGAGGAGCCCTTAAAACTTGTAGATATCCAGACTGGGCCTTTGTCAAAAGAAGCAGAAGGAAAGAAAAGAACACGAATACCAACAGTGAAGGGGAAAAGCAAGACAGAAGAAAGAACATGGTCATCCCATATGTAGCAGGGGTCTCCGAGTTTTCAAAAAACATTGTATCCCTGTCTGCTTTAAACAACCGCAAACACGCTGAGGCAGCAATTGGTACAATCATGAAGAAGATACAGAAAAATAAATCCGAAAGAACCCAATACCGAAACACAAGAAAAGCGACATCATATACGCAGTGCAGTGCAGTGAAGAATGCTCTGATTTGTATGTGGGGGAGACCAAACAACAACTGCATCAACGTATGGCCCAGCACAGAAGAGCCAATTCCTCGGGTCAGGACTCAGCCGTGTACCTGCATCTTAAGGATAAAGGACATACCTTTGAAGATTGTAATGTTAACATATTGGCAAAGGAACGTGACTGGTTCAAGAGAGGTGTTAAGGAGGCCATTTATGTGAAAATAAAGAAACCAAGCCTAAATAGAGGTGGGGGGGTTCGACACCATCTGTCTGCCATGTACAATGCTGTTTTGACACCTTACTCTGGGCGTTCCTATAACACCTCTTAGCCACTATCTAATCACGCCCTTAACACCTGGATGTGATATGCTAATTGGGATTTTCCAGGGTACATAATTGCCACAGATTCTTGTACAAGTCATTCTGAATTGAGAAAGCCAGTCGGATGACTAGCGAAACGTCTTCAAGAACTAAACTTCAAGTCCAGTTGATCTAATTGAATACAACAGATACCCACTAGTAGTCTCTAGCCAATCATGTTACGGCCCATATTAGGCAGGAGACCATGGCAATAGGTGTCCAGGCACTGCACATACACACAGTTATCTTATCCAGTTTTTCAGGGGGTTACAGTTACTTTATTGCCACTTACTATAGTGGCCATTTATTGGTGTTCTTGAAGGGATACTTTCAGACTATAGAGTGTAATTTTGTTTAGTTCTCATTTATATTATTCATACAATCCCCATGCAGAAAGGCTGTTTGACAATAACAAAACAGCCTGTACATACTTCAAGCAAGTACAGGAAAAAGCTGCACCTCACCTCCTTCAGGATCAAATAACTTTATTTAGAACATTAGTTAAAAACAGAAAACGCCACACACACAGCACGTCAACCACCTGATGCGTTTCGGGCTCCGCCCTTAGTCATAGGTATCTATGATGGTATTTACCTATTATTGCCATTCTGTAGGGGCTGTTCCCGACCTATCAGAGTGCCGACAAATGACCATAGTCGGCACTCCGATTGGTTGGGAATGACGGGAAATTTCCGTCAGTCGGTATTGGCTCCCTTACTTTAAATAGAGGGAGCCAATTCGATCGTACTTTGTATGGCCACATGGTCAGGTCCGTGTGTGCTGTTCCCACAGCCCTTGTTGAGGGCATGTCACAGCCCTTGTTGAGGACAAGGAATCGGCAAGGACCAGATGCCTCACTGACAGCTTGGAGCTTCAGTTTCCTGAAAAGGCATAGCAGGAGAACCATAAGGAGCAGAGATGTATGGTAAGGTTTATTACTCACTCAGTAGTGAGTTAAATTATAGTTTTTTTGGTGGGGGGGACATGACATGCCCTTTAATGACATGCTGGACATTAAAGGAGATGTTTAATGTCAAGCACTTTTTTTGAACCTCCAGATTAAATGCTGAAGTGCTAATGATGTCTTTTTTTTTTCTTTTACTATTTTAAATTGGCTTATTTAAACCACATTCATTTTACCCAGGTAACAATGGAGAAAATTGTTGTGTTATGTTAAAAATGTGACAAAGTAAAAAAGGAAACTAAAACTTAGCCCAGTATGAGGTCAGAGCTTGGTACTTGTAATAGGTATATAGCAGCGGGGCCTTTACAAGTCAATAAAATAGCTGTTAAACATTGTACAACGCCTGTACATATACGGAAATGAGAGAAACCCCCAGCGGAATTTTCAGCAAGCAGGTGTAAAACAATATAACACCTCCTGGACACCTATTTGTAATGTATATTGGCAAACACAGATGCACCTTTTGCTAGGAATGACATAAAAAAAAGTGCTGCACAATATGGATGCATAAAAAGTGCATGTATTCTTACACGGGAAAGAGCAGCTAGTATAACTGATTTTCCATTATCATCCATATTGTTTGTTTTGTTTTTTCTTACCAAGGAAGTTACTTACCAACAACAACTTTAAAATATTTAGTCTGGTTTATGCAGTGAGCCGCAGTGAGAATAATGTCTTTGGATAAAATGGTTCCCCCACAAAATACTTCATTTTTATCACTCACCAAGATGGCCTACAAAAAAATCCCAGAAGATAGTTAGATATTTCCTTAGATGGCATAACTAATGTTAAACAGCATTCTCCTAGCACAGGTATGGTGCTGCCCCATAGAGAGTACAATGTATGTTTTGTGCTTAAGGCATAGGGCCCTATTTAAAAATCAACATTATAGCAAATTTGAGATAACATGGGTTATCATAGAAGTACAGCCATGGACGTACATTTACGACACCCGAACGTACAATACCAATCAGTAGTAGACTACCACTATGGTATTGCATGTGTGATTGTACAATTACAATCAAGATAAATGTACAATTGTGAGCATAATTGTATGGTTGCCACTGTAATTTTACGACCGCAATCAAAAATGTACGATCATGCTCATAAAATTGTTGATTGGTAAAGGCACAGTTTTACTACTTCACAATACCGTACCTTTACAAATAGAGTCCATAGTTTGGTTCTAATGCTGCTCTTATACGATAAAGACATTTGATAGATTCAACTTTTGATTGTCAAATTTATCAAATGTCTATTTGTCATATGTCAGATTTACCTGTGAAGTTGCCTGGCTGTCCCAATCAAGTCGATCACAAAAAAATATTGGACCATGTTGGTTTTTTTTTACATCATAACAATGTTGGAAAACATTGCAGGAACAGTAGTTATACAGTATGGTCACCTTAGTATGGTCACCTTAGTATGGTCACCTTAGGATATTTCCAGCCATAAAAATTTTTAGCACACACCCCCCGACCCCATATTTGCTTTACTTACCTTCCCAAAAGATGCCCCTGAAGAGACATACCTGACCTGGTCCATTGCCATCTGTATGCTGCCTTCTGCTGCTGTTGAAAGCTTGTTTCGAGCAGAAATAGCAGCAGTGAGACGCGTCCTGGTCACTGCTTTCAGGTAATTGGGCGTGATGTCACCGGCGCGCTTTTGACTGACAGCGGTGACCAGGAAGCAGAGAAATGCAGCGCGGTGCAGCTTTGAGGGACCGGGTCTGGGATGTCTCTTCAGGGGCATCTTTGGGGAAAGTAAGTAAAGCAAAAATGGGGTTGTTTGTTGCTAAACCTTATGATAAAATTTTATTTTATGGCTGGACATGCCCTTTAGGACCAAACCAAATTTCCTGAGAAAAAAAACAAGCTTTAGTGATTGGGCAGTTTAAATTTGTTTGGCCTTAAAGGGTATGTCCACCCCCAAACAAAAATTTAATATGTGTCAGGAAATGGGCACAAACCTTGACCACACAAGATTTAGATATCTGTAAGCTCTCCCCAAATGTATTTACCAGCCCTCGTTCCCTCACTGCCTTTTGCCTGTCTTACGAGCCTTTTCCATGCATGGAAGACAAGCAGAAGGGGCTCGAACGACATCCACTCCTGTGATTGGCTAAGGCGCAATTTCTTAGCTAATCACAGAAGCAGATGCTGGTCAAGACCCTTCTTGCTTTCTTCCGTGCATGGAAGCAAGCATGAAATACAAGCAGAAGGCAAGTAAGGAACGAAGGCTTGTAAGTACATTTGGGAAGAGCTTTAAGATATATAAAACTACAAGGTCAAGGTTTGTGCCCATTTCCTGACACCTATTAAATTTTTGTCTGGGGGGTGGACATACCCTTTAACTCTACCCAATTTATAAAGTGCCAAAATGCTAATGACACATGTCTAAAGGACTGATGGTGCTCTGCCAAAGAATGCCTTTGCAGTTTAGTAAGAACTAAAGAGGTACCTTCTTTGTAGTCTATGGATGTCTACAAAAATTGGCTTGCTGGTGTAATAGTATCTGGAGAGAATATGAAATAATAATGTTTATACCTTTAACACCAAATGTAAAGGCTTTTAACCATATATACAATTAATGGCTTTTTTTTTATAGAATCACCTTTTCACTGTATTCTACATCACCACCCAGACTAAACACACTCACCAGGATACTGCCTTGTACTGTTTAATACATTTCAAAAGACACTTTCCATTTCGAAGGACACTGTTCTCACATTATTACAGCTATCAACTTGTGCTCATTTCACATTTACAATACTGTTTTTCCCCCACCCCCCCCTCCTGAGCCTGTATCTGTACCTGGTCATCTGTTCAATTTGTTTGATTTTTACTATCCCAATGTGTATATAAGTTTAGGATTTCTCAGGTTCTTTTGTAACATTCAGCCTGATGAAGGGGGTTTTAGGACTCCTGAAAGCTTGCTTCATTTTTTTAATCTAGTTAGCCAATAAAAATCACATCTCTACTTTTCTTCTCTCACTGTATGTGGCTTTTCAGAAGTGAAAGGTCTGGTACACACGTTGTCAATTTTAAAGGGTATGACACTGGAATATTTTTAAATTGCCCATTACTGAAAGTATAATTCTTGCCAACTGTCACTGTACCGTTTTTTACTGATCTGTCCCCAGTTTCTTTAGATATCCAGTCTAAACTATATTACTTTTCAGTTTTCAATCAAGTGCCTTAGGGACACATTTATAAAGGCGCGATGTCACTTTTTAACGATAACGCAGCTTTAACGATCATTATGAAGGACTTTAATTTCTGATCATTATCATAAAACTACAATATCGATCATAAATCTACAGTCGCGATCCTAGATTTACGATCGACCATAGAAAACCATTGCTTGTAGTTTAGTACCGCTTCATATTCTACAAACCAACATTCGCCGTAAATGTACGATCATGGCTGTACAAGGAGCTGGAGGACTGAGGGACTGAGCTTGAGCAAAACAAGTACTGAATTAAACTCCTGCAGCAACACAAATACATCATATTTTTGCAATCGCTATCGGATTGCGTGTTAAAACATGCTGGTGTGGCCTAGCCCTTATACTGGATGCGGATTAATTGAAGAACGATAAGTAAGATTTACCTCTTTAAATTAAAGTGAAAAACAGTATGTACACTTTTTGAGTGGAGATACCCTTTAATTTAAGTAAAGATGTTTGATTATTTTGTCTTTGGAACAATCATTCCAAAGAGAATTATCTTTTGTAGCTGAATTTATATGGAGAGGGGGAGCAATCCCAATAACTCCTGTAGCTTGGGAGAAAAATAAGATCGCTACCTGACATCATTAAGGATCGGTATTTTACGATAACGATACCGATCTTTTATAAATAGGGCCCTAAGTGATCCAACTGCACAGATCCCTTAAACATGTTGGTATGAGCTGATGTGGTAAATTTAATGCTTACCTGCCAGGGGCATTCCCCTAAATTACAGTCTCTTCCACCCACAATCCTAGCATTTTCATTATCCTCTTCAGTTTTAAAGTCTTCAGTTTGACTGGCGTTTGTAGATGGTTCCGTATGTGTCAAGTTGCTATTGCTTTCTTTTTGGATTTCCTTTTGACCCAAGCTCTTCTCCTCATCTTGTTCCATTTCTGCTGACCTCTTGGATTTACTTTTTACAACCATTTGTGGTCTTTGCCCACAGGTATATTTTTCTGTGTTAGAAATTGCTCAGGCTGTAGTTATTTGCCAACAATATAAATCACAATTGCGTTTGAGAGAAGTTTGGAGTAAAGTTTTAATTAAAGGAAGTCAAGAAGTGAAATATAAAATTTTGATAGAAGATGCGGTAGCAATCCAGCAGCACTTGGTATTGCTGCCTAATAATTCTAAATGGTTTAAATATTATGAAATATCCAGCTTTAAAATTACTGATTGGGGTCTAGAGCTATAGAAGGGATGAGCAGAGCTGGAGGTATGCCAAATCCCAAGATTTCCTGAGGCATGAGAGAAAGTAACCGTTGAAGGTGCTAAATGATGTTATTTCTACCCCCAAACAATAGCATGGCCTACTGAAGCCTGCAGAATTTCTGTGATTTTTTGTGATTTGGGCTGACTGATTGTGCCAAAAGAAATCACAGCTGACTTGCTGTCTCTTCCTGCTCCACTGAAATCTCGTTCAATCCAATACTGCGGGCATTGCTGGAGGTGAATCTCATTCGGTTGGTAAGTCAGAACTGACCTGCTACCTGTATATACCACTTAAAGTAAAACGCAGACTGGATTAGCATAGTTCCGCTTCTATGTATATAAAGTAATGATATTTAAAGGGCTAGCATTGTGGCAAATGAATGTTTAGGGTATTGAGCAGCAGTTATGTATCAACATGTGAATATATATGTGGTTAACCTTTTGAGATGTTCCTGTGAACTTTTTGCACAATTCAAATAAAGTGTTTTTCTTTTCCATTTTTTGTTTTTGCAAGCATGAATTTTATGTGAGTGTGGCATCTGAATTGTGCTTTCTGTGGGACATTGTGTGTCAATAATTAAATGTGGTTGATTGCAGTTCTTTTAAATGTAGGGGTTATTGTTGTGCAACACAGTAGGGGTGAAACTGCAGGGGCCTAGGGTCCCTCGCAAGATTGGAGACCGGGCCCCTGAAACTCCCTTGCCAGGTCCGGGATCAGCTGTTTTTAAACAGCTGATCGCGTGTATGTTTACTTCATACTTGCAATCAGCTGTTTAAAACCAGCTGATCACGAACCTTTGGTGAGGGCCTTCTTACCTCCCAGACCCCCTGCCACTGCAACACAGTCACTATTAAGGGTATATTGCAAAATGTCTAAATTTTTGTTTACCCTAAAAATAAATGAATGTTGTACCCCATTGTTAGGGGAGAAGTTGATGTAATACGCTTTAGGTTCAGGTGATATGCTTTAAAGTAAAAGGGGAAGTTGATGTGATGTGCATTAAAGGGGAAGTTGATGTGAAACGTGTTAAAGGGGAAATTGATGTGAAATGCTTTAAAGGGGAAGTTGATGTGATATGCCTTAAGGGGAAGTTGATATGATACGCGTTAAATCCCCTTTAACACATATCATATCAACCTCCCCTTTAACTTTAAAGCATATCATATCAACTTACCTTAATAGTGACTATGTTGCACAACAATAACCCCTACTTTTAAAATTACTGCAATCAACCAAAATGAATTATTGACACACAATGCCCTTCAGAAAACAAAAATTAAATGGCACACTCACATAAAATTTATGCTTGCAAAAATAAATGACATGTGGGAAAGAAAAACACTTTCAGGGTTATTCAATAAAAGTTTTTATCATTTAAAATGGTGCTAATTTTGCCCCAACCAATCAGATGTTAGCTTTCAAATGTTAAATAAGATCCGATTGGTTGGGGCAAAATTAGCACCAGTTTAAACAATAAAAACTTTTTTTGAATCTCCCTTTTAATTTGAAGTGTGCAAAAAGTTCACAGGAACATTTCAAAAGATTAAACACATATATAAGGTAGTCACACATTGATAGATGACTGCTGCTCAATGCCACCATATTCATTTGCTATAGTGTTAGCCCTTTGAACATCATTACAATATAGACATAGAAGTGGAAATCTGCTAACACAGTTCCCGTTCTGGTCCACATTTTACTTTAATTGTAATATACAGCTAGCAGGGCAGTCCTGATTATCTGACCAAATGAGATTCCCCTCCAGCAAGTATCACAGGAGTATTGGATTGAACGAGATTACAGGTGAGCCAGCAAGTAAAGTGGGAAAGATAAGCTTTGCAGATGGCTTAGAAAATAAGAGTAATATAGTGTATGATTTAAAGGTACAGCTTTGATTTACACTGTACATATCCTTCATGTTTATATATTACCCCAGTATTAGCTGTTAAACTAATTACTACAGTAAACTCTTGGCTATGTCACTAGCAATCTAGTTCAATAAGTATAGTATTGGTGCATATTACACAGTACACACCAGTACACTAATTGCTAGCTCTTGGACATACTGCATATAGTCTGGATCATTTAGTACAGTACCATTGGTTACATAGATTATCCAGTAAAGACCAAAACATATGTGGATTCAAGTGACCCACCAATACCTAACAGTACTTCTTATTCACTAAATACGCTGTGTCCAATTTATTTTTTACCAAAGCCCCTATTAGTAATGTGATATCAGAGCATTATATAGTTTATGGCAGCAAATTATCCAAATCCAAAGAGTTAGTTTACCTCACAGTAGGTGTGCAGCTGTCAGCACGTAAAATGTAAAGAAAAAAATATGTAAAGATTTATTTTAGTTTGGGGGGGTTGTCATTTGCCTATATATGCTTTATCATTTGGAAGTGAATATGCTCTTTAAAATTGCAAAATTTGACTACATATACAGCAAAACAGTGCATGCATGATTTCCCACAGGTAGAGGATTTAACACATACAGGGTGATGTAATAAAAGTTCTTATTGTTAAAAATGGTGCTAGTTTTGCCCCAACCAATCTCATTTTAGCTTTCAAATGGTACATAACATCTGATTGGTTGGGGGAAAACTCAAACAAGTCAAACTAGCCGGAAGATTCAATAAAGTTCTTATCGTTAAAAATGGTGCTAATTTTGCCCCAACCAATCAGATGTTAGCTTTCAAATATTAAATAAGATCTGATTGGTTGGGGCAAAACTAGTACAATTTTAAATGATAAGAACTTTTATTGAATCTCCCTGTAGGTTTGTAAAATGCCCCTGAGAGTTAGCACAGAAATACAGTTTCATTAAAAATAAGCAGGGTTATTCAATAAAAGTTCTTATCGTTTAAAATGGTGCTAATTTTGCCCCAACCAATCAGGTGTTAGCTTTCAAATGGTAAATAAGATCTGATTGGTTGGGGCAAAATTAGCACCATTTTAAATGATAAGAACTTTTATTGAATAACCCTTAAGGTTTCTTACCTTGTGGAATGCAACTTTTCCCATTTTCACCCAATACATATCCAGTAGTACACGAACATGCAACTGTTCTATTGATAGCTTTGCAAAACTGATCACATTCCCCATTGTTTAAGGAACACAGCTGTAGTTTAACTGTAAGACACAAGATACATGCATCTATATCATATTGTTTAATAGGTAGGTTTCATTTTTTTGATGTGATATATTATTTAGTGCAACGCTTCTTATCAGCGTTTTCTTCAGAATCAGAGATGGTAATTTTGAACTGCACACATACCGGTTAGGGCTAGGCCTCACTATTGCATTTCTCGCGTGCTAACGTTTTGTGATCTGTGAAAAACGCATGTCAGTGAACATCAATGTTGGTGGTCACACTGCTTATGATTAAGTGGTTTTAGCACGTTTTTTATTTTGTTTTTATCTAATGATTTTTGAATAAACGATTTTTACTTTTATCCAAATCTGTGGCTTCTGAGACTGCCTTTCCTGGACGGACATATCCTATTGTGTCTTACCCTATGTATTGTTTTGGACATTGGCAACGGGTCTGGGGCATCCGCACCCGGACCACGTGTAGATCCAGGTGAGTGTTGCCATTTAAAAAGTTTTATTGTGATAAGAGACCTCCGCATTTATGTTCCAGTACGGACCAAAGCAGTGATGGGCATGGGCACCCGGACCTCCACTCACCAGGGGGTGATCTGAGTGATCTGAGCACAAGTGCATTTAAATATATTAGCGTGGTTTTATGGCAGCAGTACATTGCTTCACCGCATTCTGTTTTCACAGCACATGTGATCACCAATATTTTGTGAATCACCTGTGCTCCGATTTTGGGCTATTACTGGAAGCGCAGCTCAAACAGAGAGCAACAGGCATGAAATGTTCGCAAACGTTTTCACGCTTTTCACACTTTTCATGCTGTCACATGACTTCATACTTGATTTTTGAAATGTGCAATTATCATCAATATCTGTTCACAAAAATATTTTCTGTAGCAGACTTAAAGGACGAATTAAAGAAATATATTATAGCAAATGGCAAAAATAGAAAACTACTGAGGATATTGACAAATTATAGGTTCTGAGTAGCATATGGCTAAGAAACAGTAAAGAAACAGTAATAAAAGAGCCACACACCAAGAGCGTAACTATCAGTAGTCAGGCCCCATGTGAAAATGATGGCGGGCTACTAGAGAAAAACAGTAGTAACAGGTATTCTCAATAGCCAGATAGACAGATAAAAGTGAGGTGAGGTTGCAGGGGCAGTAGGTACACCACCGCTCATACCTAGGGTTGCCAGATCTGGAAAAAAACCAGAGGATGCCTATTGAAACAGATGCAGCAAAACTGTAAAAGCACTCAGTACAGCCATGCTAATTCTATTAACTTCTGTTAATCTGCCATGGTGGAATGACAAATGATGAGGGAACATATACACACCCTAGCCCCTTCTACCTGTGGAAAAATGAGCAGATTGTGGGGGAAGTTTGCATGGCTGGAACGAAACTTTCCAGGATCGAACAATACTTTCGAGGATTACCGAAAACAATTAGTAAACAATACATTCTAGGGTTAGCGAACGGTTAAATTTTCGAAAATACAGCCACGAGTCCGGAAAAACAAACTAGTTCAAACACAAACTTGTTCGAATAGTTTGAGTTCGTCCGAACTCATAAAGTTCCGCTCGAACTCGGGTTCGAGTTCGGTTTTGTGTCCATCTCTAGTGCAGATATACAAATCCCTAAAACCAGTTAACTTATAATCAACAGATTTATGTTTTATTTAGTAAACAAAAAGATTGAGAACACAATCACTTGCATTCATTATTTTGGAGAATTATCCTCAACATCTTAAAAACAGAGAATATATGGTTATTATAACAAAGTGTATCCAGATGCATGCAAAATCTGTTTTCCAAATTGGATGTATATATCACTTGTATGAAATTCCATGGGGAATGGGGATGGAAGATGTTTACAGTCAGATAGCATACGGCATATTTATAAAGGTTTGTTAACTTTTATTCTTCGTTATCGGCACTAGTTCTCCTAATTCAGACTTAATGAATCTGAGGTGCCCAACGTGTCCATATATCTAGCCTGCCATTGGGATGTCCAGGGATAGTTCAACAGCAAAAATTGCGTCATAAATATGCCCCATAATCTGCATAAAATGTTATTAAAGGATCCTATTCTGATTAGTAATATTACACAAATGATTGATTTATATCTAAATCTTGGTTTACTCAAAATCGTCCTAGTCAGGCTACATAGGAGACAAGTAAGGCTGGGTACATGCCATATGATATTTTCGGGCAACCGATAGTACCATGGAAATATCATGGAAATACCACGTGTGGGTGGGGGCATCTTAATCAAATGAACGGGCGATCAGGCCTGTTGGTAAATCACGGATGAACATGCAGTTCCCTATGGGGCCGCATGATCGGTTGTGCTATTATTGCTGCAACAGACATTTGTCCCCGGCCAAGCACTCCCTAGTAGTGAACACTCTGTCGGGCAAAAAGTCCGCTGTTGTGTACCCACCTTTACACGCCATTTTAATCATCATTATAGACTATACATTAGATAAAATGTGTTTTAGGGGAGATCCTTTCAATTTACCTGTTTCACAGTTTTTGCCTTCAAAACCAGCATTACAAAGACACGTGTATTCGCCAATCCCATCCTTGCATGATCCACCATAGTGACAAGGACTTGATTCGCATTGATCACCATCTGTAGAAATATATTGTACTGTCAGCATGTACGTGTATCAGGTTATAAGTACTCTTAGCAACAGTGTAACAGTAGCTGCACAGTATACCTGATGTAATGGTAGAATTTATGGGACCAATCTGGTTAAAACCGCTACTACTGTACTGTACATTACATTACAGAAATACATATGAAAGTATTTACATGGCCTTATTTTATTATTTCTAGTACCAATTGCATGCCTTAGATTTAGTACAATATCACTGGCAGATTATTAGTTAGAAGGTATCATATATTAAAGGGCATGTCCACCCTTATAAACAAATTTTCCCATATAATATAACCGCTATAAAATAGTTTTAAGAAAGTACGGGAGGGAGGGGGAGAAGGTCTGCAGTACACATGTCAAACTTCTCCCGGAGGCCAGATAGGAGGCAGAGTTCTATATGGACTCTGCTATCCTCCTGGAGGGCAGTTTTTGGGACTTTGGGGGGGGGGACTACAGGAGAACCTTATGGAGCTGGGATGTGAGGTAAGGATTTTATTACACTACATGGTGGGGCCATTAGTGGGGGGGGGTTATAGTTTTGGGGGTGGACATGCCCTTTAATAAGTGATTTCTTCTCAATCTAGATCCTACCAAACACATTCCTTTTGTAGTTTTGTAGAGCTAAGTGCTGCTCATTACTTAGCATAACTATAAAATTCTCATAGAATTCTACTACATGACCTAGCTTCACTGGAATGTGACCTGTTTTTTTATTATCATAGAGAGGTTTATTCTCTTCAATAGTCAATGGAAATCTCCTCAACCTTTTATAACATTGTTCTGAACCATTCCGAAAGCAATAAAAAGATGACAGATATTGCAAATTTCCAGGCTGATTATCTTTTGACTTGCAAACACAGTACAACATCTTGTAAAGTAATCTTACTTTTGACATATACTAGGAATTTTCACACATGATATACATTGCTAGGTGCTATATCAGGCACTGCATTAATAGTTCCAACAAAGTACAGTATTTGTCAAAAATTCTTTTCACATACAAAAACCATTCATTGTGTTACAATGTAAGTACTGTTACAATGTTTGTGTTAGAGTACTGTGGTGAAGTAGAATAGATCACAGAGCACATCCAGTCTTACTTGAACAGTGTTTATTTAAAAACAAACGTGATGTTTCGGTGTGTATGTGTCACACCTTCATCAGACAAACATTAGAGTACTGTGGCACTGTGTTACAATGTTTGGGTTAGAGTACTGTGGCACTGTGTTACAATGTTTGGGTTAGAGTACTGTGGCACTGTGTTACAATGTTTGGGTTAGAGTACTGTGGCCTGTGTTACAATGTTTGGGTTAGAGTACTGTGGCACTGTGTTACAATGTTGGGTTAGAGTACTGTGGCCCTGTGTACAATGTTTGGGTTAGAGTACTGTGGCACTGGTTTACAATGTTTGGGTTGAGTACTGTGGCACTGTGTTACAATGTTTGGGTTAGAGTACTGTGGCACTGTGTTCAAGTTTGGGTTAGAGTACTGTGGCACTGTGTTACAATGTTTGGTTTAGTACTGTGGCACTGTGTTACAATGTTGGGTTAGAGTACTGTGGCACTGTGTTACAATGTTTTGGGTTAGAGTACTGTGCACTGTGTTACAATTTTGGGTTAGGTACTGTGGCACTGTGTTACAATGTTTGGGTTAGAGTATTGTGGCACTGTGTTACAATGTTTGGGTTAAGTATGTGGCACTGTGTTACAATGTTTGGGTTAGAGTACTTGTGGCACTGTGTTACAATGTTTGGGTTAGAGTATTGTGGCACTGTGTTACAATGTTTGGTTTAGAGTACTATGGCACTGTGTTACAATGTTTGGGTTAGAGTACTGTGGCACTGTGTTACAATGTTTGGGTTAGAGTATTGTGGCACTTTGTTACAATGTTTGGGTTAGAGTACTGTGGCACTGTGTTCAATGTTTGGGTTAGAGTACTGTGGCACTGTGTTACAATGTTTGGGTTAGAGTACTGTGGCACTGTGTTACAATGTTTGGGTTAGAGTATTGTGGCACTTTGTTACAATGTTTGGGTTAGAGTACTGTGGCACTGTGTTACAATGTTTGGGTTAGAGTACTATGGCACTGTGTTACAATATTTGGGTTAGAGTACTATGGCACTGTGTTACAATGTAATGTTTTTGGGTCTGTTGAAAATTGAAAGTTACTTACCAATATATTTGTTCCAGAATTCTTTCTGTTAGAAAAAGAACATGGTCAGTTATTAAATCCTAAACCATTAATTCAATCTGGAATCAGCATATGTTGGATATTTCAATGTGATGGCAACAGAGTTGGGGCCCACCAGGAAATCTGAGACCAGGGACCCACCAGGATGAGTTTAGGGACCCACCTAACATATCATATCTTTATTATCACTCATTTACATATCTATCTTATTCCTACTGACCCATATTGGGCCATATTTATAAAGCCGCTTTTTAGCGATACTGCAACTTTAACTATCAGTATCGTAAATTTACAATTTTTAAACCGATGGGAGATTAAGGATTGGTTTAACAATCGGAAATTTATGATACAGATCATAAAGCAATAAAGCTACGATAACGAAATTGTAGATTTACGATCCCCATAGAATACCATTACGGTAGTTTCCTATCACACGGTATTCTATGTTCGAGTGTTTAATAATTAACGTACGTTCGGTCATAAATGTTCGATTGCGATCCTACATTTATGACCGCGATCGTAAATTAACTAACCAGTGGAATCGCTAAAATCACGGCTTTATAAATATGGCCCTTTGTTCATTAGAATTAATTTCTTACTGCCCCTTTGGGCCTGTATTTACATTTAAGCAGTTTTCTCTGTTTTCTTGGGTGAATGGGCAGTGGGCCCTCCTGGTTTCCCCTCTAACCCTGTGGGCCAGTCCGACACTGGATGGCAACATGTACAGAGACCTTGTTAATGGCTTCATCTGGAATTATAACCTTTTTAATCACATTCTGCATGCACAATCTTATTCAACCATCAAAGCCATTATAAACCTTAGATTTACTATAAGCTGTGGTAAAAATGGAATCAGAAAAGCAAAACAATAAACAAAATAGACATTTTCCTTTCAGATTCCTATAGGCACTAAGCAGTTTAATGGTATTGTGACTTGCATTAAAATGAAAGAACATTATTAAAGAGACCCGTGAATTGAAACTTACAGTCTTGTCTTGATTTTCAAAGACCTCCCTTGCTTCCTCAAACGAGCAGCGCTCCTCATAACATTCCCTTTCTAGGTTTCCTTTCTTGAATTCTTCGAAGCCTGAGTTTGCACGCTTTGCCCTGGATAAAATGTTGTGTGCGTTTTCATGCTTCACAAACACTACAAAATGTGCAGGATTTTTAGATACTGTATTTAGGATCAGGTTATCACATAATAATATTTTCACAATGCTAAATGTCAAACCAGAACGAATAGTCAGTATTAGATTGTCTTTAAAGACAATAAACCTCAGTCTGGGGAAAGGCAAGTTCTGTTACAATTGGAAGGATTGCATAATGAATAAACCTGAAGACAATTGAGATTTGAATCTCCTTTTCTCTTCTCATTCTGTCCCCTTTCTCTTCCCACTCTACCCACAGTCAGCTCCCCTTTCCCTTTCTCATTAGAGCCCCCTGTCCACTTATGCCATCATCATTCTGCTTCCCTTAAAGATGGGTACACACCTGTAGATTCTTTGTCCGTACGACTATTGGTCGCACACTCAATTGGCTGTGTCCGATTAGGACGAACAAACAGTTGGCGGTCAGTTGCAGCCGAACAAATATTATATCCAATATTTTGGCCTGATAGTCCCATACACTCATTCTGTTTTCCTTTTTTCAGTCACATACATTTCTCTTTATTTTTTAGAGAATCATATTGTGAAACAAGAGGTTACCTTAGCAGGAATAATACCCATCCTTAATAATGTTATAAAGCTTAATGACTTGACTGGGAAGCTGGAGAAATCCTTGAGGTTTCTAGCTGATCTGTGAGGATAACAGTCCTGTATGTTGTAGACTTATAGAAGGTTAAACGCCAGATATGATTTATCTTGGGTATCTAGAGCAATGGCAGAGGCTAAACTGACAGAATACCTATGTACTATAACTTGTTTAATATTCCTTTGTTTCCTATGCATTCTTACACATGTTTGAAAGCTTGAGCTTAATGTGTTTTTATGCAACTCTAATGGTTATTATTTAGTGTTAAACAGCTCATTAAACTACCAGGCTATGTGCTGCAAATATGTTATTTAACTAGTGTTAAAAGCAATACTGTTACAGATAGGCAGTGCTATAGGAAGATGTTGGCACTATATAAATCCATAATAATAATAATAAATTAGTCTGATTTTTTTTTTAAAATTCATCTGGTTAAATCATCACAATTATAATGTCCAATAAAACATTCTAAACAGTTTCCCTAAATAATAATATGGAAAAACATAAAACAAATAAATGGAACTGGACTAGAGAGTTTAATCAAGTGAAAAAATAGATTTTCCAAATTGAAATCTGTAATGTTAATGAGAGGAGGGTGGGTAGTTACATTATCCAAAGTGCCTCTTGCTGTCACACAATTTATTTGCATTGATCTTTCCCCCAATCAGTGAATGTAACCACAGTAAACCTTTGGGATATAGCTCTAGTTTGTCAGTGACTTAATATATGTAATTCAATAGACAAAGAGCAAGTTTCAACTTAATATATTTAAACATTAATTATTGTGTGCTGGGATATTGATAACTTCACGTGATATCTTTGCAAACTAAACACAATCTAGACGTTTCTTACCATTTGCAGCTTGTTGAAGGAGGACACCAGGCAAAGCGATAAGAAAGATGAGGCAGGTCTGTCCAGCCATGATGCAGAGTTTGACTGCTGTGTTCCAATTCCCTCCTGGGTGGTATATGGACAAAGAAAGTCAATAGTTCAAGCAGCAACAGCCTGAAAAGGGAAGCCAGGGAATTCCTGCCTTGAGAACACTGCAATGCTGGAAGGGAACCCCTGCAAACCTTTGACTTAATCCCCACCACTTCTGATGGAAAGGAAAATAACAGCTCTTCACAAGAAAAAGATTTCCACAACAGAAATAAAGCCTGGATTTTGGCCATGAATCTTATTTGCTCCCATTTCCCAATCTTTTCCTCTCAGTCCATACCAGCAGTATTTGTTTAGCTGTATCTAAAGGGCAAAGAGTAGACAGGGAGCTGACAGAAATTGTGACTGAAATTCAAGCTTTGCATCTGAATCGTCATTATTCCCGTAATATTACAGGTTTTGGGTTCATTCGATTCTTTTTGTAATTAATTGATTCTAAGCTACCAAAAAAAATTACTGAGAAACATAGGTGTTGGTTCATTGTGAATGATGGGAATTTTAGTTTAACAACCTTCAGTACCTCCAGTATAATTTCTAACTGTAACATTAGTACAAATCTAACCAACAAAAGTTCTAAAAAGGTAAAATTATTTAAACAGTGTTAAATGTAAGAGGTAAATTACTAACCTGTAAGGAATTAAACACAACTATATGTTTGTGGCTCTTAGCTGTTTTATCCGTTTTGATTGGTGTTAAGCTATGTCATCAGAGTCACATGACTGCATCTTGCTTATTATAAGAAATACTGGGCCATATTTCTAAAGGCGCAGTATTGCTTTTTAGTGATACCGCGCCTTTAACAATCTTTCTGCCAATAGTTAATTTATGATCGTTATTGTAAATCTACGACTGAGAATGTAGATTAACAATTGCCCATAGAATACCATTGCCATATTTTACTACTGCTTGATATTTGTACAAACAAATGTTTGTTCGATCACGGACGTACATTTACAGCTGCAGTTGTACAATAACGATAACCCACAGGTTTCAAAATATGGCCCAATACAGCCCTCTACTTTAAAATAAATGTGTGTATATATATATATGGTGTATATAGTATATGGTCTTGGGACTCCCCTGCGAATTTAAGTATCCCTTTAATTAACAGCAGAGAGTGCATTGTAAAAAGCCACCATTGTACTATTGCCACTGAAGAACCGTGACATTGAATTGTCAACAAAATAAAAAACACTAATGCAAACACTAATATCAAATGTCCTTTTAATGCAGTGGTGAATTTCCTGAAACAAGTTATTTCATCCAAATTAGGAGGATGAGAAAACACAGTAACGGTACTAAATCAGATTTTCAGCATAATGTGAAATAATTATAGACATGGTATTGGTTTTACGGTTTGTTTTATTAGGTGATTGAAGATGACTGTCTGTTACATACAATATATTTACGACTACACTCTCCACTGTGAGCACATGGTGCACCTCTAGTTATCATTTACGGTATGAATAACAAGCAATGGGGATATTTAACGAATCAACGCACCTGTTTCCTGGGAAAAAAAGGTTAAGAAGGGCAAAATATAATCTTTCCTAAACAACTGTGAATAATGCTTATAGCGATTTGTCAGTTAGAACAAACTGTTCAGGTTTCCTAAAACAATCAAGTATTTTCTTAAATAGAAAATATACCCTGTATAGATTTATTTTGAGATTATCTTTAAAAGCCAGTTTATACATGAATATGAATATGTGTAAATATGAATGGTTGTATAGTACATTTATTACTTGGAAAGTTAAATAAAGCTTAACTATAAACTTGAATTTGACTTAAAGGTAATGTCCACCCCTAAACTAAAATTTGTGCATCAACAGCCCCAAACCTTCACCTGACAAGGTTGAAATGTTTCTGTGATTCTTGTAAAAATACTTACCAGTCCTTGTTCCCTTGGCTGCGGGACCAGACCGGCAGCGGCATCAGTGATTGGTTGAGACATCACACAGCAGCAAAAGACAGCTGAGGGAACTAGGGCTGGTAATTATACAAGAATTACAGAAACATATAAACCTTGCAAGGTGAAGGTTTAGGGGGGGGGGGTGATTTGCCTACGTATGTATGAATTTTAGTTTGGGGGTGGACATTCCCTTTTCAATTCAAGGTAAATTCTGCTTTGGACTTGTAAACACGTGTAAACATATTAAAACATGAGGCTTGAGGTTGAGTGTTTTTATGCATGTTATTGGATTTCAAGGTGATTACTTATTTCTTTACTTTACAACACAAAATGATCACTTATAATAACAGGGTTCTCAGGGTTCTGCTTCATTTAATTGTTTTTATTTTTTTTTAATTCCAAATTTTTATTGAGGAAAGTCAGGTTCATAGTATACAGATATTATTTATACAGTTATGTCCCACAGTCATTCAGTTTAATTATTTTAATTATTAATGTGTTGTTTATTTTTATTCTGTATGAAATTAAACCGTTAAATGTTGTGACTTAATGATTTAATAAAGTGATTGTTATATGAATCCACAATTGCTCCTAATTAAATAAGGTAAGAAGTTGTCTAGATTAAATCTAAGGGGGCATATTTATATAGGTCCATTAACATCGCTGTTTTTATATCACCGCAAAACGATAGTCATTAACGCTGTGTTTATAAAGCCAATCGGATTCACAATGAAAAGTATTGCCGGGGTGAAACATCTTTTCTCTATTTGGCGCAATAATTTACTTAACGAACTGCACTAAGTATAGTTTTACGTCGAAAAGGTAAAAATGGTGCTCACTTGGGGGGGGGGGGGGAGTGCTGGGATGGGGGGTGCCGTAAGTATTGCAAATGAATCAGTTCATTATTGCTTTCACGGTTTGAAAGTTAATTTAAAACTAAAGCTTTTCATGTGCTCTATTCTACATACAATTCCTACATTTATTAGAATCTTAAAAGGTGAAATAAAACTAAAACTTCTCATGCAATAACACAGCAACCTAGTACTCTAAATTGCATCTGTAATGTTTGTAGGATGTATTTTTTTAGAGTCCCTGATGTTTCTCAAAGAGCCCCAAAACAGACAGGAGGAGCAGGCTAACAGGCAGCCCAATTAGAAAAGTGACAAGGCATTGCCCAACAGAGCTGGCTTGCATCAACTCCCAACTTCCACTGGAACACTTTTTCTTCATGAAAGGTTATTTAAACATACATGATGCTGGGTCACTACCTGATTCATTACTTTTTATTGAACTCTAATCACTCACATTGTTGATTTGAAATACATGCATGTTTTTGTATGCCTGTACTGGGCAATATGTGAGGGCATTTTCATAAAAAAATAAAAACATGTTAAAAAAATATTTCAAAGCTTAGAAGAACTGGATTGTGGTTTTTACGCAACATATACTACAATATATGGAATTCTAAAATGATTGTGTTACAGCAGTTTAATCAGACATGTGATCATTAGAGATGGACTAGAACTCAAACCCGAACCCAAGTTCGAGCCAAACTATTCGAATTCGAACGGACTCGGACTTCTCAAACTATCCTGGACTTGGATTTTCAATATTTTCCAGACTTTCGATAACTATCGTATGTTCGAACGTTCGAGGCATGCAAATCTTCGAGTAAAATGTCTATTATACCAATACGCAAGTAAATATTGAATTCTCAAATCTGCGAGTAAAATGTCTATTATACCTATACGCAAGTAAATATCGAATTCTCGACTCCGCGAGTAAAATGTCTAATATACCTATACGCAAATAAATTTTGAATTCTCGAATCCGCGAGTTGTTCATGGGACAATTATCGAATGTCCTAACGCGAGAGCTTAAAATAGTGCACGTGAGAGTAAAATCTCTCCTGGATATTTGAACATGCTCCCCAGACCATTTCCCAGGTCCCAGAGCCATTTACATTAAGTTACCATTGATATTTTAATTGTATTTTATTCGAACTTTTTGAACTATTTGACTCCCATTGACTTTAATGGGTCCATTTTCGAACTTTCCAACTTTCCATATAGTTTGAAAACGGACCGAACTTTCGAAAGTTCGGCTATCTCTAGTGATCATACACGTGTTCATCTATCCAGTCGATGTATCTGGATACCCTGGTGTAGACACCATATTTTTCCTTTTTAGCACATCCTAATCCCCAGCTGACAATCCCCGTAAGGAAATATGTATCCTTGTACTGTGTGGCATGAGGGCTTCCACTGTCACCTTTACAAGAGTCTTTGCTGCCATCAATGAAGCCTGCACAAAACATATTTTGTGAAATATTCATCTTTGTCTGCTGAATACAATCCTGTGTCTTGACACGGGGCAGTTGCACCCTCTGCAGTACTTCTGGAGTTGCTCCACTTTCAAGCAGACGGCCCCAGCCACTGACAGTAGAGAACCTAACCGACAAGAGCTCTCGTACAGCAAACTTTTTCTCCGGAAGACATAAAGGAATGACATAATCTGTATAGTTGACTGGTTTACTCAGTTTTAGTAAGGCTATGTCATTGTCATTATTGGTTTTAGCTCCAAAATACTCTTTATGAACTATAATTTCAGAAACTTTACTTTGTTGTTCTGTTCCTTCTGGTGTCCCAATCCTATGTTCACCTGAAAAAAAACCAACAGATATATAAATAATGAGTTAATATGGGTTTTTAAGTCTTGGAGTCCCTTACCCACTCCTTGTGTTACCTGTATTTATGTGGTAACAACTTACCGAGCACGACCGTCAGTTTGTTCTCAAGAAGCGGTTTTATACAGTGAGCTGCAGTGACTACCCAGTTGGGTGCGATTAATGTACCACCACAAATGAAGGTATCCCCTTGCATCAGCAGAGCCTGAAAAAGCACATTTAAAAGAGAACTATAGTGCATATAAGGTTTTAAAAATAAAAACTGTTAAAATGAAAAGTACCTGGGACAGAGAGGTAGGTTTGGAAAACCATGGAGGTGGGATTGGAAAAACCTACTTCTAAAAATTGTTTCTGTGAGGAGCATGAATAAAATTGCTTCTGCCAGGCTTCCTCTGTGCTTCAGCACTATCTTTAAGACAGGAAAGTCTAAGGTACTAACCTGGCAAATGAAAACTGTATGTGCTGGCGCTCCTCGATAAAATGATATTGGGGGTAGGAATAATGAATCCAACTTCTCTGCCCCATGTACTTTTTATTTTTAAAATACATTTTTACAGTAGAGTTGTCCTTTAATAATATTTATATTGCAGTAAAAAGAGAAAAATGTGAGAGAAAACTACTTGAACTACATAACTACATAAATTTATTTTGCATTTTATTGTTCCCACTGCTGAATAAACTTTAATTACACAGATGAACTAAAACTGTCCATACATGGATGTACTATCCGTACTATACAGATGTAAAAGGACAAATAAACACAAATAAGAAATTCTGGGCAAACTAGAATTCACAGGGTGGTTGAGTGCATATTCCTATGTTCTTGTGTGCTGTATCTTTGAGTATGGATCTTTCTGGCAGCTGATCCATGATCCGCAAACAGCTGTCAAAACTGTCCGTTATTTGCCCGCAACCCCAACTGCTCCCCCCCCCGGTTTATTACTGTATTTGTAACCAGATATTTAATGATATGTTTTATTCCATTCTGGCAAAGGTATCTGCCTCTTCCCTTTGCTGAATGAGCTTTTTATAAGCTTGAGCATGTGCAGAGATGGCAACAAGTGAAACAGCACAGTCAATCATTGGTTGTGATGTCAGCAGTCACAGCCTTGATTGGCTGCATGGAGGGAGGAGCCAGCTTAATCTGCCAGAATGGGGACAATAATTATCCTTAAATATCTCGTTTGTAATGCAGGTAATAAAGTGCAAAATATATCAGTTGGGGTTGGGAGCGGGTTACTGACAATTGACCAGTTTTTTGTTTTAAGGGAGAAAATTCCCTTTAAATCCAGGTGATTCTCTATGTAATGAATGGGATAAATATAAAATGTTTCAGCAGCCCATAATTGATGATATGTGATATTTGTTCCACCTTTTCACAAGTTGCAGTCATTAATTTGCTTCTTTTCTCTCTGACAATGCAAATATACAGTTTGCCTTGTCAGAGACGGACAGAAAGTTGTTAGTTACTGCACAAGCATGGTGTTCCATTAAATAAATCCTTAATACCTGCCAGGGACATTCCCCCTTTGGACACACAGAGCCACCTACGATTCGCCCTCTTTGTATACTCCCTTTCAGGACTGCGATTTTTCCACAAGGATAATCAACTATAACAACAACAAAAATAATAAACAGTATTAACTGCAACATATGTTGTTATATTTAAGAAAAAAAATTTGAAAGTTGCTTAGTGATTACAATTAGGTGCAGTTCCATTTATATGGTACACACAGAATTAGAGATTGGCAACTCTCTGTTGCAGGATCCACAGCACCTTTTAAAGTTATTCTTCCTGCATCATTATTAAAAACATGCTGAACACATAGAAATATATTTACAGAATATCAGTATTTGCAATATCATTTGTTGCTCTCAGAAAACTGTTTAAAGATCTTCCTGAAAGACTTTCTGGCTGCTGAGTAGAACAATGTGCCCCTTTGCTTTCCATATAATGCTTGTGAAGGTTCTCATTCATCCAGGTCATGGTATATCTGTTGTATTCAATTAGATCAACTGGACTTGAAATGTAGTTCTTGAAGACGTTTCGCTAGTCATCCGACTGGCTTTCTCAATTCAGAATGACTTGTACAAGAATCTGTGGCAATTATGTACCCTGGAAAATCCCAATTAGCATATCACAGCCAGGTGTTAAGGGTGTGATTAGATAGTGGCTAAGAGGTGTTATAGGAACGCCCAGAGTAAGGTGTTAAAACAGCATTGTACATGGCAGACAGTTGGTGTCGTACCCCCCACCTCTATTTAGGCTTGGTTTATGTGAAAATAAAGAAACCAAGCCTAAATAGAGGTGGGGGGGTACGAACACCAACTGTTCTGCCATGTACAATGCTGTTTTAACACCTTACTCTGGGCGTTCCTATAACACCTCTTAGCCACTATCTAATCACACCCTTAACACCTGGCTGTGATATGCTAATTGGATTTTCCAGGGTACATAATTGCCACATCTTGTACAAGTCATTCTGAATTGAGAAAGCCAGTCGGATGACTAGCGAAACGTCTTCAAGAACTACATTTCATGTCCAGTTGATCTAATTGAATACAACAGATATACTTTCCATATAATATCTTATCAGTTGAGAGCTATAGCTATAAAATTTTACTGGACACAGGTAACAAACAAGCTTACTTCTAAGGCTGGGTGTCTACGTTGCACCACCACGGCCTGATGTGAATGGCAGTGCTTAGTATACAATTGGGTAGTTACAGAAGGTATGGCAGGCTAGGCTAGTAGGCAAGCATTTCACATCACTGCTTATGTCAGTAGAAGCTAAGAGTGAATGGATATTGCTGGAACTTTGGGAGAACCAGGGTAAAGTCTATGCTCATCTTTTTTTCACATTGTGGCATGCATATTTCAGACCTTATGCTGCCATTTGCAACCCTTGGGCCACCCTCTTGCATCTTTCAGAACAGTATGTCCCAGACTCAGAATAAAGATTGAATTTTTTCTGGTGCATGAACTACAATGAAACAATAAATAAAACAAAGACATAGAAGGACAATTGTGAAATATTAGTAGCCCACAGAAAAGAAGCAGAAGGATTAAATTATATTTTAGTGACTTAAAGCCCAAAGGTAGCATGAAACAATGTATCATTATTTTCTTCAAATAATATATGTACACAGAAACTGCTCCCTACCGCAAAAAACCCACTCCTCCCTGCTCCCTCTCCCAAACACCCAAACCGCCCCTCCCCAAACACCCTCTCCCAAAGACCTTCTCACTGCTCCCTCCCCTAAATACCTTCTCACTGCTAACTACTCCCCTAAACACCTTCTCACCTCCTGCTCCCTCCCCTAAACACCTTCTCACTGCTCCCCCCCTAAACACCTTTTCACTGCTCCCTCGCTCCCCTCCCCTAAACACCTTTTTCACTGCTCCCTCCCCTAAACACCTTCTCACTGCTCCCTCCCTAAACCACCTTCTCACTGCTACCTCCCTAAACACCTTCTCACTGCTCCCTCCCCTAAACACCTTCTCACTGCTACTCCCCTAACAACCTTCTCACTGCTCCTCCCCTAACACCATCTCACTGCTCCCTCCCCTAAACACCTTCTCACTGCTCCCTCCCCTAAACACCATCTCACTGCTCCCTCCCCTAAACATCTTCTCACTGCTTCTTCCCAAAACACTTTCAAATGAATATTAACTTTGCCATTACTGACCTGAAGGCTCACATGACACATTATTTGCTCCTAGTTGATAGCCTTCTGCACATGAGCACTGTCTGCCTGTAGATGAGTTGTCATGGCAAAAATGTTCACACCCTCCATTGTCATATATACACTTTAACAAGTCCTTCAAATCTAAAAGGAGGAGGAAAATTGTGAACCAATGTGCAAGATCATATTAAAAAACAAATTCAGGGCACGACCATACTGCGCCGCAAACACGATCGCACATGATTGCGTGTGCGATTCCGCTGTGTTTGCGCATTCTATTTCTTCATTTGAGATCCGAATTCGCATGCAATTGCGCTTTAAAATGGTGATCGCATTCGATTTCGTATCGCAAACATGCAACTGTCACCAAAACCTTTTTTAACACTTCTTTCTTCACGATCGGGCAATTGTTGGGTTTGCACAAGCTACATTCGAGATTTACGGCAAATTCAAGGGTTACCGATTGCTACATTCAAGGCTTACCGAAAATAGAGTTTTACGTTTGAGGGTTATCAAAATCAAACTATACATTCGAGGGAACAATACATTTTACTGTTAGCGAACAGCTTGTAAATTCGAATTCAATAATTATCGAGAATACAGCCGTGAGTTCAGAAAACCAAACTAGTTTGAATAGTTTGAGTTTGTCTGAACTCAGAAAGTTAGGCCCGAACAGGGGTTCAAGTTTGGGTCCATTACTAATGTCCACGAGTCCTCTGACCTAATAGTGAACAATGCACCAGAAATTTATTGTATGGTCCATAAATATATTTGTATAGAATTATCATATCCCCACGCAAACATCTAATGTTAACAGCCCTAACTTGTCTAATCTGCCTGCATAGTCAAGCCCCATCCATTCCCCTTATTATTTTAGTTGCCCTTCTCTGAACTCCTTCCATTTCCAAAATGTCCCTTTTGTATATGGGATTCCAAAACTAGACATCATATTCCAAATGAGGCCTTCTGTTTGCGATCCAACAACCAATTCTCTATCCATGTACAAATGTTTTTTTCTAGGCTAGTAGACCTTATAGATTAGTTGCCAATGTGGCACAGTATCAAAAGCTTCAGCAAAATCCATGATGTATACTATATCCACTGCTATGATGCTCATTTACATTATACATAGACACGATCCCTTGGTAATTACAGCCTGTGTTAAAAATCAGTTCTTCTTTTGTATGAACTGTTTTTGTTATTGCCTATTATTTAGAAGAATTTACAGTTTTATAAATATAGGCAGCTTTTTATTCTATAAATAATATTTTATAAATGTATATGCTGTTTTGTAAATATAAAAAGGCTGTAATCTGTAGTGATATTCATTTAGGGTCTCTTATACCACGATGACCTTATCTGTAAGTTCTATATTTTACTGATTTATATACAAGAATGACTGTGGTGATTTTAATCCTTCCCATTCCCATTCCCACTCTTACCTGTTTCACAGTATCGACCTTCAAAGCCCAATGGGCAGTTGCAGACATATGACTGATAATGATCAAAGCATGTTCCGCCATTAACACAAGGGTTGGAAAGACACTGGTCCTCATCTGTACACAGATAAAGTTAGCAGTTAACATGGTTGGTTTCACTTCCTACAAGCTCCACTGTTTTTTTACTAAGGGCCTATATTTATAGGCGACACCGCACGTTCCGGTAATGTAAAACATCGGCTGTAAATGTACGGCCACGGTCGTACATTTACGACAAACATTTGTTAATTAAGGGGTAACTGTGATCTCCAAACAAGTGTCTAAAAGATAAAATAACTCCCTTATAGTTAGTTAATAGTTAGTTAACTAATAGTTAGGTAGTTAGATAAAATAACTCCCCTAAAGATAGTTAATCTTTTCTGAAGCAATTTAAAAAAAAAAGTTACAGCAGTAGGATACAACTGGGCATGCTCAGTGCATCTCAGTGTCTGAGCATGACCCAGGGGTCAAAGCAATGGTGCTGGTGATGTCAAAGCTTACAGTGCTAGCTGAAAAGACCACCCGTTATTCTGCTCTAGGTTTGAATATATTGCAGCTAGAAGCATGATACAGCAGTTGTTTTAAAGGTAGGAATCTGCACTTTTCAATAAATGCCACTTGTATGGAGACTACAGTTACCCTTTAACAAATGTTCGGTCATAGAATACCATGCGGTACCGCATGGAAATGGAAACTGCAATCTCCCTGTAATACTTTGCCGTTGCACCAGGCAATTTTCACCCACTATAGGGCTGGTGACAAATTTAGGATTTGTCCAAAATGGAGCTTGGGAAAAGTGAGTCCCAATGTTATCATATGCAAATAAGGAACAAAGACTTCTGGGAATTTACCATTTTTCCATGGAGGCTTTTAGGAAGCTATAGTAGTGCAGGCCTCTGGTTTAGCAGTATAGCCTATAGACAGACATCACCAATAAATTAAATAGGATAGGGAGACAAAGGCTTTGAAACTCCCCTTTCAGCAATATGCAAATAAGGAACAAAGACTTCTGGGAATTTACCATGTTTCCATGGATGCTTTTAGGAAGCTATATCTTTAAAAAGACTTTTACAGCATTCCACAAGCTGCACATGCTCAATCTGCACATATTATCTAGCTCCTACCTCCTAAACTTGCTAAAGCTGCCCTGTAACAGTCAGTTGACCTTCCTATGTCTACTTTCAAAACAATGCTGATAAGTAGAAAAACAAACTTAGAAGGGTGGTTTGGAAGTAAGAAAACACCAGAAACCTGCTAAATTACAGATACAATAATTGCTTCACAATGATTTGGCAGTTAAGCCAATCTGCAAGTAGTTCCATATTTTCAAGTAGTCAGTGCTAGTTAATATGTAACACTGGGTAGTTTGCTAGTGATCATCATGTGATATAATATTTGTCTTTTGAAGCTTTAAGATCCTGTCATTATAATTTAAACCAAGTGATCTGGACAACAATGGCCCAAAAATGCTGATCACATTCATTAATAAAATGGACTGCAACACAAAGTACACAAAGGGTATTGTTACATTATAATTGGTATGTATTGGTTTGCAAAAAGGATGTGACAAAAATAGTGCTCTAGGCACAGGGGCAAAAGTAAGACATATGTACACTATTAATACTTTTGTGGTGATAACTGGGTCTTCTAAAGAATTATAATGCAGTCTGTCAGTCCCTCAGCTCTGGGGCAGGCAGAGGTGCACTGGCTCAGGTCACTCGGGTACGAAGAGATGAACTAATTCAAATTAAACTAATCTTGAATGGTGTCTGTTTTCTAGATGACTGGGAGTGTTGGCAGCTGGAGGACCACTATAATTAATAGTGTATCATGGTACTGGTATCATCAGAGGGTTGGGCACCTTGTGTATATTTAATATGACCCCACAATATCAATTATATGGAAGCAATTGTAGTCAACCCACACTATAGTACAGGTCAACTATGTAGTATTGTGTGACGATGATTGCTTCCATATAATTGATGTTATCAGATCATCTTAGAAAATACGCAATGTGCCCCACTCTCTGGTTATAATGACATTTGGGGTAAATAAAGACCTATATCCATCTAGTCCACCATTTTTACCTTGTTCATAATGCCTAACAGTTGATCCAGAGGAAGGGGGGGGGGGGGAAATCCTTCCATATTCCAAATTGCAATTAGAAAGAAGCAAAACCTAAATATTGCTTGTTAACACAAATAGCTTTTTCACTTTTTAAAACATACTGTATAGGCATCTAGATGTTATGAAGACAAGTTGCTGAAGTTTAAACATAGCATCAGTATATGGAAGAAAGAGGATTTAAGGCTGGGTACAGATGGGCAAATTTTTCGGCACAAGCAAGCGATTGGCTGGGACAAATCACTCGCCGTGACCAATCGTGGTGACAGACATTGGTTGCCGGCGATTAAGTGGCTTTGAACATTGCATGGTTGTTGATGCCAGAACAGCACCACAACATATGGACCAGGTTTATCATTGGTCATGATTAGAGTTTAAAATATTCTGTATTAATCTACTTTATAATCAACATAGACATATAACATATAACTTCATAGATAAAATGTAAGATCTATTACAATGTGTCACTTTAACTAAGGGGCATATTTATAAAGGATTGTCTTTTTCGCCAAATAATTAGCGCAGCACATCGCAGCGAAAATAGCGCCATTTGGGGCTTCGTTTCGCCTTATTTATTAAAAAGCGAAAAAAACACACATCGCACCACTTCGCATCTGAAAAAGGCGAAGGGGCGCGATAAAGAGCGAAAAGTATCGCAGCGAAAACTTAACGCATCTAAGAAGACTGTATTGCGAAAACCATTCGAAACCAGAAAAGCCCACTAGGAAATGATGTCAAGTTCAAAATGGCCACCTCACATTTACCAAGAAGTCAGCCATGTCTTATTTAGTCAATCTTTTTAGAATTTCTCAATTGGAATACAATTCTCTTGCACTGCACATTCGCCCTTCTAATGTGCGATCGCCTTTCTAATACGCGTTCGCTTTTCCAAGGCATATTACATTCTAATGCGCGGTCGCCTTTCTAATGCGCGGTCGCCTTTCTAATGCGCGGTCGCTTTTCCAAGGCATATTACATTCTAATGCGCGATCGCCTTTCTAATGTTGCTTTTCCAAGGCATATTACATTCTAATGTGCGTTCGCTTTTCGAAGCCATATTCCCCATTATAATGTACGATTGCCTTTCTAATGTGCGATGGCTTTTACGGTGGGTCCCTGCAACCTCAGCAGGGCACAGGGACAATGACCCAATTCCTTTCTGTCCTGTATTTTTTGTGCAATGCCTCATTCCAGCCTGTGACCTTACATCTTCTTGTCAGGAGTCAGCCTTCTTTTTCCAGGAGCCTTCCAAAGGTGATGAATGCAATTTTACCCTGGTCTATGGCATACATCACCTTTCTGTCTAGTCATGAGTCAGAGTGAAAAAACATCCAAAGTGTTTTTTATCTTAAGGGGTTTTTCAGAAATGCCTATGAGCCATTGATTGTCTGCATATTGCGCTCGCACCACCTAAACACAACTGAGTGTTTGATACTATTGAGCATTTGGTCAGGACAAATGAGTGTCTGTTGCCACAACAGTGGCTGTTGTTTTTCAGGACCCATCATGCAGGCCTATAGGGAACCGCACAATCATACCTGATTGGCAATTCAGAAAAATGGGAGAATTATCTTGTTTGGCCTGCACACATGTTAATCTATTTTTGTGCCACGTAATGATGCACAATCATTCGTTTTAAACAAAATTCTAATACGTACCCAGCCTTACATTAGAAATAATATGGCATGTTATGTGGATAGGTGTCCCTGCCTATGCAAGGATGGAACATTGTTTTGCAGAATTCCTTGTGTGTGTTTGAAGTAGAATATATATATCTTACATTTGGGGAGACTAATTAAGCCAATCTGGATATATAATAGGCAGACATTACATCAAACATCTTATGTATGGAATATTTTCCTACTGTACGGTCACCTTAATATCATACAAAGATAGAACTGGAATAGTTAGGGAAGAAGAAACAGACAACTTTACAGTTTGATTTTAAATATCAACTATATATTTAACTAGAAATTTGTAAAATTTTGTAAAATTTTTTTTTAGGTAAAAACAACAAATAAAAGAAATTAAACTCTGCTCCTTAAAAAAGCCACTTGGCGCTCCAGCCGGAGCAGCCTTTTCTTAATTTGGTGGACATCCGCCTCCACAATGCCATTCCAATCCTGTTCTAGGGGTGGTGGGGATGCTGCTACGGATACTGGGGATAGGGTGGGTGGTGGAAGGCTCTCTGGAGCCGATGGTCCGGCCTCCTCCTCCTCCTCCTCTGGTCGTTCCATGTCACCTTGAAATTAGAACAAAGTTCAAGAAGTTGGCAACTATAATGCCATGTTAAGGGGTCTAGACCACACTAGCTTGCACTAGATTGTCCCTGTGATTTGGCCTAAAATGGAAATGTCGGGAACACGCAAATTAATGCTATTTATGGCTAGGCGTTTTGCGTTCGCAAATGCGCATGCGATTTGGTTATAATGGAAATTGCGGGAATGCAAAATTCCCTGCGATTTACCATGCGCATGCGATTGTGCATCCGTTTCCATTTTAGTAATGCATGCGTTCCCCATTTTTGCGTCATTCTTGTGCGATTTCCGTTTGCTCGTGCGTTTTGCGCGTGCGATTTGGCTGTTTTCTGTTATGGCAACGCATGTGTTACCAAAACGGAAATGGATGCGCAATCGCATGCACATGGGAAATTGCGTGGATATTTGCGTTCCTGCATTTTCCATTCTAACCAAATCGCATGCGCTTTTGCCAACGCAAAATGCATGCACAAATGCTTAAAAAACGCGTAAGTGTGGCCTAGTCCTAAGTGATTGCGTGTCCATTTGCATTTTGTTAATACATGCATTCCCTATTTTTGTGGCGTTAATGCATGTGTTTCCATAATGGAAAATGGGAAAAAGCATGAGAAAACGCAAAACGAACAAAATCGTGTGCGACAATGATCACAATTGTGTGCTTGATTTGGTGTGTTATAGTGTTGCCTTGGCTTAAGGCACGTGATATGTGCACAATTTGCATTATTACATCTGTCTTTAAACACTGGGAGGATTATATCTGCTTAATGACACATTTTATACAGTTATCAGTTTCTATTCTCAAACTTACAAAAAATAAAAGTAGGAATATATTATTTCGGATAATAATAATCTGCATTATAAAAATACCTGTATGCATCCTGCTCCTAATGCCCTGCACAAATGCAGGCCTCCTTCTCTTTAGGTCACTCCAGTTTCTTTGCAGGTCCTGGAGTGACATTTGGAGCCCATACTTCCTCCCAATCTTCCTCTGGAGGCTCTCCATAATCAGGCGCTTTTTGCGCTTTTTGTCTGTGGTCCCCACAGGCAGGGTGTCATACTTCTTTTTGGTGAGCTGTTTCACCATAAGCTTTAAGTATGGCCTAGTCATCTTGAATACAGCGAAAACGCCCCGCCCCCTTGCTTTGGCGCCAAAACGTCCGCGCTCTTAAACGCGAAAATACATACTCGTATTTCGCTATTCGCTTTCGGGAGTCGCGTTCGCTATTCGCTTTCGCTATTTTCTATTCGCTATTCGCTTTTTAAAATAAAAGTGCAATTATGGAGAGTCTACATAGGAACATTTCCATGAAATCTAACCTGGACATTTGGTTAAAGGACCTCCCAATCAATTGGAGCAAAGAAAGACGAGGATGCCTGGATTTGTGTCCGACAAAAGGACCAAGATGTCTGGTAGTAGTTTGACCATACACATTATTCTTGGTCCCAAAAATGTATTACATATTCCTGTGTTGAATTAGTAATGTTTGCTATAAAAAAAGCTAACCTAATATAATGTGATAGATTTGATGAATTGATTATTTTAGAATGATGTATCTAAACCTATATAATGCTCAAAATGTCTAAAGACAGATTCCATTGTGCCCATCTTGCACATATCATGTGCTTGCAACAAAGACCATTCCAAACCAGATTTGTCCGTTCCTAAACTCCTCTAAGATTAGATTATACATTTCTAAACTAATGGAGAACTTTACCACATTTCAAGATAATTTTGGCTCAACTGCTCCAGAGTAAGAGGAGATGGACCACAATGAATAGGGTGAGGAGTAGCAGCAGGAGGAGAAGCCACAGGAGGAGGAGTAGGTGCTGCAGCAGGAGGAGGAGGCACAGCAGCAATGAACTCCAATTACTTGGGCTAAATATGGCGGAGTATTTTAAAGTTATTATGGTGGACATGGGCCACATTCCAAAAAGGCTTAAGAGAATGGAGAGCAGGAAGGCATTTTCATGTAGTGGCCTGGTTTTTGTTTTTCCGTTTGTAGAATGTCCTGGCTTTTGGGGGAGGGAATTGGATAAATGTGAAAAATGTAATCCCAAAGTCCGATTCCTAATGTCTACACGGCAAATATTCCACTTTCATGGCTGCAGAAACCAACAAGGACCACCTAGTTGTCCACCTTCCTAAGGGAAAATACAAATGCATGAGCATGTTTTTTGTGCAAAAAGAAATGTGTGAATTGAAAAACGCGAAAATGACAAATACGCATGTGCACGTATTGCGCGCGAATTGAAAAACACGAAAATAGCAAATACGCATGCGCGCGCGTTGAAAAACGCGAAAATTGCAAATACGCATGTGCACGTATTGCGCGCGAATTGAAAAGCGCGAAAATTGCAAATACGCATGCGCGCGCGTTGAAAAACGCGAAAATGACAAATACGCATGTGCACGTATTGCGCGCGAATTAAAAAACGCGAAAATTGCAAATACGCATGCGCGCGAGTTTAAAAACGCGAATACGTATGTGTAGCGCGCCAAAATTAAGTCGCACTTTTATCCATATTGACGCGCGATTAGCGCGTTTTTCGCCCGCGAAAATTGACCCAATGAGCGCAAATACGCCCTATTTCCCAACCCTTAAAAAGATCACACCCTTCACATACACCATGTGGCCGTAGGTTCTTTTGTAAAATGGAAAAAGAACAGCGAGGCGGAGGAAAGAGAACCCACAAAAGCAAACACACTGAAGGTGAGTACCTTGGGAAATGTTGTTAGTTTTAAACCCAAACAAGTGTGCTATCTCATTCCTACATTTGTCTAGAGATGATCTTTATGTGTTAGCTTCTTTTTGGCAACCATTTAACATACTATTAGTGAGATTAAACCTAAAAATCAGATTGTTTGTAATGCTGCTCCTTTGGCCAGAAGTTCATTTTATTTAGAAAATAAGTTTGGAACCATAACTGTTTTCCTTACATCTCCCTCTATGTATGTAGGTAATGGCACTATGAATTTTGAAAACACACAAGGGAGTTAACTCCTATAACTTAGTTTGTTGTTTGGCTGACCTTAACCCTTGGTGTGTGTGGGGTGTGCAGTTTGGAGGATTGTCCCTAACTAAATGTAATTACACATTATGCAACAGTCACTCTGGAAATGTTCACATAATCTGGATAATACGTGATCCCTGTTTATTTTGGAGTCTTCTTTTCAGTGTCAGGAACTTGCTTTAGGTGTGTATCTGCACAAATTATGTTGAAGTAAGTCCATGCTGACCCAAAAATATATACAACATACTTGTGCACAAACACACCAATCCTCCTTACTTACAGGGAGATATCAAAATTCTACTGTGAAATAGGGAAACATGAGAGAACCTATCAAGGAATTCACACAAAACTTAAACTAATCTGCATTTAAAATGTGGATTCAACACATCAAACAATTGCAGGCAGACTTTCCACTAAAATGGAAATGTCGGGAACACGCAAATTAATGCTATTTATGGCTAGGCGTTTTGCGTTCGCAAATGCGCATGCGATTTGGTTATAATGGAAATTGCGGGAACGCAAAATTCCCTGCGATTTACCATGCGCATGCGATTGTGCATCCGTTTCCATTTTAGTAATGCATGCGTTCCCCATTTTTGCGTCATTCTTGTGCGATTTCCGTTTGCTCGTGCGTTTTGCGCGTGCGATTTGGCTGTTTTCTGTTATGGCAACGCATGTGTTACCAAAACGGAAATGGATGCGCAATCGCATGCACATGGGAAATTGCGTGGATATTTGCGTTCCTGCATTTTCCATTCCAACCAAATCGCATGCGCTTTTGCCAACGCAAAACGCATGCACAAATGCTTAAAAAACGCGTAAGTGTGGCCTAGTCCTAAGTGATTGCGTGTCCATTTGCATTTTGTTAATACATGCATTCCCTATTTTTGTGGCGTTAATGCATGTGTTTCCATAATGGAAAATGGGAAAAAGCATGAGAAAACGCAAAACGAACAAAATCGTGTGCGACAATGATCACAATTGTGTGCTTGATTTGGTGTGTTATAGTGTTGCCTTGGCTTAAGGCACGTGATATGTGCACAATTTGCATAATTACATCTGTCTTTAAACACTGGGAGGATTATATCTGCTTATTGACACATTTTATACAGTTATCAGTTTCTATTCTCAAACTTACAAAAAATAAAAGTAGGAATATATTATTTCGGATAATAATAATATGCATTATTAAAATACCTGTATGCATCCTGCTCCTAATGCCCTGCACAAATGCAGGCCTCCTTCTCTTTAGGTCACTCCAGTTTCTTTGCAGGTCCTGGAGTGACATTTGGAGGCCATACTTCCTCCCAATCTTCCTCTGGAGGCTCTCCATAATCAGGCGCTTTTTGCGCTTTTTGTCTGTGGTCCCCACAGGCAGGGTGTCATACTTCTTTTTGGTGAGCTGTTTCACCATAAGCTTTAAGTATGGCCTAGTCATCTTGAATACAGCGAAAACGCCCCGCCCCCTTGCTTTGGCGCCAAAACGTCCGCGCTCTTAAACGCGAAAATACATACTCGTATTTCGCTATTCGCTTTCGCTATTCGCGTTCGCTATTCGCTTTCGCTATTCTCTATTCGCTACTCGCTTTCGCTATTCGCTTTCTAAAATAAAAGTGCAATTATGGAGAGTCTACATAGGAACATTTCCATGAAATCTAACCTGGACATTTGGTTAAAGGACCTCCCAATCAATTGGAGCAAAGAAAGACGAGGATGCCTGGATTTGTGTCCGACAAAAGGACCAAGATGTCTGGTAGTAGTTTGACAATACACATTATTCTTGGTCCCAAAAATTTATTACATATTCCTGTGTTGAATTAGTAATGTTTGCTATAAAAAAAGCTAACCTAATATAATGTGATAGATTAGATGAAATGATTATTTTACAATGATGCATCTAAACCTATATAATGCTCAAAATGTCTAAAGACAGATTCCATTGTGCCCATCTTGCACATATCATGTGCTTGCAACAAAGACCATTCCAAACCAGATTTGTCCGTTCCTAAACTCCTCTAAGATTAGATTATACATTTCTAAACTAATGGAGAACTTTACCAAATGTCAAGATAATGTTGGCTCAACTGCTCCAGAGTAAGAGGAGATGGACCATGATGAGGAGGGTGAGGAGTAGCAGCAGGAGGAGAAGCCACAGGAGGAGGAGTAGGTGGTGCAGCAGGAGGAGGAGGCACAGCAGCATTGAACTCCAATTACTTGGGCTAAATATGGCGGAGTATTTTAAAGTTATTATGGTGGACATGGGCCACATTCCAAAAAGGCTTAAGAGAATGGAGAGCAGGAAGGCCTTTTCATGTGTGCCTGGTATTTGTTTTTCCGTTTGTAGAATGTCCTGGCTTTTGGGGGAGGGAATTGGATAAATGTGAAAAATGTAATCCCCAAGTCCGATTCCTAATGTCTACACGGCAAATATTCCACTTTCATGGCTGCAGAAACCAACAAGGACCACCTAGTTGTCCATCTTCCTAAGGGAAAAATACAAATGCATGAGCATGTTTTTTGTGCAAAAAGAAATGTGTGAATTGAAAAACGCGAAAATGGCAAATACGCATGTGCACGTATTGCGCGCGAATTGAAAAACACGAAAATAGCAAATACGCATGCGCGCGCGTTGAAAACGCGAAAATGGCAAATACGCATGTGCACGTATAGCGCGCGAATTGAAAAACGCGAAAATAGCAAATACGCATGCGCGCGCTTGAAAAACGCGAAAATGACAAATACGCATGTGCACGTATTGCGCGCGAATTGAAAAACACGAAAATAGCAAATACGCATGCGCGCGCGTTGAAAAACGCGAAAATTGCAAATACGCATGTGCACGTATTGCGCGCGAATTGAAAAGCGCGAAAATTGCAAATACGCATGCGCGCGCGTTGAAAAACGCGAAAATGACAAATACGCATGTGCACGTATTGCGCGCAGCAAATATGGTAACCAGAATAGTTACCGAAGAAACCCACTAGACTCTGGGAAACCCCAGAGGCACTCACACAGCCATATTTAGGGAAATAGACATCCCCTTTACATATAGATAAGGGGATACTAATACATCTAAGGATATATATGAAAGAACCTTCCAGCATTAGAATAATAAAACCATAATTTTATTTGACATCTTTAAAAACATAATATAACGTATCTAACCATTATACACATCTAAAAAATATATATATGCATTTCTGGGCGTCCCCAGATCAATAGCTATCTAACTCTGGCGTCCTGGAGCAAAAAAAGCAGCAATTAAAGCAATATGCTGGATTAGTAGGTAAGTAAGTAGAGAATAACACTGTATACTCGGGTGCCTTCGCGCAACCCCCCGTCACAGGGGTCGGGGTAACCCGTACCTAAATGTAAGCACAAAAGCCAGGGGAAGAAAAAAAGCAAAGAAGTGGTAGAGCAATAAGGCAATGCAGGTGGCAATAATGAATGTCAGTAAAGCTTATACTTAAGTGCAAACTTCTGTATTCGGAACTCTGCTGGATGTCCCACTTAGCATGTCAGTCTCTCCTTCCTTCATGTATCAGCACTTCTTGAGTAGCCAGAATGTGAATCCAGCTCTCTTGCTTTAGATTACCTTAAATAAATCCCTTATTAGTTCATTGCTTTAGCTCCTTTCCGCCATGTAGACCGACGCACGTTTCGGAAGCCACTCCCTCCTTCATCCGGGTCTCGTATTAGACGAATTCCAGTGGGGTTTTAAACTACATTTGACTCCTCCTCCAAAGTGTCTCTCACAATCAACTCTATCTAATTTTGACTGTCAATTCGAGGAGGGGCTGCTCTTTCGTTAACCATTCACTGGATATGATACATATGATACACATGGATATGATAATTCTTCGTTGAGGCCATTTGGTGAAAGGGAATTTGTTTCAAATATCCAGCGGGCCTCTTTCCGCAGGATTAGATTGTCCCAATCTCCTCCTCTACTTGACTTGGGTACTTTTTCAATACCCCAGGCTTTTAATTCATCGGGGTTGGCATGGTGCTTACTTTCAAAGTGTCTAGCCACTGGACTCTCTGGGTTTTTATTGATAATGTTTCTTACATGTTCCAAAATACGTGTGGCCAATGACCTTATTGTTTTTCCCACATAGATTTTTTTGCATGGACATTCCAACACATATATCACCCCTTTGGTTTTGCAGTTAATGAAGTGTTTGATTGCATAGTTGTTGTTTTCCCCATATAAAAAGTGTTTTTTTTTACACATGAACTTGCATGCTTTGCAATGTCCACATTTTTGTGACCCCACACTCCTTTTATCCAACCAAATTACATATCATGTGTCGTATGGTAACTATGTACTAATTTTTGCCCTATTGTTGGGGCTTTTCTAGCAGTTATCATTGCTTTCTTACTTAGTTTTCCCACCAAGTTTCTGTCATTACTTAGAATATACCAATATTTATCCAGAGTTGATTTAATCCAGTGCCAGTCATTATTATATTGTGTAATTAGTCTGATATAGCTTTGTTCTCCAACATCCAGCTTGTTGCGGAACAACAAATCAGATCTCTTACTGTATTTAGCTCGTTTGTATGCTTTTTTACGCCATTGTTGTGGATACTCCACGAGGCCAAAAATCTTTTTTGTAACTCTTTTGCGGCTATTTCAAAGTTACTGATGTCTATGTAGTTTCTTCTAATTTGAAGATACTGTCCAGTCTGTATTCCTCTCAATAATGAGGCTGGATACATACTTTGAGTTAGACAGGCAATGGCACTGCTGTAGGTTTACTAGGTAAGTATTTATATTAAGCTATTTTCCAACTTTCTAGAAATAGGAGTCTGTCATAACTCATTGATAAGTGAATTCAGATTCCCAATTATTTATGATTTATGATTTCTAACAAGGTTCATTTAATTCACTTCTGAGACCATCCCATAGTATTAAAACATACATCGTATCTACCTGGCCCATAAGTAATATATGGCGATGCCCACTCAGGTCTGTGCCCATGATGACTTCGGTTCCCACAGCCTAGGTATAAATTGGCATTGTGGGCGCAAGGCCGTACCACATGGCAGTCCCTGTAAGGCTGTGGTAGAATTTGTTATTAAGGTTATAAGGTGTTATGTAAGATAAGTCGGAGTAGTGAAATAAACAAAGTTAGAATGTGTCGATAAACTTGTATTTCGTGTCTACAAGTACCTAGAGACACACTCAACTCCTTTGTTATGTGGTATTGAGGGATATAAAGCCTCGACATCAATACTAACTAGCATGGTATTACTGTTCACCAACAAATTATCCAGTCTTTTAACTACTTCTTGTGAGTCTTTCAAATAAGAGGGCATCCCCATATATTACTTTATGGGCCAGGTAATAGATGATGTTATTATACTATGGGTGGATCAGAAAGTGAATTAAATGAATTTGTTAGAATCATAAATCATAATAATTGGAATCTGAAATTCAACTATCAATGGAGTTATACAGAACTCCCATTTCTAGATTTGTTAATTCAAAAAGTTGGAAATAAGCTTAATATAAATACTTACCGTAAACCTACAGCAGGCAATTGCCTTCTAAGAGCACAAAGCATGTATCCAGCCTCATTATTGAGAGGAATACAGACTGGACAGTATCTTCAAATTAGAAGAAACTGCACAGACACCAATAACTTTAAAATAGCCACAAAAGAGTTACAAAAAAGATTTTTGCATCGTGGGTATCCACAACAATGGCTTAAAAAAGCATACAAACAACGAGCTTCAATACAGTAACGAGATCTGATTTGTTGTTCCGCAACAAGCTGATGTTGGGAGAACAAGCTATATCAGACTAATTACAAACAAATAATAATGGAACTGGAACTGGGATATTAAATCAAAACTCTGGATAAATATGGTTATTCTAAGTAATGGACAGAAACTGTGTGGGAAACAAGTAAAGGAAAAGCAAGTGATAAACTGCTAGAAAAGCACCAACAATAGGGCAAAAATTTACATGTTACCATACGACAGCCAATGATATGTAACTTGGTTGGATTAAAGGAGGTGGGGGGCACAAAAAATGTTCGGACATGCAAGCATGAAGTTCATGTGTAAAAAAAACCCACTTTTTTATATGGGGAAAACACACAATAGCAATCAAACTTCATTGACTGCAAAACCAAAGGGGTGAATATATGTGTTGGAATGTCCATGCAAACAAAAAATCTATGTGGGAAAAAACAATAATAGTCATTGGCCAACACGATTTGGAACATGTAAGAAACAGTATCAATAAAAAAAACCCAGAGAGTCCAGGGCTAGACATTTGAATAAGCACCATGACAACCCGATGAATTAAAAAGCCTGGGTGTCATTGAAAAAAGTACCAAGTCAAGTAGAAGGAGGAGGGTTGGGACAATTTATCAGGCGGTAAGAGGGGGCCCGCTGGATTTTGACAACGAATTCCCTTCCACCCATGCCTCAACGAAGAATTACTATATAAGTGTTTTCTATGAGAAATAACTTAAGTACATTGTGCCACTAACGCTATTAAAATGCAAGTCTGAATTGCCACAATAGAGATAAGCCATCCTTGCAATCACAGAAACATATCAGATGAATTACTAAAGTTATCTTTTTATGTGTTTTACTGTTGTGTTATAAAGTTTTGTATCTATCATGTATCATATCCAGTGAGGTTAAGCGAAGAAAGGTAAACCCTCACTCGATTGAAGTCAAAATTAGATAGCGGTGATTGTGAGAGACAACTTTGGGAGGAGAGTCAGTCAATGAGAGACCCGTTGAAGGAGGGAGTGGTTCCAAAACGCGCGTCGGTATACATGGCGAAAGGAGCGAAAGTAATGAACGATAATGGCATTTATTTAAGGTAATCTAAAGCAGGAGAAAAACCACTGGATTCACATTCTGGCACTCAAAGGAGTGATGATACATGAAGGAACGGAGCGACCTGACATGCTAAGTGGGAAGACACGAACACACAACACCTCCAGAAAAAAACATCACAGCAGAGTTCCGAATACAGTGTGTAAGTTGTGCAATTACTTAAGTATAAGCTTTACTGACATTCATTATTGCCAACCGCATTGCCTATTGCTCTACCACTTCATTGCTTTTTGCTTCCCTGGCTTTTGTGACTTAACATGTAGGTAAGGGTTACCTGACCTGTGACGGGGGGGGGTTGTGCGCGAAGCACACGAGTATCAGTGTTATTCTCTACTACTTACCTCTAATCCAGATATGCTTTAATTGCTGCTTCTTTTTTGCTAAGGACGCCAGAGAGTTAGATAGCTATGTCTGGGGACGCCAGCAGAAATGCATATATATATTTTTAGATGTGTATTAAGGTAGATACGTTATATAGGTTTTTAACGATGTCAAAAAAATTCTGTTTTATTATTCTAACTGGAAGGGTATTCCTATAGATCCTTAGATGTATAGTATCCCCTTATCTATAGTAACAGGGGGTGTCTATTTCCCTAAACTATGGCTGTGTGTGGTGAGTGCCTCGGGGTTTCCAAGAGTCTAGTGGGTTTATTCGGAACTATTTGGTACCATATTTGCTAGAACTAGTGTTAGGTACTGATGTCATGTGACCGTGGTATTTTACTGATGTCATGTGACCTAGTGTTATTTACTGATGGTCATGGAACTAATGTATGATGTCACTGAGTGTCACAAATACAACAGCATAAACCTTAACAGCTATCAGCTAAGTTTTTATTCAGAACTTGGAGCTGTTGTGGTACGTGGATGTCTCATCTATTTTTTTACATTTGACATTTGATTGTTTGTTTCTGGACCTGCCCCAGTCTGTTCAGTAGATTAATTGGAAGGAGGGACAGGACAGTGGTTAAGGACTTGTTCTTTTTTTTATTTTGTTTATGCAAAAAATGATCATACATTATCATAACTTGATTCCGTAAATGGCCGTTATAAAGTCAGTACAAATTAATATGTAAAAATGGATTGAACATGAAGTAGAGGAAAAAATGAATACAGCATTCAACTGTGAACATGACAGCTTTATTGGCCATTTGCTCTAGTCATGTGATCGACTGAGGTATACATTTTGTTATCCCTGATAGTTTATTAAGCTGTAACCTTTTTCTTATCAATGACAGTTTTAAGCTGAGACCTATGGTAAAGGGGGTGATTAGAAAGTTAATACTGGATATATAGCAAAAATGTGTCTTTTCCCCCATAAGGTTCCTCTGTGCTTACATAGCTATATTAAAGTCTGTGACCTAGTGTTATTTATGATGTCATGCGACCCAGTGTATTTCCTGTCATGTGACCAGTGTTAAATTAATGATGTCATGTGACCCAGGTTATTTACGGTCATGTGACCTATAAGGTCATTTACTGTATGGACCCAGTGTAAGTTACTGTCATGTGACCCAGTGTTGTATGTCTATTGAGTCATTGACCCTAAGTTATGAGTACAGAGCACAGCATTAAAAATTAACCAATTAACAGCTAACGAGCTTTTATAGAAAGTGGAGCGTTTGTTGTGGTAAGTGGATGTTCATCTTTTTTTTATACTATTGATTTGATGTTGGTGTTTTCTGGAAATGCCCCAGTCATTATGTGCAGTATATTAAGTGTGAGGAGGTAACAGGGGACATGTGGGTAACTGTTTAGTTTTTTTTCTTTTTTTAATGCAAATCAACACTATATTATATCAGTTATACATATATCTAAATGGCCCTATATCAGGGCGAATTGACATAAAAGTATCGGACACATTGAGACTACGATTCAAACTGTGAAATATTTATCACTTTGGATTGGATGACATTCCGTCTGTCTTAAAGGTTTCCGTAACACTTATTTCCATCGCCAGATGCTGCTGAAAAGATCACCATTGTGTACTGTGTCCCCCTCATTCGATGGGACCGCCACGCACATGGACCCGACCCGTACGCCCATACGGATGATTGACAAGGCTGATTGTATCAGATTATTTACTGTTACAAGGAAGGGAGTCAATACCAAACAGACAGAGAAATTTATTGTCTTTTCCGACTGACATAATTTGACCATGGACCGTCTATCAGACTTTACGAGTTGATTGATTTGACCGCCTATCGAATGCAGATCATTAGGGTAAATTCCCGTTCGAGTCCTGATCGGGTGTACTAATTACAATGTCCAGGACTCCAGCACTAGCTTTTTTTTTCTTCTAATGAAGGATTTAGTCCAGAGACTAAAACTGGCAAATAAAAGAAGACCTATCTCGGAAACGTATTGTGGCAAATGAACTACTTCCTCCGGAACTTCACATTAACTAGTTAGCTACTAGTGTTCTTTAAAAGAAATTATAGGAGGTTTAATTCTAAATAATGTTTCGAATGTACAGTAACCAAGGTGTCATCCAATGGTATCAAGTACATAGCCATTAGGGAACATGATGTGTTTTCCTCCCTAGCACACGTCCCTCATGAGTAGTGGATTGCAAATTCCATGTCATTCAGCGACTGCTCTTTTCTCTGCCAGGATTTCTGTGCCTTTCAATTTGCGCAGTTGTGGCCGTGAAGATTTGTTAGCTTATGTCCTCCTCGGTGTCACTTCCATGTTTTTCTGCCACCGAAAAATCCCATCCTCTTTGAAAAAAAAAAAGGTATTTTTGCACGGCGTTCTGCCATTAATTCAAAACTAACTTTGCCTATCATTTATATTTTAGTGTTAAGATTTACTGCTACAACCTTGGCAAGTGGCCCAGTTTAAGTCCCACACACCGTGACACGGCCTTAAGAGTGTGAATATGTGAAGGACTTTTCCGATCATCTATTTAGTCACTTAAAAGATGGAGCAAGAAAGACAAAGACTAACAGTTACCAGCAGCCTGCCACATCTATGACCTGACTTACTTCCCAGAACATCTGCCAAGTTATCAAGAAGCACAGAGAGCGTCCTGAAGACAAATAGATACAAGAGACTGCAATGACCACACAGAATCAGAGATGTACATTCGAATATGCCCCGGATTACATGATTAGTGAGCCAGGACTGTACTTGCCTATGTAAAGACAACATAGGAAACAAGCCAAGATGAGACAAAGAGTGGATTTGTCAACGGCTGGTCAAAACTTCGAGAAGAAGAGAAACTTCAGTGTTTGCCTTGTAGATGATGCCAGGCATGGACAATACACCAGAGTAGAATGGTGATAATAGGATTGGCACATGTCCAGTTCGTCTACAGATCAGTTGTTTGCCCTAGGGAAGACATAGCGTGGACCGCTGCAAATCAGCATAATATACGACTGAGTGTCTGCTAGACTTTTTTAGCATTTGAGAGACCGTATAGGAAAGACTTCTTAGAAGAGACAGGGTACAAGAACATGACTGCAAATAATAGTGAAAACGACGTCTGCATATTCAGACTGACATGGGGAATGCAGTTCTCACTCAAAGATCGTAGCGTCATTTAGAGAAGAAACCAGAAAAACAGTAAACAAGAAGAAGAGAGAAAAAGAAATCAACAGAGGCAGCACGTAGACCTCCGAGAAGACAGTGCGACATTGTGGTGATATTGCACGACCTTTGAAAAATGTATATCTCTAGTAGACACATGGCTCGGACATAGGATGAGATGAATGGAACAGTCCACACAGAGAACAGGGAGACATCAGGATTTAGATAAAAGTGCAAAAGTTAGTCTCACGTTAGATGATCATGTGGAGGCCAGCATATGCAGCAATATGAGATCAAAGCCACAAGTGCCATAAAAGCATCAATGCTCCCTTAGAAGATGACGACCGGGCACATGACACTCGCCGCTACAACAGAGAATGTTGAGGATGCCGCATTGCTGAGGAGTTCATGTGTAGTAAGTGCTACTGACAGTATCATAAAGATGAAGTTTGTCCAGAGAAGCTATAGGCCTGAGGACTTCATGTCACGCAAGAATCTATTGAATTAGTCTGCATTTCTGATGGAACAGGCACGGAGAAGGTCACAGGCTCTTCTAAAAGTCCAATGTTTCTCAAAGAAGGAGCCATCAATGACATCAGCATAACCGTGAAACTAGTGAGATGGTTTGCAAGTTCTGGTTATCTTGATCATCGGGAGCAGGGACGCGATTAGAAAGTAAAGACCTTAAGGAAAAAAAGCATCACAGAGATCAGCAAGTATAAAGTCCTAGAAAATGAACAGGCAATGGATGGCTTGATGCACATACAAGAAGATCGTGAAAGTCAGTCTTTCTCAAATAACATGGGGTAGCTACAATTCCACTAAGGAAAAGTGTTGCTAGAGATGAGACACAAGAAGCAAAGATTACAAGAGGGATAAAAAGGAAGAAGAAAGCCAGCGAGGCATAGCAACGAAGACCACACAAAAAGAGATGCCACTTGTCTATCTAAAGTTCAGTATGGACCCTGGACAGGACATCCAGTGAACATGGCTAGCCTGTAGAATTCAATATCACTCTACCACAGCAACAAAATGAATTCTCTCATGGCAGAAAAGGGAATAGTCTTCATTTTTGATAATTCAATGAGAAACACTGAGTTGGCATTGTTTGTACAAAACGAAAGATGTCGGACGATCTATGGATAGTGTGAATGCATTAAACTCACCAGCCTCTATCAAAAAAGATCATGAGACTGCTTATAGAGATGTGGTCCAGGATCGCACGTTAAGAACGGCGAGCTACGCTCATGATGCACCAAGCAGCCAATATGATTATGAGCTGTGCAGTTTATGCCATTGCTATTATTGATGTGATACTTGATAATGGAGAGACCCAACTGCGTAGATGAGGTACTAATGAGAACATGCAGACACCACCTCATAAAAGATGCTCCTTGAAAAAGGAGAAGAAGGAGAGAAATTTTGCATTCCCAAAAATACTAGAAAACTAAGGGCAAATAGAGAGCAACTGATGCGCAACAATATAGAAACCAACAGAAGAAATGCAGCAAGTCACAGATGTACATTCTCTAACAATGAACCACTACAGAGAATGACTAGAAGAGTGGAGAAGAGAAATTGAATTTGAGACAGATATGGAAAGCCCACCAGGCCTGTCATTAAACATTCATTATTGCATCAGCCCAAGGTATAGTTTGTTGCATACTCTTGTATATACTCATGCCAATATGCTAATTCATATATATGTAAAGTGTAATTTGTATAATGTTTGAAAATATGTAATAAGGTGTTATAATAAATTTTCTGTATACTTAATAGATGTTTGATTTGTGTCTCTTTACCGTGGTGTGGTGTTGCACTATTTAATTTGTTTGAGGTAGTAGGGTGGAGAGGGCTGTAGGTGATTGTCCACTGCCATCCCCATGTGCTGGCAGGAGCGGTCCTGAATTGGAGCGCTGCACTTGAACCCTTAAGTCAGGCATTTGATCACTGCACATAGGTGCTTATCAGTGGGTGGAGCGGAGAGGGGTCCTTGGTTTTAAGCTATGGGACCCCTAGCAACATGCCCTTTATGACGACCTTACTTAAAAACGGATCAAAGCTTGCGCAATAGAAATCAAGATGAACACGACGAGAGTTGGGGAGAGATAGCAGAAGATTGAATGACTTTGCAGAGTGTCGGGTTATCCTGTTCTTATAGACACGTGATAGGTGACATAGTGTATGCCCACCCTACAATTTCGACAAATGTGTAAGTTACGAGTGTATAATAGTAATATACGATAAGTAGTGGAATAATTACCATTGCTGTACCAAACCACTGCCATGGTATACTGGGCGCGATCGTCAAATCTATGCATTGATTTAAGTTGAATTATCATCATCCTTCATGTTTATATTGTCAATATATGGTATTTGTTTCTGCTGTTAGGGCTGCGAGTGCGGACGCTTTTTAATTTAGTCAAGAAAGATTGGATGCGGCTGAGGTTGCAGCTGACGGGAGGGGGGTCCCACTCAGATGACCATATCCATTGGAGGGACCACTTAAGGGGAGAAGCGGGAGATTTCCCCGCCTCCACAGGCAGGGATCCCCACACCTTACCAGGGGCCAATAAAGAGCTTGTACTTGAGGGCTTAAGGGGAGACCCGCAGCTCGAACCTGGGTCCCAACCCTGCAAATTCATCAGTGCCCCTGCGGCACTCGCTCGCCGGCCATACGTGTCCGGGTATGGGTTGTAGCCGTTTAAAGGGACCGTCCGCGATAGCCCCTCTTTTCAAAAAGACCTATATTATAGATAGCCCCCCCAAAACCTAAAGTTCAGGTTTTTCGGCACAAAGCTAGAAAATTTGCTCCCAGATGAGTCTATAACTTACAAGCCTCACTCCAACCGACGCTGTCCTTCACCTCAAATGGAATATTTCTCAAATGGCAAAACACCATTTTAAGGTTAACGCTATTGCGTTTTCACCTTTTTATGGATACTGTACTGTATCTGTAACAAAGGGCAGCAGTAAGATTAGATAATCTCCTGAATGGAACATTCAGATCAAGAAGTGGTGTGGGCCATTTAAATGTATATTTATGACAAAAAACATGTTTTTTAAACATGATTGGGGCGTGGGACATGCCCTTTAAAATACATATATTAGATTGCTCCTGTCCTTTGAATACAAACTTGGTCATATATTTCTAACCACTTTAACGCCTTGCCCTTATAAAGTAATTGAATTAAATGTAAAAATCGGGATTGACATAAAGTCACTGGACACAATGAATAAAGCATTCCAAACTGGGACACATTCTACTCGCTTAATGGCAATTTGCTATAGTCAGTGATCGTTCTTGAGGTTTACATTTTTTTATCCTGGATAGTTTTCAGCTTCATGAACCTTTTTCTTATCCCTGCACAGTTGTAAGTGTGCACCTTGGGTAAAGGGGTTGATTAGAAAGTTAATGGCTAATATACAGAAAAAACTGTTTTTTTTCACCCATTAAGGTTCCTCTTGTGTTTGACATAGCTTATATTACTGTCATGGACACTATGTTATTATACTGCGGTCATGTGACACCAGTGTTATTTTCACTGTCCTGGAGCCCAGCGTTAATTAATGATGTCTATGGACCCTGAAGTGTTATATAGTCATGTGACCCAGTAGTTATTTACTGTCATTGTGACTAATGTTATGATGTCACAGAGACCCAAAGCATAAAATAACAATAACGTAAGATTTTATCAGAACTTGGAGTGTTGTGGTAGTGGATGTCTCATCTTTTTTGTTATATGTGATTTTGATGTTTGTGTTTTGGAAATGCCCATGTCTGAAATAATTGGAAGGCAGGCATGGTTAGTTAGTCTTGTTTTAAGCATAATATATAATGTGTGCAATGCGAAAGATATTAGGACAATGGGGAAACAAGATGCGGAATATACAGCTAATGTATTTATCACTTGTTGCTTTTATTGGTTTTAAGTATATTCTCGGCAAGTGCGAAGAACGTGTATTGTCGACATTGATGGACGACATGACACGATCTGAAGCAGATGGAGTGGTACCTGGCCCTTATAAAGGACATTTAAACATCTTGTATTGTAAAAAAGGGAGACAAAAGAAAGCGTGAGTCCAACAAGCAATTACAGATCAAATTGAATTATTTTCACTTCCTGACAGATTGCCCGGTTATTGCGAAAGTATTCCACGACATATATTGTCTGCAATGGCCTGACAGATCACGATGTAGGTTAACTGCAGCACTTGCATAACCGACATGGACCGGCGATCCAATACGATGGGGATTTCCGAGCCAGCTCCTGTAATGTAGTGCCTCCGAGTGTTATTCATCCTACTAAGTCTTGTATAGTAAGAAGTCATCAGCCACAATACAGAATTGTGCTTGCTCTGTTTCGACTTAGCCTATTGTTGGCCCTCAGTGGCGTCTCATCACAAATTGACGATTATGCAGTGAGTATTGCCCCTAATGCGCACATTCCGGATTTTTTAAGATTAAATCCTATTGGTATGTTTGTAACTTTGGAGTAAACTAAATAATGGGATCAGGACAGGGATTACCTCTGTTGTTTTATTGGGGACCGTCAAGAATGGGTCTCGTATCTTTTCAGACTATTCAATAAACTGGCATCAAAGTACTGTAGGCTATCAGTTCACAAAGCAATTGTGACATAATACAGTTACTCAGGACATTTCATTGGTAGTTATATATGGTCTGTTCAATCACTATAAGTATGAAGAAAGATCAGATTTCTTCAATTCTTTTTTAGGGCTGAATAAATAGTGATAATATCGTGGTAATAAAGTTTATTTAAATTGTTACATAACGTAAGTAATGACGTTAATTATCGGTGTGGGTGCTCATAATGGTTTCTAAACAGTGGAGTCCTAGCCAGTAGATGTACAAACTGGACAGGTCTTCCCAGACTACTTCACTCTTGAGAGTACATGGATTAGTCATTAGCGATGTTTTACTAACTGAGCAAATTGGTTAATCAACTGTTATGGTCGGTTAGTAGTCTTCGGTCTCCAGCACGGAAAATCGATATTGACAGAAAATATTATGCCAGGATCCTATCTATTGCTAAAACCTTAGGACATCTTTTCATTCTTGTGTAATAAGACTTTTACTGATGGAAGTCATAGTTTATCCACCTGCCTTAAGAGATGAGATAGTGAAGGTACTTTATTCGGTTCAATTATTGTATTTAAAAAGACTGGAGACAGAAAAATAGCTATATTTAAACGAGTCACATCCCTACTAACTGGTGTGTATAAACTGGTGTATTCAGTAGAAAGGTAAGTAAGCACGATGAGATAGTGTAGTGGCTAAGACTCACACGATGTGGGATACGAGATGCTCCAGCATTCACCTATGGAGTAGTGGAAGTACTTCCTCATAGAAACGGACCTAGACTATTTCTCATGAGACAAAGATTTGATCCTTTAGCGCAGTGTGGCAAAAATTCAGATTGATTTTTAGAGAAACTCATGCTTCTCCTTCGTAGTGAGCTCCAGTGCAAGGCAAAAATCCAGCTCGTGAAAGCAGAATGTGAAACAGTAGTGCCTGCCGTGTTAGATCGTCTATTGAATCAAAACTAGTTGACTGTGCACAATACATATTATGACTGTCTTGCTTTTAGTAGATGTAACGATATTCGAAGACAGTGAACTTCAAACATGGAGATGTCGCATTTTCAGAACCTGGACAGGCTTAAGAGGGAATACTAGAGTGGCTCAGTTAAGAACTTTGCCTTATTAGTAGAGAAGAAGACGACATAAAAAAGAAAAAGAAAAATAGAGTAAACCAGAAGACCGCAGCCTTGCTAACTTCAAACAATCAGATGCAGCAGTAGATCTCACAGAAGAAGGGAAAGATTCCCGAAAGCGTATTGACTCACTAATGAGATGATATCTATAGACACACAGAAGTAGGAGATGATTGAATTTCCAGTGAAATTTATGAAGACACAGGGGAGACACTCCTAGAGAATTAGAAAAAGAGACACAAGTTATGAGCACAAAATGATTTGCACATGTGATGGCCCACACCTTGCAGAAAAGGAAGTCAAAGCAATGCTACAAGATCAGTGCTCCCTTGAGGATGAGACAGGCAATAGGCCAAAGCACCATCGAGAACGAAGGCCTGACTGACTGTGAAAACAGTTGGCAAATGTCCCAGTCTCGTCTACAGATCGTGTTGTCCTAGAGAAATGACATAGGCGTGACTGTTTGCAAACGATAAGATTGAGGACTTGTCTGCATTTTAAGGATTAGACATGGAGACCTATATAGAGATGACCAGGACAAGACATAATGCTGCAGATAATAGTGCAACTGTCTGAATTTTCAGAGACTGCATGGGAATGCAAGTAGCTCGATCTATAAGATACTAGAGCTTTCTAGCGAAGAAACAGAAAAAAAGCAAAAAAGAAGAAGGAGAGCAAAAAAAAAGCACGATGGCGACGCGCATAGTAGACCAACCGATAGAACAAAGATAAGCAGATGCGTGATGGTATATTGCCCCGACCTTCGAAAAAGTATATTCTATGATAGGACAATGCAGGGACATAGGAGAGATGGAACCTTGTAACAGAACACAGAAAGAACAGGGAGACACTCAGGAATTCAGTAAAAGAGTTTAGACAAGATGCAAGTAAGTCTCTACTTTAGATCAATTGTGAGGTACAACATTGCAGAAATAGAGATCAAGCAGCCAGTGCTACAAGACATACAATGCTCCTCTGAAGATGAGACCGGCACTGAAACTACAACAGAGAATGTGGAGATGGCCATGCATTGCGAGGGAGCTGTGGTAAAGGTACAGTCTCATTGTAAGATGAATGTTTGTCCAGAGAAGTATATGGCCTGGACTAGTTCAAAGAATAGTGATATAGTCTGAGATTCTGAGACGGCACGGAGGTTCACAGGCGTCTCTAAAGTCAAGTTTTCTCTAAAAGAAGAGACATCAATGACAGGCATAAACGGGAAACTAGTGAGATGTGTTTGCATTTGGAACTGACATAGGGAGCAGGTGGGAGATTAAAGAAAGACTTAAGAAAAAGCATCAGAGACAGGCAAGTAAAATGGTCCCTAGAAATGAACCAAGGCAATGATGGGCGCTTGACAACAAGCAAATAGTGCATAGTCGTAAGTTTCATCATAACTGGTTAGCCTACAATCTCATCTAGAAAGGAAAGGGTTTTGCAGGATAGCAAAGAAAAAGAAAGAGGAAAAAAAGGAAGAAAGGATCTTTGCGGACACACCTAGACCAACAACAAAAGTAGCTGCCACGGTGTTCATAAAGTCAATGGACACCTGGAACTGGACATCCAGTGGAACAGGCTTTGAATTCAATCTCTCGACTACACAGCAGCAAAAAAAATCGTCAGGGAAGAATGTTAGAAGATTTGATACGATAATTACTGCACAAAGATCTGTGAAAAAAACAGTTTGGAGTAGACGGCCTTCAAACCCCTGATACTAATAATATTGAGGTTTCCTACCAGTGACCAGACGAGTCCCAGATTATTCGATATTCAGAGAGAAACACTGGTTGGCATATCTTGTTTTAAAAAACAAATAGAGTGGCAGGATAGGGGATAGTGTGGATTCCACATAAATCTACGCATTATCAAAAAACAGATCATGGCATGCTAGAGATGTGGTCCAAAGATCAGTAGAAGATCGGCGATAAAGCTTCAAGTCTCACCAGCGCAAAATGATTATGATGTGGGAGTTTATGCCATTGCTAATTTATTTGAGATACTGATAAGGAGGACCCCCAACCTGCAGGTTACAATGAGAACACAATGAGAAGCCACCTAAGAAAATGTTTCTTCTTAATAAGGGGAGAAATTAACTGCATTCCAATTAAAGTATTACGAACATAAGGGCAAATAGAAGGCAACTCGAGTGCAAACATATGAGAACAACAGATGAAATTGCCAAAGTTAAGAAAATTGTTACATGCTCTAAAAAAGGAATCCCAATACAAGAAATTGAAGAAGAGAGAAGGTGAGCGAAATGGATTTGAATGAAGATATGGAAGCCAAGCCTATCTAAACTTCATTTGATTTTATTTTATTGCATCAGCCCAAATATAGTTTCGTTGCAATAATTTGTATCTACTATGAATATGTATATGTATGTAAAGTGTAATTTTGTATAATGTTGAAAGTATAATAAAGTTAATAAGTTTTTTATACTTGAAAGATGTATTGTTTCTTCTTTAGCCTGGTGGTGGTGTTGCACTTTGAATTTGTGAGAGTCTAGTGGGTTTCTTCGGTAACTATTCTGGTTACCATATTTGCTGTGAACTAGTGTTATTTACTGATGTCATGTGACCCAGTGTTATTTACTATTAAAAGAGCTTTTTGGGGCTTAAGGGGGTCCCGCAGCTCGAAACTGGGTCCCACTACCCTGCAATTACAAGTGCCCCTGCGAAACTCACCAATGAACTGCCATTACAACGTCCACTGGAAGACAGTTCCATAGCTTTACCGTTCCAGTGGAAAACCCTTTCGAGCTTGAAGCCTAAACATTTTTCTTCAAGTTAAGGATGTCTCGTGTCCTTTGAACATGTTCTCTGGTGAACCAATGCCCCTGATAGTTTTTTATTGTTATGGCCCGGGTAAATGTATTTATACACAGTAATCATATCCCCAAGCAAGCCGCCTTTTCTCCAGACGTACATTAATTGTAACTTTCCAGTTCTTCTCATATTCAAGCTCCCCCCTCCCCCCCCCTATTTAATTTAGTTCCCTTCTCTGACCCTTTACCATTTCAAAAGATGTCCTTTTGTACACCAAAAGGATTCCAAAAATTGCACTGCATTATTCCAAATGAGCCTTACCATGCTTGTAAAGAGGCTGAGAATACATTTTCCTACCCTTGAATCCATACCTCGATTTATACAAGACATACCATGCTGGCTCTGGCTGTTGCCGCCTGGCATGCTTGCTACCTTTAAGTTTGTTATCCACCAAAAACTCACAAGATCCCTTTCCAACAGGATCACTAACACAGAGCCATTTTATAGGATAAGTCGAACAAGTATTTTTAAGTCCAAAATGCATCACCTTACATTTATCACCATGAATTTCATTCTGCCACTTAGCAGCCCAATGTGATAATCTATCTAGATCCCCCGTGGCGAACGATTTGCCACATCCTCTGAAGTTTAATGTCGACAAAGTTTGTGTCGGTCAGCAAACACAGAACCTGCTGACAAGACCACTCCAATCCTTAATAAATTAGATTAACTAGAAGCGGCCCCAAACACAGAACCTGTGGCACCCCACTTAGCACTTTAATCCATAATGCTGAAGCCCATTAACAACTACTCTCTGCATCATATCTTAAACAATTTCTATCCATGTACAAATGTGACTCCCCAGACCAACAGACCTTAGTTTATTCATTAGCGCTATGTGGGACGTATCAAAAGCTTTGCAAAATCCAAGTAAACTACCTCTCCTGCTATACCAGCGTCAATTTCTACTTCCTTCTATAAAGCCACAGCAAGTAGTTTGAAACGATCTATCACTCTAAATCCATGCTGGTTACTACTTATAAATGTCAGCCTTGAAACATTTACTCAGAACTGCATCCCGTATTAAACTTTCCAGGATCTTCCCCACCACTGAAGGTAAAATACAGGCCTGGAAGTAACCCGGCTGTGAACGACTACCCCTTTTGAATATTGGAATAACATCAGCCTTTTTCCAATCCAGAGGCACACCCACCGGACATGAGGGACTCAGCAAAATAAGAAAACAAGGCCTAGATAAAACTGACTGAGCTCCTAAGGACCCTAGAGATGTATTTTATCTGGTACAGGAGATTTACTAATATTAACCTTATTTAGTTCTTCTGTTACATATCCCGGTTAACCAAAGTGAACTTGACTTTGAATCTTGTTACCTTTATTGCTACTATACTCTCATGATATCTGTACTTGGACTTCTATAGATGTATAAAGAGGAAAAAAAATTATTCAAGACATTTGCTTTATCGCCATCCTCCGTAACTAACTGATCCCCATTAATAATGGTTGCCACATTCTCAGTCCTCATCTTCTTAACTATTAATATACTTAAAAAAATGTTTAGGATAGTGAGTGCTTTCTCAGACTATCCTAACTTCATTATTAATTTTAGATAGTGTGATTGCTTTCCTACATCCTTGTTACAGTTTTTATACTCCCTAAAGGCCCTTCCGTTCCTCGGCCTTAAAGGTTTTAAATGCCTTTTTCTCCTGTACCATTTGCCTCTTTACATCAGGAATTCAGCCACATAGGCAGAGGATTATTTTTTTACATTTATTTCCCAAGGGTTATAAAGTTAGATGTGAACTGGCTTATAATCCCCTTGAAACACAGTCCACTTCTGTTCAGACCTTTTACCTGATAATACATTATCCAGTTGACATTAGAAGAGCTGCTGTTAACCTGGGAAAATTTGCTTTCCTGAAATTAAATGTCTTTGTGAACCCAGCGCACTTTTCCTTTAGATAACAAAGTCCAAATTGCCACTATAAGTTCATGGTCACTATTCCCTAAGACTCCAGTTTAACCTTATAGCTATAATGCGCGCCAAAATGTTAGATATTACCAGATCCACAGAGCGCATTTTAAGAGGAACCTCAACCACCTGTGAGAGAAAATTACCTGCAAGCAAATTCAGGAACTTCATCGCCTTTTGCTGGTGATGGCTAGTTCCTCCCACAACCAATCAATGTCAGGGTAATGAAGTCCCCCATAATAGCACACCTTCCCCAAACCTGGCAGCCCTGTGCCAAACTGCATATGAGTTTACCTCACACCCTGCTGCGGGTAGCATTTGGTCGCGCTTATAAGCAGACGGACCAACCTAAAGATTGAATCCATAACCCCTCTTTTCCTGTTGCCTACATTTCGCACCCATAGTGCCCTCCAACTTTATCATCCAATCACCAGCTATTCTCTTCTTTAAATTTGGCTTCAATTCTTTTTTAACATATACACATTACTCCTCCCACCTTTCTTTTTTTTCTGCCTGACCTAAACAAGGCATAATCCTTATATTTACAGCACCCAGTGCGTGAGAACTGTTACATACTCGCACGTTTCTGCTATACCTATTAACATCTACTTTTCATTATGCCCTCATTTCCCCCCCCCCCAATTCACCCATTGGTCAGCCAGCTTCTGGCATTTTCAAACTAGCATTTAGAGTTATGATCCTGTAATGTATTCGTACAACTTTGATACAACATTCCTCCCATTCCCCTATGCTAGAGCCCCCCCACCCCCCTTTCCACCACACCACGTGCCATCTAGCACCCTGTTTCTCCTCCTGGCAATCATCCCATGTGAGACTGCTATACCCTCCCCCCCAACCTGTTTAAATCTCACACACACCTCTAGCCCATTCTCTCCCTAAAACAGCTAGCACCACCAGTCAGTGAGGTGTCAAAACCCATCCCTACTAAAGAGCCTGTAGCCGACAGCAAATGTTCTGGGCCCAGTTCTCATAAAAACCGCAAACCTTCTTCCTTACACCACCCCTTTCTTGAGCCACGCATAATGCTCACTAAGCTCCCGCTGTTCTCGCCTGCTAGCATTGGCTGGGTTAGTGATTTCTGAACACATACACTACCCTGGGGTCCTTGCTTTTAATCTTGGTCCCCTATAGTTCTGGAAATGGCCTGTTTAAGACCTACTCCACCTCGGTACTTTGTCATTGGCCACCATGGAACCAAGACCCGCCGGGTCACAACCTCGCCCCCCACCCAATAATCTGTCTACACGTATCTCAACACATGGCCGAACCCTAGCACCAGGCAGGCAACACACAGCTTCGTTCATGTAGGCGTCCTGGCGGCAGATTAAACTCCTTCTACCTCTTATAATGGAGTCCCGCACCAATACCACCTTGCCTGCATTCTCGGCCCTTCCATGTCCTCCTCCCCTTGTATCAGAGATGGCAGTCCCCTGGGTGTCTAAGGACTATCCCACCTCTCATACACGCTAATATGTCCGAGGTGTCCTCCTACCACTTCATGACTAAGCGGGCAAATCTTTGGGATGGACAATTGTGGAAGAAGCCCCCTATCTTTCTTCGTCCCCACCCCTGTCCCCTAGTAACCCTAACAACAATCCTTACCTCCTTCCTCATCCCTACTTTCTTGTCCCGCTTCCACCCACCCTAACTATACATGGCCCCACGCCAGTTGCCTGCTACCCCCCATTCTGCCAATCCCCCCCGCAAATTGTGCAAGCTGCCCGCCCTGAGACTCTCCACCTCGGCTTCACAACGGGCAACCCACTCACACCTGGACACAGACCATAGGTTCGCCCCCGGAACGTCTGCCTCCAGGTTCCTATACATGTGGCACGATCACATTGCATGGTTCTGATCAAAACTGTCCCTTCTAATACAACCACACCACACAGTGACGCACAAACCTTGTTAAATGTGTCTTCTTGTTTCAAATTGTCCTTCTTTTTTTATGTCTGATCAAGGTCCTTAGAGATAAGGGCCATCTCAAGTTTCGTTAGCACTCACAGGAAACTTCCTTTTGTTAGGTCCAAACCACAGGCCCAACACTGTGAATCCTTTAACTATAGGCCCCAACCCCCACACCATTAGTGCAAAGCGCAGAAAGGAGAGGGAAAAAAAAACCGCAAACACTTATTAACCCTTTCGGCGCGACTGTTTGATTACAAAGGTAGCAATACTAGCATATAGAGTCAGCACACCCCTCCCCTTTAACTGGAAGAAGAAAATTATCTGCTTCTGCACCTCAATCCTGCACACAGTTTTAAACAGTACAAACAATCCTTATTTTCAAACTGTCAAACAATCATCTATTTTCAAACTTCACATCACACCATACAGACGCATCAAACTGATTAAGTTGTCCTTTTTTATGTCCTGAGAATCAAGGTCCTTAAGAGAAAGGGCCACTCACAAGTTCGTTACACTTCATCAGGAAACTTCCTTTGTTAGGGTCCAAACCACAGGCCCAACCTGTGATCCTAGTTTAACTCACTAGGCCCCAACCCCCACACCGCCCAATTATGCAAAGGGCCAAGAAGAGGGGAAAAAAAATAACCGCAAACACTGATTACCCTTTCGGCTCAGCCCTGTTTGGATTACAACAGGTAGCAATACTAGAATATAGAAGTCCAGCACACTACCACCTTTACTGGAAAGAAGAAAGATTAGTCTGCTTATGCACATCAATCCTAGACACAAGTTTTAACAGACAAACAATTCCCTAATTTGCAAACTGTCCAAAACAATCCTTATTTTCAAAACTTCACCACACACACCATACAACCATCAAATGATTAAGTGTCCTTGTTTTTATATGTCCTTAGCATCAAGGTCCTTAAGAGAAAGGGCCCTTCACAAAGTCGTTCACACTACAGGAAATTCCTTTGTTAGGTCTCAAAAACCGACATATATAGTGTGGTTTTGGACCCTAAACAAAGGCTCATGTGACGTCAAGTGTAATTATCTGTCATGTGACGCCAGTGTATTTACTGTCATGTGACCCAGTTGTTATTTACTGTCATGTGACCTAATGTTATGATGTCAGCAGAGAACAGCATAAAATAACAATTAACAGCTAAGGATTTTATTCAGAACTTGGAGCTTGTTTGGTAAGTGGATGTCTCATTTTTTTTTTATATTTGATTTTGATGTTTGTTTTCTGGAAATGCCCCAGTCTTAGTGCAGTAGATTTAATTGGAAGGAGGACAGGGACATGTGGTTAAGGTTTAGTTCTTTTTTTTTTAATGCAAAAATATATTATACATTATCATAACTTGATTGCCGTAAATGGCCCTTATAAAGTAATTAAAATTTTATGTAAAAATCGGGATTGACATAAAGTAGCGGACACAATGAATACAGCATTCAAACTGTGAAATATTTATCACTTTGATTGGTCATTTGCTTAAAGGTTTCCAAACACATACTATTTCCATCGCAATGTGCTGACAGATCACATTGGTATCTGTCCGCACATTGCGATGGGAACCGCACACCTGGACCCGACCGATCGCCCATACGTAGATGACACAGGCTGATTGTATCAGATCTCTTTACTTTAAAGGGAGTCAATACCAACAGACAGAAATTTATTGTCTTTTCCGACTGACCATAATGTTGACCATGGACGTTCATCAGCTTTACGATTGATTGATTTTGGCCCCTATCCAATGCCGATATTAGGTAAATCCCGTCGGTCCATGACGGGATTTACCTAATTTACCATGTCAGACTTCCAGCACTATCTTTAATACAGGATTAGTCCAGGACTAAACTGGCAAATAAAAACTGTTAGTGCTATAGCTTCCTAACAAAACGATATTGTGAAGTGGAAATAATCAATCCTACCTCCCTGCTCCAGGAACTTTCCATTGTTAATAAGTTAATTTATAGAGTATAGTTATCCTTTAAGGTATGAAAGATAATTATAGGATATTTTTCATATTTATTTTTCTTTAAAAATGCGTGTCAAAAATATTGCTACAATATTAACTAGTAACCCGCACAGAGGGACAGGCCTGCTAAAAGTCAATGTTTCTTAAAGAAGAGACATCAATGACAGCTAACTCTGGAACTAGTGAGATGGTTGCATTCGTCGATACGGACATGGAGCAGGGGAGATAAAGAAAGGACTAAGAAAAAAGAAGAGACAGCAAGTATTAAATGTCTAGAAATGAAAAGCAAATGATGGCCTTGCAACAGAAAATAGTGGACATAGTAGTTATTTCTCATTAATAACTGGTTAGTCACAATCTCAATCTAAGGAAAAAGTGTTTGCTAGAAGATGAGACCAAGAAAAAAGAACAAGAGGAAAAAAAGGAAAGAAAGCGAGGCAGGCCAAACTAGGACCAACAAAAAAAGAGAGGGCCACTGTGTAATCTTAAAGTTAATGGGACCCTGGAATGTACATCCAGTGACTAAATGGCTTCCTGAATTCAATCTCACTTCTACACAGCAAAAACAATTCTCAGGGAAAAGAATGTCTAGAAGGATAAACATCATAGGATACTGCACAAAGCTTGCTGAAAAAACAGTTTGGAGTAGCGGCGTTCAAACCGGATGACTATCTAATCTAGAGTTCTACCAAGGACCAGACGGCTGCCCCGATTTCATCTTTGAGATTCAGAGAGAACACTGGTGTGGCATATTGTTCAAAAACAATAGCAGTGGGAGATATGGATAGTGTGAATTCCCATAAACTTCACAGCATATATCAAAAACAACAGATATTGGAATGCTATTAGAGATGTGGTCCAAGAGGCCAGTAAGAACGGCGATAAAAAAGCTCAATGGGCACCTAGCAGCACACTGATTATGACTGTGGAGTTTAGGCCATTGCTAATTTATTTTGAGATCTTGATAAATGGAGACCCAACATGCAAGGTCACAATGAGAACACAATGAGAAGCCACATCCATAAAATGCCTTGACAAGGAGGAAATTACTGCATTCCCACAAAGTACTAGACACCCTAAGGCACCTAGAGGCAACTTGATGCAAAATATAGAACAACAGAGAAATGCCAAAGTCACAGAATGTTACATTTTCTCTAAAAATGAATCACTTACAGAGAATGAAGAGCGTGAGGAAATGGAATTGAATGACAGCTTGGAAATCCACAGCCTTCATCAAACATCATGTTATGGCATCAAGCCAATATAGTTGGGTGCATTATCTTGGTATATACTATGCAATATGTTATATTATAGGTATAAGCTGTAATCTTTGCTTTTTATAATGTGAACATATGTATAAGGTGTGAATTAACTTTCTTTTATACTTAACTAGTGATCTTGTTTCTGCTTTATCCGTGGTGGGTGTCTCGTGCCACCTTTTAATTTGTTGGATTCCTCGTTGTTTATTGCGGGAGAAGGGCTGTAGGGTGCCTGTTTTCCTCACACGCTGTTCCATCCCACATGTGCTGGCAGGGGTGTCCGAAGGGGAGCCTGCAGAACCCTTAAGTCAGGCATTGTCAAGGCCCACATAGTGCCCCTTTTTCCTCTTCTTTTTTGTCGGTCAGCAGTGCGGGGCGAGCGGGTATGGTTGTCACGCCTCTCAGGGACCCCCTAGTCTAACAATGCCCCTTATCGACGCTTTATTAAACGAAAAGCTTGCGCCAGAAATAAAGTGATGACACGAGATGGACGTCCGGTAATGACTTGCGTGCTTGGTTTCGTCGGTTTTGTTCCCGTTAGATAACATGGTAGGGATAATTGTAGTACCCCACACAACTATCACCAACATGTGATGAGTTAGAATAAATTTATGACGAAAGGTTAGTGCATTTAACCCCATTTACCATGTGTATGCCATTACACTTGACAAATGGTATATATGCGGCGATCGTAATCTCTGATTTGTTTAATGTGCTTATCTATTTTATTTTTATATTCAATATATTGCGATTTTGGCTTCGGTTTAGGGGGGTTGTCCCGGCCGCTTTTATATGAGTTAGGTGAGAGTGGGCTGCTGGGAAGGTGTGGTTGTTCCCACTAGTGCCTTACTCCCTATGGAGAGTGTGTGGAACACTGTGTATAAGGGGATATTCCCCACACTCCACAGGCAGGGACATCCACTCCACCCGTACATTGGGGCCACGTAACTTTAAAGAGCTTTTTTGGGGCTTTAAGGGGGTCCCGCAGTATCGAACTCGGGTAACATACGCCCTCTTGCATAACTTACAAGTCGCCAATGCCCGGCACTGTCGCGGCCCATTGGTGGGGGGTTCCGTTTAAGGCCAGCGTCCACCCTCTCTTTTCAAAAAGACATATATTATAGATAGCCCACCCAAAAACCTGAAAGTTTCGCTTGGTTGCGTACAAAGATGAGATAATTTGCTCACAGCCTGAGTTTAATCCTACTACTTACAGGCTCCCTCACTCCATAAGACTGCCTTCTACTCTTCACGCAAATGGTAACTATTTGTCATCAATGGCCACAACCCTATAAGTTAATCGTTAACGCATATTGTCTTCTTTGACGTTTGCACTGAGTATCATTGTACGGTATCCTGTGAAAAAGGGCAGCATAGTAAATAAGATATATCCTGTAATGGAACATAGAGTTCAGAAGGATGGGGCCATTTAAAGGTATGTTATGGGGTACACATAATATGTTTAAACATGATTTCGGGTTTTTGTGGAAATGCCCCTGTAAATAATATATATCTATATCTCCTTACTTCGGGAAATACAAAATTGTCAATATAGTTTCACAACTTTAAATGGCCCCTTATATAAAGTATTGAAATTAACATGTAAAAATCGGGATTGGACCATAAAGTACGCCTGACAAATTGAACCTACAGCCAGTCCCTACGTGGACACATTTTATCCGCTTTAATTGGCCAGTTGTGTACTAGTCATTGTGATCGTACTGAGGTTTTAGACATTTTTCTTATCTGATAGTTTAAGCTGTAACCTTTTCTTATCCCTGACAGTTCTAAGCTGTGCACCTGGGTAAAGGGGTGAATAGAAAGAATACGGGTTAAGATATGCAAAACGTTTTGTTCACCATAAGGTTACTTCTGGTTTACCATAGTTATAGTCGCAATGGTCCATGGACTCAGTGTATGTTGACTGATGTCACTGGATGATGCGATCCCCCCCACGTGTTATGTACTGTCCTGGGCCTTTCCCCCACAGCTGTAATTACTGCACGGTCATGTGACCCAATGTATACTGTTCATTGTTGACCCAGTGTTATTACTGTCTAATGTGACCTTAATGGTGTGTGTGATGTCTACAGAGACACAGCATAAAAGTTACCATTTAACAGTAAGGCATGATTCAGAATTCTGTGCGAGCTGTTGTGCGTAGTGGATGTCTCTCCTTTTGTTTTTTATATTTGTTTTATGTTTTGTTTCGGGAAATTTGCCCTGAGTCTTAGGCAGTAGATTTAATTGGAAGGAGGACGGGGACCCATGTGGTTGATGAACGAGTTTAGTGTCTTTTTTTTTTAAGCAAAAAATATATATACATATCATAACTTTGCTTGTGTAAATGGCCCTTATAATAGTAATTAAAATTTTTTATGTAAAAATGTCCCCGTGGAGTGATTTCATTTTAAGGTAGCGTGGACACATGACATATAATCCGCATTCAAACACGCATGACCAACTATTTACCACCACTTTTGATGGTCATTGCTTAAAGGTTTCCACCAAATACATAGATTATTTCCATCGCAAGGTGCGTGCAGATCAGTTTGGATCTGTATATTTGCACATTGCGATGGGACCCGCCACACCACATGGGTACCCCCGACCGATCTCGCCCATACGAGCACCCCGCGGGATGTGGTCGGCAAAGCCAGTCCGTCACAGGCCGATTGTACATGATTTGTGTGTATCTTTTCTGAAGTAAAGGGCGCCTCCAATACCTAAAACAGAAATTTTTTGTCTTTTTCCATGACATATTGTGGCCCCCCTATCTTACGGACGTTCATCAGCAGTTAAGATTGATTGTTATGATTTGGCCCCTATTCCCAATTCCGATATTAGTTTTTTTTTAAAGTCCCAATTGGTCCATGATGGGATTGACCTCCAATAGCCCGTAATTTTTGTGTATGGCCACCTTCGCAGTCTGTGATCTACTAAGATGCCTGTATGTAATGCATCCCATGCAGTCCAGCCCAATTGACATACTACGGTTTAGATGTATGTCGTTCACTGAATGTGACCTGTCCATCAAAACGATATAAGCAGGAAGATGTCTTGAACAATAGGGGCTTGAAATAAACTTAAAGGATAACTATCGTTCGTGTGTATTCTTAAAGTTTTTTTACATTCAGTTAAACTTAGAACACGTACATGTAGGACACGGGGGCCCACTATAGATCCGGTACCTGTACAATCCTTGTTCTCTGTGAGGAGCACCAGTCAAGAAATACTGCCAGTCTTCCAGTACGTATCTTTATACGGATGATTTGTCAGGACTAAACTGGCAAATAAAAACGTAGTGCATAGCTTCCTCCCAAAAAAACGAATTGGAAGTGGCACAAAGAATCAATCACCTCCCTGCTACAGGACCCTTCCATGTATATAAGTTAATTATCGAGTACTAGTTATCCTTCGGTATGGTACCAGACTACTAGGATAGTTTCATATTTTTATTTTCTTTACAAATGGTGTCCAAAAAATGCTTTTTACAATATTAATCTAACCCTTCAATGGTGTGTCTAAAATGTGTTATACCCAGGTTACCATAGCAGTAGTAGAGTATCCCGGTCCTTCCTTCCCCTCCCTCACAGCACCCGCTTTTATGAATTCATGTCCTTCGCTGTCTTCTGAGCCAATTTTGTGCCCTTTAACTTCTCCTTTTTAACGATTTTTCGCCTTTCCTCCCCTTTTGTGTTTCGCCCCTCTTCACCGTCCATGCGACCTCACTTCCCCCATCTCCTCTGGACCCCCACTCTTCTGCCGTTCCCCCTCCCCCCCTAACCGCCATCCTCCTCTTTGTGTGCCACACTCGATCTCTCCTTCCATACACACGTGCATGTTGCGTCCCTCTCCTCCCCTTCCCTTTTCCGTCTGTGTGATCATCACGACTCGTTCGTTGTGTGCTCCTCTGCAACACGCCTGAAGACTACGCACCTCCACTCGATTAACAGACATTCTCTCAATTTGTCCGTCTATACCCTTGCCTCTTTCAGTCATCTGTGCATGCTGACCCCCACTTGCCCCGTCCCGTCTTGGGTTTCTCTCCGCTATGTATGTGTACAAATTCGTTTGCTCCTTCTTCTCTTCACGTTACGGTGATCCATCTTGTCCCCAGTATAGTACTAGATCACCAATCCGCCTGTAGTTCACGCATGCCCCTTCTTTTTTTTCTACTCTGAAAGTGTCTTATGTGATTACCTGTCAGACGAACTCGTCACCGTCACACCACTGTTGTTTTTATATTAGCCAGGCTAGATTGTAGTATGATACAGATGACGCGCTCAGTCCGGGAAAATGTCCTGTTAACGTCCCCGCCGCATCGATTGGTGTTTCTTATACGTGTATTGTCATATGATGCTCGTGCGCAACTCATTGTATTGATGTCTTGCATCTCTCCTAGTAGATATATCCACCCTTATCCTTCCCGGTACTCACTTAGAGAGTGCTCTGTTTTGTCCCACCTTACTGCATCGAATCGTGCGCACACTCGTTGGCATGTCTTCACATTCAGTGAGGCTGGACATCGATGTCAGCAGGCCAGTTCTCAGTCAGATGCTCCTCGCACCCCTCACTATCCATGAGTACGAAACCGCCAAAAAAATACAAAGCAACCAGACACAAAAGCTCACGCCTATTACCCCTGCGATCACATAACGCATTGACACCGCCTCACGAGTGTTTACGGTAATGCCGCCTAAGGTTGACTCAACGCACCCGCACCGAGCTAAGGAATATTGTGTATAGAGACGATTATGACGTATAGTGGCCGACGCTATTTGTAATATGTATATATTTTATTGCTATTCGACACTGCTTACATAGGAGATGATTGTGTGAATCCGCGTAATTTCCAGCACAACAGAGAACAGGGAGACTAGAGGAAGTTTCAGGAAGAAGATGCAAAAGTTATAGTCACTTACTTGATTTCATGGTAAGAAGGCCAGGGAGTCAGAATAGAGGTCAAAGCCACAGGGCCATTACAGAGCTCAATGCTCCCTTGAAGATGAGCAGGCAATAAGCCACGAAAACACCAGAGAATGGGAAACAGTTGGCACGTCCCGTCTCGTCTACAGCTCGGTGTTTGCCTAGAGAAGACATAGGCGTTGACTGTTGAACAGATAATATTGAGACGGTCTGCATCTTTAAAGATGACATGGAAAAGAACTATAGAAGAGACAGGTAAAGAACAACTTGCAAGTAATATGAGACTGTCTGCATTCAGCGCATGACATGGGAATGCAGTCTATCTAAGATACTAGCTTTCATAGAGAAGAAACCAAGAAACAAAAGCAAACAAGAAGAAGAGAGCAAAAAGAAAAACAGGGAACAGCAAGTAGACCACGAAGGAAGATTGGCCGAAATGCGGTATATTCGAACCTCTGAACGTAATCCGCTACTCATACTATTTTTAGTGACATGTGCGATGCACATGTGGACGAGATGGAGTATGCTAAACAGCAAACAGAGAACAAGGTCAGAACTCAGGAAGTTCTAGAGAAAGATGCAGCCCAAAACGTTTCTTTATTTAGTCTCACTTAAGTCAATGTGAGGCCAACATGGCAGAAATAGAGATCAAAAGACACAACTTCAGTGCATAACAAGCATCAATGCTCCCTTGAAGATGAGACAGGAAATGACCACTACAACGGAAGAATGTTGAGGATGGCTGCATGCTGAGGGAGCTGTTGAAAGGTACAGTCTCTCATGTAAAGATGAATGTTTGTCCAGAGAAATATAGGCCTGGACTATGTATCAAAGAATATGATATCGTCTGCATTTTGAGACAGGCACGGAGTCACAGGCTCTTTCTAAAGTCAATGTTTCTCTAAAAGACGAGGACCATCAATGACAGCATAACCGGAACTAGTGAGATGGTTTGCATTGCGGATCTCGACATGGAGCATGGGAGATAAAGAAGAGACTTAAGAAAAAAAGCATCAAGAACAGCGTATTAATGTCCTAGAAATGAAACAGGTCAATGATGGCCTTGCCACAGAAAATTAGTTGACCATAGTCAGTAGTTCTCATAATAAACCTGGTACTACACATCTCATCTAAGGAAAAGTTGTTGCTAGAGATATGAGCCAAGAAACAGAACACAGGAGAAAAAGGAAGAAAGAGAGGCAGCAACTTAGATCACAAAAAAGAGATGCCACCGTGTCATTAAAGTTCAATGGACCCCTGGAATGACTATCCAGTGATCACATGCTTCCTGAATTCAATCTCACTTTCTACACAGCAAGAAAATCTTCAGGAAAGAGATGTCTAGAAAGATTGATATCATAGATACTGCACAAGATTGCTGAAAAAAACAGTTTTGGAGTAGACGCCTTCAAACCTGCTTACTATTAATCTGAGGTCCTAACCAGTGACAAAGCTCCCAGATTCATTTTGATATTCAGAGAGAACACTGTGTTGGCATTTGTTTTACAAAACATAGCAGTGGCGATTATGGATGTGTGAATCCCATAAACTCACCGCTCTATGCAAAAAACGAGACAATGGGAATGCTCATAGAGGGAGATATGGGTTGTCGGATCCAAGCTCACGAGCACGCAGGCTGATGACAGCCTCAATGTGACACAGAGCCAACTGATATATGACTGCTGTGGAGTTATGGCCATTAGATGTATGTTATGAAGTGAACTGTGATAATAGGAGACCACACGCTGCAGGTAACAGACTGATAGACACAAGTGTGTAGGAAGCACCAAAAAGTCACTTAAGAAATTGAGGGTAGAGAAATTAATCGTGGCATGTCCCAAGAGTACTAGACTAAAAGGGCAAAAGAGGCAGGGAGCGTGATGGGAAAAGAAAGTAAGAATATAGTAAAACGAAGACGGAAAATGCGTAAAGTTACAGATGTTACAGTTGTTCTAAAAAATGTAATCCACTACAGAGAATGACAGCATAGTGAGTGAGATGATGGATTTGAATGACAGATTAGAGAGTGCCACAGCCAATCTAACATTCTTTGATTGCAAGCCAGGATCCCAAATAATAGTGTGGTGGGTCCTAGGCTCTTTGTAAAATAGCGTATTGCCAATATGTAATATAGGTTAATAGGGTAAGTTTTGGTAGTAATGTTATGAAGAATAATGTAGGTATAAAAGTGTTGTAATCATTTTGTATACTTAATAGAGGTGATTGGTTTCTTATTAATCCGTGGTGGGGGTTGCATTTTAATATTGTGAAGGTAGGTGTGGAGGTGGCTCTGGAGGTGTCCACTAGTGCCATCCCCATGTGCCTGGGAGGGGGGTCCTGAATGGAGGCTGCAGAACCCCTCAAGTCCCAAGCACTGTCACTAGCTGCCACATGGGTGCATTTTCAAGTGGCCGTGGAGAGGGCCTGTTTGAGCTATGGACCCCTTAGCAACAATCCCTATCGACGCTTTATTTTAAAACGATCACAGCTTGCGCCCAGAAATAAGTTGAATGACGATTGATCGTATGGACTTGCGCATGCCGGTAATCTCTGTTTCTAAACAGGTATGGATAAATAGTTTACCCCACAATCATCAACATGTTATAGTTACGGAAGTAAATATAGGAAGTTAGTGCATAATTAACCATGATGTACAAAACACTGGCAATGGTATTATATGGGCGATCGAAATCATGATTGTTAATGTTTGAATTTATCATTTATTTTCATATCAATGATGATTGTTTCTTCTTAGTGGGGGTGCGGCCTTTTAATTATGAGTTAGAGTGAGAAGTGGCTGGGGAAAAGGGTGATCCCACTAGTGCCATCGCCCCATGGAGGGTGAACAACTTAAGGGGAAATTTCCCCCCTCCACAAGCATGGACCCCACCTACTTACAGGGGCCATTTAAAAAGAGCTTTTTTGGGGCTAAGGGGGGTCCCACAGCTCGAAACTGGGTCCCACTACCCTCAATACAAGTGCCCCTGACGGCACTGTCGAGTGCCTTGTGTGGGTGTAAGTTTAACAAGGACTGTCCACCCCAACATTATCAAAACAGACCATTATTATAGATACGCCCCAATCCAGATAAGACTAAGTCTTTAGTTTTAAGTCAAAATAGATAATTTGCTCCCGCGAGTTATTATACTTAAACAGCCTCCTCACTCCACCTCCACGGACGTTCCTCTTCACTTCAAAAGGAATATTTTCACATGGCAAACACATTTTTAATGTTAACATATTGCAAGTTTGACTTTTTATAGTATACTGTAACTGAATCTGAAAACAGGGCAGCAGTTAAAAGATATCTCACAAACCTGAATGGAACATAGATTCAAAGAGGGATGTGGGCCATTAAAACGATAGTTTATGGACAATAACATGTTTAACACTGATTTATGGGGGTGGGAAATGCCCTTAAATACAGATATATTAATTATCCTTCTTTTGGAATACAAACTTGTCATATATTTTCAAATAACTTGAAATGGCCTAATAAAGTAACTTGAAATTAATGTAAAAAATCGGGATGACATCAAGTAGCTGACAAAATGCAATACAGTAATGTAAAACCGTGACACATTTAACGCTTTTAACATGTGGCCATTTGCCCCCTCTTAGTCCTCCTTTTCTTTTATGTGATGTTCAGTTACTGAGGTATAAAATTTTCTTATCCCTCGAAGTTTAAGCTGACTTTCTTTCTTATCCCTGACAGTTTAAGCTGTGCACTTGGGTAAAGGGTGGAATTAGAAAGTATATGGGATAATATAGAGAAAAACTGTTTTTTTCACCCATAAGGTTTCTTGTGTTTACATAGCTTATATTAATGCAGGGTGACCCTAGTGTATTACTGATGTCATGTGAAACAGTGTTACGACGCCCGCCACCTGTCCTGTGACCCCAGCGTAATTACTGATGTCATGTGACCAGTGTTAGGTACGTCATGTTACCAGTGTTATTTACTGTCAGGTGACCTAATGTGATGAGGTCACGAGACACCGCATAAATAACAAGTAACAGCTAGGATTTTATTCAGAACTTGAGCTTGTGGTGGGTAAGTGGATGTATAATCTATTTTTACATTTGAATTTGCTGTTTTTTTTGAAATGCCCCAGTATTAGGGCAGTAGATTAATTGGAAGGGAGGACAGGGACAATGTGGTTTAAGGCTTAGTTCTTTTTTTTAATTTTGTAGGGCAAACAGGATCAGACATTATCAAACTTTATTGCAGTAAATGGCCCGTTATAAAGATTTAAATTATATGTAAAAAATTGGGATGACATGAAGTAGCGACAAAATGATACAGCATTCAAAATTGTTTTTTGACACATTTACATTTAATTGGCCATTTGCTCTAGGTATGTGATGTACTGAGGTTATACATAGTCTTATCCCTATAGTTTTAAGCTATAACGTGGGTAATGTGACCCAGTGTTTTTACTGTCATGTGACCCACGTTATTAATGATGTCATGTGACCAGTGTATTTTACTGTTTCATGTGAAAAGTGTTTATTTAATGTTCATGTGACCTAATGTTATGATGAAAAGAGAAAAAGCCATAAAATAACAATACAGATAAGGATTTATTCAGAATTGGAGCATTGTTGTGGTAAAAAAAAAAAAAAACAAACAAAAAAAAAAGGGGGGGGGGGGGGGGGGGGGGGGGGGGGGGGGGGGGGGGGGGTTTTTTTTTTTTTTTTAAGTTGGCCGCCCCTTTGTCAGACAGGAATATCCTCTTTTTCCCCTTTTCATTTCCTTTCTCTTGGTTCTTCTTCCCACCCCCCCCGCCTCTTCATAAAACATTTTGTTTTTTTTGTTTTTTTTGTTCTTTTCACGCCCTTTCCTCTTTTGTTTTATATTCTTTTGAATGTTCGTTTCTGGAAAAATGCCTCTGTTCGGCAGTAGCTTTAATTCGGAAGCAGGACAGATGTTTGTGGTTAAGGTTTTAGGTCTTTTTTCTTTACATGCAAAAATATTATTATACATCTAAATTTTGAGGGCGTTTTAAATGGCTCCTTATAACACGTAACTTAAAATTTAGGTAACATCGGGATGACATAATTTTAGTCCATGGGACCACATGCCCCCCTTACCCGCCATTCCCATAACTGTGCCAAATTATTTATTCCTATTCACACTTGATGGTCATTCTGCCTAACCACGGGTCCAAAACAATACTTTCCACGCAATGTTTTGTCGGATCGGTCCACTTATTGTTATTCGCTCCGACCTTCGAGGGGGAACCCGCACACCTGGTGTAGTTCCCGCCGATCACCCTACGTCAGATGACACTAGGCGATTGTATCAGATCCTTTACTTTAAAGGGTCAATTCCCAGGACAGAAGTATTCTGTTATTGTTGTGTCACGATTCGTCCACCCTGACCATAATGTTGATCGTAGGCGGACGTTCCCGCCTTTCCCGATTGATGCTTGGGCCCTCGATCCAATGACGCGAGTAGGTAAATCCCGGCGGTCGCATGACGGGATTTATCCCTAATACAGTCGATTTCCCGCACATCTTCATCAGGATTAGTCAGGACTAAGGGCAAGAATAAAACACTGTCGGCTATAGTACTACCCAAACCATGTATGTGACGTGCAAACTCCCACCCCCGCCCGTGTTCAGGATAATTCTTCCATGTAAGCGTAATGGAGAGGATAGTTCATCCTACAATTGATGCAAGATGAAATTAAGAGGTATTGTCATTATGATTTCCTTAAAAAGGGTGTCAAAACTATTGTTACAATAGGATTGAATTAGGCACCCTTTAACGGTGTCGCTCATAATGGGTTTACCAGACAAGCCCGATTTAGGTATCAAATTGGGCCCGGGCTCCTCCCTGCTTCATCACTTCAATCGTATTGGTAGAAGGGGATGCGAACATTCCATGTCTTCCACGCAGTTGTCTAGACACCCTTGTCTTCCTTGAGCCAAATTCTGTAGGACCTTCGATGGTGCCGTGACGTCCCTTGTGCCGGTAACGACATCACACGGGTTGATTTGTGTAGGTTTCCGTTCTTTCATGGGTTCTGTCCATCTGCACCTGTACACATAAAAAAATCCCATCTCTACAGTGAAAATAACACATACCCATTTATTTGGTCCCACCCTGGGCTATTTATCCATTAATCAAAACTAATCTTTAGCCCCCCATATTATACTTTAGTTTTAACGCAATTTAGAACTGCTTTCCCCCCTGTTTTTAAAACTCCATGTGCCGAGTCCGATAGTTTTTATAATATAAACACAGTTGACACGGCTTAACGAGGGGATGTGAGGACTTTCGCTCATGATTGATAGTATTATAAAAGATTCTTGTCTTCTGAGACGTAAGCCAAATATTAGGATAAAAGTTCTAAGCAGCCTGCACCTGCCTATCTACTTCCAAAACAATCTGCAAGTTATTCAAGAAGAGAGAGGAAGAAGACCACTAAATAGATATAGGGACTGGCAATGACCACACAGATATCAGAGATGTTGACATTTCAATGGAAGTTTATGAAGAGCAGTCCCTCCTATGAAAGAAAAAGACACCATAGACACAGATGAGACAAAAGATGATCTTGCAACAGTGATGGTCAAAACTTCAGAGAAAGAGAAACTTCAGTGTTTCCTTGTAGAGCCAAGGCAATGGCCAAACACCAGAGAATGGTGAAATAGTGGCACTGTCCAGTCTGTCTACAGATCAGTGTTTCTGCTAGAGAGACATTAGCGGTGTTGACTGTGCAACAGATATATTGAGATGTCTGCATTTTAAAGATAGACATGGAAGACCCTATAGAAGAGGACAGGTAAAGAACATACTGCAATAATAGTGAAACTGTCTGCATTCAGAGACTGACATGGGAACTGCCAGTCTCATCTAAAGATACTAGCTTTCATAGAGAAGAACCAAAGAAAAAATGTAAACAAGAAGAAGAGAGCAAAAAGAAACCAACAGAGGCGCAAGTAGACCAACCGAAGAAAGAAATGCCGAATGTGGTATTGGGCAAACGACCTCTGGAAGAACTGGTATATGTCTTAGACAACGCACACATAGGAAGAAGATGGAACGCCCCACGAGAACAGAGACATTCGAATGAAGGAAAAATTTGCAAAAAGTTATATGTCTCCACTTAATGATTCATGTGAGGCCAGCATGCAGAAATAGAGATCAAAGCCACCAGTGCCATACAAGCATCAATGCTCCATTGAAGATGAGACAGGCAAGACCCTACACAACGGAGAATGTTGAAGGCATGGCCTGCATTGCTGAGGGAGCTGTGAAAGGTACAGTCTCATGTAAAGATGAATGTTTGTCCAGAGAAGATATAGGCCTGGACTATGTATCAAAGAATATTGATATAGTCTGCATTTCTGAGACAGGCACAGAGGTCACAAGCTCTTCTAAAAGTCAATGTTTCTCTAAAGAAGAGACCATCAATGACAGCATAACCGGAACTAGTGAGAGATGGTTTGCATTTCGGATACTGACATGGGAGCAGGGGAGATAAAGAAAGACTTAAGAAAAAAAGCATCAGAGACAGCAAGTATTAAATGTTCCTAGAAATGAAACGGCAATGATGGCCTTGCAACAGAAAATAGTGACATAGTCAGTATTTCTCATAATAACCTGGTAGCTACAAATCTCATCTAAGGAAAGTGTTTTGCTAGAGATGAGACCAAGAAAAAGAACAAGAGGAAAAAAAAGGAAGAGAAAGAGAGGCAGCAACTAGACCAACAAAAAAGAGAGGCCACTGTGTCATCTAAAGTTCAATGGACCCCGGAATGACATCCAGTGATACATGGCTTCCTGAATTCAATCTCACTCTACACAGCAAAAAAATTCTTCAGGGAAAAGAATGTCTAGAAGATGATATCATAGATACTGCACAAAGATTGCTGAAAAAAACAGTTTGGAGTAGACGGCCTTCAAACCTGCTTACTATCTAATCTAGAGTTCCTACCAGTGACCAGACGAGCTGCCCAGATTCATTTTGATTCGAGGAGAACAATGGTTGGCATCGTTTTAAAAAACAATAGGTGGAGATTATGGATGTGTTGAATTCCCATAAACTCACGCTCTATCAAAAAACAGATCATGGAATGTATAGAGATTGTGGTCCAAGACCGTAAGAACGGCGATACAGCTCAATGTGCACCAGCAGCCAAATGATTATGACTGTGGAGTTTATGCCATTGCTAATTTATTTGAGATACTTGATAATGGAGACCCAACCTGCAGGTACAATGAGAACACAATGAGAAGCCACCCTAATAAAATGCCTTGAAAAGGAGAAATTAAATGCATTCCCAAAAGTACTAGAACTAAGGGCAAATAGAGGCAACTGAGGCAAAATATAGAACAACAGAAGAAATGCAAAGTACAGAATGTTACATTTCTCTAAAATGAATCCACTACAGAGAATGAAGAAGAGTGAGAGAAATGGAATTTGAAATGACAGATATGGAAGCCACCCTCATCTAAACATTCATTTTATTGCATCAGCCCAATATAGTTTGTGCCATACTTGTATATACTATGCAATATGATATATATGTAAAGTGTAATTTTGTATAATGTTGAAATATGTAATAAGGTGTTAATAAATTTTTTATACTTAATAGATGTATTTGTTTCTTCTTTATCCGTGGTGGGGTGTTGCACTTTTAATTTGTGAGGTAGGGTGAGAGGGGCTGTAGGGTGTCCCACTAGTGCCATCCCCATGTGCCTGGCAGGGGGTCCTGAATTGGAGCTGCAGAACCCCTTAAGTCAGGCACTTGTCACTGCCACATAGGTGCTTATCAGTGCCGGGGAGAGGGGTCCTGGTTTTAGCTATGGGACCCCTTAGCAACAATGCCCTTATCGACGCTTTATTAAAACGATCAAGCTTGCGCGCAGAAATAAGTGAAACGACGATTGAGTCGGTAATGACTTTGCGCTGCCGGTTATCTCTGTTTTATAACAGGTAGGTAAATAGTTACCCCACAATATCACCAACATGTGTATAGTTACGGAAGTAAATATACGAAAGTTAGTGCATAAATTACCATGCTGTACCAAACACTGCAATGGTATTATATGGGCGATCGTAAATCTATGATTGTTTAATGTTGAATTTATCATTTTATTTTTATATTCAATATATGTATTTGTTTCTTCTTTAGGGGGGTGCGGCGCTTTTAATTTATGAGTTAGAGTGAGAGTGGCTGCTGGGAAGGGGGTGTCCCACTAGTGCCATCCCCATGGAGGGTGAACACTTAAAGGGGAATTTCCCCCACCTCCACAGGCAGGACCCCACACCTTACCAGGGGCCATTAAAAGAGCTTTTTGGGGCTTAAGGGGGTCCCGCAGCTCGAAAACTGGGGTCCCACTACCCTGAATTACAAGTGCCCCTGCGGCACTGTCGAGTGCCTTTGTGGGGTGTAGTTTAAAGGACCTGTCCCCCCTTCTTTCAAAAAAGACATATATTATAGATAGCCCCCCCAAAACCTAAAGTTCGTTTTAGTCAAAAGCTAGAAATTTGCTCCCAGCCTGAGTTAATATACTTACACTCTCACTCCACCGACGCTTCCGCTTCACTCAAATGGAATATTTTCACAATGGCAAACACATTTTAATGTTAACGATATTGCGTTTGCACTTTTTATGAGTATACTGTACTGTATCTGAAAAAGGGCAGCAGTAAATAGATATCTCCTGAATGGAACATTAGATCAAGAAGGGATGTGGGCCATTTAAATGTATTTTATGGACAATAACATGTTTAAACATGATTTGGGGGGTGGACATGCCCTTTAATATACACTATATATTAATTCTCCTTCTTTTGGAAATACAAACTTGTCATATATTTCATAACTTTAAATGGCCCTTATAAAGAATTGAAATTAAATGTAAAAAAAATCGGAGATTGACATAAAGTAGTACTGACAAAATGAAACAGCATTCAAACTGTGACCATTTACCGCTTAATTGGCCATTTGCTCTAGTCATGTGATCGTACTGAGGGTTAACATTTTTCTTATCCCGGATAGTTTTAAGCTGTAACCTTTTCTTATCCCTGACAGTTTTAAGCTGTGCACCTGGGTAAAGGGGTTGGGTGGAAATAGAAAGTTATACTGGTTAATAGCAAACATGTTTTTTTCACCCATAAGGTCCTCTTGTGTTTACATGCTTATATTAATGTCATGTGACCTAGTGTTATTTTACTGATGTCATGTGACCCAGTGTATTTACTGTCTGTGAACCCAGCGTTATTACTGATGTCATGTGACCCAATGTATTTACTGTCATGTGACCCAGTGTTATTTACTGTCATGGACCTAATGTTATGATGTCACAGAGACAAGCATAAAATTAACAATTAACAGCTAAGGATTTTATTCAGAACTTGGGCGTTGTTGGGTAAGTGGATGTCTCATCTGTTTTTTTATATTGATTTTGATGTTTGTTTCTGGAAATGCCCCCAGTCTTAGTGCAGTAGATTTAATTGGAAGGAGGACAGGGACATGTGTTAAGGTTTAGTTCTTTTTTTTTAATGCAAAATATATTATACATTATCATAACTTGATTGCTGTAAATGGCCCTTATAAAGTAATTAAATTTATAAAAAATCGGATTGACATAAAAGTAGCGGACACAATGAATACAGCATTCAAACTGTGAAATATTTATCACTTTGATTGGTCATTTGCTTAAAGGTTTCCAAACACATATTATTTCCATCGCAATGTGCTGACAGACAAGTTGGTATCTGTCCGCACATTGCGATGGGGAACCGCACACATGGACCCGACCGATCGCCCAGACGGAGATGGGGATTGGTCGCAAAGCAGTCCTTCACAGGCCGATTGTATCAGATCCTTTACTTTAAAGTAAAGGAGTCAATACCAACAACAGAAATTTTGGTCTTTCCGACTGACCATAGGGTGGCCCACGGACGTTCATCAGCATTACGATTGATTGATATTGGCCCCTATCCAATTCCGATATTAGTTAAATCCCATTGGTCCATGATGGGATTTACCTAAATATCGGTAATGTGTATGGCCACCTGAGTCTGTGATCCTACTAGATGCATGTATGTAAGCCCCACAGTCCAGCCAATGACATACTACTGTTGATTACTGGTTCTCATGGCTGTCCATCAAATAAGATAGTTAAGCAGGACAGATGCTTTGAAAAGGGCTTGAATAAACATTAAAGGATAAACTATCGTGTGTATAAAGTTTTTTTAAATTCAGTTAAACTAAAAAGTAATTGGGGACAGGAATATAGGATTGGTACCATCCCTATGTTGTTTATGTGAGGAGCACCAGTCCAAAGAAAACTGCAGTCTTCCAGTACTATCTAATACAGGATTAGTCCAGGAATAAACTGGCAAAAAAAAAAACTGTTAGTGCTATAGCTTCCTAACAAAACGATATTGTGAAGTGGAAATAATCAATCCTACCTCCCTGCTCCAGGAACTTTCCATTGTTAATAAGTTAATTTATGAGTATAGTTATCCTTTAAGGTATGAAAGATAATTATAGGATATTTTTCATATTTATTTTTCTTTAAAAATGCGTGTCAAAAATATTGCTACAATATTAACTAGTAACCCTTAAATGGTTGTGTCATAAATGGGTTTATACCAAGTTACCATAGCCATGTATGTAGTGTATCACATTGGGACAGGTCCTTCCCAGCACCTTCACCTATGAGAGTGGATGAATTCCATGTCATTAGCCTGCTCTTTTCTCTGAGCAAATTTCTGTGCCTTTAATTGCGCAGTTGTGGATAATGATTTGGTTAGTTATGTCCTCCTTCATGTGTCTTCCACTGCACAGGAAAAAATCCATCTCTATTGAAAAAAAAAATGTATTTGCCATGGGATTTATCCATTAATCAAAACTAACTTGCATCATTTATATTTTTAGTGTTAACGATTTACTGCTAAACCATGGCGAGTCCCAAGTTTATCCAACACGTGACACGGCTTAAGAGTGGAATAGCGGAAGACTTTCGATCATTATTTAGTATTAAAAAGACTGAGAAGAAGAAAAAGATAAACCAGCAGCCTGCACATCTTGCCTACTACTTCCAAAAATCTGCAAGTTATTCAAGAAGAAGAGGAAGAAGACACAAATAGATACTAAGGAGACTGGCAATGACCACACAGATATCGAGATGTTGACATTTCAATGGAAGTTTATGAAGAGCAGTCACTTCCTATGAAGAAAAAGACACCATAGACACAGATGAGACAAAAGATGATCTTTGCAACAGTGATGGTCAAAACTTCAGAGAAAGAGAAACTTCAATGTTTCCTTGTAGATGAGCAAGGCAATGGCCAAACACCAGAGAATGGTGAAACAGTTGGCACTGTCCCAGTTCGTCACAGATCAGTGGTGTCTAGAGAAGACATAGGCGTTGACTGTGCAACAGATAATATTGAGACTGTTGCATTTTAAAGATAGACATGGAAGACCCTATAGAAGAAGGTAAAGAACATACTGCAAATAATAGTGAAACTGTCTGCATTTCAGAGACTGACATGGGAACTGCAGTCTCATCTAAAGATACTAGCTTTCATAGAGGAAGAAACCCAAAAAAAACAAAAAAGAAGAAGAGGAGCAAAAAAGAAACAGAGGCAGCAAGTGAACCAACCAAAGAAAGATGCCGAATGCGGTATATTGCCGACCTCTGAAAATGTAAATTCTATAGACAATGCAGACATAGGAGAGATGGAATGTAACAGCACAACAGAGAACAGGAGACATCAGGAATTTCAGAAAAAGATGCAAAAGTTATAGTCTCACTTAATGATCAATGTGAGGCACGCAGTGCAGAAATAGAGATCAAAGCCACAGTGCCATACAAGCATCAATGCTCCCTTGAAGATGAGACAGGCAATAGCCAACACCAGAGAATGGTGAAACAGTTGGCACTGTCCCAGTCTCGTCTACAGATCGGTGTTTGCCTAGAGAAGACATAGGCGTTGACTGTGCAACAGATAATATGAGACTGTCTGCATTTTAAGAGACATGGAAAGACCCTATAGAAGAGACAGGTAAAGAACATACTGCAAGTAATAGTGAGACTGTCTGCATCAGAGACTGACATGGGAACTGCAGTCTCATCTAAAGATCTAGCTTTCATAGAGAAGAAACCAAGAAAAAAGCAAACAAGAAGAAGAGAGCAAAAAAGAAACAACAGAGGCGCAGTAGACCAACCGAAGAAAGATGCCGAATGCGGTATATTGCCGACCTCTGAAAAGTAATTCTATAGACAATGAGACATAGGAGAGATGGAATGTAACAGCACAACAGAGAACAGGGAGACATCAGGAATTTCAGAAAAAGATGCAAAAGTTATAGTCTACTTAATGATCAATGTGAGGCCAACATTGCAGAAATAGAGATCAAAGCCACAGTGCATACAAGCATCAATGCTCCCTTGAAGATGAGACAGGCAATGACCCTACAACAGAGAATGTTGAGAGGCCTGCATTGCTGAGGGAGCTGTGAAAGGTACAGTCTCATGTAAAGATGAATGTTTGTCCAGAGAAGATATAGGCCTGGACTATGTATCAAAGAATATTGATATAGTCTACATTTCTGAGACAGGCACGGAGGTCACAGGCTCTTCTAAAAGTCAATGTTTCTCTAAAGAAGAGACCATCAATGGACAGCATAAACCGGAACTAGTGAGATGGTTTGCATTTCGGATACTGACATGGGAGCATGGGAGATAAGAAAAGACTTAAGAAAAAAGCATCAGAGACAGCAAGTATTAAATGTCCCTAGAAATGAAACAGGCAATGATGGCCTTGCAACAGAAAATAGTGACATAGTCAGTATTTCTCATAATAACTGGTAGCTACAACTCATCTAAGGAAAAGTGTTTTGCTAGAGATGAGACCAAGAAAAGAACAAGAGGAAAAAAAGAAGAAAGAGAGGCAGCAACTAGACCAACAAAAAAGAGATGCACGGTGTCATCTAAAGTTCATGGACCCCTGGAATGACATCCAGTGATACATGGCTTCCTGAATTCAATCTCACTCTACACAGCAAAAAAAATCTTCAGGGAAAAGAATGTCTAGAAGATGATTCATAGATACTGCACAAAGATTGCTGAAAAAACAGTTTGGAGTAGACGGCCTTCAAACCTGCTTACTATCTAATCTAGAGTTCCTACCAGTGACCAGACGAGCTGCCCAGATTCATTTTGATATTCAGAGAGAACACGGTTGGCATCTTGTTTTAAAAACAATAGAGTGGAGATTATGGATAGTGTGAATTCCCATAAACTCACCGCATCTATCAAAAAACAGATCATGGAATGCTATAGAGATGTGGTCCAAGATCCAGTAAGAACGGCGATACAGCTCAATGTGCACCAGCAGCCAAATGATTATGACTGTGGAGTTTATGCCATTGCTAATTTATTTGAGATATTGATAATGGAGACCCAACCTGCAGGTACAATGAGAACACAATGAGAAGCCACCTCATAAATGCTTGAAAAGGGAGAAATTACTGCATTCCAAAAGGACTAGAACTAAGGGCAAATAGAGGAACTGAGGCAAAATATAGAACAACAGAAGAAATGCAAAGTACAGAATGTTACATTCTCTAAAAATGAATCACTACAGAGAATGAAGAAGAGTGAGAGAAATGGAATTTGAATGACAGATATTGGAAGCCACAGCCTCATCTAAACATTCATTTTATTGCATCAGCCCAAATAGTTGTGCCATACTTGTAATACTATGCAATATGTATATATATGTAAAGTGTAATTTTGTATAATGTTGAAATATGTAATAAAGTGTTAAAATTTTTTTTACTTAATAGATGTATTTGTTTCTTCTTATTCCGTGGGGGGTGTTGCACTTTTAATTTGTGAGGTAGGGTGAGGGGGCTGTAGGTGTCCCCTAGTGCCATCCCCATGGCCTGGAGGGGGTCCTGAATTGGAGCTGAGAACCCCTTAAGTGCCATGTCACTGACCACATAGGTGCTTATCAGTGCCGGGGAGAGGGGTCCTGGTTTGAGCTATGGGACCCCTAGCAACATGCCCTTATCGACGTTATTAAAACGATCAAGCTTGCGCCAGAAATAAGTGAAATGACGATTTAGTCGGTAATGATTTGCGCTGCCGGTTATCTCTGTTTTATAACAGGTAGGTAAAAGTTACCCACAATATCACAAATGTGTTAGTTAGGAAGTAAATATAGGAAGTTAGTGCATAAATTACCATGCTGTACCAAACACTGCAATGGTATTATATGGGCGATCGTAAATCTATGATTGTTAATGTTGAATTTATCATTTTATTTTATATTCAATATATGTATTTGTGTCTTCTTTAGGGGGTGCGGCGCTTTTAATTTATGAGTTAGAGTGAGAGTGGCTGCTGGAAGGGGGTGTCCCACTAGTGCCATCCCCATGGAGGGTGAACCACTTAAAGGGAATTTCCCCCACCTCCACAGGAGGGACACACCTTACCAGGGGCCATTAAAAAGCTTTTTGGTTAAGGGGGTCACAGCTCGAAACTGGGTCCCACTACCCTGCAATTACAAGTGCCCCTGCGGCACTTCGAGTGCCTTTGTGGGGTGTAGTTAAAGGGACTGTCCACCCCACTTTTCAAAAAGACATATTATAGATAGCCCCAAAAAACTAAAGTTCGTTTTAGTCAAAAGCTAGAAATTTGCTCCCAGCCTGAGTTATTATACTTACAAGCTCCTCCCCCCACGCGCTTCCTCTTCCACTCAAATGGAATATTTTCACAATGGCAAACACATTTTAATGTTAACGATATTGCGTTTGCACTTTTATGATTATACTGTACTGTATCTGAAAAAGGGCAGCAGTAAATAGATATCTCCTGAATGGAACATAGATCAAGAAGGGATGTGGGCCATTTAAACGTATTTATGGACAATAAACCATGTTTTTAAACATGATTGGGGGTGGACATGCCCTTAATATACATATATATTAATTCTCCTTCTTTTGGAAATACAAACTTGTCATATATTCCTAACTTTAAATGGCCCTTATAAAAGATTGAAATTAAATGTAAAATCGGGATTGACATAAAGTAGCTGCAAAAATGAAACGCATTCAAACTGTGACACATTTACCCGCTTTAAATTGGCCATTTGCTCTAGTCATGTGATCGTACTGAGGTTATACATTTTTCTATCCCTGATAGTTTAAGCTGTACCTTTTCTTATCCTGACAGTTTTAAGTGTGCACCTTGGGTAAAGGGGTTGAATTAGAAAGTATACTGGATAATATAGAAAACTGTTTTTTTCACCCATAAGGTTCCTCTTGTGTTACATAGCTTATATTATGTCATGTGACTAGTGTTATTTACTGATGTCATGGACCCAGTGTTATTTACTGTCTGTGACCCAGGTTAATATATGAGTCATGTGACCCAGTGTTATTACTGTCATGTGACCCAGTGTTATTTACTGTCATGTGACCTAATGTTATGATGTCACAGAGACACAGCATAAAATAACAATTAACAGTAAGGATTTATTCAGAACTTGGAGTTGTTGTGGGAAGTGGATGTCTCATCTATTTTTTACATTTGAATTTGATGTTTGTTTTCTGGAATGCCCCAGTTTAGTGCAGTAGATTAATTGGAAGAGGACAGGGACATGTGGTTAAGGCTTCTTAGTTCTTTTTTTATAATTTTTTTATGCAAAAATGATCATACATTATCAATAATTATTGCAGTAAATGGGCCGTTATAAGTAATTTAATTATATGTAAAAGATTGGGATTGACATGAAGTAGCTGACAAAATGAATACAGCATTCAAAATGTGACACATTTACCACTTTAATTGGCCATTTGCTTAGTCATGTGATTCGTACTGAGGTTATACTTTTTCTTATCCTGAAGTTTAAGCTATAACCTGGGGTCATGTGACCCAGTGTTATTTACGTCCTGACCCAGCGTTAATTACTGATGTCATGTGACCAGTGTTTTACTGTCATGTGACCCAGTGTTATTTACTGTATGTGACCTAATGTTATGATGGCACAGAGACCACAGCATAAAAGAACAATTAACGCTAAGATTTTAAGAACTTGGAGCTGTTGTGGTAAGTGGATGCCTCCCTCTTTTTTTTATATTTGATTTGATGTTGTTTTCTGGAAATGCCCCAGTCTTAGTGCAAGTAGATTTAATTGGAAGGAGGACAGGGACATGTGGTTAAGGTTTAGTTCTTTTTTTTTAATGCAAAAATTATATACATTATCATAACTGATTGCCGTAAATGGCCCTTATAAAGTAATTAAAATTTTATGTAAAATCGGGATTGACATAAAGTGCGGGACACAATGAATACAGCATTCAAACTGTGAAATATTTATCATTTGATGGTTTGCTTAAAGGTTTTCCAAACACATACTATTTCATCCAATGTGCTGAAGATCACATTGGTATCTGTCGCACATTGCGATGGGAAACGCACACCTGGACCGACCGATCACCCATACGTAGATGACACAGCTGATTGTAGCAGATCTCTTTACTTTAAGGGAGTCAATACAACAGACAGAAATTTATTGTCTTTTCCGACGACCATAATTGTGACCATGACGTTCATCAGCTTTAACGATTGATTGAATTTTTGGCCCCTATCAATGCGATATTAGGTAAATCCGTCGGTCCATGACGGGATTTACCTAATTTACCATGTCAGGAACTCCAGCACTATCTTTAATACAGGATTAGTCCGGACTCAAACTGGCAAATAAAACTGTTAGTGCTATAGCTTCCTAAAAAACGATATTGTGAAGTGGAAATAATCATCTACCTCCCTGCCCAGGAACTTTCCATTGTTAATAAGTAATTTATAGAGTATAGTTATCTTTAAGGTATGAAGATAATTATAGATATTTTTCTATTTATTTTTTTTTAAAAGCGTTGTCAAAATATTGCTACAATATTAACTAGTAACCTTAATGGTTGTGTATAAATGGGTTTATTACCAAGTTACCCATAAGCCATGTATGTAGTGTATCACATTGGGACAGGTCCTTCCCAGCCCCTTCACCTATGAGAGTGGATGAATTTCCATGTCATTAGCCTGCTCTTTCTCTGAGCAAATTTCTGTGCCTTTAATTGCGCAGTTGTGGATAATGATTTGGTTAGTTATGTCCTCCTTCATGTGTCTTCCACTGCACAGGAAAAAATCCATCTCTATTGAAAAAAAAAATGTATTTGCCATGGGATTTATCCATTAATCAAAACTAACTTTGCCATCATTTATATTTTAGTGTTAACGATTTACTGCTAAACCATGGCGAGTCCCAAGTTTATCCAAACGTGACACGGCTTAAGAGTGGAATAGTGAAGACTTTTCGATCATTATTTAGTATTAAAAAGACTGAGAAGAAGAAAATAGATAAACCAGCAGCCTGCACATCTGCTACTACTTCCAAAAATCTGCAAGTTATTCAAGAAGAAGAGGAAGAAGATAACACAAATAAATACTAAGGAGACTGGAAATGACCACACAGATATCAGAGATGTTGACTTTCAATGGAAGTTTATGAAGACCAGTCCTTCTATGAAAGAAAAAGACACCATAGACACAGATGAGACAAAAGATGATCTTGCAACAGTGATGGTCAAAACTTCAGAGAAGAGAAAACTTCATGTTTCCTTGTAGATGAGCCAGGCATGGCCCAAACGCAGAGAATGGTGAATAGTTGGCACTGTCCCAGTCTACGTCTACAGATCAGTGTTTGTCTAGAGAAGACATAGGCGTTGACTGTGCAACAGATAATATTGAGACGTCGCATTTTAAAGGATAGACATGGAGACCCCATAGAAGAGACATGTAAAGAACATACTCGCAATAATAGTGAAACTGTCTGCATTTCAGAGACTGACATGGGAACTGCAGTCTCATCTAAAGATACTAGCTTTCATAGAGAAGAAACCAAAAAAAGTCAAAAAGAAGAAGAGAGCACAAAAAAGAAACAGAGGCAGCAAGTAGACCAACCGAAGAAAGATGCCGAATGCGGTATATTGCCGACCTCTGAAAATGTATATTCTAGAGACAATGCAGACATAGGAGAGATGGAATGTAACAGCACAACAGAGAACAGGGAGACATCAGGAATTTCAGAAAAAGATGCAAAAGTTATAGTCTCACTTAATGATCAATGTGAGGCCAGCATTGCAGAAATAGAGATCAAAGCCACAGTGCCATACAAGCATCAATGCTCCCTTGAAGATGAGGAAAGGTCCAATAGCCAACTACACCAGAGAACGGTGAAAAAGTTGGCACTGTCCCAGTCTCGTCTAAAGATCGGTGTTGCCTAGAGAGACATAGGAGTTGACTGTGCACAGATAATATTGAGACTGTCTGAATTTTGTTAAAGATAGCATGGAAAGGAACATATAGAAGAGACAGGTAAAGAACCATACTGCCAAGTAATATGTAGGACTGTGGCCTTTCAGAGACTGGACATGGGACCTGCCAGTATCATCTAAAGATACTAGCTTTCAAGAGAAGAAACCAAGAAAAAAGGAAAACAAGAAGAAGGAGAGCAAACAGAAACAACAGAGGCAGCAAGTGAACCAACCGAAGAAAGATGCGGGAATGCGGTAATTGCCGACCTCTGAAATGTATATTTATGCGACAATGCAGAACATAGGAGAGATGGAAGTACCAGAACAAAACAGAGAAAAGGGAGACATCAGGACTTCGAAAACGATGCACACAGTTATAGTCTCCACTTAATGATCAATGTGAGGCAAACATTGCAGAAAATAGAGATCCAAAGCCACAGTGCAATACAAGAATCCAATGCTCCCTTGAAGATGAGACAGGCAATGACCCGACCAACAGAGGAATGTTGAGATGGCCTGCATTGATGGAGGGAGCGTGAAAGTACAGTCTAATGTAAAATGAAGTGTGTTCCAGAGGAAGATCTAGGCCTGGCTTATGTATCAAAGAATAATTGATAGAGTTCTGCCATTTCTGCGACAGGCACGGAGGTACACAGGCTGACTTCTAAAAAGTCAATGTTTCTTCTAAAAGAAGAGACACAATGACAGCATAACGGAACTAGTGAGATGGTTTGCATTCGGATACTGACATGGGAGCAGGGAGATAAAAAAGACTTAAGAAAAAAAGCATCAGAGACAGCAGTATTAAATGGTCCCTAGAAATGAAACAGGCAATGATGGCTCTTGGCAACAGAAAATAGTGAAAGTCAGTATTTACTCATATAACCTGGTAGCTACAATCTCATCTAAGGAAAAGTGTTGCTAGAGATGAGACAAGAAAAAGAACAAGAGGAAAAAAAGGAAGAAAGAGAGGCAGCAACTAGACCAACAAAAAAGAGATGCCACGGTGTCATCTAAAGTTCAATGGACCCCTGGAAGACATCCAGTGATACATGGCTTCCTGAATTCAAATTCACTCTACACAGCAAAAAAATTCAGGGAAAAGAAATGTCTAGAAGATGATGATCATAGATACTGCCAAAGATTGCTGCAAAAACAGTTTGGAGTAGACGGCCTTCAAAACAGCTTACTATCTAATCTAGAGTTCCTACCAGTGACCAGACGAGCATACCAGATTCATTTGATATCAGAGAGAAACACTGGTTGCATCTTGTTTTAAAAACAATGGAGGGAGATTATGGCTAGTGTAATTCCCATAAACTCACGCATCTCATCAAAAAAACAGATCATGGAAAATGATATAGAGATGTGGATCCAAGATCCCCAGTAAGAACGGCGATACAGTCAATGTGCACCAGCACCAAAAATTGCTTATGACTGTGGAGTTTAGCCATTGCTACATTTATTGAGGATTAATTATAATGGAGACCCAAACCTGCAGGGACAATGAGAACAAAGAAAGCCACCTCAAAAATGCCTTGAAAGGGAGAAATTACCTGCATTACCAAGTAATAGACTAAGGGAAAATAGAGGACAACTGAGGCAAAAAATATAGAACAAAGAAGGAAATGCAAAGTGACGATGTTAACCATTTCTCTAAAAATGAATCACTACAGAGAATGAAGAAGAGTGAGAGAAATGGAATTTGAATGAAAGATATGAAAGCCACAGGCCTCATTAAACATTCTTTTATTGATCAGCCCAATATAGTTTGGTGCATACTCTGTATATATATGCAATATGTATTATATATGTAAAAAGGGTACTTTTGTAATAAGGTGAAAATGTATAAAGTGTAATAATTTTTTATACTAGTCAATTAGATGTATTTGTTTCTTCTTATCGTGGGATGGTGGTGTGTTGCATTTTTTAATTTGTGAGGTAGGGTGAGAGGGCTGTAGGGTGTCCCACTAGTGCCATCCCCATGTGCCTGGGAGGGGGTACCTGAATTGGAGCTTAGAATGCGAACCCCTTAAGTCCCAAAAGGCACTTGTCACTGCCACGATAGGTGCTATCAGTGCCGGGGAGAGGGGTTCCTGGTTTGAGCTATGGGGACCCCTTAGCAACAATGCCCTATCGACGCTTTATTAAAACGATCAAGCTTGCGCAAGAAATAAGTGAAATGACAATTGAGTCGGTAATGACTTTGCAGCTGCCGGTTATCCTCTGGTTATAACAGTAGGTTAATAGTTACCCCCATATCACCAAACATGTTGTATAGTACGAAGTAAATATACGAACGAAAGTTAGTGCATTAATTGCCATGCTGTACCAACCACTGCACTGGTATTATTATGGGCGAGTTAAATCTATGATTGTTAATGTTGAATTGATTCAGTTTATTTTTTATTCAATATATGTATTTGTTTCTTTCTTTAGGGGGGGGGTGCGGCGTTTAATATGATGTTAGAGTGAAAGTGGATGCTGGGAAGGGGGTGTCCCACTAGTGCCATCCTCCATGGAGGGTGAACAATTAAGGGAATTTCCCCCACTCCACAGGCAGGGACCCCAACACCTTACCAGGGGCCATTAAGAGCTTTTTGGGGCTAAGGGGTCCCAGTAAATGTGTCACAGTTTGAATGCTGTATTCATTTTGTCAGCTACTTCATGTCAATCCCAATTTTTACATATAATTTAAATTACTTTATAACGGCCATTTACGGCAATAAAGTTATGATAATGTATGATCATTTTTGCATAAAAAAAATAAAAAAAAGAACTAAGCCTTAACCACATGTCCCTGTCCTCCTTCCAATTAAATCTACTGCACTAAGACTGGGGCAGTTCCAGAAAACAAACATCAAATTCAAATGTAAAAAAATAGATGAGACATCCACTTACCACAACAAGCTCCAAGTTCTGAATAAAATCCTTAGCTGTTAATTGTTATTTTATGCTGTGTCTCTGTGACATCATAACATTAGGTCACATGACAGTAAATAACACTGGGTCACATGACAGTAAATAACACTGGGTCACATGACATCAGTAATTAACGCTGGGTCACAGGACAGTAAATAACACTGGGTCACATGACATCAGTAAATAACACTAGGTCACATGACATTAATATAAGCTATGTAAACACAAGAGGAACCTTATGGGTGAAAAAAACAGTTTTCTATATTATCCAGTATTACTTTCTAATTCAACCCCTTTACCCAAGGTGCACAGCTTAAAACTGTCAGGGATAAGAAAAAGGTTACAGCTTAAAACTATCAGGGATAAGAAAAATGTATAACCTCAGTACGATCACATGACTAGAGCAAATGGCCAATTAAAGCGGTAAATGTGTCACAGTTTGAATGCTGTATTCATTTTGTCAGCTACTT